>OU342741.1:248606741-249206741 GCA_910589775.1 Avena eriantha | reverse complement strand
GCTATTACAAGAACACGCAGGTCTTAACAGAATTAAAGACAACCATTAGGCTCCTGTCGGTTGCCATATTACAACAAGGATCATTGCATACATCAAATATAATCACAATCACATGATGGCCATATCACATCACAAAACCCCTGCAAAAACAAGTTAGACGCCTCTAATTTTCTTTGCATGTTTTACGTGGCTTGGGGCTTTCGAACAATAACGGATCTTACCTACGAAACTGAACCACAACGTTGATACAAGTGCTATCGAGTGCAAAGTGTAAATTGGATCTATACTATGGTGGGAGAGACAGACACCCGCAAAGCCACTTGTGCAAAGCAATTTACACGTCAAGCGTGGAGCAAGTCTCATGTGCGATGACATGTAAGGTTAGCCCGAGCCGCTTCATCCCACCATGCCGCAAGATGCAAAGTACACAAAGAAAAAGACGGCACAAGCACCAACGCCCACAAAACCATTGTGTTCTACTCGTGCAACAGATCTACGCATAAATACGGCTCTGATACCACTGATGGGTTCGTAGCATGGAAAACAAAAAAATTCTACCGCAAGAACGAACAAAACCCAGATCTAATCTAGATAAAAGCCAAGATCTAATCTATTAGACATGTGCAATGAGATAGATATGTACTAACCCTCGTAGATCCGAAAGCGTTACGAGATTAGATCTCGTGGTTGATGTAGTCGATCACTTGCCGATCTCAAGACCGTGTGGACGATCCTTCCGGCGCCGCGTTCCGGCAGCGCTTCCGCAGTCTGTCACACGTGCGGAGTCGAAGCAGACCTTCCTCTCCTTGTTCCAGCGAGCATCGGAGGTAGTAGATATTCTCCACAGAATCCCAGCAGCACGACGGCGTGGTGGTGGTGGTGGAGTAGAGAATTCTGCAGGGCTTCGCCTATGCCTGTGCAGAAGAAAGGAGGAGGAGAGAGGCGGCGGAGATTTGGAGTTGTGGAGGAGGACTTGGAGGTGGCGCCCCCACCCCTCTATTTAAAGGGGGGAGGCGCCATGGGAGGGGGAGTCCTAGTAGGACTCCCCTCCCTCCTATGGCCGGCGGATTGGGGAGGGGGGAGGAGTCCTCCTCCCCCACGACTCCTTGTCTTGACCCACCAGGACTCCTTGATCCCTTTCTTGGTTTTCAAGCAGACTCCAAGAAATCTTCAAGAACCTTCCGGAACATTCTGAAACCTTCTAGAATCCTCATACAAATACTCCAGAACATTTCCTAACTCAGAAAATGATCCCCAATATATGAATCTTATTCTCCGGACAATTCCGAATCTCCTCCTGATGTCCCGGATCCAATCCGAGACTCCGAACAAGATTCGGGCTCCAACGCACATTCCATATCTACTTAAAACAACTTCGAACCTTAAGTGTGTCACCCTACGGTTCGTGAATATGTAGACATGACAGAGACACATCTCCTATCAATAACCATCAGCGGGACTTGGAGATCCATAATGGATCCCACATACTCAACGATGACTTCGTGATCGATTGAACTATTTACATACGAAACCAATTCCCTTTGTCACGCCATACTATACTTATCCGAGGTTTGATCGTCGGCATCTCCATACCTAGTTCTACCTTGTTACTGATAAGTACTCTTTACTCGTTCCGTGATACCTTGTGACCCAGTCACATGCTTGCAAGCTAACTAGATGACATTCCACCGAGAGGGCCCAGAGCATATCTATCTGTCATATGGATGGACAAATCCCAATCTTGGTCCATGCGCTTGAACACATACTTTCAGAATACCCAATGACACCTTTATAACCACCCAGTTACGAAGTGGCGTTTGATGTCATCAAAGTACCCATCCGGTGATGGTGATTAACACAACCTCATGGTCGAAGGATTAGGTTACTATGCATTTAAAAGCTTATAGCAATACGAACTTAATGACTTGATCTTATGCTACGCTTACTATGGGTGTGTGTCCATCACATCATTCTCCTAATGATATAACCTTGTTATTAATCACATCCAATGTCCATGATCAGGAAACCATGATCATCAATTAATTAACAAGCTAGTTCAATGAGAGGCTTACTCGGGACTCTTTTATGTTTACAAAACACACAAGTATTAATGTTTCCGGTTAATACAACTATAGCATGGGATGTAAACATTTATCATAAACATAAAGAGATAATAATAACCACTTTATTATTGCCTCTTGGGCATATCTCCAACAGTATCACCACATCCACTTGAGTGTGTATGGTCATGTGGCTAAATGTATTTCGAAAAAACACATGCAATGACACTCCATGTGTCAAACCAAGGTCACAAAGACGAAAACATGTTGGAATGCAGCTGCCAAATGCAAATGAGCACCAGTATGACAGAGGTTGCATCAGCACATCCACTTGAGAGTGTGTGGTCATGTGCATCAATGTCGTTTGGAAAATAACACATGTGATGACACTACATGTGTCAAACCATGGTTAGAAAGCCCAAAAACATGTTAGAATGCAACTACCAAATGCAATGGAGCACCAGTGTGATAGAGGTTGCATCACCACATCCACTTGAGTGTGTGTGGTCATGTGAATCAATGTGCTTTAGAAAGGAACACATGCAATAACACTCCATGTGTCAAACATGGTCACAAAGACCAAAAACATTTTGGAATGCAACTGCCAAATGAAAAGTAGCACCAGTGTGATAGAAGTGGCATCACCACATCCACTTGAGTGTGTGTGGTCATGTGCATCAAAGTGGTTTTGAAAATAACACATGTGATGACACTCAATGTGTCAAACCATGGTTAGAAAGCCCAAAAACATGTTAGAATGCAACTACCAAATGCAATGGAGCACCAGTGTGATAGAGGTTGCATGACCACATCCACTTGAGTGTGTGTGGTCATGTGAATCAATGTGCTTTAGAAAGGAACACATGCAATAACACTCCATGTGTCAAACATGGTCACAAAGACCAAAAACATTTTGGAATGCAACTGCCAAATGAAAAGTAGCACCAGTGTGATAGAAGTGGCATCACCACATCCACTTGAGTGTGTGTGGTCATGTGCATCAAAGTGGTTTTGAAAATAACACATGTGATGACACTCAATGTGTCAAACCATGGTCAGAAAGCCAAAAAACAGGTTGGAATGCAACTGCCAAATGCAATGGAGCACCAATGTAACATAGGTTACATCACCACATCCACTTGAGTCTGTATGGTCATGTGGATCAATGTGGTCTGTAAAAAACACATGCAATGACATTGCATGTCTCAATCCATGGTCCCAAAGACCAAAAACATGTCAGAATGCAACTACCACATGTAATGGAGAACCAGTGTGAAAGGGGTTGCATCACCACGTCCACTTGAGTGTGTTTGGTCACAGGGATCAATGTGGTTTGCAAAAGAACACATGGAATGACACTTCACGTGTCAAACCAGGGTTAGAAAGCCCAAGAACATGTTGGAATGCAATTGTAAAATGCAATGCTGCACTAGTGTGATAGAGGTTGCATCGCCACATCCACTTGAATGTGTGTGGTCACATGGATCAATGTGGTTTGGAAAAGAACACATGCAATGACACTCCATGTGTCAAACCATGGTCAGAAAGCCCAAGAACATGTTGGAATGCAACTTCCAAATGCAATTGAACACGAGCCTGAAAGAGGTTGCATCGCCACATCCACTTGAGTGTGTGTGGTCATGTGGATCAATGTGGTTTGGAAAAGAACACATGAAATGACATCCATGTGTTAAACCATGGTCACAAAGACAAAAAACATCTTGGAATGCAACTGCCAAATGCAATGGTGCACCAGTGTGACATATGTTGCATCACCATATCCACTTTAGTGTGTGTGGTCATGTGGATCAATGTGGTTTGGAAAATAACACATGCAATGACACTCCATGTGTCAAACCATGGTCACAAAGACCAAAAACAAGTTGGAATGCAACTTCCAAATGCAAAGGAGCACTAGTGTCACAGTGGTTGCATCACCACAACCACTAGATTGTTTGTGGTCATGTGGAACAATGTGGATTGGAAAAGAACACATGAAATGACACTCCATTTGTCAAACCATGGTCCAAAGACAAAAAAACATGTTGGAATGTAAATGCCAAATGCAAAGGAGAACCAGTGTGACAAGGTTGCATCACAACATCCACTTGAGTGTGTGTGGTCATTTGGATCAATGTGGTTTGGAAAAGAACACATGCAATGACACTCCATGTGTCAAAGCATTGTCAGAAAGCCTAGAAACTTGTTGGAATGCAATGGAGCACTAGTGTGACAGAGGTTGCATCACCACATCCACTTGAATGTGTGTGGTTTGGAAAAGAACACATGCAACAACACTCCATGTGCCAAACCATGGTCTGAAATCCCAAAAACATGTTGGAATGCAACTACCAAATGCAATGGAGCACTAATGTGATATAGGTTGCATTACCACATCCACGTGAGTGTGTGTGGTCATGTGGATCAGTGTGGTTTAGAAAATAACACATGCAATGGCACTCCATGTGTCAAACCATGGTCACAAAGACCAAAAGATGTTGGAATGCAACTGCCAAATGCAATGGAGCACCAATGTGACAGGTTGCATCACCACATCCACTTTAGTGTGTGCCATCATGTGGATCAATGTGGTTTGGAAAAGAACAGATGCAATAGCACTACATTTGTCAAACCATGGTCCAAAGATAAAAAAACATGTTGGAATGTAACTGCCAAATGCAAAGGAGAACCAGTGTGACAAGGTTGCATCACAACATCCACTTGAGTGTGTGTGGTCATGTGGATCAAGCTGGTTTGGAAAAGAACAAATGCAATGACACTCCATGTGTCAAACCATTGTCAGAAAGCCTAGAAACATGTTGGAATGCAACTGGCCAATGCAATGGAGCACTAGTGTGACAGAGGTTGCATCACCACATCCACTTGAATGTGTGTGGTTTGGAAAAGAGAACATGCAACAACACTCATGTGCCAAACCATGGTCCGAAAGCCCAAAAACATGTTGGAATGCAACTACCAAATGCAATGGAGCACTAATGTGATATAGGTTGCATCACCACATCCACATGAGTGTGTGTGGTCATGTGGATCAATGTGGTTTAGAAAATAACACATGCAATGACACTCTATGTGTCAAACCATGGTCACAAAGACCAAAAACATGTTGGAATGCAACTGCCAAATGCAATGGAGCACCAATGTGACAGGTTGCATCACCACATCCACTTGAGTGTGTGCCATCATGTGGATCAATGTGGTTTGTAAACAGATGCAATAACAGTACATTTGTGAAACCATGGTCCAAATACAAAAAAACATGTTGGAATGTAACTGCCAAATGCAAAGGAGAACCAGTGTGACAAGGTTGCATCACAACATCCACTTGAGTGTGTCTGGTCATGTGGATCAATGTGGTTTGGAAAAGAACACATGCAATGACACTCCATGTGTCAAACCATTATCAAAAAGCCTAGAAACATGTTGGAATGCAACTAGCAAATGCAATGGAGCACTAGTCTGACAGAGGTTGCATCACCACATCCACTTGAGTGTGTTGGTTTGGAAAAGAACACATGCAACGACACTCCATGTGCCAAACCATGGTCACAAATACCAAAAACATGTTGGAAAGCAACTACCAAATGCAAAGGAGCACCAATGTGAAAGTGGTTGCATCACCACATCCACTTGACTATGTGTGGTCATGTGGACCAATGTAGTTCGGAAAAGAACACATCCAATGACACTCCATGTGTCAAACCATGGTCGCAAAGACCAAAAACATGTTGGAATGCAACTGCCAAATGCAATGGAGCACCAATGTGAAAGAAGTTTCATCCCCATGTCCATTTGAGTGTGTGTGGTCACATGGATCAATGTGGTTTGAAAAATAACACATGCAATGACACTCCATGTGTCAAACCATGGTCAGAAAGCCCAAATACATGTTGGAATGCAACTGCCAAATGCAATGGTGCAATAGTGTCACAGAGGTTGTATCACCACATCCACTTGAGTGTGTGTGGTCATGTGGCTCAATGTGGTTTCGAAAAAACATGTGCAATGACACTCCATGTGTCAAACCATAGTCACAAACACCAAAAACATGTTGGAATGCAACTGCCAAATGCAAAGGAGCACCAGTATGCAAGAGGTTGCATCACCACATGCACTTGAGTGTGTGTGGTCATGTGCATCAATGTCGTTTGGAAAATAACACATGTGATGACACTCCATGTGTCAAACCATGGTTAGAAAGCCCAAAAGCATGTTAGAATGCAACTGCCAAATGCAATGGAGCACCAGTGTGATAGAGGTTGGATCACCACATCCACTTGAGTCTGTGTGGTCATGTGAATCAATGTGCTTTGGAAAAGAACACATGCAATGACACTCCATGTGTCAAACATGGTCACAAAGACCAAAAACATTTTGGAATGCAACTGCCAAATGCAAAGGAGCACCAGTATGATAGAGGTTGCATCACCACATCCACTTGAGTGTGTGTGGTCATTTGTATCAAAGTGGTTTGGAAAATAACACATGTGATGACACTCAATGTGTCAAACCATGGTCAGAAAGCCCAAAAACATGTTGGAATCTAACTGCCAAATGCAATGGAGCACCAGTGTGATAGAGGTTGCATCACCACATCCACTTGAGTGTGTATGGTCATGTGAATCAATGTGGTTTGGAAAATAAAACATGCAATGACACTCCATGTGTCAAACCATGGTCAGAAAGCCCAAAAACATGTTGGAATGCAACTACCAAATGCAATGGAGAACAAGTGTGATAAAGGTTGCATCACCACAACCACGTGAGTGTGTGTGGTCATGTTCACCAATGTGATTTGGAAAAGAACACATGCAATGACACTCCATGTGTCAAAGCATGGTCAGAAAGCCCAAAATCATGTTGGAATGCACCTGCCAAATACAAAGGAGCACAAGTGTGACAGAGGTTGCATCACCACATCCACTTGGGTGTGTGTGGTCATGTGGACCAGTGTGGTTTGGAGAAGAAGACATGCAATGACACTCCATGTGTCAAACCATGGTCACAAACCCCAAAAATATGTTGGAATGCAACTGCCAAATAGATGGACCACCACTTTGACATAGGTTGCATCATCACATCCACTTGAGAGTGTGTGGTCATGTTGATCAATGTAGTTTGGAAAATAACACATGCAATGACACTCCATGTCTCAAACCATGGTCTCAAAGACCAAAAACATGTTGGAATGCAACTGCCAAAAGCAATGGTGCACCAATGTGAAGAGGTTGCATCACCACGTCCAATTGAGTGTGTGTGGTCACATGGATCAATGTGGTTTGAAAAAGAACACATGCAATGACACTACATGTGTTAAACAATGGTTAGAAAGCCCAAGGACATGTTAGAATGCAACTGCCAAATGCAATGGTGCAATACTGTGACAAAGGTTGCATCACCACATCCACTTCAGTGTGTGTGTTCACATGGGTGAATGTGGTTTGGAAAAGAACACATTCAATGACACACCATGTGTTAAACCATGGTCAGAAAGCCGAAGAACATGTTGGAACGAAACTACCAAATGCAATGGAGCACCAGTGTGAAAGAGGTTTCATCACAACATCCACTTGAGTATGTGTAGTCACATAGATCAATGTTGTTCAAAAAAGAACACATGCAATGACACTCCATGTGTCAAACCATGGTCACAATGACCAAAAACATGTTGGAATGCAACTGCCAAATGTACTGGAGCACTAGCGTGAAAGATGTTGCATCACCACATGCACTTTAGTGTGTGTGGTCATGTGGATCAATGTGGTTTTGAAATGAACACATGCAATGACACTCCGTATGTAAAACCATGGACCCAAAGACCAAAAACATGTTGGAATGCAACTGCTAAAGGCTAAGGAGCACCAGTGTGACAGAGTTTGCATCACCACATCCTCTTTAGTGTGTGTGGTCATGTTCACCAATGTGATTTGGAAAAGAACACATGCAATGACACTCCATGTGTCAAAGCATGGTCAGAAAGCCCAAAATCATGTTGGAATGCACCTGCCAAATACAAAGGAGCACAAGTGTGACAGAGGTTGCATCACCACATCCACTTGGGTGTGTGTGGTCATGTGGACCAGTGTGGTTTGGAGAAGAAGACATGCAATGACACTCCATGTGTCAAACCATGGTCACAAACCCCAAAAATATGTTGGAATGCAAACACCAAATGCAATGGAGCACCAGTGTGATAGATGTTGCATCACCACATCATGTTGAGTGTGTGTGGTCATTTGGATCACTTTGGTTTGGAAAATAACACATGCAATGACACACCATATGTCAAACCATGGTTAGAAAGCCCAAGAACATGTTGGAATGGAACCGCCAAATGCAATGGAGCACCAGTGTGATTGAGGTTCCATAGCCACATCCACTTGAGTGTGTGTGGTCATGTGGATCAATGTGGTTTGGAAAATAATACATGCAATGACACTCCATGTGCAAAACCATGGTCAGAAAGCCCGAAAACATGATGGAATGCAACTGCCAAATACAATGGGCACCAGTGATAAGGACATCCCGTCTATTGATACAACCGATGTAGCTACAGATACACAAATATAAGGACCCATCACTCGAGCTCATGCTAAGCAACTTAACTATCAGGAACTTTCGTTTCTTGGAACTATTCCTCATATACATGAGAATATGATGTTGTCTAAATCAGATGTGTTTCTTACTCTTAGGAATGATGGACCTAGCATGGACGAGAGGGACAAGCATTGGAGCATGATCATGCATGGAGATGGCAGCAAGCATATGAGGATTTAAGAGGATGCCACAAGTGGAGAAATCATAACTTTCAAGCCACCATAATGAAGATTAAAGGCTTGGACGAAATATTCAAGAATATTACTTCGTAGATTTGTCCATAACTTAATTTGGTGTTGCGTTGCCTTTATTTTGGGTCATGCCCATGTTATTTTCGCAGAATTTTTAATAGCCACTTTTTAGAGTCTGTATTTGAGGGGAAAAGGCCTTTTAGGGTTGGATTCGGCCACCATACCTATGGGGCCGAAACCCGACATTTTCCTCCTTAAATACCCCCATAGCCGTCACTTTGGACTTGGATTTTGTTTAGACTAAAAGTTAGCCATCATTGCAACTTTGCCAAGACTTGAGTGGCAAGAGACCTCCTGTACTTCGCACCTATTTAGGATCCCACGATTTTAATAAAGCTTTCATCTTTATCTGCAATATCTTGATTGCAATATTAGTTCTTACTTCTTCTCGATTTTAGGTAGGAATTAAGAGCCTTGCTGGTTAGGTTGATCGTGCTTCGGCAAGATCTATAACCTCTAGGAGATTGGCCTAGAGATTGCATTGGCGCTCGTGCTCACACGTGTAGTCGGATCGTCAAGCCCGAACTCCACCCATATTGACTATCACCATCTCATCTAAAGATCGGACACCTTTGCCCTATCAAGTGGTATCAGATTTCAGGTTGGTCGGTGAGATTTTACAGTTTTTCCTAGTGTAGATCTGTTTTTCCTATAACCCACGAAAAAGCCAAAAATACAGTTAGAGTTAGATTCATCCCATCACCAATCTCCGCCTTACATTATCTTTTTAGTTTTTGCATTATTGAATTTTTGTCTATATCGTCGCGTCGAGTTGCTAGTCTTAGTGTCTCGTCCCTAGAGTTTCGAGTTCTAGTCACATTATTCACTGCCGCCATGACCGCCGATCATCACCATTGCCATACATCCACCACCATATTCCGCTGCCATATACCCTGCCACCATAAACCCTAGACTCTGCCACCGCCTTCCTACGTGACACAGATCCGATCACTTTTCCTCCCGTGGCACGAGTCCGAGTAGAGTTTTTATTTCCTTATTAGTTTTGTTTCCTTCCATATTGATTCTGTGCTATAATATAATTCAGTGAGTTTCAGTTCCGGTCGCAAGTCAAGATGGAGAGAAATTTTTTTATCACTACACTAGTTTTCAGCATTGGGGATCACTTTTCTCCATTGGCCGTTATAGCGACATTTTTTGGCGCCTGTGCGCTTTCCGAGCACATTAGAAAATTTTCGACAAAAACTTTCGGGGTTATACTGTTTTTAGACCCCGTATATCAGTTCTAGACACTCGTCATCATAGTGATTTTGGACATCTCGGTTCGCTTTTCAAAGCACAATCATCACACCATTGCTTGTTGTGTTGTGTCGTGACATCATTAGTGCTCTAGGCTCATGTCTCTAGTACGGTCTAGCCTAGGACCAGCATGGTACCGTCGTTGAGCACTTTTTCAAAAAGCATTGTTGTTTTGATAATTGCTAAGCCTTCCTAGAGCTCCTCGGATTTCTCCACGTGCGTTGTGTCGACTCCTAGTAATCACTCGGTTCAAACACTGGAACCACTGATCATTATGGTTGCACATCACCTTTTCCTATTGTTTGGTAAGAACTTGTAAGAGCTTTGTATATTGCTTGAAGGATTACCCGTGTTTCCACCATATTTCCGTACTCGTAGGCATATACACATGTGCTTTTAATGACTAGCCATGGCAGATATACCTCTCGAACCAGCGAACATGACGAATGAAGATATGCATGCTCACTCCACCAAGTTGTTGGTAGGGCGTGCGCAAGATGTTGATACAAGACTGAGGATGTTGATGTCAAGCTCAATGAAACCATTGACAAGATCGAAGGGTTAGAGAAAACCTTCAACGACAAGCTTGATGCCATGTTTCAGGAGATCCTCAGCAGGTTAGCTACCCGTACACCTGCTACTGCTGCACCAAGTCCTCAACAATGTTTACCCAACCAAGTTGGGTTTGCATGATGCATCCCATGCACAGATCACGGCACTGCTGGTTCTTATGCTCCTGCTACAACTGCACCACCTCCTTCTCCCACCGCCGAAGCTGCTGCACCAACGACTGCTAATGCTACCACGACTGACACTTTTGTGGGATATGAAGAGCATGGTGAGTACGAGTATGAATATGAGGATGAGTTCGATGAGTATGTCGAACAACCTGCTGGCCGTCCTCGGCATTACTACCGCAATGCTCGACCACCGGTATGTAATGATGATCATGTTTCTAAGATTAAGTTAAATATTCCACCTTTTGAGGGTAGATATAATCTCGATGCATATCTTACATGGGAATTGGAAGTAGATCAATGTTTTGCATGTTTAAGATATCCTGAGAATATGCGTGTTAGTGCTGCTACTTGCTAGTTTACATATTTTTCTTTACTTTGGTGGTTTGAATATTGTCGCATCAATCATGCTAATATTCCTAATACTTTGAGTACTTTAAAAACTGCTATGCGAGTTCGTTTTGTACCACCAACTTATCAACGCGATTTCCTAAAGAAAATGTCTCGTTTAGAACAAGGCAAAAATTCTGTAGAATAATATTATCAGGAATTACAAACTAGGATGGTTCGTGCTGGTATTGTTGAAAATATGGAACAAATTATGGCTCATTTCTTTCTTGGTTTAAATAAGGAGATTCAAAACATCTTAGACTATAAGGAATATAGTAATTACTCTTTTTTCATCTTGCTTGCAAAGCTGAACGTGAAGTGCAGGATCATCAACCACCATGGAGAAGGTCTAACAATTATGTAGGTCGTACATCGTCATAGACGTCCTAACAATCAGCGCCTTCTTCGCATGGTATGCCACCAGCACCTCCCACGTCCAAAGCCACCACGCCTTCATCAAGAATGCCTTCGGCTGCTCCACCGCCTTCATCCAATGGCCCTGCTCGTAGTTCTTCTTTTGTGGCCTCCACAAGCAAGACGAAGGATATAGAATGCCGCAAATGCTGGGGATATGGTCATATTGAGCGGATGTGCACAACACAACGTTTTATGATGGTGCGTGATTGTAACACCCTCGAATCGGCCCTATGCAAGTTTCAACGATTCCCGCCAAACCTGCATAGAAACGATTCAAAGATGCCCACCAGGCACTTGCGTGTGGATGGAAAACAAAGTAATATCATTAGACAATAGTCCACGATGGAACCCACATAACATCCATATACAACAACGACTCCATGAGTCAAGAATATATATATACAATACAAAGATCCAAATCACCTTGAAAGTGATACAACATCCGGATAAGATGTAAATGGGGCTAAGAGCCCTGAAGAAGAATCAATGGCGTCCATAACCCTGCCTAGGACAAGCCGGAGGGGTAACCCTGTTAACGACATCGAATTTATACCTGCTAAAACAAAACGGGTGCTGACAAAGGGCAAATGAAAAAGAGAGCGGCCAGTACTAAGGCCAGTACACGGTGAGTCTAGAATTCGGCGGCTCTCGCCTACATAGGTATGGTGGACTGAAGCGGCAGCAAAGCATGCACTATATAACCTATAGAGACTCGATATAACTGTCATCTATTAGAGAGGGGTAAGAAAGACCTATCCGGATCCAACCTGATACTAACACCAATCATGCCCATCCTGGTATTCCCTCACGAGACCAAACAAGGAAGTCAAACCGAGGAACTCACACAGTTGGCCGTTTTATTCATTCCATTATAGTTGCAACACTTATTAGTCAAATATAGATAGCATGAGTCATCCCGATATCATAAGCATTGGACAGTTTTAGTTAACCATTCCATTGTAGTTGCAATACTTACTAGTCAGATACTTAGCATGAGACATTCTAACTCTAGCAGTTGTTGGCACTTTTATTTACTCATTCCGTTGTAGTGAAACTGATTACTAGACATGTCAAAGTCAAATTTATAACACTACTTTAGGTATAGTTGTCTATGATCGAGATAATGTGCTCCAAGTCGTTCATAACCAAGGACACTGTTCAGAAAGTTTTACCCTGCAGGGGTGCACAAATAGCAACATACACACTATCAACCTCGGGAAGAACCAAATAAAAAGCAACAAGGCCTCACGACAATGCATTCACAGGATTCATAAATTATTTCAGGGGCACCCTAATAAGCTACCCTCAACGAAGTTGGCCAGCTCCGAGATGGACCCAGGGTTTGCGACGACGGCGGTAAACGACTGGGAACCCGAAAGTGTGACTAGGCTTGACGATACAACATAAACGTGGCGCGGGATCCTAAACAGTCCAGGTGCTCCACGCACAATCGTAAATAAAGCAGTAAAGCGTGGCATAAGTACAGGATAGTAATAAAGCCCCAAACTAGTTTGTGGCCCCAAGAAATAAAGTGTGAACAAAACTCGGGCAAAGGGGGATCCCTAGGGTCTCTCGTATATGGATAGTACGAATAGTCAAGGAACAGGTATCAAGTACTCGAGGCCTACGGGACACAAGTGAGCATGGAAGAACCAAATATTAGCTATTTCCCACTAGTGCCACTGCATTAGTTACATCTATTCACAACATTATAATTATCAAGTTGTAATTAAAGCCATGATCATCTCCACCATTAAACCTGTGTCAACCTTCCAACAACGGTGGGACGACAACAACGTGAAGCAGCACCCTAGCAAGCTATGACTTGCAAGGCCGACTATCTATCAAACAACATGCAATAGGATGTGTCCAAGGCAATATAGAGACTGCAAGAAATATAAATGGTGCACGAAAACTAAAGCATCGCAACACGGATAGCAATAGATCAACAGGAGGAAGTAAAAACTATAACGCAAATTAGGTAGAAAGGGGAGAGCTGGTAAACATAGCCGATGATTCATTATCCGAATAACTTGTCGATACTCACATCCACTCAACGGCCTAATCTACAAAGAATCAAACACTAAAAGAAAACACTGGATGCAATATTTAATACTATGGCAGAAGATCGGGCATGTTCATGATATGATGCATGACATAGCAAAGATGTGATGCAACTAGGCAATATTAAGAGGAACCATGGTCCTGACAATTAATTATAAGGTTCATGTTGTTTAGATACCCGCAATTTAATTGGTGTCTTAACAAGTCGGTACATGGCATCGATTCGCTACACAAATTTAAATGGAGCCAATATAAGACTAGAAAAGCCCACATATGGTCTCCATATTTAATTATAAGGTGAATCGTATAAAAGAACCCAAACACCCACAATATGTATGCAAACATGTTCAATTAATATATGGATATCATATATTACAAAATAGGGGGTCTCAGAAAAGGTGTCACACATCAGATCGACGATCTTGGGGTTCGGCACGATAGGGTTCGGTCTCCATCTAGGTTCGGGCTTCGGATCCGTGTCCGTGAACAAGGTCTCGACGGGATCGGTCTTCGGGCTCCAACATGAGGCTTTGAAATCCAAGAAGGTGATCTTGTCGGCACTAGGTCGATGGCAAACTTGAATCTGCAACAATTACTTTGAGGGGCATCTCGGAGTTCTTGTTTGACTTGAAGATATTTGCCGCAAACATCTCGCCGAGAGGTTATGGTGGTAGAACATCCGTGTCAAAGCACCATTGGATCCGGAAGCCGGGGCAACCATCGCACAAGGAGTGTGGACATCCAACACTAGAGAAAATTGCCATCACCTGGACACGAAACTGGACATCAGACATCACAGGAAGACATGAGGTCAATTGACTTGGGGCACAAGGGCAGAAACTCGTCCTGCCACAGGAGACAGCGAAGGCAGCAAGGGTGCGTCGGCCTGGAGGAGAGATGGCGACAACAGGGCCTAGGCCCAGTGGCAGGGAAAAGGGCCACAGTGAGGACGGAGGGCGTGGTGGCTCGGTTGTTGTGGTCAGACGCGGCGACGAGGAGGATGGACCACGGCAGGTGAGGGCCTGGCTCTCGCGGGCAACCGAAGGTCGAGGAGGAGAGGATGCGACCAAGCGCGCGGGCAGAAGGGTGCCAGGGGTGTGGCGGTTGTCGGCCTTGTAGAGTGGCCGCGGGGCAGAGGGTTACGCTGATGGAGACTGGGAAGGAGCAGAGACGAGGCGACGTCACTGCTGGGGCACGGCTAGCAACGCGGGACGCGGTGCCGTAGAGACGACGCGAAAGTAGACGAGGTGGTGGCAGGTGGCTGTCGGAGGAGCTCCGCATCGAGGATATGTTGGCGGTGGTGAGGAATTGCGCAGGGGTGGCGAGCTCGCGAAAGCGGCAGCAGTGGGGAAGCTCGAGCTCGGCTCGGGGCGGACGGGGGTTGCAGGGTAGGCGTCACGTCGGGGCCAAGCAGGGAGGTGGCAGGAGAAGGGCGCGGCATGCGTGGTGGGCTCTAGAGAGGCGCGCGGCCGAACGCAGAGGGGGGTGCACGACCAATGGTGAGGACCCCGGGCTCAGGCGGCTGGGGACGGGGCTTCTACGGCAGCGCTTTGCCAGGGAGAGAGCGGCGGCGGTTGCGGGATGGAAACGAGGAAGGAGGGGATCACCTTGTGGAGATGTCAGGATGACGCTGGTGCCAGCTCCCTCTTGATGTTTTGATCCGTCGAAGTGCATTGTCCATAGAAAGGACATGTCTGGTGTGTCGGGGAGCTGGTTCTCCATTCAGTGGATGAGGAAGTCCGGGAGTACTTGCGAATTGATCGCGTTTTGCTTCTTGTATGTGATGTCTCGTGAAGACAGTTCTATCCCCAAAGAGCGACTCATCCGGTGGCGTCGGAGTTGTTGAGGATGTGCCCTAGTGGAGCATCGTTCACCACAATGATGGGGTGCTCCTAGAAGTAGTGGCACATTCACCGGGTTGTCATGAAGATGTCGTTTGCGAGGTGCTCACACCGACAAAACAGCGGTACCTGCTTCTGACAATGCGGGTACCGCTGTTTTGTCGGTGTGAGCACCTCGCTAAGGTAGTAGACTGGGCGTTATACTCCGTGGACTTTATTTTCTTCGGCTGGTTCTACTACGAGCATAGTACTAACCACCTGGTTGGTGGCAGAGATGTATAGCAACAGGGGCTCCTTTTCCCGAGGTGTTACCAACACCGGCGAGGTGGATAGTAAACACTTGAAGTATTCGAATGCTTCTTGCGCTTCTTATGTCCACTCAAACTTGTTAGCTTTGCGAAGGAGCTGGTAGAATGACAGTGCTTTCTCGCCCATTCAACTGATGAATCGTCTAAGTGCCGCAATTCGTCTAGCTAGTTGCCTGATGCCTTTGACGTTCTTTGGTTTCTCCATGGCCAGTATGGCCCTTATTTTCTTCGGGTTAGCCTCGATCCCTCTCACGAAGATGAGGTACCCGAGAAGTTTCCCAGATGGTATGTCGAAGGCGCATTTGTCCGGGTTTAGCTTGATCCGGTAGAGGTCGAGGTTATCGAAGGTCTCGTGGAGATCATCGAGTAACGAGGCTTCCTCCTTAGTTTTGATGATGATGTCATCAACGTAGACTTGAATGTTGCGGCCCAGCTAGCTCTTGAGGCAGGCCTGCATACACCACTGGTTTGTGGCCCCTGCGTTTTTTCAGCCCGAAGGGCATCGTTGTGTAGCAGAAGATGCCAAAGGGCGTGATGAAGACCATTTTCTCCTGGTCTTCGTCCTTCATTCCAATCTTGTGGTAGCCTGAGTAGGCGTCGAGGAAGCAGAGGCGCTCGCATCCTGCGGTGGAGTCGATTATTTGGTCGATCCGCATCAATGGGAAGTGGTCCTTTGGGCAATGTTTGTTCAAGGAAGTGAAGTCCACGCACATCCGCAGGATATCCGTGTCCTTTTTAGGAACGAGTACGAGGTTTGTCACCTAGGTGCTTTCCTTAATCTCTCATATGAAGTTAGCATCGAGTAGTTTGTTGACTTCCATACCGACTGCTTTTGCCCTTGGCTCTGATAGTCAATGTATTGTCTGCTTCACTGGTCTTGCTTCAGGATTTACGTTGATTGAGTGCTCGGCAAATTCCCTGGGAACCCCTGGCATGTCCGCTGAACACCAGGCGAAGATTTCCTAGTGCTCACGGAGGAATTCGACGAGCGCGAGTTCCTATGCGGGGCTCAAGTTGTTGGCGATGAGGGTCATCTTGGTCGGGTCCGTTGGATGGACCTGGACCGCCTTGGTGTGGACCGATGAGTCCAAGGACTGATCAGGTGAGTTTGTCTTACTCGGAGGAGGCGGTCTGTTGTTTGTCGACTCCTTCAGCCTCGCTAGCTCCTCCTACATGCCGAAAGACTGGGAAATTCTATTGAATTCCCTGTCGCAACTGTCTGGCCTCTCGAAGCTTCCGTTGATGGTGATAATGCTATTAGGGCCCGACATCTTCGTCTGCAAGTAGGCGTAGTGTGGCACCGCCATAAACCTCGCGAATGCGACATGTCCGAGGATGCAATGGTACTACGAGGGCCAATCCACCACTTTGAATTTGATGCGCTCTCGCTGGAAGTTTGTTGGCATACCGAAGATGATGCCCAAGCTAATTTTGCTCAGGGGGTATATGCCCTTCCCTGGGACGATGCCGTGGAATGTTGTGTCTTAGGTTTCTAGGCATGACAGAGGGATTCGCATGGCGCACAAGGTCCTTGCGAACATGAGGTTGATGCTGCTGCCATCGTCCATGAAGACACGACTCATCTCGAAGCCTCCAATTTGTGCCTCGAGCACCAGGGGACAGTGACCTGGGCGAGGTACTTGACGCGGATGATCGCGTTTGTCGAAGGTAATGCAGGACTCGCACCCACTGAGGTACTTGGTGGTGGAGGGTGGAGTGATTGATTTTTGCACCCGATTTGATGGGCGTCCTTTTTGGATCATTCCCATATTTCCCAGTGCTTGCGTGTATTGCTCGCCTCCGTTGTTCTAGATTGGCACAGCTGCAGGTGGGGGTGGGTCAGGTGGTGGTGGTGGTGGCGCTCCGTGAGCGATGGCACCCGGGGCAGCTCCATAGCCTTGGTTTATCGTGTCGTGATTCATCTGGACCAGGCCTTCATGGAGCCTGACGAACTCGCGACAGTCTTTCAGGAGGTGACTAGATTTTTTCTTGCCGTCGTGTTTGTCGATGTAGAAGTGCATGTTGCAAGGTCCAGATAGTTTGTCCTAGATAGATGTTCCAGGTGCCTCATCGTGTGTACGACGTTGCCATACTTGCGTGGTTTTCCCGCTGTCATGGTTGTTGTCGTCGCGCTTGTCTGTGTAGCCAACCGCGACCATGTCAACTTCCTCGCGATCCTCGTAACCGCGCATCCGGCGTTTTCCTCAGTGATCGCGTCTGTGACCGAGGTCATCGTCATCATCTGAGTGGGCACGATTGTTTTTCACCAAGTCCTCTCCGTCAGCCCACCTCTTCACGATCTCCACCAGGTGGTCGATTGTTTTGGGCTTCGAACGGACCAGCTCCTCCCTGAGCTCTCTACAGCATACGCCTCCGTTGAATGCGTCGATTGCGCGATCCTCGAAGATGTCCTCTGTAGAGTTTTTGATGATGGACCACCTTTGAATGTATGAGCGCAGTGACTCGCCAGTCTTTTGATAGCAGGCTCTCAATTCTTCGATTGATGCGGGCCTTTTGTAAGTGCCCTTGAAGTTCCGCATGAAGCTGTAGACCAGCTCATCCCAGCTGCGGATCGACCCTCGTGGGATGTTATTAAGCCATGCGCGAGCGGTGCCTTGCAGCTGTAGCTGGATGCATTGCATGGTTGTGCTCGTGGTTCCGCCGTGCAGCTTGACGGAGGAATTATGATCCTCCAGCCAGATCTTCGGGTCTTGGAGGTCATCGAATTTCGGGTTCTCTGATGGGAGTTTGAACCCTTCTGGCATTCGCTTTTGTCGTATGGCTCTGCTGAAGCAGCTGGCGCCATAGAGCTCCATCCCATCATCTTCCGAGTCAGTCGAGTGGGCGCACCTTGCGCGCATCTTGTCGACCTTGTGTTGTGTGATGTCATCACGCGCGTCGTAGTCATAGTTGTGTCGTCGTGAGCAGCATCGCCGCGACAAGTCGTGGTCATCGTTGCTGGAGGAGGAAGGAGAGTAGCATTTGGCCAGAGCCTTGCCCTTCCTTGGCTCCAGCGCTGGATCCTTGGTGACCGCAGCTTTGACTAGTCCAAGGCGAGCAATCGTAGATTGGTGCATGGCGGGCCATGGGTCCCTAGTCGGCGGTTGGTTGTTAAGCAGGTACATAGTGGCTGCCATCATTACTGCATGTGGAGTTTTTAGGAGCATGTTGCCCCATGTGTCCACTGTCATGGACGAGAAGTCGAGGACTCGAGTGGCCTCTTCTCGCTCCCTACCAGTGAGGTGAGCCAGTCGAGAGCGTCTTCTAGCGGCTGCCTGATCGTTGCCTCTAGAGGAGGATCCTCCGATGGAAGAGAGCTGAGCTCGTCGAAGGATCGACTCGTTCGCTACCCTTCTGCGCTCGTTGAGCTGCGCGATTACTTGTTTCTGGCGCTTGAGTTCCTCCTTAAGCAGCCAGTGATAACCCATTAGCATCTCTTGTGATGAGTTTGGTGGCAGGGGTTGCCCCATAAGGCTTCCCTGCAGCGAGCCCATTCAGCGTTATTGAGCTTGATCAGCACGCGCTCTCGGGTATGTTCATTCGCAGAGAGGTGCGACTGATCTTCGGGGATGGGTCCTTTTCCAGGAGGATGGCCTGTTGGCCCGTTGTCAGTGGCAGCGCCGTTGGAGGGGCCACTATTCGCGACTGGGATGCCACCGCCAGTACCAGTGTTGTTCTCAGTGCTGCCGTTGCCGCCCGTATTAATGACAGCGCACATGTAATGGCTGGGGAAGCTGTTGCTCTCGCAGCATTCAGATCCGGAGCCATAGGCTCGTCTTCTGTTGCCAGATCGCCCAGATCGGACTCGCAACTGCTGTCGCTGTCCATATTCCCGACTAATGTTGGGGCATTGAGCTCGCTTAGGGTGTCGATCGGCGGTGGAAACCACGATGCAGGAGCAATCGCGGGAACCTTCGGCTGATCAGGGAGGCGAAGTGTGCCCAGCTGACCAACTTGGAAGCGTAAGCTCCCGATCGCCAGGCCAATTCCATCGCCCACGGACGAGAAATCCGGGCGAGTGGTCAGTGTGTGAATGGTGAAATCAAAGGCACCGAAGAGGAGGCGAGTCTCCGCTGGTGCGGAGTCGTAGATCGCGGTTGATGGGGTCGAGGAAGCCGTAACATCAGCACTCCCTTTTCCCATAGACGACACGAATTGACAAGGGGTTAACTTATCAATGCCCATCGTAGATGGACTTAGGTTTGAGGAAGTGGGGAGCATTGAAGGCATTGATCGTCTAGCAAACATGCACACAGGTGATATGAGCTTTACCTAGGTTCTGACCTCGTAGAGGACCCTACTCCTACTTGTCTGCTCTTGGAATTATCGAGGAGTCGAGAGTTACATGGGTGCGCAGATGCAATCTGGCGATGGTGTGTAAACTAGGGTTGCGGATATCCTCCTCGCTGCCCCCTCCTAGCCTTTATATACATAGGCTAGGTCTCGGGGTAGCAGGCTGAGTTGGTTACATATTAGGGTTTCCCCTTTAAACTTCTATCTTTGTATTTTGCCTTGTTCTCCAAGGAGGCGAAGTTTCCTAGGTCACCCGAATCTCAACTGGGCCTTAGCAACGTCGTGGGCTTCTTCTGGACTGGACCATATATGCTGATCTCGAGTACCTGTAGGGTATGCCCATGTCAATACCTGTCCATATGAACCAAATATTTATCATGTGAGACCCTAGGGGTACTCAGCAAGTCTTAATGCTTCTAAAGGGAACAACCTGGGGTGACGCAATTGCAGCGAAACATAATAGCTACAAAGTTCTATAGAGACACGCTACCCATCCGTCCATCCAGAGATGGACGGATGCTCGTTATTAATAACAACAGTTATATAAGCAACATAAATAATCATCACTCGCCCTCCTTCTCGCTTACCGATGAGAAAGGCGAAAGAACATCCCATCTGTTGGCAATTTTATTAACCATTCCATGAGCATTGCACTACTTACTAGTCATGTCTTAGTCCAATTAAAGGCAGTAGTTTAGTTATGCTTGTCTATGATCGAGGAACTATGCTCCAAGTCGTCCATAACCATGGACACGGCTTTTAGAAAGATTTACCCTGTAGGGGTGTACAAATAGCAACACACACGATCAACCTCGGGAAGAACCAAATAAAACGTAACGAGGCCAAACAACAATGCATTCACATGATTTATAAATTATTTCAGGGCGGCACCCTAATAAGCTACCCGCAACGAAGTTGGCCGGCTCCGAGATGGACCTAGGGTTTGCGTGAACGACTGTAAATGATTGGGAACCCGAAAATGTGACTAGGCTTATCATTACCGCAAACTCGTGTCGCAATCCTAAATAGTACAGGTGGTCCATGCATAATCGTAAATAAAGCATTAAAGCATGGCATAAGTACATGATAATAATAAAGCCCCAAACTAGTTTATGGCCCCAAGAAATAAAGTGTGAATCAAGTTCAGGCGAAGGGGCATCCATAGAGTCTCCCATATGTGGATAGTGTATAGTCAATGAACAGGAATCAAGTCATCGGGATCCTATGGGACACAAGTGAGCTTAAAGAACCAAATAGCAGATAATGCCCATCGGTGCCTCTTTTATTAGTTATCCCATTATTATTCAGATTAAGTTGTTTAGGTACCTCATTCTCCAAAGACTCGTACAAACCCTACACATGCAATTCTATGACTCGCATGGCTCAAACAACTCCTGCAGTAATTGGTCATGGGATTGAGATACAAGCTTCAGTGGGGTTTAAAAGTAAAAGTTATGCAATACTTGGGATTCAATTTAATGCAATCGCGACTCAATGATGCAAGAGTAAGATAGAAGCGTAGGTATTATATGTACGCAAGCATGGGGAATTACTTGTCTGGCAGTTCATTTGCAGAATAAGAAGGATCCGGGTAATACTCCTGAGGCTCCTGGTATTCTCATTGCTCAGTGTCTATCTGGATAAAAACCAAATACACAAAGGCCGAAATAAATACATTGCACATTCGTATAAATCATATGCAACACGCAAACAAGATATGACATGATGGAATGATGCACAATTGCATGGTATAACATAGCATGGCATGGGTAAGGTGTGGAAACAATAATAAAGCACTTTATTAATTTATTTAGGCATGTTTTGCTCTCATAAACAGTTCTAATTATTTAATAGTTACATGATGTATACTGCAATTCATATCATGGAATGCATAATCAGAACGGGCTCTTTGCGCTGATCGATTTAGACATATTATTTGTCGAATTTGGAATTACGAAATTAAATTTATAAATTTATTAAGAAAAAGAATTTATTGGCATTCAAATAATTTTCAAATTTTAAATTGCGCAAAAATTATTTTAGATGACATATTTGAATTCTCCATATTTTTCTGATCAGAATATATCGTTTGCAAAATTTGAAATTATGAATTTAAAACAATATTTAAATCAAGTTATATTAAAAATAGGTCAAATGTCAAAGGTTTGACTAGTTAGAGTTGACTCTGGTCAAATTTTAATTTGTATTTGAAATCATGTTTAAATTTGAATCACTTTTCATTTTGAAATTTTTGTCAAATTCGAATTATATAAAAAGATATGGATTATATTAGATAAAAACAATTTCTGAAATTTTTATTATTTACGAAAAGGTTCGTGAACTTTTTTACGCGCAGGAGTTCTACCCATAGAGAGTGACAGTGAGCCGCGGTGGTGACTTGGCATAGAGGACTAGGTGGAGTTGAGGGCCGTGCGTTCAAAAGGATGTAGCTCAGGGTTCTCTTTGCAAAAATAGCAAGAATCAGACGGGATTTTACTGACGAAAACTGAATTTTGATTCGCGAGGACAGCTAGCTGATTCGATTTTGCGAGGAAGCTTGAAACCAAACTAGGTTGAACTTGACATATCCATAAAAACAAAAGTTGGAGATCTCACTTAGCCCTACAACTTTGCAAAGGAAGTTTCTTCAACGGGGGCGTGTACGCGCCGGAAAACAGCGAGATTCAGAGCCCGGTCAAGTGTAGATCAAACTGAATTTTGTCGACAGCAGTTCCGACATTATTCCTGAACTTCCGAGGACGGTGGCAATCGCTAGGTTGCGAATTAAGAGATGATGTAAAGACAAAAATTGTAGGGGGACGATAGATCTACAACTTCCATGTTTGGGGTTTCACCGGTTGAGGGCTATAGCAGCCGTAAATCGTCAAGGAACAGGGGCTCCGCGGCGGTGTCTGCTGCTAATGTTGCTGTCAACGCGCGCGGCAGCTGCTGTCTCCGACACGGCGAGAGGGAGGGCTGCTGGGCGGCGCTCCCGTGGAAGTCAGCGTTGCCAGAGAGCATGAGCCGAAGCATCTTGGTGGGGCACATCATGAGGAGTGGGTGGACATGGACGAGGTCGTGAGGGACGGAGAGAACCTGCACGGGAGGATGGCGGACGGCTACACACTGACGGTGCTCGACGCAAGGGACTCCGGCAAGGATGCAAGAGGGGATGCATGTCCGGGTGGAAGGCACACTCACCAGAGGGCCCTAGAGCCAGCCGAGCTTGCTAGAGGAGAAACGATCGCGAGAGGGCTCGCGGCCGGCGAGCTTCGGGTCCTCACGGCCATGGTGACGCAGGGTTGCTCCGGCCGGTTCTAGAGACGACCTCTGGAACAGGGAGAATTAGAGGTGGTAGAGGCACGTACTGGTGGCCTTGGTCACGCCTGGAAATGTGCAGATGGCCGAGCTTGGGCTTGGGCTGGCCAGGTCTAGGTCTTTTTTGTGGAGAAGAGAGGGAAGGCTAGCAGCGGGATCTCGATATGGCAGGACAGGAGGTGGTTGAGGAGATGAGATTGGGGAGGAAGGGCAAATGGTCACCTTTTGAAACAGGGAGGAGAGTAGATGGATGGGGTGGCTAGGGTTTTTTGTTTTCTCTTTCCCTAGAAGAGGAAAAGGGACCGGACGCAGCGATTCCACAACACTATGGACGTTTAGGTCTTATGCAACGGTTAGTGTTGTTCTGAGATCCGTGCATGTCACATTTGCAGCTTGAACCTGTACATTGTACACGTTCGCACCTCTACGGAACCGAAAGTGTACATGTCCACCTTGATTCTATCCCTTCCCGACGCGGCCTGACCACCGACGCCTCGTCTCTCCCCTTCTCTCTCGAAGACGGCGGCGTCTCTTGGCCCAACAGCGTCGCTCTCTTCCCCTTTGACGGTGAGCGACGAGGTCCGCGCCTCCACCCTTCGACTGCCTCTAGCCAACATCGTGGTCCTCTGCCTCCACTCTCCGGCCGAGCATCCCTGTCGAGCCGACGAACCCGACAAGATGGGCCGCGTTAACCTTGAGGATGGAGGGCCGTGATGGCCAACGTCCGGCAGTGGGACTGAGTAGGGTCGCAGCGGCCGACATCTAGCAACGGGATCGAAGATGGCCGCGGCATACGACAGCAGGATCACTGAGGACCATGGCTGGCGGCTGGGCAAGGTGACGTTCGCCTCTAGATGCATGTTGTTTTCCTTGATTTCTTTGAACCAGCATCTCCCCTTTGGATTGGCTTTCAGATCCGCTGGAGATTTACCAATAAAGTATAGTTGACCCAGAGGATGGAGCGCCGTGATGGCCAGCCTCCAGATGCACGTCTCTATGTATCTTTTGATTTCTGTTTCTAATATTTCTTGGCAGGAACAAATCATGGACACAATATTTGTTGGTAAAAAACAGTCATGCAATCTAAAATGATTGGAATATCAAGTAATGCAATCTAACATTGGTTGATCGATGCAAAATAACAGGACCTGACGTAGTATTATAATTCACGGACACTATATGCATTTTGTTGAATCGGTAGGTGTAGAATGTGATAAGATGGAAACTAGGTCATAGTGTGCAAAATTATAGAGACTCACAGATTAGAGATCGTAGTAGTTAAGGGGGCTTTTTGCAATATTCATTAGCTAGTGCACAGATCTTAAAGTAAGTTTCGATGGTACAAGATAAGACGGAGACCCCAAACACCGTGTGGAGTTGCATTTTCGAAAAGGGACCAGGGAGGGGGTGTGGTGGTGGCTGTTTGATCAGCAAGGGAGGGGATGGGTTAGCTTGGATGGTTGGTGGGAATGGAGTTTGACTCAAAAACAAAAGCTCAAGATTTGAAATTTGAAAGAAACAAAAGCAAAACAAAACAAAATAGATAAGGGTTATTATTTCATGTGTCCACACATACACACATACCTTACATACTTATATTAGAGCATGCATGTGTGGGCTTTGTGAAAACAAAATTGTTGGAGATATGCCCAAGAGGCAATAATAAAATGGTTGTTATTATATCTTTGTGTTTATGATGAGTGTTTACATCCCATTCTATAATTGTGTTATTAGGAAACACTAATAATTGTGTGTTTTGTAAACATAAAAGAGTCCCTAGTAAGCCTCTTGTTAAGACTAGCTTGTTGATTAATAGATTATCATGGTTTCCTGATCATGGACATTGGATGTTATTAATAAAAAGATCATATCATTAGGAGAATGATGTGATGGACACACACCTATAGTAAACATAGCATAAGATCAAGTCATTAAGTTCGTTTTTGCTACAAATACATAGTAACCTAATCCTTCGACCATGAGATTGTGTTAATCACCATCAAAGGATGAGTGCTTTGATGACATCAAACGCCACTTCATAACTGGGTGGTTATAACGGTGGCATTAGGTATTCTGAAAGTATGTGTTGAAGCGCATGGATCAAGACTGGAATTTGTCCATCCATATGACGGATAGATATGCTCTGGGCCCTCTCGGTGGAATGTAATACAATTAGCTTGCAAGCATGTGACTAGGTCACAAGGGATGTCATATCACGGAACGAGTAAAGAGTACTTATCAGTAACGAGGTAGAACTAGGTATTGAGATACCGATGATCAAACCTCGGATAAGTAGAGTATCGCGTGACAAAGGGAATCAGTGTCATGTGTAAATGGTTCTATCGATCACGAAGTCATTGTTGAATATGTGGGAGCCATTATGGATCTCCAGGTCCAACTATTGGTTATTGATAGAGAGGAGTCTCAATCATGACTGTGTAGTTCACGAACCATAGGGTGACACACTTAAGGTTCAATGTTGTTTAGGTAGATATGGAATATGAGTTGGAGACCCAATGTTGTTCGGAGTCTCGGATTGGATCCAGGACATCACGAGGATATCCGGAATGGTCCGGAGAATAAGATTCATATAACACAAGTCATTTTCCGGGGTTCGGAAAAAGTTTCGGAGTTTGTTTGGAGCTTCTAAAAGGTTTCGGAATGTTCCAAAAGGCTCTATGAAGAGATAAACATAAATCCCTAGATTATAGGGGATAAGACATGGGGGGAAGGAAAATTTTCCCCCTCCCTTGTGCGCCGGCCCTAGGAGGTGGGCCAAGGGGTGGGAACCCTAGGACGCACCCCCTCTATATAAAGAGGGGTGGGGGCGCCTCCCCCTTGCCCCTCCACCCCAAACCCTAGCCGCCACTCCCTCTTCCTTCCTCATATTGCGGCTTAGGCGAAGCCCTGCAGGATCTCTTCTCCACCACCACCACCATGCGGTCGTGCTGCTGGGATTCCGTGGAGATCTATCACCTCCACTACCCGCTGGAACGGGGAGAGGATCGTCTACATTGAGCCATATGTGTGACCGAGTGCGGAAGCGCTGCCAAAACACGGCTCCGGAAGGATCGTCTACTCGATCTTGAGATTGGCAAGTGATTGTCTACATCAACCACGAGATCCGATCTCGAACGAGGCTTTGGATCTACAAGGGTTAGTACAGATCTATCTCGTTGCACTTATCTCATAGATTAGATCTTGGCTTTTCCATAGATTAGATCTTGGTTTTGTTCGTTCTTATGGTAGAAATTTTTTGTTTTCCCTGCTACGAACCCATCAGTGGTATCAGAGCCGTGTCTATGCGTAGATCTGTTGCATGAGTAGAACACAATGGTTATTATGGGCGTTGATGCTTTTGTTGTTGTTGTCTTCACATGTACTTTGCATCTTGCGGGATGGTAGGATGAAGCGGCATGGGCTAACCTTACATGTCCTCGCACATGAGACTTGCTCCACGCTCGACGTGCAACTTGCATTGCACAAGTGGCCTTGCAGGTGTCTGTCTCTCCCACCATAGTTAAGATTCAATTTACAATTAGCATCTAACAACACTTGTATCAGTGTTGTGGTTCTAGTTCGTAGGTAAGATCGGTTCTTATATAAAAGCCCCAAACCACGTAAAACATGCAAAGAAAATTAGAGGCGTCTAACTTGTTTTTGCAGGGGCATGTGATGTGATATGGCCATGATGTGATTGTGAATATATTGATGTATGCAATGATCCTTATTGTAATATGGAAACTGGCAGGAGCCTAATGGTTGTCTTTAAATTCTGTTAAGACCTGCGTGTCTATTCATCATGTAATAGCTTTATTCCAAGTGGTTCTTATAGTTGCTATTAGTGATGGACAACCATGAAGCGGCGCCACTGACCTTGACGCTATGCTGGTGATGATGGAGATCATGTCCGTGCTTTGGAGATGGAGATCAAAGGCACAAGAAGAAAGGCCATATCATGTCACATATTATGAATTGCATGTGATGTTAATGCTTTTTGCATCTTGTATTGCTTAGATCCTGACGGTAGCATTATAAGATGATCCCTCTCACTAAATATCAAGTAATAAAATGTTCGTCCTTAGTAGGAACCATTGCTAAGACTCGTCATTTCGAAGCATCTCGTGATGATCAGGTGTTATAGATTCTACGTGTGCATACAGTGGGTGCAAGCCAGATTTGCACATGCGGATACTAAGGTTAATTTTGACGAGCCTAACATGTACAGACATAGTCTCGGAACACGGAATACCGAAAGGTAAAGCATGAGTCATATGAATGATATGATGAACATGTTGATTGTTCGCCTTTGAAGCTACATCTTCTCTCGTGAAGATCGGACTTGGTGTAGTGGATTTGGTTCGTGTAATCACTAAGGCAATGTGAGGGATGTTGTTTTGAGTGGGAGTTCACCTAGTTAATTTAAGAATTAAATTTGAACTCAATTTGTCATAAACTTAGTCTAAACTCTTTGCAAATATGTTGTAGATCATGGCAACCCCCTCCATCAACTTTAATGCGTTCCCAGAGAAAGAAAAGCTGAAAACAATGGAAGCAACTTCACGGACTGGTTCCGTGGATTGAGGATTTTCCTCAGCATTGGTCAATTGACCTATGTTCTCGATGCACCCCTAGGTGACCCACCTGCAGAAGATGCCTCCGATGATGTTAAGAATGTTTTTGTCACTCAAAAAATCACTACTCCACAATTCAGTGTGTCATCCTGTACGGTTTAGAATCAGAGCTTCAGAAGCGCTTTGAGCACCGCGACCCTTTTGAGATTATCAATGAGCTCAAGCTGATCTTTGAGACTCATGCGGCCGTGGAGAGCTATGAGGTCTGAGAAGTTCTTTAACTGTAAAATGGAAGAGGGCAACTCCATTAGCGAGCACATGCTCAAAATGTCTGGGCACGCGAACAGGCTCCAAGAATTGGGAATAACGATTCCTAATGCGTTGGGGATTCATCGTGTTGTCCAACCACTGCCACCTAGTTACAAGAACTTTGTGATGAACTACAATATGCATTGCATGAACAAGACGTTGCCTGAACTCTTCTCCATGATGCAAACTGCTGAAGTGGAGATTAAGAAGGAGCACCAAGTGTTGATGGTCAATAAGACCACCAATTTCAAGAAACAGGCCAAGCCTAAGAATAAGGGAAACTTCAAGAAGGATGGCAAGAAAGCTGCCGCACCTGCTAAGAAGCCCAAGGCTGGTCCTAAGCCTGATACCGAGTGCTTCTACTGCAAGGGAGAAGGTCACTAGAAGCGCAACTGCCCCAAGTACCTGGAAGATCTGAAGAACGGCAACATCAAGAAGAAAGGTATATTTGATATACATGTTATTGATGTGTATCTTACTAGTAATTGTAGTAGTGCCTGGGTATTTGATACTGGTTCGGTTGCTCATATTTGTAACTCGAAACAGGAGTTGTGGAATAAATGAAGACTGGCGAGAGACGAGGTGCCGATGCGCGTTGGAAATGGCTCCAAGGTTGATGTGATCGCTGTCGGCATGCTCCCTCTTCATCTACCTTCGGGATTAGTTTTGAACTCGAATAATTGTTATTTGGTACCTGTGTTAAGCATGAACATTATTTTTGGATCTTGTTTATTGCGAGACGGTTACTCGTTTAAGTCTGAGAATAATGGTTGTTCGATTTATATGAGTAATATTTATTATGGTAATGCACCTGAGATGAATGGTTTATTCTTATTGAATCTCGATAGTAGTGATAAACATGTTCACAACATAGATGCTAAACGAATAAAAATGAATAATAATTCTACATACATGTGGCACTGTCGTCTTGGTCACATCGGAGTGAAGCGCATGAAGAAACTCCATTCTGATGGACTTCTTGAATCACTTGATTTTGAATCACTTGAAAGATGCGAAGCATGTCTAATGGGAAAAAATGACTAAGACTCCATTCTCTGGGATAATGGAGCAAGCTACGGACTTATTGAAAATAATACATACCGATGTGTGTGGCCCAATGAGCGTAGCATTACACGGTGGATATCGTTGTGTTCTTAGTTTCACGGATGACTTGAGTAGATATGGGTATGTCTACTTTATGAAACATAAGTTTAAAACTTTCGAGAAGTTTAAGGAATTTCAAAGTGAAGTATAAAATCATCGTAACAAGAAGATTAAGTTTGTGTGTTCTGACCGCGGAGGTGAATATCTAAGTTACGAGTTTGGAATGCATTTAAACAAATGCAGAATACTTTCGTAGTTGACACCACCGGGAACACCACAACGTAATGGTGTGTCCGAACATCATAATCGAACTCTCTTAGATATGGTTCGGTCTATGATGTCTCTTATAGATTACCGTTATCGTTTTGGGGTTATGCATTAGAGACAGCCGCATTCACTTTAAATAGGGCACCATCTAAATCCGTTGAAATGACACCGTATGAATTGTGGTTTGGCAAGAAACCTAAGTAAAGTTTGGGGCTGTGAAGCGTATGTAAAGAAGTTACAACCCGACAAGCTTGAACCCAAAGCGGAAAAATGCGTCTTCATAGGATACCCTAAAGAAAAAATTGGGTATACCTTCTATCATAGATCCGAAGGCAAAGTTTTCGTTGCTAAGAATGGATCCTTTCTTGAGAAGGAGTTTCTCTCGAAAGAAGTGACTGGAAGGAAAGTAGAACTCGACGGGGTTGTTGAACCTTCTCTTGGATTTGAGAGTAGCGCAGCACCAGAAGATGTTTTTGTGCCGCCTGCACCAATAAGAGAGGAAGCTAATGATGATGATCATGAAACTTTGAACGAAGTTGCTACTAAACCTCATAGGTCGACAAGGGTTCGTGCCACTCCTGATTGGTATGACCCTGGGTTGAATGTCATGTTGGTGGACAACATAGACGACCCTGCAACGTATGAGGAAGCTATGATGATCCTAGATTCTGACAAATGTCAAGAAGCCATGAAATCCGAAATGGGATCCATGTACGAAAACCAAGTATGGACCTTGGTGGACTTATCGGATGGCCGCAAGGCTGTCGAGAACAAATGGATCTTTAAAAGAAAAAAATATGTTGATGTTAATGTTACTGTCTATAAAGCTCGACTTGTCGTGAAAGGATTCCGACAGATTCAAGGAGTTGACTATGATGAGACTTTCTCACCGGTAGCAAAGCTAAAGTCTATGAGGATTTTGTTAGCAATCACTGCATATTTCGATTATGAGATTTGGTAGATGGATGTCAAAATGGTGTTCCTTAATGGTGACATTGAGGAAGAGTTGTATATGGTACAACCCAAAGGTTTTGTCAATCCTAAAGATACTGACAAGGTATGCAAGCTTTAGCGCTCCATTTATGGACTGAAGCAAGCATCCCAGAGTTGGAATCAATGTTTTGATAAGGTGATCAAAAACTATGGATTTAGACAAACTTATGGAGAAGCTTGTATCTACAAGAAAGTGAGTGGGAGCTCTGTAGCATTCTTAATACTATATGTGGATGACATATTGTTGATTGGGAATGATATAGAACTTCTTGAAAGTGTCAAGGCCTATTTGAACAATAGTTTTTCAAGGAAGGATCTTGGCGAAGCGGCATACATTTTAGGCATCAAGATTTATAGAGATAGATCAAGATGCTTAATAGCGCTTTCACAAAGTACATACCTGGACAAGGTTCTAGAGAGATTTAGAATGGAAGAAAGCAAGAAAGGGTTCTTGCCCATGTTGCTAGACAAGACCTTGAGTAAGACTCAAAGTCTAGCTACGGTACAAGATAGAGAGAAGATGAGTAAAATCCCCTATGCCTCGTCCATAGGCTCTGTCATGTATGCCATGCTATGTACAAGACCGGATATAGCACACGTTGTTAGTTTGACTAGTAGATATCAAAGTGATCCTGGAATGGAACACTGGATAGCGGTCAAAAATATCCTCAAGTACCTGAAAAGGACTAAGGATATGGTTCTTTCTTATGGAGGTGATGAACAGCTTGTTGTAAACAGTTACACCGATGCTAGTTGGAACACCGATCCGGATGACTCGAAGTCACAGTCGGGATACGTATTTATTTTGAATGGTGTTGCAGTGAGATGGAGGAGTGCCAAGCAAAGCGTTGTGGCGAAATCTTCAACTGAATCGGAATCCATAGCTGCTTTAGAGGCTGCACAAGAAGCGATATGATGAAGGAGTTCATTACTGAGCTTGGTGTGGTTCCTAGTGCATTGGACCCGATGGCCATCTATTGTGACAACACGGGCGCCATAGCCAATGCACAGGAGCCAGGGTCACACAGCAAGCTGAAGCACATCAAGCTATGTTACCATGCTATTCGCGATTATGTCCAAGATAGCGGCATAAAGATTTGCAAAGTACACACTGATCTAAATGTGGCAGATCCGTTGACTAAACCTCTCCCTAGAGCAAAACACGACCAACACCAGAACTCCATGGGTGTTAGGTACATTACAATGTAATCTAGATTATTGACTCTAGTGCAAGTGGGAGACTGTTGGAGATATGCCCAAGAGGAAATAATAAAATGGTTATTATTATATCTTTGTGTTTATGATGAATGTTTACATCCCATTCTATAATTGTATTATTAGGAAACATTAATACTTGTGTGTTTTGTAAACATAAAAGAGTCCCTAGTAAGCCTCTTGTTAAGACTATCTTGTTGATTAATAGATGATCATGGTTTCCTAATCATGGACATTGGATGTTATTAATAACAAGATCATATCATTAGGAGAATGATGTGATGGACACACACCCAAAGTAAGCATAGAATACGATCAAGTCATTAAGTTTTTTTTTGCTACAAGCTTTCAAATACATAGTAACCTAATCCTTTGACCATGAAATTGTGTTAATCACCATCACCGGATGAGTGCTTTGATGACATCAAAGGCCACTTCATAACTGGGTGGTTATAAAGGTGGCATTGGGTATTCTGAAAGTATGTGTTGTAGCGCATGGATCAATACTAGGATTTCTCAATCCATATGATGGATAGATATGCTCTAGGCCCTCTCGGTGGAATGTCATCCAATTAGCTTGCAAGCATGTGACTAGGTCACAAGGGATGCCATATCACGTAATGAGTACTTATCAGTAACGAGGTAGAACTAGGTATTGAGATACCGATGATCGAACCTCGGATAAGTAGACTATCACATGACAAAGGGAATTGGTGTCGTATGTAAATGGTTCTCTCGATCATGAAGTCATTGTTGAATATGTGGGAGCCATTATGGATCTCCAGGTCCCGCTATTGGTTATTGATCGAGAGGAGTCTCAATCATGTCTGCGTAGTTCACGAACCGTAGGGTGACACACTTAAGGTTCGATGTTGTTTAGGTAGATATGGAATATGAGTTGGAGACCCAATGTTGTTCGGAGTCTCGGATTGGATCCAGGACATCATGAGGATATCCGGAATGGTCCGGAGAATAAGATTCATATAACACAAGTCATTTTCCGGGGTTCGGAAAAAGTTTCGGAGTTTGTTTGGAGCTTCTAAAAGGTTTCGGAATGTTCCAAAAGGTTCTATGAAGAGATAAACATAAATCCCTAGATTATAGGGGATAAGACATGGGGGGAAGGAAAATTTTCCCCCTCCCTTGTGCGCCGGCCCTAGGAGGTGGGCCAAGGGGTGGGAACCCTAGGACGCACCCCCTCTATATAAAGAGGGGTGGGGGCGCCTCCCCCTTGCCCCTCCACCCCAAACCCTAGCCGCCACTCCCTCCTCCTTCCTCATGCTGCGGCTTAGGCGAAGCCCTACCGGATCTATTCTCCACCACCACCACGTCGTCGTGCTGCTGGGATTCTGTGGAGATCTACCACCTCCGCTGCCTGCTGGAACAGGGAGAGGATCGTCTACATCGAGCCATACGTGTGATCGAGTACGGAAGCGCTGCTGGAACGCGGCACCGGAAGGATCGTCTACTCGATCTTGAGATCGGCAAGTGATCGTCTACATCAACCATGAGATCCAATCTCGAACAAGGCTTTGGATCTACAAGGGTTAGTACAAATCTATCTTGTTGCACTTATCTCATAGATTAGATCTTGGTTTTTCCATATATTAGATCTTGGTTTTGTTTGTTCTTGTGGTAGAATTTTTTTGTTTTTCCTGCTACGAACCCATCAAAAATACCACTTGCTTGAATGCCTCAGGCATGCATTAATGCATGGAGTAGTTTGTGAAAGCAACTAGGTCCCATGTGTCTTTTGAATTTGAGAACCATTGTAATAATTCAAACCCCACAAGCACCTTCACAAAAAACAAATGATTTCAAATAAAGGACAAAGGAGGGAAATTTTGCATGGGCCGTGCAAAAGCATTAAATGCATGCAACATGCTCTATTTTGTGAAAATAAAATATACATATGCATGGGAGCATGTAGAATACAATGGATCCATCTAGCATGTGGGCATGATTGAAACTCACAAATCGAAATAAAAGAATTCACATGTTATATGGATGGTGAACTACCCACAAGATCATGTAGGCAAGGTGTAAATTAATAAAGGTGGCAAGAATCCACACATTATACATGGGCATGATTTAGATATAAACAAAACAATTAGAAGCCCACATATACATCCATGGTAGAATATAGAGCAAGATTTATCCCAAAGGGCCATGGTATGAACATTAGGTAGAATGATTTAAAGAGACATGCCCTCAACTCAACTTGAGCATCAGGAAATATATCAAGAAGCAACTACAATATATCATGAGGAAAATACAAATAATGAGACAACTGCATGTGAGATAAGAACCAATGAACAAGGGTTTTATATGATGCTCAAATGCAAAGTGGCATGGTGATATGAGCATGATATAATGATGATGCAATAAATGATATGTAGGAAGTAGCAATATATGGACTAGGCAAGTAGCATTGCAATTGTTAGACAATTGGGATGCTACAGGTACAGTTAGTCCTACATTTAACGTTGTAGATTTGAAGCCTTACTTTGGTGAGGAAGATGAGATTGCATCGAGGACGACCTCAATTCAAGAAGGGGAGCATGATGAGGATATCCCATCTATTTATACAACCGCTATACCTATAGATACAGAAATACTAGGACCATCACTCGAGCTCGTGCCAAGCAACTTAACTATCAGGTACTTTCGTTTCTTGGAACTATTCCTCATATACGTAAAATATGATGCTGCCTAAATCAGATGTGTTTGTTACTCTTAGGAATGATGGACCTAGCATGGACGAGACGGACAAGCATTGGAGCATGATCATGCATGGAGATGGCCGCAATCATGTGAGGATTGAAGAGGACGCCACAAGTGGAGATTTCGGAACTTTGAAGACACCATAATGAAGATTGAAGGCTTTGACGAAATACTCAAGAATATTACTTCGTAGATTCATCCATAGCTTAATTTGGTGCTGCGTCACCTTTATTTTGGGTCAGGCCCATGTTATTTTCGTAGGATTTTTAATAGCCACTTTTTAGAGTCTTTATTTGAGGGGAAAGGCCTTTTAGGGTTGGATTCGGCCACCATACCTATGGTTGGCCGAAATCCCACCTCTTCCTCCTTAAATACCCCCCATAGTCGTCACTGTAGACTCGGATTTTGTTTAGACTAAAAGTAAGCCATCATTGCAACTTCACCAAGGCTTGAGTGTCGCAGAGACCTCTTGTACTTCACACCTATTCAGGAACCCACGATTTCAATAAAGATTTCATCTTTATCCGCAATATCTTGATTGCAATATTAGTTCTTACTTGTTCTCGATTTCAGGTAGGAATTAAGCCCTCGCTTGTCAGGCTGATCGCTCTTCTGCCAAATCAGTAACCTTCAGGAGATTAGCCTAGCAATTACATTAGCGCTCGTGCTCGCACGTGTAGTCAGATCATCAAGCCTGAACTCCACCCAAATCGACTATCACCATCTCATCAAAAGATCAGACACCTTTGTCCTATCAACCAGCGTGACAGAGGTTGCATCACCATGTGCAAAACCATGGTCAGAAAGCCCAAAAAACATGTTGCAATGCAACTTCCCAATGCAATGGAATAACACTATGACAGAGGTTGCATCACCACATCCACTTGAGTGTGTGTGGTGATGTGGATCAATGGGGTTTGGAAAAGAACACATGCATTAACACTTCACGTGTCAAACCATGGACCCAAATACCAAAAACATGTTCGAATGCAACTGCCAAATACAAAGGAGCACCAGTGTGATAAAGGTTGCATCACAACATCCACTTGAGTGTGTGTGGTCATGTGGACCAATGTGGTTTGGAAAAGAAGACATGCAATGACACTCCATGTGTAAAACCATGGTCAGAAAGCCCAAAATCATGTTGGAATGCAACTTCCAAATGCAAAGGATCACAATTGTGATAGAGGTTGCATCACCACATCCACTTGAGTGTGTGTGGTCATGTGGACCAATGTGGTTTGGAAAATAACATATGCAATGACACTCCATGTGTCAAACCATGGTTAGAAAGCCCAAAAAATGTTGGAATGCAACTGCTAAATGTAATGGAGCACCAATGTGAAAGAGGTTGCATCACCACATCCAATTGAGTGTGTGTCATAACATGGATCAATGTGGTTCGGAAAAGAACACATGCTTGACACTCCATGTGTCAAATCATGGTCACAAAGGACAAAAACATGTTGGATTGCAACTGCCAAATGCAATGGTGCACTAGTGTGACATAGGTTGCATCACCACATCCACTTGAGTGTGTGTGGTCATGTGGATCAATATGGTTTGGAAAAGAACACATGCAATGACACTCCATGTGTCAAACCATGGATCCAAAGACCAAAAACATGCTGGAATGCAAATGCCAAATGCAAAGGAGCACTAGTGTGATAGAGGTTGCATCACCACATCCACTTGAGTGTGTGTGGTCATGTGGACCATTGTGGTTTGGAAAACAACACATGGACTGACACTTCATGTGTCAAACCATGGTCCCAAAGATCAAAAACATGTTGGAATGCAACTGCCAAATGCAATGGAGTAGCAGTGTGATAGAGGTTGCATCACCACATCCACTTGAGTGTGTGTGGTCATGTGGATAAATGTGGTTTGGAAAAGAACAAATGCAATGACACTCCACGTCTCAAACCATGGTTCCAAAGACCAAAAACATTTTGGAATGCAACTGCCATATGAAATGGAGCACAAGTGTGAAAGAGGTTACATCACCACCTCCACTTGAGTGTGTGTGGTCACATGGATCAATGTGGTTAGGAAAAGAACACATGCAATGACACTCCATGTGTAAAACCATGGTCACAAAGGACAAAACACTTGTTGGATTGCAACTACCAAATGCAATGGTGCACCGGTGTAACATAGGTTGCATCATGACGTCCACTTGAGTGTGTGTGGTCACGTGCACCAATGTGATTTGGAAAAGAACACATGCAATGAGACTCCATGTGTCAAACCATGGTTAGATAGCCCAAACAAATGTTGGGATGCAACTACCACATGCAATGGAGCACCAGTGTGAAACAGGTTGCATCACCACATCGAATTGAGTGTGTGTGATAACATGGATCAATGTGGTTCAGAAAATAACACATGCAATGCCAATCCATGTATCAAACCATGGTCACAAAGGACAAAAAACATGTTGGATTGCAACTTCCAAATGCAATGGTGCACCAGTGTGACATAGGTTGTATCACGTCATCCACTTTAGTGTGTGTGGTCATGTGGATCAATATGGTTTGGAAAAGAACACATGCAATGACACTCCATGTGTCAAACCATGGATCCAAAGACCAAAAACATGTTGGAATGCAACTGTCAAATGCAAAGGAGGACCAGTGTGACAGAGGTTTCATCACCACATGCACTTGAGTGTGTGTGGTCATGTGGACCATTCTGGTTTGGAAAAGAACACATGCAATGACACTCCATGTGTAAAACCATGGTCAAAAGCCAAAAACATGTTGGAATGCAACTACCAAATGCAATGGAGCACCAGCATGACAGAGGTTGCATCACCACATCCACTTGAGTGTGTCTGGTGATGTGGACAAATGTGGTTTGGAAAAGAACACATGCAATGAAACTCCATGTGTCAAACCATGGTTAGAAAGCCAAAAACATGTTGGAATGCTACTTGCAAATGTAATCAAGCACCAATGTGACATAGGTTGCATCAACACATCCACTTGAGTGTGTGTGGTCATGTTGATCAATGTGATACGAAAATAACACATGCAATTACACTCCATGTGTCAAACCATGGTCCCAAAGATCGAAAACATGTTGGAATGCAACTGCCAAATGCAATGGAGTAACAGTGTTACAGAAGTTGCATCACCACATCCACTTGAGTGTGTGTGGTCATGTGGATCAATGTGGTTTGGAAAAGAACACATGAAATGACACTCCATGTGTCAAACCATGGTTAGAAAACCAAAAAACATGTTGGAATGCAACTGCCAAATGCAATGGAGCACTAGTGTGACATATATTGCATCGCCACATCCACTTGAGTGTGTGTGGTCATGTGGATCAATGTGGTTTGGAAAAGAACAAATGCAATGACACTCCACGTGTCAAACCATGGTCCCAAAGACCAAAAACATTTTTGAATGCAAGTGCATATGAAATGGAGCGCCAGTGTGAAATAGGTTGCATAACCATCTCCACTTGAGTGTGTGTGGTCACATGGATCAATGTGGTTAGGAAAAGAACACATGAAATGACACTCCATGTGTCAAACCATGGTCACAAAGGACAAAAAACTTGTTGGATTGAAATCGCAAATCAAATGGTGCATCAGAACATCCACTTGAGTGTGTGTGGTCATGTGGACCAATGTGGTTTGGAAAATAACACCTGCAATGACACTCCATGTGTCAAACCATGGTTAGAAAGATCAAAAAAATGTTGGAGCGCAATTTCGAAATGCAATGGTGCACCAGTGTGAAAGAGGTTTCATCACCACATCCAATTGAGTGTGTGTGATAACATGGATCAATGTGGTTCGGATAAGAACACATGCAATGACAATCCATGTGTCAAACCATGGCCACAAATTACAAAAAACATGTTGCATTGCAACTTCCAAATGCAATGGTGCACCAGTGTGACATAGGTTGCATCACGACATACACTTGAGTGTTTGTGGACTTGTTGATCAATATGGTTTGGAAAAGAACACATGCAATGACACTCCATGTGTCAAACCAAGGATCCAAAGACCAAGAACATGTTGGAATGCAACTTCCAAATGCAAAGGAGCACTGATGTGATAGAGGTTACATCACCACATTGACTTGAGTGCGTGTGATCATGTGGACCAATGTGGTTTGGAAAATAACACATGCAATGACACTCCATGTGTCAAACCATGGTTAGAAAGCGAAAAAACATGTTGGAATGCAACTGCCAAACGCAATGGAGCACCAGCATGAAATAGGTTGCATCACCACATCCACTTGAATGTGCGTGGTCATGTCGATCGATGTGCTTTGGAATAACCACATACAATGACACTTCATGTGTCAAACCATGGTCCGAAAGACCAAAAACATGTTGGAATGCAACTGCCAAATGCAATGGAGCACCAGTGTCATAGAGGTTGCATCACCACATCCACTTGAGTGTGTGTGGTCATGTGGATCAATATAGTTTGGAAAAGAACAGATGCAATGACACTCCATGTGTCAAACGATGGATCCAAAGACCAAAAAAAAAGTTGGAATGCAACTTCCAAATGCAAAGGAGCACCAGTGTGACAGAGGTTGCATCACCACATCCACTTGAGTGTGTGTGGTCATGTGGACCAATGTGGTTTGGAAAATAACACATGCAATGACACTCCGCGATGTGTCAAACTATGGTTAGAAAGCCAAAAACATGTTGGAATGCAACTGCCAAATGCAATGGAGCACCAGCGTGACATAGGTTGCATCACCACATCCAGTTGAGTGTGTGTGGTCATGTGGATCAATGTTATTTGGAAAATAACACATGCAATGACACTCCATGTGTGAAACCATGGTCCCAAAGATCAAAAACATGTTGGAATGCAACTACCAAATGCAATGGAGCGGCAGTGTGACAGAGGTTGCATCACCACATCCACTTGAGTGTGTGTGGTCATGTGGATAAATGTGGTTTGGAAAAGAACATAGGCAATGACAGTCCATGTGTCAAACCATGGTTAGAAAGACAAAAAACATGTTGGAATGCAATTGCCAAATGCAATGAACCACCAGTGTGACATAGGTTGCATCACCACATCCACTTGAGTGTGCGTGGTCATGTGGATCAATGTGGTTTGGAAAAGAACAAATGCAATGACACTCCACGTGTCAAACCATGGTCCCAAAGACCAAAAACATTTTGGAATGCAACTGCCAGATGAAATGGATCACCAGTGTGAAAGAGGTTGCATCACCACGTCCACTTGAGTGTGTGTGGTCACATGGATCAATGTGGTTAGGAAAAGAAAAAATGCAATGACACTGTATGAGTCAAAGCATGGTCAGAAAGCCCATGAACATGTTGGAATGTAACTGTCAAATGCACTGGTGCACTAGTGTGATAGAGGTTGCATCACCACATCCACTTGAGTGTGTGTGGTCACATAGATCAATGTGGTTTGGAAAAGAACACATGCAATGACACTCCATGTGTCAAACCATGGTTAGAAAGCCCAAGAACATGTTGGAATGCAACTTCGTGTGAAAGAGGTTGCATCTCCACATCCACTTGAGTGTGTTGTCATGTGGATCAATGTGGTTCGGAAAATAACACATGCAATGACACTCCATGTGTCAAACCATGGTCATAAAGACCAAAAACATGGTGGATTGCAACTTCTAAATGCAATGGTGCACCAGTGTGACATAGGTTGCATTACAACATCTACTTGAGTGTGTGTGGTCATGTGGATCAATGTCGTTTGGAAAAGAACACATGCAATTACACTCCATCTATCAAACCATGGACCCAAAGACGAATAACAAGTTGGAATGCAACTGCCAAATGGAAAGGATCACCAATGTGATAGAGGTTGCATCACCACATCCACTTGAGTGTGTGGTCATGTGGACCAATGTGGTTTGGAAAAGAACACATGCAATGACAGTCCATGTGTCAAACCATGGTCAGAAAGCCCAAAATCATGTTGGAATGCAACCACCAAATGCAATGGTGCACCAGTGTGACATAGGTTGCATCACCACATCCACTTGAGTGTGCGTGGTCATGTGGATCAATGTGCTTTGGAAAGTAACACATGGAATGACACTTGATGTGTCAAACTTGGTCCCAAAGACCAAAAACAGGTTGGAATGTAATTTCCAAATGTAATGGAGCACCAGTTTGATAGAGGTTGCATCACCACATCCACTTGAGTGTGTGTGTTCATGTGGATCAATGTGGTTTCGAAAAGAACACACGCAATGACTCTCCATGTATCAAACCATGGTTAGAAAGCCCAAAAACATGTTGGAATGCAACTGCCAAATGCAATGGTGCACTAGTATGATAGAGGTTGCATAACCACATCCACTTGAGTGTGTGTGGTTGTGAACACCAGGATTTTTAATCCCAGATGCCTATTATGCCATACCTCGCAATCCCAGGATTACCATTTTTGCGAGACCGAACAGATTGGTACCATAGTACATCATCCATTACAAACCATAATAAGGTCTTACAAATAAAGGATCTCATGATCTAGTCTTAACACAAATCAAGTAGCGGAAATTAAATGTAGTAGGGGCTCCATCTTCAGAGTCATAGGCAATGCTAATGATGGGAGATGATCCTAGTTGTTGTAGACCTCCTACTGTCCATCATCCTGGTAGTCCTCCTCATAGTCTGGCCATGGGAATAGCCAGGGACAAAGCCATGAGTACTCTTTAAGTACTCGCAAACTATCACTAACAAGTAGGGTACTTCTAGTAGGAATCTTAAGCTCTAGGTTTATTTGCAAAAAACCAGGTTTATCTAAAACTGAGATTAGAAGTAAAGAAAACTAAGTTAATGTTCTAAATCACTTAAGTGGGAACCTATTCTTCATATCCACAACCCTGTTGTGGTCAAGTCAAAGTCATAGTTCAATTCACAAGTCATTTTGAAAACATCTGACGACGGAACAGTATGGCCACTCCAACTATCCATGACCGTATATGTGGCTATTCAAATAGTTTGACACTCTACAGAGGAGGTACACTTTCACCACAAAATTCGATACATCCGTCAGGGATAAGCCTGAATCATCATACTTAGTATGCGGGTAATCAATCATAACCTTTCAATTACACACTCTAGTATAGGCACCTCCCCTATGAGCTTGGCCTCCCACCCATGGCCATCTGCCATCATAGGCACTGCATAGGTGGACATTCACACTCACAAGGTAGCCTCAGCTCAAACTCTTCCACGAGGGAACCCATACTAAGGCATATGAACTTACGGCTAAGCCCTACCCAATTCGGGCATTGTGGTTGTACGGTAAAATTGGAATGGTATCACATCCGAACCCAACCATCAGTTTTTATAGAGGGCTAAGGCTCATGCCTCAACATTTTCATCATCAAATCTTTTTGTGTCCATAACACATGTCAAAACATTTCAATAGAATGAATCTTCATTCCAAGGTTTTCATAATCATTTTTACCAAGTATTCCCATCTAAAGTGATCAACTTTTATGCTTAGCACTAGCCACTACAGTTGAGGGTGTTCACTAATGAGGGGTGCTAATCTCCAATCTCATGCCATGGAATGACATATAAGTATAACTACTTAGGCCTAGTTTTATACTCTTTATGGTATCTATACTATTTTTCCAATACTCACAACACACTGATTAAAAGTAAAGAGCTTTGGTAAAGTAAAAGAATAAAGCTTGCAAGTAAAACTTGGATTGGTATAATCAAGGTAGCATAACCAAAGCATGCCTAATTCATCTTGCATAGGTTATGGATTTTGCAAGTGTTAACTTGCATAGTTCTAGCTTGTATAATTCTAGCTTGCCTTGAGTAGTGAAGTGGTTGAAGTTCTCCTCTTCTTCTTCTTCTTGGTAGTACTCCTCCTCCTTGTTTCCCGGGTCGGTACTATCGTCTATAAATGAATACGGGGACACAATAACCTAACAATACTTAACTATTTCTATTTAGCACACTAAGGCTCACACTTGATGATGTAGCATCATCAAGTTCATCACATGAAATAAAGACTTAATCTTGTTTATTGTATTTTAGAAAAGTAATTTCTACTCATTGAAAATACTTAAGATTTAATATTCTCCAATAAAAATATGGGATCATGTTGACACATGTCATCACCATATATTCTAATACATGGGAATGTGACTTAAAGTGTTGGTCATATTTTTATAAAGTTTAAGATTATCATTTAATAGAATTAAAGTGACTAGAAATGCCTATATAGCATTCTTTTGGTACTAGCACAAAGTCACCGCATGTAAACCTAAATATTTTATATATTCAGATAGATCTTGTCAAATGTGATTTTTGAGAGTTGGAATCAACTCAAAAGCATTTATGGTTGATTTTTGAAAAATGTTTGAAGTTGGAAAAGTATCTGCCTTGTTATTTTTACTATAGGTGATCTCTAACTCCAAATGGTTTGAATATAATGGGATTGGATATATAATTTGAATATCTTTCTAACAAAATTGGAATTATGCAATTTGGTTTAGTGAATCTCTCTGAATTGATTTTTGAATCTACTGACAGAAACTAGTTTTAACTAAATTGGAAAATAACTATTTGAATTTACAGGCCTGCGCGGGAAACTAACTAGGCCGGCCCAATTTGCACAGTATGGCGCAGTGGGCTGCTGAAAGGGGGTCCCACTAGTCAGCGACTCTATCTAACCGAAACGATATCTTTCAATCTAGGCCCTATGATTAGAAGCTGATCTAATGGCTATGACTCATCGTCTCCAGCGAATAGCTCCGACAAGGAATTAAACCTAACGTGGCGGTGGGGGTCGTTTGAGGCTCACCTGGGCTCTAGCTAGGGCCAGCGATGGGGGCGAACGATGTGGTCGACGATGGTGGTTCGAACGGTGGTCGGGGCGGTTCTTGGGGCGGCTTTAATCGACGGCGCCCTTCCTTCACTGCAGTGGCGGGCTCCGGCCAAATTCCGCCGATGCGGCGCTCGCCTTGCTCCAGGGAAGGGTGTGGGAGGTGTGGTGAGGAATGGGGAGTGAGGTGGTGTGGAGAATTGAGGCGGAGAGGGCCTCTATTTATACACCAGCGAGGGGACCGAACGGGATGGGCTGGCTTCTCCAGCGATGGTGGTACATCGTGCTATCAGCGTGGCTGTGGGTAGGGGCGGTGCGGTGCTCCCTGGCGGTCATCACTGGCTTAAAGGCGCGGCACGGGGCGGTCGAGGATGGTCCGGTGCATGCGGTTCTCTGCGCGGGAGCGACAGTGTTCGAGACGGTGCACGGGTGCTACGGGTCGCGCGGCAGCGAACGAGGGTGTCTAGGAGCTAGCTAGGGTTAAGGCGAGTCTGTGCACGCGAGGTGAGGGCTAAGTGCGGCGCGGGTGATCTGGTCGGCTGCGGCGCTCTGGTGCTGCTAGAGGCTGGGGAGACAGGGGGAGTGCAATGGGGGCATTTGGTCGAGTGATCAATGCTCCAAACAGTGAAGTTAGGCAGAGTTGGATTTATGTCTGCAAGGTGTTTGGTTAAATGGCTGAAAGAATTTGAATTTGAAATTTTGAATGAATTTTTGTGAGTGATCTAAACTTATGCTTGAGTGTCTATGGTTGCTTGGAGAAGTCAAGTGGAATTGGTTTGAGTGGTTTTTGCAAAATGGTGACCTTACCATATGAACTTGATTCAAATTTGATCTATCCTTTAAATAGATATGAAAATAGTTTCTGTGGGTTTGTAAAGTGGGCTTGGGTTCACTTTTACTTGGTCTAGCAAGGGGTGAAAAGAAGTGGAAATGTTTCTGTTAGAAATTCTTTACTAGGAACACTCCAATTGGCCTAGTGGTTAACTTTGGTCAAAATGACCATTTGCTTATTTAATTCATATTTGATTTCTTTTTCTTTTGATTTAGTTTGTAATTGGCCTAGATGATGTAGTATTCATCATTAAACCATTTCTTATCATTTGTAGAAATCAAACATGGCAATTTCACTCAATCATACACTAATGCAAAACAAACATGCATTCATATTCAATTTAATATAAAAGTTTTTGTTAACCCTAAATTTGGGTGATTAGAACTTGATAATCTTGCTTACTATTTTTGGGGTGTTACAGTGGTCATATGGATCAATGTGGTTTGGAAAATAACACATGAAATGACACTCCATGTGTCAAATCATGGTTTGACACATGGAGTCCCTAGAGTCATTCCATGTGTTCATTTGAAAACCACCTTGATCCACATGACCACACACACTCCAATGTATCTGGTGATTGATGGCTCGAGATACGTCGAGCTCGTTGGGAACCCCAAGAGGAAGGTATGATGAGCATAGCATCAAGTTTCCCTCAGTTATGAAACCAAGGTTATCGAACCATTAGGAGCAAGGAAACAACTCCAAGGTGTTGCCAACAACTTGGAATCATGCACAACACAACCATAGAACTTCGCCCCAACTTACAATGAGGTTGTCAATCTCACCGGTTTTGCTGGAAACAAAGGATCAAACATATAGTGTGGAAGATAGTAATTGCTTGCAGAAAGTAAACAGTAAACAATAAACAATAGATGGTATATCAATGGTAAAAGAATGGACTGGGGTCCATAGTTTAGTAGAGGTGTTTCTCCTTAAGATAAATAGCATGTTGGGTGAACAAATTACAGTGAGGCAATTGACAGATTTGAGAAAGCATAACAATGCATATACTAGACATCTTGACTCCTACGAGATTTGATTGGGCTTTACAACATAATACATAGACCGTAATCCAACTACATCTATGATTAATAATCCACCTTCAGGTTATCATCCGAACCCCTTCCAGTATTAAGTTGCAAGCAACAGATAATTGCATTAAGCAAAGTGTGTAAAGTAAACAATACAATTGCCCCATGGACAAAGGATTGATGTTTTCTCCCTAGTAGCAATAGCACATCTACAACCTTAGAGATTTCTGTCACTTCCCTAGATTACTAGAGGCATGAACCCACTATCGAGCATAAATACTCCCTCTTGGAGTTGCAAGCATCTACTTGGCCAAGATAGTTACTAACAACGGAGAGCTTGCAAGATCACAAATAACATAAACATGATAGAATCAATAATCAATCTGAAATAGCATCTCAATATCCATCGGATCCCAGAAAACACAACATGTAAGATTACAAATAGATGATCTTGATCATGAATGGAGCTCACAAGATCTAAACATGATAGCACAAAGGAGGAGAACCAACCATCTAGCTACTACATGTACCCATAGTCCAAGGGTGAACTACTCACGCATCACACCGGAGGCAGGCATGGTGATGAAGAAGGCTGCCAGGGTGATCTCTCCTCTCCGGCAGGGTGTCGGGAAGAGTTTCAGATCCCCCTGATCTAGGGATGGAGATGGCAGCGGCTACAGACTCTTCTGTGTATTTCTGATCGGGTACTTAGGGTTTTCATCTCGGGAGGCTTTTATAGGCGAAGGGGAAAGGTCGATGGAGTACCGGGGGGGGGGGGGACAACACCCCCTGGTGGCGCGCCCCTGGCCGCATCGCCACCAGTGTAGCTTCCCTGGTGCGCCACTTCGTCCCCCCTCTGGACTCCATGTTGGTTCGGGTAAAATATTGACTTTGGCTTTTGTCCCATCCAATTCCGAGAATATTTCCTTACTAGCTTTTCTGAAACCAAAAACAATAGAAAACATGCAACTTGCACTGTGGCATCTTGTTAATAGGTCAGTTCTAGAAAATGTATAAAAATACCTCAAAGTGTGCACAAAACATAAGAAAGTAGATATAAAACAAGCATGGAACATCAAAAATTATAGATACGTTTACGGCGTATCAAGCATCCCCAAGCTTAACTCTTGCTCGTCCTTGAGTATGTAAGTGATAGAAATAATAATTTTTGAGGTGACATGCACCATCATAATCTTGATCAAGGTATTTGTAAACATTGATAGCTGGGATCATAGTACTCTAACATAGACATGAAAGATATAGTTCTAACAATAAGACATAGCAACTATGTTGTAACATGAAAAGGTACAAACAAAAGATCATGAATAACAATGCATTGAAAGACGTTTGTTTGTTTCACATATGGAAAACATAATAAGAGTGGTATTCAGCTTGTCCCTCATGGTATAGCAAAACATAAATGCATAGGACACCTTCAAAGTTCATAAGGGTGACTAGGTACAAATAATTTAAAAACAAGCAATATCAAAGTTATGAATCAATCAACAAGTTTTGGGACAATGCACATTAAACTAAGAATGACCACTATGCTCTCTCAATTGGTGCATAAAGATATAAGATGGAGACTCAACATAAAAGTAAAAAAGAAAGGCCCTTCAAAGAGGGAAGCAGGGATTCAAGTCTCATAAAGAGCTTCCAAAAATTATGGTACTTATTAGCTTTCAGCTCTCATTGCCCCTATCATAAGCATCTTGAGGTGATTAAGGTTAAAGTGACACAAATATGAGGATATGCTTGACAAGTTATAAGTTGAAAATATCATGCCCCTTGCTTACGTGTACCGAACCTCATGCTACTCAACTTTAGTCACAAGTAAGTTCTTGTCATTGTAAGTACATGTGTATCATAGAGAACCGCCAAAGGGGTACCCCTTGCCCCATGATACATGAGCTATCCCATATCAAATTGACAAGGCAACATACAATGAGCATCTCAACGATGTTTTTATTTGCTATTTGCATAGGTTTTTATTGAGGATGCTTCACAGAATGCTCACTATGGTTATGCTGCAAGTTTCCACCATGATTAGACATGGCTTAGGCTAGCTGCCCAAGCGTTTCTCTAACACACATGCAAACTCCATGAGCTTACAAGCTCCCCTTTTATTTCATTTCACACCACCGGGATCCATAAACAAAAGAACATGATATCAACTGAACAATAAGTGCAATGTTGAAAGCATTCCCCATGGTACATGGTTCTGATAATTCACAACTTATAAAGCGCAAGCATATACGCAACATAGATGGACACAATGGTTCAAGTTTATTAAGTGCAAGAAAGTAAAGTGTGCCATCAAGTTTGTGAGAGCTTTAATCACTAATTTTCACATAACAAGTTTAATTCGGAAGGTAGATAAAAACATGAATATACTTGAAATAGCAATAAAGCTAATAGGTAGGTATGGTGGACTCTTTGGAATAACTTGGTTTTCTTGGGGGTTGGATGCATGAGTGGAACTCACACTTGGTACATGTGGAGGCTAGCAAAAGACATGGAGTGACCAACTAAGAGAGCAATAATGGCCATAATCATGCAAAGCGACAAAACATTATTAATTAAAGCATAAAGTGATATTAAAAGTCAAAAACTAAATGATCATAGAGGCTAAGGTGACTGGTGTAGTCTCAACATGGCATAAGCATGTGCTAAGTCAACCCAAATAAAGCATCAAAGGAGAATACCACAATATTATGATTTTGTATGCTAAAACAACAAATGATTCTTTCAAGGCACATTAAATAATCTCAATTTTTTGGAACAAGTCATGCTACAGCAATAATTACTAAGCATAAAGTCAAAGCAATATCAAACATGACATGATAAAGTCTAGGCCACAATCTAAACAAGCTCCTTTTGTACCACTTATAAGCATGAAGCTTCCTACTCTTTTCCAACACCAATCAACTTATTTGAAACTATGTATGAATGCGGGGGTCCAACCAATTTATTTAAGCAAACCAAACAAAAGAAAACTAAAAAACAAAGACGCTCCAAGAACAACACAATTGTGCATGAAACAATAAAAATTAAGTGTTTGGAAGAAAACCTGAGATTTTTATTGATGAAGAAGAGGATGCCTTGGGCATCCACAAGCTTTGACGCTTGTACTTCTTGAATATTTCTTGGGGTGACACGGGTGGCATCCCCAAGCTTGAGCTTTTGTCCATACTTCATCTCATCACATTATTCTTCCCTACACTTTAAAATTTCCTTCATACAAAACTTCACATAATCTTCATTAGCAACATTATTGTATTCAAGATAATAAGTCTTTAGGTTTAGTTTTAACACAAGTAAAACTTCCATTAAAACACAGCTACTGTAGAAATTCCTTATAAAAGCTCAAGTGATCAAAGAGAACTCAAAGAGAAAGACATTAAGAGGCAAATGCAAATAATGGCAGAAATCTGTCAAAACAGACCGGTAGGTAAAAACCAATTTTTTCGAAAACCTTCTGTTGCTCAAATCGAAAAGTGATAAACTAACGAAAGTCATATAACAACCTGGGGCATAAGCACAAACATTATAGCTCAATCCGACGTACATGGATTTTTCACGATTTTGTACAGTGAAGCACAAAAATCTGTTTCGGGACAGCAACTTTCCCAAGTCTTACTTCTCTCTCATTAGAGGTTATTCTTGGCACAAAAACCACACAAAAAGGATAAGGAGAGGTTATTACTGAAGCAATAACTTCCAAGACTCAACAAAATAAAAGCTTACTGAATAAAAATTTGGGTTATCTCCCAATAGTGCTTTTCTTTAACGCCTTTGAGCTAGGCATAGGAAGCAAGGTTCAAGTATTCTCAAATGAAGAAGCATTAAGAGCAAACTTTGTTTTCATAGGAGAGGCAAAAGTTTTATTCTCTCTCCTCTTAGGGAAGTGTTCTATACCTTTCTTTAGTGGGAATTGATATTTAATGGTGCCTTCTTTCATATCAATAATGGCACCAACAGTTCTAAGAAAAGGTCTTCCCAAAATAATAGGACAAGAAGCATTGCATTCAACATCCATAACATAGAAATCAATGGGGACATAGGTATTGTAAACCATAATAAGAACATCATTAATACTACCCATGAGTTTCTTTTTAGCATTATCATCAAGTTGGACATCTAGATAACAATCTTCCAATGGTGGCAAATCAAGCATTTTATAAATCTTTCTAGGCATAACAGAGACACTAGTAACAGGATCACATAAAGCTTTGAGATCAAAATCATTCAATTTCATAATGATGGGTTCCCAACCATCTTCTAATTTATTAGGAATAGAAGCTTTATGTTTCAACTTTTCTTCTTTAATTTTTATGAGAGCATCTGTAATGTGTTTTGTAAAGGCCATATTCATAGCACTAACATTAGGAATTTTAGCAAGATTTTGTAGGAATATATTTACTTCAGAAATATTGCAACCATCAAGATCAAAATCATAATTACCATCCAAGGTAGTAGAGCTATTGTTTCCCATATTTCGAAGAATTTTAGCATTTTTATTGGAAAAGGTTCCATTGGTTTAAGGCATTGTTGCAAAAGGAATGGGGACTTCATGTGGTTTGCTAGCATCAACATTGGTGGTGGTAATAGTACAAATACTACTATTTCTAGCAATTTCATCTTCTCTTTCCCACTTAGCATGTAATTCAGCTAACAGTCTAACATTTTCATCGATTCTAACTTGTATGGCATTAGTAGCAGCAAAGGGGTTTTCCATAGTTTTAGGTTTAGCAGCCATTTTATTAATCAAAGAGTATTGCGCTTCAGATAAAGATGATTTTTTTTCAGCATTAGAAATTTTGGATTGCAAACCAGGAATTTCCCTATTTAAACTCTCAAGTTGATGACTAATATTTTACAAAATAGTAGATTGTTCCTCCATGGTTTTAGTAAATAATTTATTCTGTTCATGTTGTATTTTGCATGAAGTTTTTAGTGGCTCTTTCAACTTCTAAAATTCTTTCTTCACTAGGCATTCCAGATTTACCATGATAACTATTGATATTATTAGGAGGATAAGGCCTATAATGGTTATTACCATAAGCATTGTTGCCAAAATTATTATTTCTAATGAAGTTCACATCAACTTTCTCTTGAGAAACCAAAGAGGCTAAGGGAACATGATTTGGATCAATATGAGCTTTTCCATTAACAAGCATAGACATAATAACATTAATTTTATCACTCAAGGAGGAGGTTTCTTCAACGGAATTTACCTTCTTACCTTATGGAGCTCTCTCATTGTGCCATTCAGAATACTTAACCATCATATTATCAAGGAGCTTTGTTGCAGCACCCAAAGTAATGGTCATAAAGGTGCCTCCAGCAGTAGAATCCAACAGATTTCTTGAAGAATAATTCAGTCCTGCATAAAAGGTTTGGATAATCATCCAAGCAGTCAGTCCATGAGTGGGGCAATTCTTTACCAAAGATTTCATTCTTTCCCAAGCTTGAGCAACCTGTTCATTATTAAATTGTTTAAATTTCATTATTTCACTTCTCATAGATATAATCTTAGCAAGAGGATAGTATTTTCCAATGAAAGCATCTTTGCATTTAATCCAAGAATCAATACTATTTCTAGGTAGGGATAGCAACCATTCTTTAGCTTTTCCACTCAAAGAGAAAGGAAACAATTTAAGCTTAATAATATCTCCATCTATAGCCCTATGTTTTTGCATCTCACAAAGTTCAACAAAGTTATTAAGGTGAGCAGTAGCATCATCATCAGTATAAACACCAGAGAATTGTTCTTTCATAACAAGATTGAGCAAAGCAGGTTTAATTTCAAAGAAAGCAGCTTCATGAATAGGTGGAGCAATAGGTGTGCACATGAAATCATTGTTTTTGTGCTAGTGAAGTCACACAGCTTAGTGTTTTCGGGAGTATTCAATTTTGTAAGATTAAAGCAAGCTAATAGAAATAGAAACTAAAATAGGAACTAATTTTTTGTGTTTTTGATAAAAGAAGCAAACCAGCACAACTAATTTTTTATGTTTTTGATAAAAAGAAACAAGCAAACAAAATAAAATAAACTAAGCAAAACAAAAAAACAAAGTAAAGGGATTGGTTGTGAGAGACTCCCCTTGTGAAGCTGTCCTTAACTCCCTGGCAACAGCGCTAGAAAAAAGCTTGATGGCTCAAGATACATCGAGATCGTTGGGAACCCCAAGAGGAAGATATGATGAGCATAGCAGCAAGTTTCCCTCAGTTATGAAACCAAAGTTATCGAACCAATAGGAGCAAGGAAACAACTCCAAGGTGTTGCCAACAACTTGGAATCCTGCACAACACAACCAAAGAACTTTGCCCCAACATACAGTGAGGTTGTCAATCTCAACAGTTTTGCTGAAAACAAAGGATTAAACGTATAGTGTGGAAGATAGTAATTGCTTGCAGAAAGTAAACAATAAACAGTAGATGGTATATCAATGGTAAAATAATGGACTGGGGTCCATAGTTCACTAGAGGTGTTTCTCCTTAAGATAAATAGCATGTTGGGTGAATAAATTACAGCGGGGCAATTGACAGATTTGACAAAGCATAACAATGCATATACTAGACATCTTGACTCCCATGAGATTTGATTGGGCATTACAACATAATACATAGACAGTAATCCAACTAGATCTATGACTAATAATCCACCTTCAGGTTATCATCCGAACCCCTTCCAGTATTAAGTTGCAAGCAACAGATAATTGCATTAAGCAAAGTGTGTAAAGTAAACAATATGATTGCCCCATGGACAAAGGATTGTTGTTTTCTCCCTAGTAGCAACAACACACCTAAAACCTTAGAGATTTATGTCACTTCCCCGGATTACTAGAGGCATGAACGCACTATCGAGCATAAATACTCCCTCTTAGAGTTGCAAGCATCTACTTTGCCAAGATAGTTACTAACAACATAGAGCATGCAAGATCACAAATAACATATACATGATAGAATCAATAATCAATCTGAAATAGCATCTCAATATCCATCGGATCCCAGAAAACACAACATGTAAGATTATAAATAGATGATCTTGATCATGAACGGAGCTCACAAGATCTAAACATGATATCACAAAGGAGGAGAACCAACCATCTAGCTACTACATGGACCCATAGTCCAAGGGTGAACTACTCACGCATCACACCGGAGGCAGGCATGGTGATGAAGAAGGCTGCCAGGGTGATCTCTCCTCTCCGGTAGGGTGTCGGGAAGAGTTTCAGATCCCCCTGATCTAGGGATGGAGATGGCGGTGGCTACAGACTCTTTCGTGGATTTCTGATCGGGTACTTAGGGTTTTCATCCCGGGAGGCTTTTATACGAAAAGGGGCAAGGTCGGTGGAGTACCAGGGGGGCCACACCCCTTGGTGGCGTACCCCTGGCCACGCCGCCACCATGTGTGGCCGCCCTGGTGCGCCACTTCGCCCCCCCTCCGGACTTCGTGTTGTTTCAGGTATAATATTGACTTTGGCTTTTGTCCTGTCCAATTCTGAGAATATTTCCTTACTAGCTTTTCTGAAACCCAAAACAGCAGAAAATAGGCAACTGTCACTATGGCATCTTGTTAATAGGTTAGTTCTAAAAAATGTATAAAAATACCTCAAAGTGTGAACAAAACATAACAAAGTAGATATAAAACAAGCATGGAACATCAAAAATTATATATACATTTACGACGTATTAGTGATGCAACTTGTGTCACACTGGTGCATCATTCCATGTGGCAGTTGCATTCAAAGGGCTTTTTGGGCTTTGTGACATGGTTTGACACATGGAGTCTCTTGAGTCATTGCATGTGTTCTTTTCCAAACCACCTTGATCCACATGAGCGCACACACTCCTATGGATGTGGTGATGCAACTTCTGCCACACTAGTGCACCATCCCATGTGGAGGTTGCATTGTAGGGACTTTTTGGGCTTTTGGACGATGGTTTGACACATGCATTTTCTAGAGTCATTGCATATGTTCTTTTCCAAACCACCTTGATACATATGATACACACACTCCAATGAATGTGGTGATGCAACTTCTATCACACTGGTGAATCAATCCATGTGGAAGTTGCATTCCAAGGGCTTTTTGGGCCTTTTGACACATGGTTTGACACATGCAGTCTCTCGAGTCATTGCATGTGTTATTTTCCAAACAATCTTGATCCACATGAGTACACACACTCCAATGGATGTGGTGATGCAACTTTTGTCACACTAGAGCACCATCCCATGTGGTAGTTGCATTCCAGGGGATTGTTGGGTTTTCTGACCATGGTTTGACACATGGAGTCACTTAAGTCATTGCATGTGTTTCCAAACCACCTTGATCCATATGAGCACACATACTCCAATGGATGTGGTGATGCAACTTCTTTTGAATTGGTGCATCATTCCATGTGGCAGTTGCATTCCAAGGTTTTTTTGGAAATTTTGACACATGGCTTGACACATGGATTCTCTAGAGTCATTGCATGTGTTCTTTTCCAAATAACCTTGATACACATGATCACACACACTCCATTGGATGTAGTGATGCAAGTAATGTCACACTAGTGCACCATTCCATGTGGTAGTTGCATTGTAAGGTGTTTTGGGGCCTTTTGACACATGGTTTGACACATGGACTCTCTGGAGTCATTGCATGTGTTCTTTTCAAAACCACCTTCATCCACATGACCACACGCACTCCAATTGATGCGATGATACAATTTCTGTCACATTGGTGTATCATTCCATGTGGCAGTTGCATTCCAGGGGCTTTTCGCCTTTCTGACCATTGTTTGCCATATGTAGTCCCTAGTGTCATTGCATGTGTTCTTTTCAAAACCACCTTGATGCACTATAGTCATTGCATGTGTTTTTTTCAAAACCACTTTGATCCACATGGCCACACACACTCCAATGGATGTGGTGTAACATCTGTAACACTGGTGCATCATTCCATATTGAAGTTGCATTCCACGGGCTTTTTGCCTTTCTGACCACGGTTTGGCACATGGAGTCCCTAGTGTTATTGCATGTCTTCTTTTCAAACCCACCTTGATCCACACGACCACACAAACTCCAATGGATGTGGTGATGCAACTTCTGTCTAACTGATGCATCATTCCATGTGGTAGATGCATTCCAAGGTTTTTTTAGCCTTTCTGACCATGGTTTGACATATGGATTCTCTAGAGGAATTGCATGTGTTATTTTCCAAACCACCTTAATCCACATGAGCACACACTCCAATGGATGTGGTGATGCAAGTTCTGTCACACTGGTGCTCCATTGCATGTGGCAGTTGCATTCAAGGGCCTTTTTGGGGGTTTTGACCATGATTTGAAACATGGAGTCTGATGTCTGCAAGTGCACAGATCGTTTGTAGCTAGTTTCGAAGTATAGATATCGATCCCACAGGGAGCCCAAAGTAAATGTTTATGGGTGAAGTCTCTGTCACACCTGAAGTTGTCACATGTCTTCGATGAATTGACTACAAGTGTTGAAATAAGAATGGGGTTTTGATTAAATGAGATGTATTTAAATAGAACTAAAATGTAAACTTTAGAAATATAAAGCATAAAAGTAAAGAACAAATTGGTTGTTTGTTGTTTCCTGCAGATGGCAAAAGAAGGTGCGGGGAGATTCAGTTCATGGTGATAGTGACTATGCTAGGTGGACGAATGATAAATGTAACAATTATAATCTTATAAATATATGTGTAGGCGAGGAACCCATAATTAGCCGGAACTCCTCTTGGTAGATTTCATCCCAACTTCAATAATCCTACTAGCCTATTACCAAAACCATGGTCAGAAACTAGACGATTAAGACCCTTTAGGTCGCTTAGCGATTAAACTCCTTTGATCAGACTGATGCAATAAGCATAGTGGTTCCTCGTTATCCTCGAGTCTACTAGTTTTCCATTGATATCCCCGTGTCACCCGGGGTCGCTGGTCCACTAGCAAGCAAGATCTTATCTATGTAGAATAAAGCATCATGTTGTCTGGGCCCTTAATTTGACAACAAGCATTAGGCATCCCACAGATAGCCAAGCACACATAATATAGTAATTAGAATCAATCACAAACTAATGGAAAATATATGAAGGCACATCACATCTCACCAATCCCCTACATCTCCCATGCCCAAGGGAATTACTCACACATGAGAGAAGAACGGGTCATCAATATAATTAAATAAAGGGAATTCGTCTTTATATTACAATGGAGATCCACAATAAGAACAGAAAAATATCCAACACAATTCAAGATGGGAAGAACCAATCTCAAACCCTAGTCTTGCAAGGTGAAGATCCCTCTCTCTCTCTCTCAAGTATATGTAGTGGCTATGGGTGTGTATTGGCTAGGAGGTCGAAGATCGTGGAGCGAGATGGAGAACGCCTTCCCCTTCTTCTACGGATCTCTTCTTTCTCCCTTCTGGATCGTATGGCAACTGTTGTGTTGTGTTTTCATCTCTGGTCCCTTCACGGAAGTTGTCCCTTTTGACAAGACAGAGACGATGGCAACTATACGGCGGGAACTATATAGTCGGAAAAATATTCCTGCCATATAGTTGCTCGTTAAAGCTTCTGTAAGCTCCCCTCGAGTGCTTCCAAAGAGAGACTTGCTTGTTTTCTCCAAAATATTGTGTTTCTCTAATTAAAACCTTCTGTAGACATTCAAAACCTGAAACACACATTAAAAACCAAGTTTTCTTTGCTACCGAAGTATTAGCATTAGGTAAAGCTAGAAAACGATCAAATCCGGGAGAAAACCATCAATAAAAGCCATAAAAATTGTGTCGAATCTCACAGCTATCAACTCCCCCAAGCTTAGATGTTGCTCGCCCTCGAGTGACAAGGAAATAAGGAAGAATAGCGGAGATTCGAGACTAAAAATAAAAGAGCTTACAAGTTTGAATTAGCGTCAAATTCTTTTCTTCACAATCCCTACAATCTTAAATATGATCATACAAATATTTACAAGATTGCACTGAGCCCACTTCCTAACCACGTATATCTTGTTAGCAAATAAATCATATGCCCAATCAAGTGTCAAAAGTTTAGCTAGGAGAGTGAGCCAAATTCTTTTGGTGTCTCTCTTCGTCGAGAGATGAAAACTTTTTGTTCTTGTTTGTTTAATCAATTAAGAGTACTCAATTTGGCACCAAAACATTTAATTTAAGAACAACTTATCTACTCCCATGTCAAAATTTCAATACTCTCAAAGCACCTTTTTCTTTCTTTTGTCTTTCAAAAACTTCAGCTCTTTCATAGAGAAATCATGCCACTATTTTTAACATGTTAATTGGGTCTGTGTTGTGCACTCGTGACCATGCCAACAAATAATGTTGAGAAATAATGGGTCAGAGGAGTACTACAACTTCACTTGGAACGTGAAACCATGAGGAGACTAAAAAATTTACACGTCATAGCATTGCTACTACATATGTTTACATAACTCAGTAGCTGAAATCAAGTGGTTTCCCACATTTAGATCATTCGTTGGCCAACTTAGTTAATAGTTCCCCATGGAGCACGACAGAATTGTAATGAATGCGTAAAGCAATATCTTAAGGTAATTATTAGAAAAAGTAGTGGCATAATTCTTCTACTTCGAAGCATCCATTTTATCAAACAATTTCATTCAAGGGTGCTATTGAGTCTATTTAGATGAAGCTCAAATGGGATGGAGTAGTTCTAAAATTGAATTATTTGACATAAGAATGGACTCAAGTCATATTTCAGATGCCTTTTCTTGTTGTAAAAATTTAGGAAGTATTTTTAACCAAGTTCATTCCTCATCGTTTCAAAGCTAAAAAGGAGACACTAACAAAGGAATAGAATTTGTAGGATAATAAGCTAAGTGGGGAGTGAGTCCAGTGCAAGCAAGTAAATAATTGTAGGATCAATTTAAGGTTGCAAAGAGAGTGACGAAAGGAATGTGATACCTCCTCTTGCTTGCTTTGTTCTCATATTTTAGTCGAACCCCTTCTGCATTTCCATATTGCCAAGTCACCTGAAATTGAGCAATCTCCGAGAGAAACAAAGAAACGAACTTGCAAATAAAGTTACAACTAATTTTTTTGTATTTTTGGTTTAGGAATGCAAAACTGAAAATAAACATGCAAATTTGAAGAAATAAAATAAATCAAAAGAAGAAATAAAAACATGACTGCAAAGTTTGGAGGTTTTCAAACCTCCCCCAAGCTTAGGCTATTGCTAGGCTTAGTTGTTGCCGTCATTTGGCGGCTGGTGCGGATACTGCTGGTAGTAGTCGGGGAAGTTGGTTATGAAGTGACTGAAGTTTTGAGTCAAAGTACTCACATCTTCATTCACTTCCTGAAGAGTGTGTTCGATCTCCCAAATGTGCTGGTTGAGTTGTTGGAATTCCTGATAGGGGACGTAGCTGTACCCCTGCTGTGGCTGGTTGGGCCACGGGTCCCAAGCTCCCCCTTGTTGCGGTTGCTGCTGTCCCTCCCAAGCAGGGTTGTGTCCCTGCTCGTCCTCCTGCTCCTTCTCATCCTCATCATGCTGCCCTCCTTCCTCATCTTCCTCTTCATCAGGCTGGAGTTTGGCCATGATCTACATCACTTGGTCCTTGGTGAGGATCCAAGTGTCCTTCTCCACAATCGAGAAGGCTTGGGGATAGGGCAACAGAACCTGCTCACCCTGTGCATCATCAAGATAACTAAACTGATAGGCTCGGACCCTCCGGTTAGCTTGGTAAACACCAAGGAAGCCACAAGTAATTTAATACTTGATGTCCATAAGTTTGGAGCCGTCAACAGGTTGCATAATGGGTAGTACAATATTTAATGCATGGGCAAGGTGGGTTACCAATCCACCAATGCGAATATCACCTTTGGTCTTGTTGCTTTGATGGAGAAAGTGTTGGTTGAGTAGAGCTACAGGATTGGGGGTTTGCGGTGCAGTGGGAAAGAGATCCTTGGTGATCATTGCCATGTCCGCATTGGCCATGGAACCAGTGTGACCTCTTCCCAGTAGTGTGTTGGCGAGGAACAAGGCATAGTAACAGATGGTTGGGTTCTGAATGGTGGACATCTTCTTCTGATAGAAGTTGGTGCCACCATTAACAGAAATGACCTCCCAAGTTTCTCCGCTTGTGACGTCATAGAGGTCAGTAATAGTTGGCTCCCCAACATGGGGGAAGCCGAAAGCATCAGAAAATTGTTCAAAATTCATTTCATAGTGCCGTCGGTTCATGGTGAAGCTTACCATGCATGAATAACATTTCTCCCTGTGGTCGTCCTAGAAGGAGGCAAGGAACTCATGGGTAAGCTCGATGTAGGTGTCATGGCTTGCGAAGCCATGTACCGTCAACCCCGCCTTGTTGCACATGAGGTCGAAATCTGCCTTCAACCCTGCCATGGTGAGAAAGCTGTGGTCGGCCCAATGTGTGGGCAGCACCCTCCTTGATGAAACCATGGCCAACTTGGAGTTGCGCTCGGCTCAGGACCCCGAGCTCGAGCCCTCACCCCATTGGTGCTTGCTTGAACGAAAAAGGTTACCAATTTTGTTCATCGTGATGCACTGAAAATTTTCACCATAAAACCTTAGGCATATAGTTTCTACATGATATATGAACGATCCTACATGGAAAAATTCAATCCTAACATGAGAAATTAATACGAAAAACAAAATAGGCTTGAGTTCATCCACTAGATCAATGTGAGAGTTCCAACCATGGAAATTTGAAAATAAAGCATGGATAGGGAGAGAAACATACCGATCTGTTGATTCCCCCACTCAAACGAACAAAATCTGTGAAGAATCAAGAGTTCTAGGTGGATTTTGAGAGGTTTGGAGAGAGAATATGAGCGAAATAATCAGGAAGGGAGCAAGACCTAGCCGCCCCAGTGCGATTTTGTGGTCGCACCAAACTATACCACCGGAACTATACGGGCGGGTGATGTTGTTCTGTCGGTATAGTTGCGGCGGTGCCGCTAACTAGGGTTTCTTTATGCAAAAAATAGCTATACGGACACAACTATACGGCCGGATCGCAATGATCCCGTCGTATAGTTGGTCATTAAACCGTCTGTCCCTCGAGATTAATTTCTAAAACTAGCATTGATATCTATACGACCGGAACTATACGGCCGGAATTTTTATTCCCGCCGTATAGTTCGTTGTTAAACTCTCAGTACCTTTCAGAAAATTTTGTACAAACACGTCGATATCTATACGACCGGAACTATATGGCCGGAATTTTTATTCCCGCCGTATAGTTGGTCGTTAAATTCTCCGTGTCTTCGAAGAAAATTTGTTGATGGCAACGATATCTATACGACTGGAACTATACGGGTGAAATTTTATTTCCCGCCATATAGTTGGTCGTTAAACCATCAGTAATAATCAAAAAAATTCTATTTCTTTGAGAATACCTTCTTATTCCAAAACTTAGCAAAATACCTTATTTTTGATAGAAAATTGATAGTAGAAACTATCGACCAACATTGGCATATTAAAAGAATTTTTTTAGCTTTTGTAGATGAAATACTAAACCTTTTATTTTTATTCTTATTCTATACTCATTCAATTGATGTTTCTACTACTTTTTGACAGATGCATCTTCACGGGCACGCTTCCGCAAGAATGCTTGTGAAAAAGGGTAGGAATGCGATGAACCTTTTATTCTCTAGTTTATTTTATTGACTAGATGGGTTGACTCCCATTAAGCATTTTGTGAAGAATGGTTGAGTAACTCAACCTCTTATCTGTTCTCGAATTCTTACCTTGGATTGCCCTTTATCGAGGGCACTTACCACATGAACTCGTTTTGTTGGTGGAATATATCTTTCTCCTACTTCTAGCTTCTTTGGAAAATACTGGATGATTTCAGCATCATAAACATTGGAGATTATCTTTCCTTCAGCACAATCAACTGATGCCCTGCAGTACTAAGGAAAGGTCTTCCAAGTATTATGGATAATGTTTCATCTTTAGGCATCTCAATAATAATAAAATCAATGGGAATAACATGCTCATCTATTCCACGTAGAACATCCTCGTTCATACCAACTGGTTGTTTAGTGGACTTATCAGCCATCTGTAAAGTGGTAGTAGTAGGAGAATACTCTCCTAATCCTAACCTTTTATAGAGGGAGTATGGAATTACACTAACTCCTGCTCCTAGATCACACAAGGCATTGTGAATATCAGTTTTACCTATTGATCATGAAATAGTTGGTATTCTGGGATCTCCAGACTTAGACAGAAGCTTCCCATTAGCTGGATAACTAGATACCATGACAACAGTTTCAGTTATTTCTTTCTTTCTATTAAGAATATCTCGGAGGAACTTAGAATAGGTGGCAACTTTAATTGCATCCGCAAACAGAATTTCCAGATGAAGGTCACTAAGTGCCTTTGTAAAAGAATTATAAATTACCTGATCTGGTGCTTTCTTTTTTTGATCTGCATAAGGAAGCTTTTTCTCACCTGACTTACTCTTGTCTTTTACCTTTTATGGGGGGTCAAGCTCTTTTGTTGCTTTCTTTTGTTGTTGCTTATCACTTTTCTTCTTTTCTACTACAACAACTTCATCTTCCTTGCTTATCTCTTTTCATTCTCTTGGATCAACCATCTCTACATCAGAGTCATAATGGTCATCTTGTGCATCATTTTGGTCCTCCTTGGTTTGATCTTGTGTTTAGTTTCATCTTGAGGATCCACCAATGTATCATCTTATTGGCTTGCTTTGAGTAATGCTTTTTCCTTTCGCTCTTTTTTAGCTTCATATTCCAGTGGTCCTAAGGGTCCTGTAACAACTGCACCCCTTCTTGTGACAACATTAGTATAAACATGAATATCTTTATCATCACGAAGAAAAATTTGATAACCAGATGCTATTTGCTCACACTGGGTTTCAATCATACTAAGATACTTGTGAAATAATTTTATTTCTTGGCCAATCTCATCTTAATTTTCTGTGAGTTGTGCCAAAATCTTTTTGTGTTTTTGAAAGTGCTTATGCAAGTTATTATGAGATTTTACTTGTCGATGTTTTAATTCTTGAAAAACTTTTCTAGTTTCATCTTCTTCAGTTAAAACTTGTAAAAAATCTACTTTGTTTTCCTAACAAGTTTAGAAGGTATACCTTTTTATTTCATTTTTTTGCGCACCTCAGGCATAAGATCAGGAGTTATCCGAAGTATCCCTTTTTCCAGCTTAGTGCCAAAATCAGGATTATATAAAGAATCATTCTTAGCCCTAGTAGACATCAATTCCAAACATTCTTTAATAGTTAAAGTATTTATCAATCCTCCTACTGAGAAGTCAAGCAACTCTCCACATTGAGTAGTAATACCGTGGTAAAATAAATGGCAAATAGTTGTTTTAGAATAGCCATGATTAGGAATACTATTGATCATTCCAACGAATCTTTCCCAGGCTTGTGGGTAGCTTTCTCCCACGTTCTGACTAAAGTTGCCTACATTCTTTCTTAGTTCAGTACCTTTTTAAACGGATTAAACATGTTTGTGAATTTAACAATGCAGTTTTCCCAACATTTAATGTAATGGCGAGGGAGAGAATATAACCAATCTATAGGTTTACCTTTAAGGGACCATCGAAATAATTTTAGACAAGAGAAGTCTCTCGGCAAACCTTTTGGTCCAAGCGATGTGATCACATCGTCGTACTGTCCAGTATCTAAGATGCAACTCAATTTGCAAATATCAAGGAAGTCTAAAGTGGTAACATAACTAGACAAAGATTTTTGGGACAAACACAATGAATATGAAAACTTGGGTTCTATTCTAGCAACATTAGAATAATCCAACATAGGTAAAATTACTTGTGTTGGTTGCAATATATCAACTAGAGTAGAATGTATTTCCATAATATCTCGAACATGAACTATTGTCCCATAGCAAAAAAATGTGACACATTGCATATATGGTTGAAAACAACTTGTTTTAGTTCAGCGATTCTATCACAAGTAATGCATATGTGATCCACAAGGAGAATATCTTCACCAATTAGATTGAAAGTGAAACAAGGAGAATATGTGCTAGAATTTAGACATGAAATTTTAGAAATCTTATCCATAGCACAACTCATACTCAGAGGTTCATTTAGCATGATGGAATACACCATATTAGTCAGTGGTATTCGAGCAAGTATTTATTTATGTGTAGTCAGTACCACATGATCAAAATTAAAATTGGGTAAACTATCACATGGTGCTAAAACATTAGTGCAAGGCAAATCACAAGGAGGCATCAACAAAGGAATAAACTCACAATATGTTGCGCTTGTTGACTGTAGCTCCAAATCAGTACCTATATCAATAGTGTTCTCCTCACATTTAGTAGACACGAGGACATCCTCCGCAAGTGACAATGCACAGTCCAACAATCAGGTTATAAAATAGATGGCTCCCTTTCTCCAAAAGCAACCTGCATAGCACAAGAAACAATACCAGGAGTAGAGATGATTACATTAGTTGAAATATCCTCGCATGTATTAGCATCTACTGCACTGATGTTTTCTTTTTCTCTCATACTCTCAGAATGGATGCTCTCAACCTCACGTTTAGTGGAATCACACAACTCACTTTTGGTAACACTCTCACTCAGTTTGGCTATGTGGCTCTCATTCTCACATGGGTTGTAATGCATACCATGTTCAAGATGACAAATAATAGAAATATGACCATTCATCATGACCTTGTATTTAGCAGACAAACTGAACTCTTTTGTCCTCTCCTTGCGAAGAAGATGATACTCATGAAATTTGTCGCCTGAAATCCTAAGCAAAGCACGCCTCTTCATGTTCCATTTGAAAGAAATCCTTCCAACATCATGACATATTTGAGCTTCAAACCTTCTGCTCCAAGGTTCTCCCAATAGTATGTGACAAGAATCAAGTTGATAGGAGATACATCACATCGCACAATATCAGTATGCTCTTTAAAAGTCATAGGAACATCAGTGGTGTGTGAAATTAGCAATGTGCCATATGATGAATGCAAGAGATATGGCACCGCACGAGCACATGTGGGTAGCTGCAGCTTTTGTACAACTTCAAAGCTGATCAAATTAAGAGTAGAGTTGCTATCCATGGTAATGGCAGCACATCGCTCACCAATCATCACACTTGGTGGAAAAGACCGTCACCATATAAAATACCGCGTTCTTCCTTCCAAAAAGTTCCACTACAATGCCAATTGTGGAATAATTTGTAACTGTAGGTCTCCACATTATCTGTAACATCATTTGCCTCTGTTTTCTGTATCACATCAACACTGCTAGAAGACATGATTAATACATTAGTGTACAAAACAAAATCTGGTGGTGGAACTCTCATAACTCACTCAAAAGTAATAAGAAAGCAGATCTTACCGTTCCAAAGTGAATGGTGATGCTTACCAATTCGAATCAACAACTTACGCACATATGTGATGAAGCGAATATCAAGGGTATAGAGAACAATCAAAGGGCACACAGGTTATTTATGGTGGAGTTATAGGTATGGTATCCTAAGTACACCGCAAACAAGTCCTAGTGTTGATCGTACAAAACCCAAGAAACACACACGTGGAGATAAACGTGGCAATGCAACTATGAAGGGTTTTGAACTACGCTGGAGAGACACTAGGAAAGCTCAAAATAAACAGGCACAAGATTTCTCAATCTACAAGTGCACAAAGATATCACTAGGCCTCTTTCTCAACTCTCCTTTTCTTTTTCTCTTTTCCTTTTGTATTGAATCTTTCTCTTTTTGCTTTTTCTTTTGCTATATCCTTTTTTTAATATATATCACGGCCAATTTAGAATGCACAGCACCAAAACCCTATGAGCAGCCTGTAAGAGCGGAAACTATTCTCAATGGGAAAATTCCTACACTTATGAAATAGAATGGCTATAGCTAAAGTTCTGGAAAATTGCAATTTTTCACATTTTTTATATGGTTCTGTCATGGCAGAAAAACAGCTCAAAACTGAGCCATGGAAGAGATCCTGTACCGCGGCAGAAAAAACAGCTAGAAATGTGCCACGGCAGGAAACCGAGTCATGGCAGAGAAGGACTCGCGGCAGAGAAACAGTCTGTTCCTATGCCGCGGCAGAGTCAGTAGGATTTTTTTTTGTCAATTCCGACTCGGCCTAGAGAAACAACCAAGGACTCCTAGCTTGGATCGGATCTGGCTTGGTGGTGGCGTAAACAAGGGTGGATTCGACTAGAAAACACTAGAAAGAATGACAAATCTACAAAGAATATATCTAGATCTAAACTAAAAGAGAAATACGACCAACAACTAGTACTCGAAAACAATGTAATCTAGGCTATGACAATTCTTTTTGTGAGGCCTTTTCTGTATAGGACAAAAAACACGAACTAATCTATGGGTGGATTGTGGATTTCTCACCGAGTAAACGAGGAAATATGATACCAAGATGATAAAGAAATCTAGCAAGTAATGTGATGAAGATCACCACGCCTCAAACCTGAGCACGACAATCCTTGATGAACACAAGAACCTCCACAACAATAATCTAATAAATGGTATTGCCATCCCCGGAGGAATGATACATGGTGGAGCACAATATAGGTTTTTTAGACTAAACAACTGAACTCCCCTAAACCCTAGGCGGCTGGCTCCTTTATATAGGAGGCCTACAACTAGTCGGTTGGATAGACCCAAACCAAACACACAAACGGACTAGAACCTAACCTGGACTCGGACTCAATAATATAGCAACAATATTTGACACAACCTTAGACTTATCATTACATATCGTAGGTCGTCCTGGCATGCTAATCATCAACAGGATGTGCCCGCATCACCTAGCTTGGTGGAGTTCTAAAATTATCCTTGACCTCCTCCTTCATGCCCATATAATCGTCAGTTGTGTGGTCCATTCATTACTCATCTTATGCCACGTCATGCCAAGAAGGTCCATGTTCAAGAACCACGGGTTCCAACAAGAAGTGAGAAGAAGAAGACGGTGGTGCCTAGGTCCAAGCTCGTATAGAGACGCAAGGAGGTGCAGGCGCCAAGGGCTGTTTCAAGTCAAGCAAGCCGAGAGGGAGGATGCGGAGTGGAAGGAAAGCAAGTCTTGAAGATGGCGAAGACACGTGAAGCTATTATTCATATCACACCACCTTTCCGACCTGACCCGCACGCTTTGGGGACAACGCTTCTTGAAGGGGGTGATGATATGGGAATGAAGGAGGAGGTGAAGCCTAATTTTAGAACTCCACCAAGCTAGGTGATGCGGGCGCATCCCATTGATGATTGAGACGCCAGGACGACCTATGATATCTAATGATAAGTCTAAGGTTGTGTCAAATATTGTTGCTATGTTATTCAGTCCGAGTCCAGGTTAGGTTCGAGTCCGTTTGTGTGTTCGGTTTGGGTCTATCCAACCGACTAGTTGCAGGCCTCCTATATAAAGGATCCAGTCACCTAGGGTTTAGGGGAGTTTAGTTGTTTAGTCTAAAAAAACTATATTGTGCTCCACCGTGTGTCATCCCTCCGGGGACGGTGATACCGTTTATCAGATTATTGCTATGGAGGTTCTTGTGTTCATCAAGGATTGTCATGCTTAGGTTTGAGGCGTGGTGATCTTCATCACGTTACTTGCTGGATTGATTCCTCTTCTTCAGGTGACGTTCATCGGCATTATTGGAAGGAATATTATCCAGGTTACTCATTGTGAAAGATCGGGACAAAATATAGGATCATCGGCTTGATCCGTATCAAGTGCAGGGGTGACACATTTGTTGGTGTCGATTTTTTAGGGATGGGTTGGTGAACCTAGGCAGCAATGTACACAAACAATATAGGTTGTGTTGTTGGTATACTTTGGTTCGCCAACTCCATCTCTGAAAAAATTATGAGGTCCTTGATTTATTCTCATATGGAACTATATTTATGATCTTTGAATGATTTGTATGATGCATGTGTATATGCATGGTTTTGATCATAAGTTGTTCCTACATGTACCTGAAGATTGTCTGGTTTTTTGTTATTTATAATTACAATATTTAGGATTGTTTTGTACCTGAATATGTATATCCTTAAATATTATTTCGTAGGATTACATTTCAATTTCTTATTGTGCCCAATGATTCCCAAAAGAGAGGCAGACAAAATGGTGTCAGATTATTTAGGGATGAGTTAGCGAACCTGAGGCAATATACAAGAACAATAGGTTGTGCAATTGGTACTTGGTTCGCTTACGCCATCCCTGAAGAAACTTATGAGGCCCCAGATTTATTCTACATATAGTCTGATCCAATTAATTGTCATTTTGTTGAGATGAATATGAACTGATCAAACTATATATTGTTGAGATGCATTCTCTTTGGTATGTGTTGTAATATAATTAAATCATATGTATGAGTTCTAAGTTATGTTCTTAAAAATCAACAGGAGGATTCTGATGAAGTGGACAATAGCAAGTACTCTAGGGACAACAAGAGTCGCTACGTGTTGAGGCGGCTACAATGTGGGCAAATCCCTTTCTACCGTAGGGGAACTGTTTTGCCCATTTTGTGGCAAAGCCATCGACACGGACCTTCACAACATGAACCAGCACGTGGTGGATGTTGTCAAAAGCCAAGGTCGAAGGAATCGGTCGAAGAACTTGGCGCGGCACGCAGCATGCGGCAAATTCCTTCGGTAATATGTCAGGACTGGCCTGTATTTCCTTGAGTAGGCTGTCCCTGCCTCCTGCTGCTGCCCCTGCTAGGCATCTTTGTGTCTCGACCTCCTACTGTTGTCCCTTTTTTTGTTTAAGTTAATTATTACCTGGTTGCATGTAAGACAATATATCCGCGGCGGTGTCTCACGTGAACCTCGTATGTATATATATATACGACATGATTATTCAGAAACACCCTCCTAAGAGGTTCCTAGATTACTATCTAGCAAACCCCCTCTTCCCAACCTGACCTAACCAACCCCGCATACGACCTACCACCTACCCCCGCACATGACCGCTACCTACCCTCGCACTCGACCCGTGCCCACTAACCCAGCGCACTCCCGAAATCACGCCACTGGCCAACCTAGCCACCTCGCCGTCCCTCTCCTACCTTCTGCGCATGCCAGCGGGCCAATGCCCTCCCCCTACACCTTTTACAAGCGCCAACGGCCACCATGCCGCCCTCCCACACCTTATCCATGTGCCACTGCACCGCCTCCCCTACCTACTGCGGGCACTGGCAGGCCACCGCGCATCCCCCCACCTTCTCCGCATGATGGCGAGCCACCGCCCCAGTTCCCCCGCCGCCCGCACCTCCTCCCTCCTCCATCACGCCGTCACCCCACCCTCCACCTACCTCTAGGCACACGGCATGGCTTGGCCTCGGTCTAGCTCCTCCGGCAGAGTGCCATGGCCTAGCCTAACTTCTCTGAAGGCACCACCAACTTCTGATCCGCCCCCGCGCATGGCTGTCACCGGCAACCCCTGCCCCGACAGGGATGCCGCCAGCTTCCCCCACCCTAGGTGCAAACACCTCCCAGGTGCATGCCGCGTGCATCAGGCGGAAGTTAACTTTCTTAAACATGAAAGTTAACTTTCTTAAAAATGGAAGTTGACTTTTAGAAAAACATAGCAGTTCGGTCTTATCAACCATATGGAAGCTAAATTTAATAAAGACTATAGGAGTTAACTTTCTTAAAATTAGAAGTTAATCCGACTGAAAACCATATAAGTTAGCTCTTAAAAAAGGAAGTTGACATTCGAAGCGATAGGAGTTAAGTCCATAGAATCCCTAAGTTCACTTCCTTTGTAGCGTCAAATTCAAAAAAGGCTCATGTTTAGTTAAGAAATGCATTAGTCAGAAGTTAACATGCACAAATAGAGAAGTTAAAAGGGGTTCCTTAATAGTTAACTTTCTTTGATATAATGGAAAGTTAACTTCTCATAAAAACCGTGGAATTTCACTTTTTTAAAAGATTAAACTAAAGTTAACAAGGAAAGAAATTGAAGTTAACTCGTGTTCGTGGATAAATAGAAGTTAACAATCAGAGAAACCTCACCACACCCGCCCCCGAGCGGAAGCTTACATAAAAATAAACAGAAGTTAACTCGTATTCATGGAAAACTATGACCGCTCGTAGCATAGAGGATTTATATCATGATAAGAAGTTAACTAACATGTATCTGGAAACTAGCATGCATGTTGAAATACTTACTATTTTTTACGGGCGGAAATCCTATGTAATAAAGTGATTTCTACGTACTTCGATTGCCCAAACTGATACCCTCCTCGAGTAATTAAATTAAATATGAACCTAATTTCACTCTAACTCCCAAAGTCCCCTCCCCCTACGTAGTTAGGGGCATGGGGCTTAGCGGGAGGGGCCAAGGCAACACGGTGGAGGCGGGCAAGGTCGCAGAGTAGAGGGGCGGTGGACGGCGACCGATAGGTCGGGGACAAGCGACACAAGGTGGTGCCTCGGACATGGACGACAAGGATGGGTTAGCGTCCTACGATACTGAGACATGCGAGGTGGAGAAGCGCGGTGACTATCTCTGGAGAGCGGATGGCCGCCTCCTCGCTACTCCACACCAACTCCGCTTCCTCTCTAATAGTTCCCACCCCTCAATCCCCTACAACCGACAAGAGAGAGGAAAGTCGGAAGATCACGACGAAGAGCATAGGAGGATATTACCCAGCTTGACTAAGTTATTAGCAGAGATGAGCTCATGCTCGAAGCCGGCAAGCATGGACATGCTTTTTCCCGATCCACAAGTGATAAGGTCATCCAATAAATCCAACCAAGGGACTGGGATGGGAGATGGATTTAGGATTCCAAATTGTAATTTCCCTTTATTTGGTTCATATAAATTGCTGTCTAATTTGTGATTTATTAGGCAGTCTAGAGAGAGGAATTGGGGAAGAAAAGGGCCTTGTCGCACGAGAGAAGAATGCTACAGAATCGCAAATAGCGGTGGGTCCTAGCAAGAGTGGCCCTCAGGCGATGCTTTTTTAATCAAATCATCGGTTGGTCTGGAAGAACGTAGACTGAGATGAGAAAATATGAAAAACATCTTGTGATGTTTATAGATGATTAAAATTTAGATAGATCATGGGGCCCACAAGTGGTAGCTTCAATTTCTATCGTTTGGTAGATTATGGTTTCAGCTTTCGGACGTGGCAGATAGTTTAAGTGTGCTTACGTGTGTTTTACACACAGTGCACCAACAGTTTATGGGTATTTATGCGTAAGTTCATGAAACTGCACGATAAGTCCAGGCGCATTTACACGATAAGTTCAAGAACTGCCTATAATGTCACACTTACAATTTGTGAACATTTTAATTATGCTCGCAGAGAAAGTTCAGGTGCGATATCGTGGACAGTTCAGGTAGCCCACGATAAGTTCAGGTGTGTTTCCGCGGACAGTTTAGGTAATGCGCGGACATCTCAGCTGCACTTGCAAAGAAAAAGTTTTGGCACGATACCGCGGACAGTTCATGTAGTCCCAAATAACTTCAGGCGTGCTTCTGTAGAAAGTTTAGCTAATGCGCGGACATCTCAGCTGCGCTCGCGGGGGAAAGTTCAGGCACGATATCGTGAGCAGTTCATGTAGTCCGGAATAGGTTTAGGCATGCTTCTGTGGAAAGTTCATGTAATGCGCGGACATCTCAGCTGTGCTCGGAGGGGAAAAGTTCAGGCGCGATATCGCAGGCAGTTTATGTAGTCTAGAATAAATTCAGACGCGCTTCTGTGGACAGTTCAGAAAATCTTAGACATTTTAACTATGTTTGTGAGCAGCGGACAATAATTTTAAAATTATACCTAAATAATAAACAATTACCAAAAAATGCTCTGAATGAATAATATGCGCCTACTCCATATATTTCCAATGACATATCATTTGCGTCATTCCGATCTACGGTTGAATTTTTTTAACAAAATGGTGTTCGTCGGTTATTTGAAAAGTTCTGAAATTCAGTATTTTCAAAATTATTTAAAAAATGTGACAAATTTGAAAAAACTTACAACATGAAAAATTTATGAAATTTCAATATCTATCAAACGCCATATCATTTGCATCATTCCGACAAATAGTTAAAAATGGCATTGTAGATTCGCTTACAGCGATTTTAAACAAAGTTCAGTAATTTCAAAATTAAAGTTTATCTGTTGGAAAATTGAAAAAAAATTAATGCAAAAAAGTTGTGGAATTTCTGTAGATTTTCAATGGTATATCATTTGTGCAATTCCGATAAACGATTTAGAAACTCTAAGAAAATTGCTGTAATATTGCACATGCTACAGCGAGAATAGTCTATGTGCGATATAGATATAAGTTCAGCGCTATATCTAGTAAGTTCAGCACTTGTTGTAGATTACCGGTTGTAGAATAGCCGAGTGTACTATTGCAAGGGGACTGACCATTGCAAGCATAACTGCCCCAAGTATTTGGTGAACAAGAAGATCGACAAGGCAAACAAATGTACCTAGGGTGCATAATGGTTATTTTGCACCCTACATATTTTTATGTTCTCACATTTAAAATTTTATGTTTTGTATACTAATAATTATGTTCATATTTATTAAAAACGCAAAAAAATTGATATAAAAAATACAATTTATGAGTCATTTTTGTGTAAAAATATAGAAAATGCGCATTTCACATCGTATTTTTATGCGGCATGTAAACAAATTTTTTTACGACATGTATAAATTTTGTTCTGTTCTTCTTAACTTCCGAGGTAAGAGAAAATTTACGTGACATAAAAATAATATACAGTTTGAAAGAGAGAGGGTGGGTGAAGAATAATTATTCTACACCGTAGGTGTCAAATATCGCCTCTCTCTCTATATATATAGTTTCTTAAAATTTATAGTGTTCAATTATATTACTGATCATGCTTATGCGCACTACCAAATATTTCTAGCGCTTGATTAGATTATAATTGTCAAGGACTACATCAACAAGATTTTAAATTGGTGAAAAATTTGTATTAAAGTAATTAAATGATCTCACGTCGGCATTAAACATTTGAATTAGTTAAATTTAAAACAGTTGCACCTTATTGCTCCGCGGCATGGTATGAACCTCATTCGAATTAGTCAAATTCAAAATAGGTGCACCTTATCGCTCTCAAAATTTAGGATTAACAAAATCCGGAGTTCTGAATATATCTGGATGTCCTAATATTCACTCAACGAGATTTCCTTTAAAGAATACATGAAAAAAGGTTGTATTGAAAAAATTCATAATTAAGTAATCAGATGATCTCACTTTGTGATTAAACATTTTAATTAGGCAAATTCAAAACACTTGCATCTTATTTCTCTGTAGAAAAGCGCATGAACACTAGTCGACATGCCTTTCAGGGTAAAGATCCAAGGTTTGTACAACGCCAATTATTTTCTTCAATTTATGAACCTCATTTAATCTTAGGGTGTTAATTTCACTCTAGCAAGCATGTATACAAGCCTTCATTTTCTTTAAATTATGAATAATTCTAAAATTTTAGGATAATTAAACACTGGAGTTCCGAATATATCCGGAGTTCCGAATATTAGCTCTTTTCAAATTACTAGTCATCAAGTACTTGGCAGAAAAATGTGAAATATTCGAAGAACTGACGTTCATAGAGACTTTTTACATTTGCAGTCATCCGAGGCTAGTACATGGTGCCAAATATCTGAAAATATTTGGACAAATATTTCAGATCCGTGCCACTTTTGTTCTTCCCTGCCCGCCCAGACGACTATCCACCGTTGCCGCCCTCCACCACCGTGGCCTCCGATCCCCGGCCTCTCCAACACCGCCGCCTCCGGTCCCCTGCGATGTGAACACTCTCCCTCACCTCCGAGGACCCCATCGTCATCCAGGTAGGTATGCGTGAAAACCAAACCCCAAAACCCTAATCAACAGCTTCGATTTAGGAATTTTGCGATGGAATTTGCCATTTTGCGTCTTGAATTTAAGGTTCAGGGTTACCGAACTACAAAGACCCGACGGCTCCATCAGGAGTGCCACCCCTAGCTGGCTTGCATCTATCCCAACTCTTTTCCCCTTGGCATTTTTGACCTTCCTGACAGTCCTCCTCCTCCCTTACGAGAGGCGGCGGCGAGAAAAATCCCCCAATCTCCACTGGCCATAGCGTGAGTCCCCTCTCCCTCCATGTTGCTCCGATGGCAGGAGGGATGGGGGACCTCATTACCCTATTCTGTAGTTAGGGTTAGGGTCGTTTTGCTGTGTTGTGTCATTGGGGTGGTGGGAGCGATGCACGAGCGAATAAATTATCCTCAACTCTTCTCCCACACCGGCGGTGACCTTCATGGCGGCGTCTCTGAGTTGATGGCAACATGTGCTTGCTGATCCTTTATATCGGTGGCTTAGTCTTCTCGTGGATCTCCAGATCTAGTGATATCTGTATCTCAATGTGTCACTGGCGTCATTATCCATGGTGGCTCTCAAAAAACTCTTTTCCCCTTGTATAAATCTCAAAATCTGCAATTGTTAGTTTTAGCAATAGAGATTTAATTGTCACTTCTAGCACTAGAGATTTAATTCTCACTTCATTGGTCTATTTTAATTTTCTTTCATTAGTCTGCTTGCATATTGATTTTATTAAGATGCTCTTTATTTGTATCTATTTAATAGATGGGAACCTGCTGTGACGACGTAGTCATGCTCTCTAGGGATGACAGTTCTCGCATTAACTTTTGTGGTTTTGAATTCTAGTCAACAGATAAAGAGTCCACTAAGAGGATTGAGTTTAGAGGTATCAAAAGAACATCAAAATTGCAGTCATATATTTTGTATGTGTTTAGATGATAGTCATTAATATTCAACCACATTGAAATTTTTATGTGTTGTTGCATCAGGGCCTCAACACAAGGGGGACACTGATTTTGATAGCAGAGCCTTTTTGGAAATGACATGTATCTGAAATAAGTTCATGTAGACTTCCTCTTAAGCTAGTGAGAACCTGAATTTGCACCAAAAATCAAGTACTACGCCTACAAGCTGCCCTATTCATCTGTCATGAAAAATAAGTGCAAGCTGGTAAGATGATATATTCTTGATCATGTTATCAACAAACTACCCTGTGATATTTAAATACTTCCAGTAATCACAAGCATGCTAATTCTTCAATTCTTTGTACTAGCCAGATATTTGGAGCCCAGTTCACAAGAAAATGCCGAAAGAATTGCCTTGATGAACGTATTGATGTCCATGTTTGGCAAATGAAGAGCAAAAAGCCAAAGATGGTTAGGATGAAGTTGGGAGCCGGGTCAAATGCAATCTTGATGACTGGACGGGAGAAGGTTGTGAGAAGCTTCAACCTAAAGCAGGATATCATTGTGCTTTTTTGCTTTGATGGAAAAGAAAATGGAGAGCTACATATTCTGGTTCAGCAACTTCCATCAGGCGGCTGATTATAAATGCAATCCTAGTTTGTTAGAGAGTACTAATTATGCTAGCTGATTGATTTATGGACTGCACTTTGTATATATGTACTACCATAACATGTAATGGCTAAATTTGTATGGATTTCCGAAAATATCTGGCTAATGTTGCCGTGATCGAGATGCTATAAGTTCTTTAGTTAATGTGTCTACCTATCTGCTGAATCATAATTATTTGTCATGTCAGCTACGATCAAGTTTGAATTAGCATGCTATTATTTAAAATGGTTTACACACACTAGAGACGGTCACTTTGAAAGCCGCTTCGAGGCACACTAGTTCTGGAGACGATCTTTGTTAGAATTCGACTCAGGTCGTCTGACTATTAGAGACGGTCCCTAGTATAGGCCGTCTGAGGTTGAGGAGTTCTTCCAAGCGGTCAGAAATACGGGCCATCTCGATCCCGTACATATTAAAGGCGTTTTCCTTTTTGCATCGTCTGAGGTCTCGTATCTTAGAGCCACAAAGAAAAACCGGCTCATGTGGTGTGTTCTTAGAAGCTATGTGTTTGAGCCAGAACGAGAAACCGACTGAGGCCCATGGGAAATTTGATGTCTCTAAGTCACATGTTTGTAGAACCTGGGTAAAGCTTGTCTGATCATCATCTCGAAATACCATCGTCTCACACCCCATCTTTCTCCATGCCTCGAGGACCCCCTCTCAGCATACATGTCTTCAAGCTGACGACAGTTGGCACCCACCGTGGGGCATGTGACCTTAGGATCTGTGTTTCAGGCGGAATCAGCGCAAATCGAAATAGGCAAGACAATCACCGTCGGTCGGGTCCTCTACGCTAGTGACGTTCCTCTTGTCCTTATCGACGAGACTTGGATTCCAGCTAGGGAACATGTGACCACCTACACAATCGAGTCTTTTAGCGAGATAGATTTCTATCTCAGCTTCGCTGAACCTTCCCAACCCACCCCAACGGTGATGATAGAGGCAGAAGAAATTTCTGGATCCACTTTGTCCGCAGAGGCAGTAGAGTCCCGGGTCTCATAAAACCCTAATCCCACCCAGCCCGCACCTAAAGCATAGATAGTGGAGAAGATCAGATCAGGAGAAGATCTTTCCGAGGAGGTCGAATCTGAAGCAGATCTCCCCAAGGAGGTCGAATCTTAGGAGGATCTCAACAAGGAGGTCGAATCTCAAGAAGATCAAAGTAGCAACAACTCTAGATCCGGCTCTGCCGATGCTGGAGCAGTAAAATCACTTCTGAGGAACACGTTGAGGTAGATGATGCTGCGCAGAAATGCCAACAAGGAGAAAATCCTTGAAACCATCAGAAGATTTGATGAAGCTAATGAAGAAAGTCGCAACTACCTCAGGATGCACACATCGCACTTCGTCGGATACTTTGGATTCGGAGTTGGCTCTGCTTATGCTGGAGATGACAAGGACTCGGTACTAGAAGCAATCAGAACAAACACTAACATACCGGCATCCTCGGATGACTCCATGACATCGACAGAATTTCGAAAGTTTTCCATGGAAATTGGAGAGGAGATCAACTCCAAGGCTGTGGAAGAAGGAGAAGCTATGGATCAAAGCCCCTACAATAGTCTGGATGGAAGATCCGAAGAAAAATCTCCCAAACCGCATGATTATATGGATCTCGGAGATAATCCCGACGTCCAGATGTCCGAGTGTACTCATAGAAGCTTGACTCCAGGAATTAGACCCAAATCCATCTTTGCTACGGGTGCCAATAAGGCTAACAAGGCAAAGAAGAAGAAAACTCTAGCCAAGGACCCTCCGGATGAGGAGGTGATCACCGAACAATACGAGGAGGACTCAAACGGTGCTCGGATCCCCTCAGACCCGAAAAATCTCCAGTGGATGGACACGTTCTTACCCCAGGTGCCCAGAAGTTCCTTGGAGAAGCACTTACAACGCTAATCCCAACCACGACGGATCTCAATCTGGACGAGTTGGAGGAAAGAGCCATAGCTCTGGAGGCATATCGTCAAAAACTCCTGGATGAAGCAACCAATCTCGTCGAGGAGAAGAAGTGCATTACAGTGGTAGGGCAGCCTAGCTCCCTACAACATCAGTAGACCTAGAACGGCCTTGAATTGGCTAATAGAAATCTAGAAGTTCACAAGACCCTTTTCAAAGGAGACATAGCCGTGGGAAAGCCTCGGATCGATAGCAAAGGAAACCAGGTGTATAACATGCCGGTAGAAAATACTGCTAGGGCCCGAGAGATCCTGCCAAATAATCCAACACTACAAGAAATGTGTCAACTAGTGACCTTTCCTTAACGACCATGCTTTTTTTGGTCATAGAACTATGACCATTTCAAACCAGATGGTCATAGGCCATTTGGGAGGGTCCAAACCTTAAAACCAACGACCTTTTTTCTCAAGAAGGTCATAACTTGATTACACCAATTGGTCATAATATACACAACACTAGTCTATGACCTTAGTTTTATGTGACTACGACCAATTTAAATAGTCGTTAGCGCTAGTACATAATTTTTTAAAACAACTAGACTGCCAACAAACCAGATTCACCTACATGTCAAGTCCACGTGTCAATTTTTTGATTATGTGTCATATCCAAGTGTCATATCCAAGTGTCATGTCTACATAGTTTTGAAACCTACCACTTACATATAGGGCCCACGTATTTTTGCTGACCAATAAAGAACATTTAATTTAGACTGACATGTAGGCCCCACCACTACGTGGAGGCGGGACCCATGCATGTCCCGCCCCGTCCCAAATTAAACTAGGCAAAAATAAGGAGACGAGGGACTCGAACCCCAGACCTCTATCTTCCCTCGTCCACCGTCAACCACCACACCACATCAACTTTCTTTATAACTTATCCACACGACATGTATAAGTGCAAACCATTTCGGGTGGGCTTGGGCCAAAGGCTGTTATGTCCTCCAACTTGTGCCTCCGTGGGTTCTAAGCTGGGCTCGCCTTGGGCCACAACAGCACGCGAGAATTCATTGTTCATGGTGCCCGTTTTCCAGCCGGCCAGCTCCATCTCTTTTTTTCTCTTTGTTTTCTTTTTTGAATTAGTTTGTATCTTTTTATTCATAACACCAAATTGAGTCAAATAAAATTCAGTGAATTTGTAAAATTTCAGAGAATATTGTTAGAACATTATGCAACACTTTTATTTTCCAGGAAAAACACAAGGACATATTTTTCTTTTCAAACCTTAATAGGTATAAATAAAGATTTTTGAATCATTGTTTTGACAATAGGGTTTGAAATCGAAATTTTTCGTTGAGCCTCACTGAAACTGGATCAGATCTCTTAAGAAACATCTTATTGTGAGACTAAAAATGATTTTTTTTAATCGTGAGCATTAGATCATGTACCTATAGTTCAAGCCGGACCCACTTCCTACCGATTCGGTAGGAATTTGTCTTTTTCGCCAGGGGTAGGTGGAAAGGTTTTAGATACCCCAGTTGGGACATTGTTCATGTAAGGTGGGTCTATTATTTTTGAAAAATAGGATGGTACCATTTTGAAACTATTATTTGGTGGTTGCTTCACAAAACGCCCGGGTTTTGACACTCGGAAAATGGAAAATGTGTTTTCCGTGTGACGAAATAGAAAACTTCCTCCTGCAATATTATTCTCCATCACAAGATGCACACGGGTGCACAATATGAACACATGATCACAAACTATGCCGTGATTCTAGCCATTACATTGGTCGTTTAGCCTAAAAGTCATGAAACCTCGGACATGATAGGTCATTTCTGTGAAGGTTTTTTTGAGAAACTTACAATATACCAAGTTTGATATTTTTCCTTCAAACTATGTCACATAATACGACGCCACGCGAAGGATTTACAATGTTCGGACCATTTTTGAATTTCTTATGCCCGTTTCAATTTTTTCTGTTTCAAACTATGCTCAGAAGAGTCGGCATGAAGATAGCGGATGAGCCTCGCTAAACTTGCACTGGATCTTTAAAGAAACATCATATTGTGAGTCTAAAAATGATTTTTAAAAAAAATCGTGAGCATTAAATCATGTACTTGTAGTTCAAACTAGACCCATTTCCTACCGATTCGACATGAATTTGTCTTTTTCACCAAGGGTAGACGGAAAGGTTTTAGATACCCCAGTTGGGACATTGTTCATGTAAGGTGGGTCTATTCTTTTAAAAAAATAGGGTGGTACCATTTTGAAACTATTATTTGGTGGTTGCTTCACAAAACGCCCCGATTTTGCCACTCGGAAAATGGAAAATGTATTTTCCGTGTGACGAAATGGAAAACTTCCTCCTGCAATATTGTTCTCCATCATAAGATGCACATGATGCACAATATGAACACATGATCACAAACTATGCCGTGATTCTAGCCGTAACATTGGTCGTTTAGCCTAAAAGTCATAAAACCTCGGACATGATAGGTCATTTCTGTGAAGGTTTTCTCGGGAAACTTACAATATACCAAGTTTGATATTTTTTCTTGAAACTATGTCACATAATACGATGCCACGCGAAGGATTTACAATGTTCGGACCATTTTTGAATTTCTTATGCCCGTTTCAATTTTTTCCGTTTCAAACTACGCTCAAAAGAGTCGGCATGAAGATAGCGGATGAGCCTCGCTAAACTTGCACTGGATCTTTAAAGAAACATCATATTGTGAGTCTAAAAATGATTTTTTCAAAAAATCGTGAGCATTAAATCATGTACCTGTAGTTCAAACCGGACCCACTTCCTACCGATTCGACAGGAATTTGTCTTTTTCGCCAGGGGTAGACGGAAAGGTTTTAGATATCCCAGTTGGGACATTGTTCATGTAAGGTGGGTCTATATTTTTTTAAAATAGGGTGGTACTATTTTGAAACTATTATTTGGTGGTTGCTTCACCAAACGTCCCGGTTTTGGCACTCGGAAAATGGAAAATATGTTTTCCGTGTGACGAAATGGAAAACTTCCTCCTGTAATATTGTTCTCCATCATAAGATGCACACGGGTGCACAATATGAACACATGATTACAAACTATGCCGTGATTCTAGCGATAACATTGGTTGTTTAGGCTAAAAGTCATGAAACCTCGGACATGATAGGTCATTTCTGTGAAGGTTTTTTCGGGAAACTTACAATATACCAAGTTTGATATTTTTCCTTGAAACTATGTCACATAATACGACGCCACGCGAAGGATTTACAATGTTCGGACCATTTTTGAATTTCTTATGCCCGTTTCAATTTTTTTTGGTTTCAAACTATGCTCAAAAGAGTCGGCATGAAGATAGCGGATGAACCTCACTAAACATGCACTAGATCTTTAAAGAAACATCATATTGTGAGTCTAAAAATGATTTTTTCAAAAAATCGTGAGCATTAGATCATGTACCTGTAGTTCAAACCAGACCCACTTCCTGCCGATTCGGCAGGAATTTATCTTTTTCGCTAGGGGTAGACAGAAAGGTTTTAGATACCCTAATTGGGACATTGTTCATGTAAGGTGGGTCTATTATTTTAAAAAAATAGGGTGGTACCATTTTGAAACTATTATTTTGTGGTTGCTTCACAAAACGCCCCGATTTTGGCACTCGGAAAATGGAAAATGCTTTTTCCGTCTGACGAAATGGACATTAGACAAAAGTTTTTTTGAGATATTTGCAATATACCAAGTTTGATATTTTCCTGCATACCAAGTCATATAAAACAACATTAGGCGAAGGTTTTCTATTTTTTTAATTAGTTATGCCAATTTCAGAAGAGTCAGCCAATCAGAAGAGAGAGTAGTGCTACCCACGGATCAGCCAAATGAAGCAGATTTCAAGCGTTCATATTGCCTCCATCCAACGCTCCAAAGTCACAACGCAAGTTTCTCCCGCCTCCCGTCCCGCTAAAGTTTGGACGTGAATTGACTGAAACAGCCTACGATTCCAGTCTTGCACCGTAGAAGTGGACAGGGGTAGTTTCATAAAATCGCACACGATAAAGAGGGAGCACACACGCGAACCACGCCCCCAAATCCTAGCATTATTCCTCTCCCATCACGTGCGATACCCCGCCTCCACTCTCAATCTCTCCAGATCTCCACCTCCAGAAACCCTATCCCCAGAAACCGCTCGATCCCGCCGTACCCTACCGCCGTTCCGCCGCCTGGACATCCCGGCGCCTGGACGCCGACGATGGTGTGGTAGCGCTGGTGCTCGCGGGGTGAGGCCACGCCTTCTTCTCCCATCGAAGCCCCACACCCCTCAACCTCTCCCACCCTGCCTCCTCGAAGCAGTCACGGCAGCGCGGCGGGCCTGTTCGTCGGCGTGAGCATGCGTTCGTGCATCGACGCGCACCGCTCCGTCGATCTCGCCTTACCCGCATCGCGCCCATGTCCGAGGCGGCCAAAGAAGTGTGGTCTACTGCTGCTTGATGACCACCATCATCTCGTCACTCCCAGGTCGCCCCCATTTCCCCGCTGTCTGCGAGCTCCGGCTGTCCTTCCGCATACCCACCAGTTCCCACTGCGATCCATCTTCCCATCTGCATCTGAGACTGAGCCATCTTCCCGTCTGCATTGAACCGAGACCACCAAGGTGAAGCACAAGTTCCTACTCCCTTTTACCTGTTATTATGCAATGAATCATTGACGTACATGGGAACAGAAACTTGTTCAACATATTTGAGTGAATTGAGGATGAATTACTGAAATTTGACCTTTATCAGTTCTATAATTCATTGCTAATGCGGTCTCTGTAATAGATGCAAATGTTTCCTTGTAGCAAATGTAAATTTGTATTAGTAGTAAGTTGTTCTTATTGCAAATGAAAAACATTTATGCTTATCAGCATGTCCTTTAATGGAGTTCCTGATGTACATAGGTACTGTTGGTTACCTGATCTTTAGATTATGTTTCAAACATATGAGCCAGTGTAAAAATTAAGGTAATTAACTTACTGCTGCTGCACTATGATAGAAATAACACTGCCAGATTTAATTAAGTTAATTATTCTGCTACGAGTTCGTGTTCTATTGTATCAAACGACTTTGCTGCTATGCTTCTTCTATGGACCCATAAGCTGCTATAAGTTGTTTTAATTCTGGTAATAAGATGAACATGTGATACATAGTTGCTTTTTTTGTTCCTTGCTGCTGCATATAATATAGCAGACTGTCTTACTACACCACTCCCTAGTTTATTTATGTGAACATATATTGGCATGTTTCAAGTTCAAGCACCTTATACATTTTATTGTTCTTGCTAACAGCAAGCTGATGTGTCTCTACAGGTTTTTGAAGCCTCTGTCTGCTTATGATGTTTTTCGTTACCATCCCTAAGTCCATCTCCTACCATTGTGATGTATATATCTGCGAGACCAGATTATCTTCAACGACATCCCCATCAACCGCATTGTCCCAAAGTTAGGTATGTATGGGCTCCCCTTTCTATCCAGATCATGTATATATCTGCGAGACCAGATCATGTATTCCTTAGTAATAGAAAGGAAGAGACCATCCTCGTCCTATTAGTGTAATCATGTATTCCTTAGTTTCCAGAGTTTTGTTCAAGCTGAACTGGGATGAACCTGAGAGCATACACATGTTTGATTGTTTGAATGCACTATAATTACTATCTGTACTAATGAAGGTGTTCTTCTTTTGGATAACTATATATAGAACATTTTGTATGATTGATTCTTTTTGATGGAACATCTTCTGTTCTGCTTAGTACATGTTAATTTCCTACTCAATGCTAGCGCATCCATTGTTTCATTTTATTGGAGAGTTTCTTCTCATTTACCGGATAATATTCTCACTGCAGTGCTTGCGTTTATGCTGCTTCACGTGCCTTACTTGACTGGGACATCTCCGACATCACTGCTTCCTTTATTTGCGTGCCACTAATAATATTGTAATAATAGACTAATTTTGACAGTTTTCTTCATCGGTTGTACTTCCTCTTCCCTGTCTCCAAGAAGGTTGTGTAATATTTGGCATATCTAGGTTGTAACAGACTAATAATATTGCAATAGATTATTTTTTGGCAGTTCTGTGAGTAATTTCATCTGTTCTGTGTTCTTTTTCAAATATTGTTTACGTATACAATGTTCCACTAGGACCCCATGTAGATTTACAATCTGAAATATAGGACTAGGGACCTGATCCAGATTAGAAAGGCTAAAAATAAAAATGAATATTGATTGTAAAAAGGCTGTGACCCAAAAAATAAAATGGCTGAAATGTTGGGCTTGGCCCGTTTAGTTCTGACCTAACAAGCCCAAAATAAATTGTACTATAAATAAGGTTGAACCCAATTCAGCCTAGAAAGTTAAAAGGCCAAAATCTTGTGCTAGGCCCATTTAGAAAGCAGAACTGGACCGGGCTGAATTTGCTGCCACATAGGATTTGCTGATGTGGACAAGGTAGATTGCACATGACCATAATTTTGGTCATAGACTCTATGACCATCTATTTTGGTCATATGCGTCCATGACCAATTCAAAAAAAGGTCGTTGACTGTCTATAGTGACCCTCGCTATGTGACCTACTCTTTTTGGTCATACAAAGGTCATAGATGAATTACTATGACCTTTCTATGACCAATATTTGGGGTCACCAGTTAGCACGTTCCTTGTAGTGCAAGTCTAGACCAGGCATGGCTAAGTGTGAAGCTTCTCACCAAGGGCTTGGAGCAACAGAAGGTCACCACATCTGGCAGCAGAAAACTGGTCTCTAAATCCGACCAATACCGCACAGACACTGGTCGACACATGGATACAAGACCCCGGCAGGAGCTAGAACGACACTATTGTCCCTAACCCTTGGGAAGACAATTATTCAAGAACCGGCTCTTCAGGACAACGACACAGACCCACACGAAGCTAGAGCAACATCACCCCAGCCGTAGAGCGAGACGCTGTAGCAACAATGGTTCAATAGCAACCTCCCGATGACAGTTAGATAACCATAGGGAAGAAGAAGACGCATGACATCGGGAGCATGACCGGCAAAGAATGCGCCCTCCTAGACACACGAGCCGTCTAGCTGAGCCCCGTCACAATGATGGCAACGACGGACGAAGGAACGGCGAACACCACGTTGGATCAAGCTAACATGGTGGCTGTCACCACAAAGCTCCAGTTGGAGGGAATAACCCACTGGCACCACCCTCTCCACCAAGAAGCGCCCATAAAGGCTCCCATGGAGGCCAAGGAGGGCACTGTGGCGGAGGAGGTGGTGGAGGAAATAGAAATCCGGCTCCACGGCATCGCAACCATAGTGAACATCTGAGACGGTGCTCCCTGTCACCAAGGGATGCCAGGCACCGGATCAACTCAAACATAGCGGCATGGCGCTACGAGTTGTATAATATATACCTTGGCCCAAAATGCTTCGGGACGCACATTCGACAAATAGTTTTCCCAGAGGGATTTGCTATCTCAAGGCATATTCAACCCTATGATGGTGTGGCTCGACTAGACACCTTGCTCCAGGATTTCTTCCAGTCCTACTACATCGCCAAAGGAGGAAATAGCTTGGTCGCGACCCGGTATCTCCCGCTTATGCTAAGGAAGATGACTCGATCATGGTTGAATAAACTCCCAGAAAACACCATCCACAATAGGTTGATATGCAAAGTGCGTTCTTTCGGAACTTCGAGGGAACATACAGGAGGCCCTACACGGTCGGAGATCTACATCGGTGCACCCAGAAATCTGGATAAACTTGCTAGGATTACCTTAGATGATGGATCGACATAAAGAACACCCGTGAGGGAGTGAAACGACAAGACTGCAATCAAAGCTTTCATCACATGACAAGCTTACCGACTTGGGGGAACTGATAGAGATGGCGAGCAAGTACACTGACGCTGGTGATGATTCAGAGGGACTACTAAACGTACTGGCTGTGCCATAGTCGACCAAGCAACCAAAACATCAGCACACCCAAAAACGCAAGAACACCTCGGAAGAGAAACCCAATCCAAAAACCATGATTATCAACGCAACTAATGGTCTGGAGGATGAGGAGGCCGCTGAGGCGGTTGATACGTTGCTAGTGTATCTAATTTTTTTGATGTTCCATGCTTGTTTTATATCTACTTTCTTATGTTTTGTCCATACTTTGGAGTGTTCTTACATATTTTCCGGAACTAACCTATTAACAAGATGCCACAGTGCCAGTTGCTTGTTTTCTGCTGTTTTTGATTCCAGGAAAGCCAGAAAATAAATATTTTTGGAATTGGACGGAACAAAAGCCAAAGTCAATATTTTATCGTGGAGAACACTGAGCCAGAAGACGAGACAGAGAGGGGCCAGGGGCCGGCCACACCACCTGGCCGCGCGGCCAGTCCTGGCCCACGCTAGGGGGTGGTGCGGCCGCCTTGGGAACCCCCTCAGCCTCCCTCTTTGCCTATATATTGCCTCTGATACGGAAACCCTAAGTACCCAATCAAAATTCCACGAAAGAGTCTGTAGCCGCCGTCATCTCCATCCCTAGATTGGGAGGGATCTGAAGCTCTTCTCAGCACCCTGCCGGAGGGGAGAATTCACCCTGGAGGCCTTCTTCATCACAATGCCTGCCTCCGGTGTGATGCGTCAGTAGTTCATCCTTGGACTATGGGTCCATGTAGTAGCTAGATGGTTGGTTCTTCTCCTTTGTTCTACCATGTTTAGATCTTGTGAGCTCTATTCATGATCAAGATCATCTATTTGTAATCCTACATGTTGTGTTTGCGAGGATCTGATGGATATTGAGATGCTATTTTAGATTGATTATTAATTCTATGATGTCTTTGTTATTTGTGATCTTGCATGCTCTTCGTTGTTAGTAGATATCTTGGCCGAGTAGATGCTAGCAACTCCAAGAGGGAGTATTTATGCTCGATAGTGGGTTCATGCCTCTAGTAATCTTGGGAAGTGACAGAAATCTCTAAGGTACTCGACGTGCTGTTGCTACTAGGGAGAAAATAGCAATCCTTTGTTCATAGAACAATCATATTGTTTACTTTACACACTTTGCTTAATGCAATTATCTGTTGCTTGCAACTTAATACTAGAGGGGGTTTGGATGATAACCTGAAGGTGGATTATTAGTTATAGATGCAGTTGGATTGGTCTATGTATAATGTTGTAATGCCCAATCAAATCTCATAGGAGTTAAGATGATTAGTATATGCATGTATGCTTTCTCGATGTTTGTCAATTGCGCCGCTGTAATTTGTTCACCCAACATGTCATCTATCTTAAGGAGAATCACCACTAGTGAACTATGGACCCCGGTCCATTCTTTTACCATCAATCTACATCTATTTATTATTTTATGTTTACTTCCTACAAGCAATTACTCTCTTCCACACAATACGTTTAATCCTTTGTTTTCAGCAAAACCGGTGAGATTGACAACCTCACTGTAAGTTGGGGACAAAGTTCTGTGGTTGTGTTGTGCAGGATTCCAAGTTGGAAACAACACCTTGGAGGTGTTTCCTTGCTCCTACTTGTTTGATAACCTTGGTTTCATAACTAAGGGAAAACTTGTTGCTATACGCATCATACCTTACTCTTGGGGTTCCCCAACGAGCTCAACATATTGAGTAAGCATTACTTTTTCTGGCGCTATTGTCGGGGAGTCAAGGACATCTTCACAAGGAGAGTCCCTCATAACCAATCTCTTTACTTTGTTTTATTTGTTTTGCTTAGTTTATTTTTGCTTTGTTTGCTTGTTTCTTTATCAAAAACACAAAAATTAGTTGTACTAGTTTGCTTTCTTTATTAAAACACAAAAAAATTAGGTCTTTCTATAGTTGCTACCTCGTTATTAGCTCGCCATGTTGATCCCTAAGTTCACCCTGAAAGACCTTTTAATAGGTACTGGCTCTATAATTGGAAAAGATAATATTGAAGAATTCTTTAATCATGTTAGTAAGCATGAGGATATTGAGGATAGATCCCTTGCAAAACTTGCTCCAAATTATGAAATTGCTGCAACTTCTTTAGTTCACAAGTTGGAAGCTAGGTTTGTTAACCTTAACCCCATAATGCAAGTAATGTTCCTTAAACTTAAGGAAACTGAGGACCCTGAAAAGAGAGATTTTATTCTGGAAACCTTGCTTAAAGAATTCTATGATGTTGCTAAGGAAGCTATAAAAGTCTTTGATCGTTTTAATATGCTAGGCTCATGTGTAGATGTTATTGGTACACGAGAAAAGATGGACAAAACCGAACCTAATAGGGAGGAAATTAAGGTACCAATACCTTTTAAACTTGCAGGAATGCATGAAGCCTTAGAAAAGAATTTTGATTGGATTGTTCCTGAAAACCCGTTTGATGAAACTAGTGAACCCAAGAGCATTGAGAGGGGATCCTCTAGAACTTTTTTTGATGAGATACCTTGCCTTGTTGAAGATATTTCTAGTATCAATCTTAATGCTTCTTCATTTGAGAATACTTGATTCTTTTCTTTCTTCTTATGCCTAACTTAAAGGCGTTAAAGAAAAGTACTTATTGGGAGATAACCCAAAAGTTTTAGATGAGTCTTGGAAGTTATTACCTCTGTAATAACCGCTCCTTATTATTTTTGTGTGATTTTTGTGCCAAGAGTAACCTCTAATGAGAGAGAAGTAATGCTTAGAAAAGTTACTATCCCGAAACAGATTTTTGTGCTTCGCTGTAAACATTCGTGAAAAATCTTTGTACGTCGGTTTGAGGTGTCAGTTTTTCTGCTTCTGCCCCAGGTTATTATCCAACTTTCATTAGATTTGAGCAATAGAAGGTCTTCGAAAAAATCGGTTTCTACCTGCTGGTCTGTTTTGACAGATTTCTGCCATTATTTGCATTAGCCTCTTAAATCTCTTTATCTTTGAGTTCTTGCCAAAATTCTTGAACTTTTTAAAGGAGGTCCTACAGTAGCTTGTGTTTTAATGGAAGTTTTACTTGTGTTGGAACTGAACCAAAAGACTTATTATCTTGAGTACACTAATGTTGCTAATGAAGATTGTGTGAAGTTTTGTATGAAGGAAATTTTCAGGTGTAGGAAAAGAATGATGTAATGAGATGAAGAATTGACTAAAGATCAAGATTGGGGATGCCACCCGTGTCACCCCAATAAATATCCAAGAATTAGAAGCGTCAAATCTTGGGGATGCCCAAGGCATCCCCTTCTTCATCAATAAAAATCTCAGGTTTCTTCCAAACACTTCATTTTTATTGTTTCATGCACAGTTGTGTTGTTCTTGGAGCGTCTTTGTTTTTTTGGTTTTCATTTGCTTAGTTTTCTTAGTTTGCTTGAATAAATTGGTTGGACCCCCTCATTCATACATTATTTTTCAAATAAGTTGGTTTGGAATGGAAAAGAGTAGGAAAGTTCATGCTTAAGTGGTAAAAAGGAGCTTGTTTTTGACTGTGGCCTATGTTTTGTCATGTCATGCTTGATATAGTTTTGGTTTTATGCTTAGTGATTTTTGCTGTAGAATGACATGTTATAAACAATTGAGATTGCTTAATGTGCCTTTAAAGAATCATGCGTTGTTATAGCATATTAAAGCATAGTTTTGTGGTATTCTCCTTTGATGCTTTATTTGGGTCGACTTGGCGCATGCTCACACCATGTTATGACTATCCCAAGTCACCATAGCCTCTATGATCCTTTAGTTTTCGACTTGTAATATCACTTTATGCTTTAATCAATGATGTTTTGTCACTTTGCATGATCATGGCCATTATTACTCTCTTAGTTGGTCACTCCTAGTCTTTTGCTAGCCTCCATAACCAAGTATGAGTTCCACTCATGCATCCAACTCCAAATAAAACCAACTTGTTCCAAAGAGTCCACTACCTACCTATTAGCATTTGCTACTTCAAGTATATTCATGTTTTTATCTACCTTTCGACTTAAACTTGTTATGTGAAAATTAGTGATTAAAGCTCTCACGAACTTGATGGCACACTTTACTTTCTTGCACTTAATAAACTTGAACCATTGTGTCCATCTTTGTTGCGTATATGCTTGCGCTTTATAAGTTGAAGTTAGCAGAACCATGTATCATGGGGAACGCTTTCAACATTGCACTTATATTTCGTTGATATAATGATTCTTTTGCTTATGGATCCCGGCGGTGTGAAATAAAAGGGGAACTTGTAAGATCATGGAGTTTGTATGTGTGTTAGAGAAACGCCTGGGCCGCTAGCATAAGCCATGCCTAATCATGGTGGAAACTTGCAGCATAACCATTATGAGCATTCTATGAAGCATCCTCAATAAAAACCTATGCAAATAGCAAATAAAAAGATCACTGAGATGGTCATTGTTCGTTGCCTTGTCATTTTGATATGGGATAGCTCCTGTGTCATGGGGCAAGGGGTACCACGTTGGCAGTTCTCTATGATACATATGTACTTACAATGACAAGAGCTTACTTGTGACTGAAGTTGAGTAGCATGAGGTTCGGTACTTGTAAGCAAGGGGCATGAGATTTCAACTTATAACTTGTCAAGCATATCCTCTTAGTTGTGTCACTTTAACCTTAACCACTTGAAGATGCTTATGATAGGGGCAATGAGAGCTGAAAGCTAATAAGTACCATAATTTTTGGAAGCGCTTTATGAGACTTGAATCCCTGCTTCCTTCTATGGAGGCCTTTCTTTTACTTTTATGTTGAGTCTCCATCTTGTATCTTTATGCACCTATTGAGAGAGCATAGTGGCCATTCTAAATTTAATGTGCATTGTCCCAAGACTTGTTGATTGATGCATAACTCTGATATTGCTTGTTCTTAAACTATTTGTATCTAGTCACCCTTATGAACTTTGAAGGTGTCCTATGCATTTATGTTTTGCTACACTATGAGGGACAAGCTGAATACCATTCGTATTATGTTTTCTTTATATGAAACAAACAAATGCCTTTCAAAGCATTGTTATTCATGAATCTTTTGTTTGTGCCTTTTCATGTTACAACATAGTTGCTATGCCTTATCGTTAGAACTATATCTTTCATGCTATGCTAAAGTACTATGGTGCATGTCACCTCAAAAATTATTATTTTCTTTTTATCACTTACCTACTCGAGGACAAGCAGGAGTTAAGCTTGGGGATGTTGATACATTGCTAACGTATCAATAATTTTTTATGTTCCATGCTTGTTTTATATATACTTTCTTATGTTTTGTACACACTTTGGAATATTCTTACATATTTTCTGGAACTAACCTATTAACAAGATGCCACAGTGCTAGTTGCCTATTTTCTGCTGTTTTTGATTCCAGGAAAGCCAGAAAATGAATATTCTCGGAATTGGACGGGACAAAAGCCAAAGTCAATATTTTACCATGGGGAACACGGAGCCAGAAGACGAGACGGAGAGGGGCCAGGGGCCAGTCACACCACCTGGCCGCGTGGTCAGGCCTGGCCCATGCTAGGGGGTGGTGCGGCCACCTCGGGCACCCCCTCAGCCTACCCCTTCGCCTATATATTGCCTCCGATACAGAAACCCTAAGTACCCGATCAAAATTCCACGAAAGAGTCTGTAGCCGGCATCATCACCATCCCTAGATCGGGAGGGATCTAAAGCTCTTCCCGGCACCTTGCCGGAGGGGAGAATTCACCCTGGAGGCCTTCTTCATCACCATGCCTACCTCCGGTGTGATGCGTGAGTAGTTCATCCTTAGACTACAGGTCCATGTAGTAGCTACATGGTTGGTTCTTCTCCTTTGTGCTACCATGTTTAGATCTTGTGAGCTCCGTTCATGATCAAGATCATCTATTTGAAATCCTACATGTTGTGTTTGCGGCGATCCGATGGATATTGAGATGCTATTTCAGATTGATTATTGATTCTATCATGTCTTTGTTATTTGTGATCTTGCATGCTCTCCGTTGTTAGTAGATATCTTGGCCGAGTAGATGCTAGCAACTCCAAGAGGAGTATTTATGCTCGATAGTGGGTTCATGCCTCTAGTAATCTGGGGAAGTGATAGAAATCTCTAAGGTACTAGATGTGTTGTTGCTACTAGGGAGAAAATAACAATCCTTTGTTCATAGAACAATCGTATTGTTTACTTTACACACTTTGCTTAATGCAATTATCTGTTTCCTGCATATTAATACGGGAGGGGGTTCAGATGATAACCTGAAGGTGGATTATTAGTCACAGATGCAGTTGGATTACGGTCTATGTATAATGTTGTAATGCCCAATCAAATCTCATAGGAGTCAAGATGATTAGTATATGCATGTATTCTTTCTCGATGTTTGGCAATTGCCCTGCTATAATTTGTTCACCCAACATGTCATCTATCTTAAGGAGAATCACCACTAGTGAACTATGGACCACGGTCCATTCTTTTACCATCAATCTACATCTATTTACTGTTTTGTGTTTACTTCCTGCAAGCAATTAATCTCTTCCACTCAATATGTTTAATCCTTTGTTTTCAGCAAAACTGGTGAGAGTGACAACCTCGTTGTAAGTTGGGGACAAAGTTCTATGGTTGTGTTGTGCAGGATTCCAAGTTGGAAACAACATCTTGGAGGTGTTTCCTTGCTCCTACTGGTTCGATAACCTTGGTTTCATAACTGAGGGAAAACTTGTTGCTATACTCATCATACCTTCCTCTTGGCAAAAGATTTTCGACACGTTTCTTCTGGCTTACAACTAAGGCATATGCCGAGAGGCTGGTCATGATGTGCGAAGGTTGCCAAAAATACGCCAAAAAAGCCCATGTTCCGGCTGATCAGCTGCAAACAATTCCGATTACATGGCCCTTTGCGGTCTGGGGGCTCGACAAGGTAAGACCATTTAAACGGGCTCCAAGTGGATTTACTCACCTCCTAGTGATGGTGGATAAATTTACGAAATGGATTGAGGCTAAAACTGTCACAAGTTGTGATGGAGCAACAGACAAAAGATTCGTCGAGGATGTTATAATCCGATGTGGATATCCGCATAGTATTATTACAGACAATGGGAGAACTTTCGAAATTTTGTTATGGTCAAGGGATCTGGATCGATATTTCGTTAGTCGCACATCCACAAGCCAATGGACAAGTCAAAAGCATAAATGGTTTAATTCTTCAAGGCCTCCATCCTAGACTCGAAGCGCCACTTCATCATGTTGCGGTGGCTTGAGAGGATGAATTTCTACCTATTTTATGGAGCTTAGGAACTACTCCTAATAGGTCAACCGGATATACACCCTTCTTCTTGGTCCACGTTGTAGAGGCAGTCCTTCTAAGTGATCTTATCCATACTTCTCCCCGAGTCGCTGTGTATATCGAAGAGGGTGCGGAAGTTGCTCGACAAGATGACCTCAATATACTTGAGGAAGTTCACGTCATTGCTGAACAAAGATCTACATCCTATCAGTAGAATTTACGCAAGTATCATAATTAGTGAGTCAAAAATCAGTCTTTTAAGAAAGGCGATTTGGTTCTCCGACTAGTGCAAAAAAGAAAGAAAAAACTTTCCCCAATTTGGGAAGGGCAGTTTATGGTTAGTTGAGTATTGCACAATGGTTCTTACTACCTAACTGACATGAGGCTAGAAAAAGAAAGACATGTTACTAAGCATAAAAATAGAGTAGGAGGCAGTATAGACCTAGATGAATTAGACCGTCCATCGAATATTGGTCATCTATGTCCCTTTTATTCTTAAAATTTCTTTCTTTATAATCATATCAATGTACATTTTCAAACTAAAATAAAGTATTGGTCTCCTCAATATTTTTTCTGAGATGTTTTTTAGTACCATCTTATTTTTGAATGATCATGTCATAGTCGAAAATCCCAGGATACTTGAATGTACTTTATGCTCATGTTTGTTCTGGTTAGGTTTCTGATTCTAAAAATGCTACCTTCGGGTATATGTCTAAAATTTTAGTTTATACTTGGGTTTCTGGCTGATTGCTGGCTACGGGTATTTTTCGAGTAGTGAATTATTGGTACTGGAAGCCGTCTTTGATTCCGGGTTTAAACTGCTATAGTAATTGAGCTCCGTTGCTCGGGAAAGTTTACGTGCTAAAGGTTTTCTGGCTCACTAAAGGGACAAGGAAGAAAGCCAGATAAATGATAAGTATAAACAAAACATTGCTTAACTATCTTTTCAAGCACAAAAAATAAAAGCAAAGTGCTAAGAAGTAAAGAATAAGTTCTTACAAGCTAGCACAGCAAAATAATATTCTAGCTATTACATCAAACTATTTTTCAGAATAACACATTGTTTTTTCTGGCAAACTTCATGATGCGGGTGAAGAGAGAGGATCTATCGGCTCGGAGACGTCACCTACATCACCCCAATATCTTTCCTAGGCAAGTACATCAGACTTAGTCTGTTTGTCGTCTTCGGAAGCTTCGGTAATTTCTTCTCTATGGGAGGTGGCACTTCAATGGGTTTGAAGAACGGGTTCTCGTAGCTGGTCAAATTAGCCACACGACAAGCGTATCTAGCGCAAGCATCCTAGATTTCTCCAATATTCTATTTATTACCATCTTCATCGACAGTCGAATAACCTTGGTAACTTTCCATATCTCCATGCTTCCATGGTGGCTCATTACCATTGTCAGAGCATTATGTGCCGCCGTGCGTGCATATGACATTTTCCAATCCTTGACAAGCTTGGGCATATCCTTCGCCCTTGTCTTGTACTTCAAAGGCATTCATCTTGTCTAGGCTGGAGAGCTTGACGGTTTCACCGATTTCCTCCAAAGATTGGCAGAAGTCATGAATCAAATCTCCGAGAGCAACAAGCCAGCTGGTATGAGACTCGGACGAAGAGGCATCAAGAATGTTGAGAGGACCTGATAATAATAAAACAAAGTCAACAAAGTCGGAAAACAATAATTTAGAGACAACAAACTTACCAATGATAGCATCATCTACTTTGGTCTTCTCCTCCCAAAGACTTCAGAGTTCATCCCGAAGAGCTTCGGTAGTATCTTTTTGTCTGTCCATCTCATCCTTCAAGTCCAAGATAACTTTGTCTTGTTTAGCTATTGTTTGATCATGCTCTTCAGTAGCGTGATTGCTGGATTTAAGAACGTTGTTGATGTTGCACACGTGATCTTCCTTAAGCTTGTTCAGCTCGGCTCCTAAATTAGCATTTTCTACTTCCAAGACTTTGAAATATTCGGCTTGTTCAATAAGCTTGCTGGGCTGCTTTGCTAGGTCTAGAGCAGCAAAAAAAGGAAGTCGAATAAAACATTCGACCACAATTCAAATAGACTATGAAAATGAAGTCAGAAATGCTTACCTTCTGCTTCATCTTTCGCAACCTTAAGCTGTGCATTTTCAAGTTAGAGAGCTTTTATCTCTCTCCGTTGTTGCAAATATTATTCAACAATTCCTAGTTATAATCATTAACTTTCTGTAAGTCAAAATGGTAACCTGAGTCAGAAGTCTACTAAGACTCAGGATGCTATTTTAACTAAGTTAAATATCAGCACAAGCCTTGGGGGCTATACTACTTCATTCTTTGGCATCATATAAAAGCATAAGTTCAGATTCCTATCCAACTTCATGCTTGGGGGCTAGAGGGTATGATATAACATATAATAAAAAGAGTCAGAATATGACTTACATAATGTTCATGCGTCGTTTTGTTGAGGGTCATGTTAACCTCGGCAGAAAAATTCTCAGCAAGGGTTAAATGAATTATTGGTGGAGGCAGAATCGCACCAACCTTTAACTTCTTGTCGTGAAGACGAACTTGATCAAGAAGCTCCACAAGTTTAACATCTTCGGCTTCTTGAGCTTCATCCTCAAATGTGATATTCTGGGTCTCCAAGCAGTGGAGAGCCAGCTTCCGAATTTCTTCTACGCTTTTCCAGGTGAGGCCAAGTTCGGTGACACCCGGATTTTGTAGAAGGTTCTCTACGACGGTCTCAGCTGAGGGATCATTACCCTTTGAGGGTTCACCCTTATCAATTCCTGGGTCACTAACGGTGATGTTGGTTTGCGAACCAAGGCTTGATGGCTCTATAGACTAAGCCATAACATCTTCAGATGTGGAGACGAAGTATCCTACGATACTGATGATGACATCGGGGTAGGAGTCGGAGGCGAGGCAGCATGTGAAACCAGATTCATGTTTTGCTGGTGCAAAGTATTTCCCAAATTTCCTTTTCCCTTTCCCTTGATAATTGTTTTAGCTCTAGACGGTAAACATATTAAGATCGTTACAATTAATAAAGAATACAAGTTAAGACACAAAACCTCATGAAGGAATTTACCTCTTCACAACTGGCACCTTCTGTGTACAAACGGATACAGTCGGAGTTTTGCGCTTCTGGGTAAGCACCTCTGGCAACAACTCAAGATCTTCATCCTCCTGAGGAGCCGGATCCTCGGGTGGATATTCCTCAAGAAGAGTGAGCTCCGGCGTGGGGAGGTTAGCAAGCTGAAAGATGGATTATCTCAGCATCACAAGTAAAATAAATATAGATGAGCAAATAAATGAGTATGGAAGAATCAGCCGGAAAATCTTACTGGTGTCAAGGGTGTCTCGGATGTTAACATGCCCATGGATATCTCTGGAATCGTCTTGTCCACCCGCTCCTTGATCAACCATTCAATCTGGGTCTTATAATCCTTGTTGTGGATCAAGGACTAGCTAATCCTCAGGCTGTCTTTTTTACTCTTGGTGATCGTATGCATTAGACGATCACCATGGTGCTGGAGGGGTTGAATCCAACATGCTATCAAGTAGTGGACTAAGTCAGATCCCTTCATGCCTTTATGCTTCATCAAGTATTCAATCTGTCTCTTAGCACGGATCAAATCTTCAGTGGGAGTCGGTGTGTCCGCATCCCAAGATTCTTGGGGAACGGCGGCACCATCAACTAAAGCTGCAAAGGTTCTTTCTTACCGGGAGCAAGCTTATCCTTATGATATAAAAAGTGGAGAGCCTTCTTTTCACCGACTTTTTGGCTATAACTTTAGGATAGACTCGATCTCTCCTAAGTGTTAGGATCAGTGTCCCAGTAATGTATGGATTACCAGCGGTGATGGAATTTTTTCGGGTACCAAAGTAGTATTAGAATAAAGTAAGACTCGGTTTTATTCCGAGATAACCCTCACAAAGTTATGCATGGGTGCTAAGCTCTAGAATCGTATTGGGAGGAAGATTATGAAGTTGAACACCATAGTAATCTATCACCTCGGAGAAGAACTTCGAGGGAGGAAAACTCAAACCTTGGTCCAGATGGGTGTCGAAGTGAACTCTCTCGTCAGCGTGGGGGGTAGGAACGGTTTCGTCGAAGCCACTCCACGATTCGGCGGTGCAAAGAAGAGCTTCCTTCTCAACTCCGCGAAGCTTCTCGTCATCTAGAACATAGAGGATCCATACCCCACTATAGTTCTCCGTCATCGCTGCCATCATCGTTGCCGCCGTGCCGAAGCTAGAGGTGTCAACCATCTAGTTGGAGGAGATGACCTTTGGTCGGTGGCGCTATGAGGATTGGGGAAGAAAGGAGGCGAGGGAAATGGGTCATTTGGAGATAAAGGAGGCAAGGGCGTCGGTGACAGGAGAATGAGGAAATCTCAACCCCTTATGTATCACGCATGCGCCAAGATTCGTGTAAACATACAGTAGTTTGTGCCACGCGTCGCGGAAGGAACAGGGCAATGTCCTCTAGAATATTGCACCTCCTCGATCTTTGTGTGTGCATTGAAATGGCGCCCCGGTTCGGCATGAAGCAGACCCACCAACGGTCATACTGAAAGAATATTTGTCAGTGACAAGACTTGACCTTGATTGCTGTCAGGTTGCATCAGAGACCAGTTTCTGGCTCAGTTTGAAATCGAGCAGGGAAAACTGTAATGGAATATTGATAGGTCCAACTCATTTTCGAGAATCAGATCCTACTTTTTTTTGGAGTTTTAGGAACTGATGAGGACATCCCTACCGATTTGCTATCTCCAACTCCTAATGAAGTTGTCGATGTTGCTGCCAAGACCAAGTCCGATGAAATTAGGATTGGACCTATTACGAGAGCTCGTGCCAAGCTACTTGAACAACAGGTGAATTTATTCCTAAACAAGTCTGATGTTTTTGTTAATGAGAATTTTATACTGCCTAAGTCTTTTTACTTATGTATGATCAAGTTCGTTGAAGAGATAAGCATGGCGCGAGGAGGAGAAGGGCTAATGCAAGAGGAGCCCGATGTGATGATCGTCCAAGCATGCACGAGGGAGGAGCGGGAGGCAGGCACACGAGACAAGGACGAGATCATCGAGAATAAAGGAGACCGAGAGATGGAAGGCAACCAAGAAGGAAGGTTCAGTTTGGATAGACAGAAGCTCAAAATTGAATCGGATGTGGTTTCCACATACCAACTCTGAATTAAGAAAATAAGTACTTGTTGGAAAGATAATTCCAAGATCTTTCCTACAGTACTCGCCCGTCTCCTGGTTCGTTAAAAGCTGGGCACAGAAACAAAACAAGTCGACGGTTGTTTTCTGTCAGTTTACAAATAGAGTCCTTTTAAGTTAGGAAAGTTAAAGGTATGTTTGGTTTTGACCCCAATTCTATGTTGTATGTCCAGCAGCCTTTATATTGGCCTGTAATTCATGATTTTTAGGTTTAGACCATGTTTAACATAAACCCTAGTTCCTGTGTTGCCAAGGAAAAACATTGAATCCACCCGCACCAATTCGTATCGATCTGGTGTGTTTGCTACTATCAATCAAGTGTGATTAGTTGATCCATTGGGATCTAGCCAATTACAAGTTTCGTGTGATCTGTTGTTACATTGGGAATTGGAAGATTGTGAACCGCTTCGTGGTCAGCGGCTACGTGCGCAAGTGTGTGATGGTGCGAATATCTACAAGGGTTGAGAGCTGTTGCGTTGGCATCAGGGATTGATCGAGCGGCATACAAGTTATCTCCATCCACTATCATCATACAACCACCTCGCTTACTGAGAAGATCGGGCCACCCCATATCATCTTGGTATCAGATTTCCAGCGTTTCCTCGGTAAGCATCCACAGATCCATCCGTAGTCTAGTTGTTTTTCATCCTATATAAAAAAGCCATACAAAAAGATTAGGGTTTAGTAGTTTTTCCATAACCTAGATTGCATCGAAGTTGAGTCTTAGTTGTTGGTCATTGTCGTGTCTTTGATTCGATATCTTCCAGCACGAGTCGTAGTGTCTAGGTTCTCGTCGTTATTTTTGTTTGTTCTTTGTTTTTGAGTTGTTCATCATCGTTTTCCGCTTAGTTTACTTTTATATATCCAAGTCCACATAGCGTACCTTTGTGTCAACTTAACTACAGCCTTTCTACAACATCCGTGCCTAGGAACGTACCCACGAGACTAGTTGCTTTGCTCTGAACAGGCTGCTCATTAGGTTTTGAAGTGCATAAGTTTCAGCCAAAACAGCCAGGACTATCCGACCAAGTTAGCCCGGACTATCCGACTGCCCCGGAATATCCGGTTCATATACACTGTAGTATCCAATGTTGCGTGCGACAATTTGTGTGTTTCACTACTGGATTGTGTCAAATAGTTGGAAAAATTCAAAAAAAATATAGAAAAGCGAAAAAGAATCAAAAAGAGAGAAAAGAGATACAAAAGTGACATATCAATGTTGTTTGGAGGCCTAGTTTCATAATAGCACTCGTAGATTGAGCAATCTTGTGCATGTTTTCTTGTGAGATTTTAATAGCGTCTCTCTTGTGCATTGCAATATTCCTATTCATAAATTGTTGTGCCACGTTTATCTCCACGAGTATGTTTTCTTGAGTGTTTGTCACATGATCAACATTAGGATTTGCTTTGGTATAGTTAGGTATCCATACCTACCGCTCCACTAAATACTCATGCATTAGCGTGTGATCGTTCTTGTACCCTCAGTATATACTTCATCACATCCATGCTCATGTCGTTTATCCAAGTTGGTAAGCTTTTACTAATTCACTTTGGAATGGTAAGATTTTCCTTTTCTTGTAGTTGTAATCAGTTGTGAGAGAGCCCCCAAAATATTTTTGACTTTTGTGCAGTAACCTACTAATCATGTCTTCTGATGATGTTGATGTGCATGAGAAAAAAGAAGCAGGTACTACAGTTACATGGCGAGAATATGAAGCTTTACGAGATCACCTGCAAGGGATCTTTACTCACACAATGGACAAAATTGAGAGTGATGCTCAAATTACACAGCTACAGTTAGAAACAACTAAGAAAACAATCAACATTGTCCAAACACAGGTCACTGATATACAAACAAGTATTCGTGCTTTAGCAGAGGCTATGAATGGTTTGAGGCTTCTAGTGGAGCAACAACAGCCATATGCTGAGGATGATAATGCTAGCATTGACGATGGAAATTTGGTCGCTTCCCCTGGGGTTGGCATTAGTCGTGGTAATGGCCATGGAGGCCGTGGTGGTGCTCATGGAGGATGCGGATGTGGATTTTCCCCCGTTGGTCCTCAACGTTTTCCTCTACCAGCTGCACAGCCTGATGATGGATTGGATAAGCCTAAATTCTCCATACCCAGATTTGAGGGAGGTCCCAATTTTAAGAATACCTCACCTAGGAGTTGAAGATCGAGAAATTATGGCGCTTACATGACTACAATTAAGATAGAAAGATCAAGCTTGCTAGTTTAGAGTTTGATGGTTACGCATTACGATGGTGGGATAGCATTGTTCAAAAAAGGCACAAAGTTGGTGATCCACCTATCATTACTTGGCGTAACATGAAGGAGGTTATGCGATATCGTTTTGTTCATCCTAATTATTTGCGTTCTCTCTTTGACAAGTTGTAACAAATAAAGTAAGGTTCCATGACTGTTGATGCTTATTACATGGATATGGAGATGCTACTACAACGAGTAAGAGTACGTGAGTCTATTGAGATGACCATGCATCATTTTCTTCATGGACTTAGTATAACATCAAGAGTGTTGTTCGACACCATAGATATAATGATATGAATGAGTTGCTACATCATGCACATGAAGTTGAAGCGCAGTTTACCGAAGAAGCTCTATTCAAAGCTCGTTCTACAATAGGTGGACGTTTTTACTCTTAGACTAGTTCATATGCACCTACATCTAGTGCAAACACTAATGATCGTCCGTCTACATCCACAAGACCGACTTCCAATGTGTCCAACACAAAGAAACCAGCTCCTGTAGTGAGTGGTTCAGGTTCTAATATGTCTACAGCACGTAATAGGGACATGGAGTGTCATACATGTGGCATCAAGGGTCACTTCAAGAGGGATTGTCCAAATAAAAAGGTGATGCTTATTAATCAACACGATGAGTATGAGACGGGATATGATGTTGATCTGAATGCTTCGGATGGTGATGATGGTTACGTGAGTGATGGTGTTGATGCCATTCCATCCATCGCCACTACTATTGTTTGCACTCCATGAGTACTCAATGTGTCTTCTATTTTGCAAAATCAGTGATGCAATTTGTTCCAAACAAAGGCACTTTTTGGTCCAAACATAGCTTGCAAGGTAATCATAGATGGTGGAATTTGCCGCAATTTAGCAAGAAAGGAGTTATGTGCCAAGCTAAAACTGAAATATCTACCGCACCCTCATCCATATTATATTCAATGGTTAAGTGACAATGGTGATATGAAGGTTAGTCACATGGTGCATGTTGATTTTGAGATAGGACCGTACAAGGATTCCATTGACTTTGATGTGGTTCCTATGATGGTATGTCATTTGTTATCGGGTCAACCGTGGCTATTTGATTGTTCCGTGCAACATAATGGTCGAGCCAATACATATCACTTGGAGTTCAAGGGTAGAAAAATCAATTTGCAACCTATGTCACCACAAGATATTGTGAATGAATCTCGTCAGAAAACTGAAGTCAACTTGGAGGATGCACATTCATTAGTTGATAGGCGAGAGAATGTAACAGCTGTGAGTGATATAGCGAAAAGTGAGAGAGAGCCCAGTTTTATCATATTAGCCACCAAAGAATACATGATATAATTTAGTGAGGATCCTACAGCCGTGCCTCTTGTGCTCATGTACAAGGGCGAGGTTTTAGTTTCTAATGATATGACCCCTTTTTTCTTGGTGTTTCTAATTGATTACAGGAATTCAGCGATGTGTTTCAGGAGGAGGTACCTGCAGGTTTGCCACCATTGCGAGGTATTGAGCATCAAATTGACTTGATTCCAGGAGCATCGTTACCCAATCGTGCACCATATCGCACAAACCCCGAAGAGACAAAGGAAATTCAGAAACAAGTGCAAGCGCTTCCCTACAAAGGTTATATTCATGTGAGCTTAAGCCCTTGTGTTGTTCTTGTTATTTTAGTTCCTAAGAAAGATGTTACTTGGCACATGTGCATAGATTGTAGAGCTATAAATAACATCACTATTCGATATCGTCATCCTATTCCACACTTAGAGGATATGTAAGATAAGTTGAGTGGTGTTGTTGTTTTCTCTAAAATTGATTTGAGTAGTGGTTATCATAAATTAGGATGAAGGAAGGGGATGAATGGAAAACTGCCTTTAAGACTAAGTTTGGTTTATATGAGTGGTTATTCATGCCTTTTGGTTTAACTAATGCACCTAGTACTTTCATGAGATTAATGAACCATGTCTTAAGGAATTTCATTGGCAAGTTTGTGGTTGTGTATTTTGATGATATATTAATCTATAGCCGCAATGAACATGAGCATAGTGATCATGCTAGACAAGTCTTGCAAGTGTTACAAGATGCTAAGCTATATGGTAATCTTGAAAAGTGTACATTTTGCAAAGATAAGGTCATATTTCTGGGCTGTTGTCTCTAAACATGGAGTAGAAGTAGATAAATCTAAAATTGAAGCTATTCAAAATTGGCATACTCCCATGAATGTGAGTCAAGTACGAAGTTTTCACGGTCTAGCTGGTTTCTATAGACGTTTTGTGAAAAACTTTAGTACTATTGCTGCACCTTTGAATGAATTAACTAAGAAAGGTGTACCTTTTGAGTGGGGCATCGCCCAAGATCATTCTTTTGATGAACTGAAACGATTGTTAACTTCTGCATCTTTGCTCGCACTACCAGATTTTTCTAAGCAATTTGAGATTGAATGTGATGCTAGTGGCATAGGAATTGGTGGTGTGTTGATGCAAGAGGGTCGTCCTATTGCATATTTTTCTGAGAAACTTTCTGGTGCAAAGTTAAACTATCCTATCTGTGATAAAGAATTATATGCGCTTTTTAGAGTTCTTGAGGTTTGGCAACATTATTTGTGACCGAGAGATGGAAGGCAACCAAGAAGGAAGGTTCAGTTTGGATAGACAGAAGCTCTAAAATTGAATCGGACGTGGTTTCCACATGCCAACTACGAATTAAGAAAATAAGTACTTGTTGGAAAGATAATTCATAGATCTTTCCAACGGGTACTCGCACGTCTCCTGGTACGTTACGAGCTGGGAGCAGCAACCAAAACAAGTCGATGGTTGTTTTTTGTCAGTTTACAAATAGAGACCTTTTAAGTTAGGAAAGTTAAAGATATGTTTGGTTTTGACCCCAATTCTATGTTGGACGTCCAGTAACCTTTATATAGGCCTGTAATTCATGGTTATTAGGTTTATACCATGTTTAAGATAAACCCTAGTTCTTGTGTTGCCAAGGCAAAGCATTGAATACTCCCACACCAATGTGTATCGATCTGGTGTGTTTGCTACTATCAATCAAGTGTGATTAGTTGATCCATTGGGATCTATCCAATTGCAAGTTTCGTGTGATCTGTTGTTCCATTGGGAATTGGAAGATTGCAGACCGCTTCGTGGTCATCGGCTACGTGCGCAAGTGTGTGAAGTTGCGAATACCTACAAGGGTTGAGAGATGTTGTGTTGGCATCAAGGGATCGATCAAGAGGTTCGTGAGTGGCATACATGTTATCTCCATTCACTATCATCATACAACCACCTCGCTTACTGAGAAGATCGGGCCACCCCATATCAGGAACCCTTCAAGACTCTATAGTCGAGGAAGAATCAAGCTAGATGATGAAATCCAAATTTGGATCTTGGAGGCTTCTGGGGACTACTGTTGGGGATATACGTTTCGGGTATACCCACTGTGACTCACTGACCAGGGTGGCCCACTTCGGGTTAGAGCTTTTCTTCATGGGTGGCCTAGTCAGGGAGAGAATATGGAAGCCCATCTAGCTATGGGAAGGCCTAGAAGACTTACCGACTTAGGCCTGTGTAGTTACTTGTAGTCCAAGATGTACTATCTAACCGACTTTGTATTGTAGCCGGATAGGTCTCTCATGTAACCCTAGGCCAGATATCTATATAAGTCGTCCTATGGACTAGCCTTTAGGGCACCCACAACTTACAACCTCAACTCGCATAGGCAAAACCTCTCTTGTAATCTGTACTTCCGGCTCTGCCGTATTACTGGACTGATATCAGGAATAGGATCCGTCCACCGCTGGTGGATTTGAACCTAGGTAAACCTTGTGTGCTCACTGTACCGGAATACCGTCGTATCACACCCCATCTTTCTCCACGCCTCGAGGACTCCCTCTCGGCGGACATGTATTCAATCTAATGATAGCTTCTTTCATCCTTTCCCATGCAAGCGCTAGTGGCTCGCGATCTTCTTGTCTAAATCTTGTAATGTTGGATCTTAGTTGCATAGTTTTAGCTGGGGGGAAATTTATGCATAAATATAGTAGTGCATTCCTCCCAAGATTTAATAGTGCCCTTAGGTAGAGCTAGCAACCTGTTGGGGGGATACCCCCGGGTAGGGTCACGCCGTGGTATGAAAGCCGAGTTAGCCGAGGTTCGGCAAGGCCAAAGCTGATGCTGGCCGGGTCACCTAAAGGCAGGCCGAATCACGGGGTAACCTGGACCAGGGGGCATTCGCCTGACATTGTCTCAACCGACTTAAGGAGTAAGTCGGAGGTGTCCGTTTTATTTGTATGCAGGAACGGGCGTGGCCGGATCTGGTATGATCCGGGTCACGTCTAGCTTCTAGGAGAAGGAAGGAATCTCGCTGGTCAAAAGAAGTCCCGGTACGCACTACCTGAGCGAAGCAAGCAAGGACAAGACCACCGGGGCGTGGCCGACAAGGGTGACGATGCCCATGTCGGCTGACGCGGGCGCCGCAGAGGCTCACGTAGCCTCTGCATGTGTGACGCGGGGGGAAAGCACCCCGGTCGGCTTACTACTTTGGGAGGAAGCATATTCTTAGACCGAGCTCCCTCTATAAAAGAGGAGGCTAGGGTTTCAGTAGGGGGTTGGTTTTTGACTATTCTGGTTTGGCTAGGGTTTTGGGTGCGATCTGTGGGTGAGAGTAAGAGAGCTCCTTCTTCCTCCTCTCGCCAATACAGCTCAAGGAGCACTTGTAATCTTGGAATCAAAGCAATACAAACAACTGTGTGGAGAATCACTTCACTATCCCTCCCTGGATTCCCCTAGCGTGTATTAGTCCCCACCTTTAGCCTATCCATGGCATCTGTCGTGACACCACCACGACAGTTGGCGCCCACCGTGGGGCTAGCGGCGCTAGCAGGGGTCAAAATCCGGACGGGAAACATCATCGGCATTGGTGAACGCATCGTCTCCGGGGTTTAGCGCTTTGGAGCGCTGGACTTTGTCAGCGACAACGCTGGCTGCTTCGGCACGCGCCCTCTTCCGCGCAATGGCCTCTTCGTCAGGCTCGGCGCGCACAAGGTCTACGTTGCTGTTGACGTGTCGTGTGTTCATCCGCGTCACGTCGTCGAGGCGGGGGAGCTACCTCTCACCGTGGTTCCCAGGACGCGTATCGCTCGCTCCCCTGACCGTGCAGAGGTGATGATGACTGCGCCAGGTGCGGGCGTGAGCAAGGATCCGGCGCCAGATCCGGAGGTAACGCCTAAGGCAGCTAGGAAAGGTAGAGGTCCTCCATTAGAGAGTCCAGAGAATGTGTTGAGGGAAGCAATGGATAGCTTGGCAAACCCTGTAGTAGCAGCAGTAGATCCGGCTCGAGCGCAGGCCGAGCTAGAAGAAACTAGGCAAAAAATACTAGAGGGCGCAAAGAAAATTGTCGCGGCTCAGCAATCGTTGAATATGACGCTGCTGGAGTACGCAAAGGCGAACAAGGTTGACGTTGTAAAAGTGAAGGGAAGAAATCTCATGAGCGAGATGAACAGAGGGTGATACTGGAATTGAGGAATCAGAAAACTGTTTGTCCGTGGGGCTGCCGAGGTATAGTACCCCGGCAAAGAACCTCAGAGCAGCGGATGCAGCTGCATCCAAGTTGGAGGGTCTGACGGGTGAAGCCCATCAAAGACAACAAGATAGGGTTAACGAGCTGGTTCGGATTGCGAACAGGCAGAACGAGGAACTACTCAGAGCTAACCCAGAGAGAGCTGGAGCCTCCAAGATCGTCCATTCGGCGGTGGGTAACCCGGAGAAATCCGCTGGAGCTGCATCGTCTCCTCATGGTGGTCCAAGGAGAGAAGAGGTAGTAACCTCGGCCAGACGGAACAAACAGATCGTCCCCTACGACCCAACACGGGCAGGGAAAGGAAAAGAAGCCCAGAAAAATGATGATCGACGGAGTATGAGCCGAGGTGAAGCTGGCCGAGGTAACCGCGACCACGGCAATGCCGGTCAAGGGAACATTGTCAACGACAATGCCGGACAGCGAAACTCGACTGGAGCAGGACAACCACAGCAGCGGAATATACCAAGGCAAGAGCAAAGTGTCGGCCGAGGTATGCAACAGAAAGGCGCTCCACGAGAGCAAGACAGGTATAATGATGGAGACTCGGAAATGGAAAATGCGGGATACCCAAGGCCGGACTATCATGTGATAGGGTCAAGATTGGGAAGCAGGGATTTGATGCCGGATGATGCCAGGTTGAAACTGGATCGACTGTATAGGTCGGAACAAATTGAATGTCAAGGTCCACCGGGTCCAGCATGTTTTGGACCCCGGATCATGAAGGAGCCACCGGTACCCAACTTCCAGCTACCCAGGGGCACGAAGACGTATGACGGCAGTACCAAGCTGGAGGATTGGCTGATAAATTATGCTACAGCTGTGAAAATTGCCACTGGCAACCTGAGATGGGTTGTACGATATGTACCCCAGATGTTGGAAGGACCGGCAAGGGTATGGCTGAACAATTTGTCGCCAGGAAGCATCAACAGCTGGATAGATTTCGAGGAAATGTTCATCAGCAATTTTTCGAGTACGTATCAGAGGCCAAATAGGCCACAGACCCTAGCTATGTGCAAGCAAAGGCCAAATGAGACGGATCGGGAGTTTTTAACCCGGTGGTGCACTGTGAGAAACTCGTGTGAGGGCGTGATAGAATCATAGGCCATAGCGTGGTTTGCACAAGGGTGCAGATATGCAAGCGAGCTGTGGCAGAAGTTGCAAAGGAAAATGCCAACTACGTTGGCAGAGTTGATCCGGATTGCAGATTCCTATGCTTTGGGTGATCCGACTCAACCTAGGCTCGTATCAAACGAGTCAAACGATGAGTACTATCAGAGAGATGGAGCCGGATCATCCCGGAGGAATGACTACAGAGGAAAAAGGAGAGATGATAGACCAGATCATCGATACGGTTCGCACCAAGTTGCAGCTGTGAGTCAAGATGAGCCCGGAGCAGGGGCAGTCAACGCCAAAAAACTGGAGGGCAGTGGACTCTGAGAAACGATGGCAAGAAGACTTGGACACTAGAGCAAAAGAAGCAGTGGCAAGAAAAGAAAGACCGTCCGAGGTATACTTATGAGTCGATGTTGGACCAGCCATGTAAGTTTCACATGCCAAATCCGAATAACCCAGCGGGTCATACGACAAGGCAATGTGAGTGGATGCGCAAGATTGAACAAGGTGGTTTGGGGAATGCTCAGGCACCCCGGAATGATCATCCTCGGCAGGAGTTACCCCGGCAGCAATTGCTCTCCGGAGCGAACACGCAACAGCTAATGTTGCCTCCCCCTCCGCCGATGTATGATAACAATGAGAGAAGGGATGCAGTGCATCAAGTAGAAAATCAGCATCAGCCAGATCAGAGATACCCCAGAAATGAGGGGAGAAACGAGTACAGAGAGCACCATAAGAGGTATTGTGTATTCACCACTGAGGAAACAGATAGAAAGAGCTTGCAGCGTAGGCATATGGAGGTGAATGCAGTAATGCCTGTAGTGACAAGGTGCATGCCTTGGTCCAATCAGGAAATCACCTAGAGCATCAGGGATCATCCCAATCTTATGCCAAGCCCTGGATCGTATGCGTTGGTGCTGGATCCGACACTTAGGGTGTGTTTGGTAGCCCGGGTGGACTATCTCAACTCATACATGCCGAGTCTAGCTATGTGAACTACATACAAGTGCTCTTAGAGTGTGGTGTTTGGCAGGTCGTGTTAGGTAAGCTGTGCCCAGTTGAGATTGTGTTTGGTGTCACCGTATAACAAGAACTAGGCTAGATATTATTAAACAACAATCAGGTCCCTGGATAAAACATAAAAAAGCAATCAAGCCCTTGGAGGTTGGGCTCCGGCGTCGTCGTAGCCACGCGCTGCTCGCCGCCGGCGAGAGAGCCTCCTCCATGCGCCACCACGAGCCGGCGTCATCGCAGCCACGCGCTGTAGCCTCCTTCATGCGCCGCCTCACCACCACGATCCGCCGCCAGGACCCCAGGATTCCAGGATCTGTGCGATGGACGAGGCCATCACGCGTCACTGCTCCCCGGTGCTGCTTCCCGTGCTGCCGCCACGCGCCGTTGCTGCTCGAGGTAGAGCTCGAGGGAGGGGGCCGGAGGGAGGTGGGGCAGTTGGACAGGAGAGACGGGGTCGTCATGCGCTGCTGCTCCCCGTTGCCGCTTCGCATGCTGCCGCAACACGCCGCTGCTGCTGGGTGCCGTGGGCCACTGCCACATGCTGCTGTGACGAGCCTCTGCCGCTCGAGGTAGAGCACGTGGAAGGGGAGCGGAGGGAGGCAGGGAAGTTGGACGGAAGAGATGAGGCAGACGAATGAAGAGCTCGGGACGTGGGGGGCGGTGACCCTTGGTGGGCCTCGCGGGATTTTTCTGTTGGACTCAGCCAGGCTGAGTTGAGAAGCTCGATTTGAGCTTCCCAACCGGGCACTGCCGAGGGCCTATTTTCGTATCAGGTGGGCATAGCTGAACTGAGCCGACCCGGTCTAACAAACAACAAATGGTCGGTTGAGGTGGGAATTTCTGGACCCAACCGAGCTACCAAACACACCCTCATTGGACCAAGCATTAACGTAAGGTTCTCAAAGGTGTTGATCGACAATGGCAGTAGCATTAACATCATGTATGCGGACACAATGCGCAAGCTGGGTATCTCGGAGAACATGCTGCAGGCCACGAGGACAACTTTTCATGGTATTGTACCCGACATTTCTTGTGAGCCCATAGGCAAGGTCCGGGTTGACGTCTTGTTCGGCACGAGGGATAACTGCCGAACCGAAAATTTGGAGTTTGAGGTGGTAAACTTAGAAAGCGCATACCACGCGTTACTCGAAAGGCCAGCATTGAACAAGTTTATGGCAAGCTATCACGTTAGCTAATTGAAGATGAAGTTGCCCGGACCAAATGGGCTGATTGCCATTGCAGGGGATTTCCGACGTTCCATGGAGTGTGCGTCAACCGGGTCAAACTTAGCCGAGTCACTTGTGATTGCGCAGGAAAAAAGGAAAATTCAAGAGGTGGCAGCATTGGCTCAGTCCGCGCAGCAGTATATGCCGGCGCTGAGTAACCCACATGGAAGTGTCTCCTTCCAGGCCATGAAAGATACCAAGAAGGTTCCTGTTGATGACATGTTCCCAGAGCGCACCGTAACGATTGGTGCCGGGTTAAGTGATAAATAGGAAAGCGAGCTCGTCAGCTTCCTCCGTGAGAATCGGACATTTTTGCTTGGACCACACAAGACTTGCAAGGTGTTCCGAGGGAGTTGGCCGAGCACTCTTTGAATGTGAGACCCGGAGCTAAGCGGGTGAAGCAACCTCTCCGCCGCTTCGCCGAAGATAGGAGGAAACTCATTGGGGATGAGATAGCTCGGTTGCTAGCTGCAGGATTTATCATGGAAGTTCTTTACCCGGATTGGCTATCTAATCCGGTGTTGGTGGAGAAGAAGAAGGATGACCCGAACGTGGCGGTGGTTTGGCGTATGTGCATCGATTACACGAACCTGAACAAGGCGTGTCCAAAAGATCCATTTCCGCTGCCAAGAATAGATCAGGTCATAGACTCAACTGCTGGATGTGAATTGTTGTCATTCATTGATGCATATTCTTGTTTCCACCAGATACCTTTGAATCCGGATGATCAAATAAAGACTGCGTTTATTACCCCGTATGGGGCTTATTGCTATCGCACCATGCCATTTGGTTTACGTAATGCAGGGGCAACGTACCAAAGATGTATGCAAAAATGTTTGCACGACCAAATAGGTCAATGTACAGGTGTACGTGGATGATGTGGTTATCAAGACCAAGGAAAGCAAAACGCTCCTTGACGATATCAGGCAAACGTTTGCGAACCTGAGGAGGTTCCGGATGAAACTTAACCCGGAAAAATGCACCTTCGGTGTCCCAGCTGGAAAATTGCTCGGTTTTCTTGTTTCCAGCCGAGGTATCAAGGTTAATCCAACCAAAATCCGGGCCATCGAACGAATGGAACTGCCGAAGTGTCTTAACGATGTCCAAATGTTCACAGGTTGCCTGGCCTCGTTTAGTCGGTTTGTATGTCGGTTGGGAGAGAAGGCATTGCCTCTTTACCAACTCATGAAAAAGTCGGATAAGTTCGTTTGGACACCGCAGGCCGATGAATCCTTTACCCACCTGAAGAAGATGTTAGCCACGGTACTAGTGCTAGCCTCACCAGTATCAAAGGAGCCAATGTTGCTCTATATAGCCGCAACCAACCGAGTTGTAAGTGAAGTGATAGTGGTGGAGCGCGACGAGGAAGGTAAGTCGGTGCAAAGGCCAGTGTATTACTTGAGCGAGGTGTTGTCAGCCTCAAAGCAGAATTATCCACACTATCAAAAGGTGGCATATGGCGTGTACATGGCCGCCAAGAAACTGAGGCACTACTTTGTGGAGCATCCTATTCGGGTCATATGTGAGGCCCCCATATCCGAGATAATGAATAACAAGGATGCGAGTGGCAGAACTGCAAAATGGGCAATTGAGCTAGCTCCTTATGCGCCGCAATATGACATAAGAGAGGCCATCAAATCTCAAGCTGTGGCGGACTTTTTCGTGGATTGGGCCGAGGTGCAATACGAACCGCCACTCCCAGATCCGAACTATTGGCGAATGCACTTTGACGGATCAAAAACCAAAACCGGGTTAGGTGCCGGAGTTGTACTCACGTCGCCAAAGAAGAACCAGTTGAAATATGTGCTGCAGATCCATTTCGCGGCATCAAACAATGTCGCTGAGTATGAAGCACTTGTGCACGGGCTCAAGGTGGCAAAAGAGATTGGGATACATTGGATCGTATGCTTTGGCGACTCGGATTTGGTGGTGCAGCAAGTGTCGGGAGTGTGGGACGCCCTGGATCCATACATGGCGCTGTACAGATTTCATGTGCAGAAGATATCTGGTTACTTTGAGGGATGCGAATTTCACCATGTACCCCGAGTGGAAAATGAGGCTGCCGACATGCTGTCGAAGCTCGGGTCAACCCGACAAGCAGTTCCACCGGGCATAGCATTAGAGCACCTCAAGAAACCATCCATTAGGCCCTCCCTAGAAACCGACTCAATCTATGTCCCGGAGGACACAGAATCTGGAGCTGTGCCCATGGACATTGACGTGGGAAGTGGTGCGCGAAACCCGGGGACTGCCTCGGCAAACCTGGGGCTGCTTCACAGAACCTAGGGACTGCTTCACAAGACTCGGGGACTGCACAGCGTGATCCGGTTGAAGTTATGCCGGTGGATCAGATGGAGATTGATGAGGATGTGTTCCCTGTGCGAGCAATACCAGCTTGGGCACTACCCATATTTCAATTCCTGAAAGATGGAACGCTACCCGCTGAGGAAGTGTTGTCCAGGCAAACACAGAGGAGGGCAAAGGCGTACACGATCATCAATTCCGAACTATACAAAAGAAGTGTGACCAATGTCATCCAGCAATGTGTTGACCCGGAAGAAGGGCTTGAAATCATCTGAGATATACATCAGGGGAATGCGGGCATCATGCCTCATCCCGAGCCTTGGTAGCAAAAGCTTTCCGGCACGGATTCTACTGGCCAAGTGCCTTAGAGCAAGCAGAAGATCTGGTGAGAAAATGTAATGGTTTTCAGAGGTATGCTACCAAGACACATATGCCGATGTCGGAACTCAAGACCATACCAATCACTTGGCCATTTGCCGTATGGTGCTTGGATATGGTTGGCCCGTTCAAACCAGCAAGGGGAAATATGACTCACATTCTGGTAATGGTGGACAAGTTTACCAAGTGGATTGAAGTAAAGCCTATAAGAAAATGTGATGGAGCTACGGCCGTAACATTTCTCAAAGATACCATCTTGAGATACGGTTATCCTCACGGTATCATAACTGATAATGGCACAAACTTTGCGGAAGGAGCATTTGCGCGTTTTTGCCGGGATAAGAAGATCCGGCTGGACGTAGCCTCGGTAGCCCACCCCGCATCGAACGGACAAGTCGAAAGATCCAACGGATTAGTATTATTCGGGGTAAAACCCTGGCTCATTGAGCCACTGCAAAGATCAGCGGGGTGCTGGATAGAAGAACTACCAGCGGTACTGTGGAGTTTAAGAACAACTCTGAATCGATCAACAGGCTATACGCCGTTTTTTCGTGTATATGGGGTAGAAGCTGTATTACCAGCCGACATAGAGCATGATTCGCCTAGGGTCACCCAATACACAGAAGCCGAAGTGCAAGAAGCCCGGCAAAATGATGTTGATCTACTGGAAGAAGCGAGAGAACTGGCATTGTCCAGATCCGCCATATATCATCAAAATCTCCGACGCTATCATAGCCAGAAAGTGTGCCCCCGAGTCTTCCGGGAAGGCGATCTGGTGCTCCGGTTGGTACAACGTACTGCTGGCATGCATAAATTATCCCCCCCATGGGAAGGGCCGTTCATCGTGAGCAAAGCATTGCACAATGATTCTTATTATCTTATAGATGCAAAGCCACGGGAAAAGAACAAGGCGGACAGGTCCGGAGAGGAATCCAAGCGACCATGGAATATAGCTCTACTCCATCCTTTATACACTTAGCTAAGAAGTGTATGTACCTGAGTCATCTCATATGTCGGTATGTATGTCGGCAATGAGCTTATCAATGAAATGTTGGCACCTCGAGCAGTAACTCGGGGACTGCCTTAATAATGTTTGTTGTTTTTTGTGCATCAGCTGGAATAGGTTATTCTACTTAACTCGGATTAGTAATGTGTGAGCACCAAGAACCCAACTCTTCGACTTGCTGTTGTCCAACAAGAATTGGCTTAATGGCAAGCAAGAGAACAAGTTTGGAATTGCGCAGCACATGAAAAACGACTAAGGAAAAGAATTTATTCGAGCCGACGTTTGTTTTTCGGACTAACCCTGTATTTATTTTCAAGTTATTATGCAGTTTTATTTTTGAGCTAAGTCTAAAAGTTTCCCATTATTGTTAAGAGAATTTTTGAAGCTCGGATTCGTAAGTCGTAAAACCGAATCAAGGTAGACACGAACCGAGCCAAGATATTGAACGAACACGAAAAAGAAACTCGGGGACTGCGCCCAAGTTAATCCGGCATAAGAACTTAGTAGCAAAATATCACATGTGTTTGGAATACAACTCCACCCGGCATACCGGGGATCTGATAAATTTTCGAGTTTTTTCGTTCAAGGAGCAGCAGGAGGAAGTTCGGCATCATCTTCATCGCCTTCAATATCCGAGGCGTCATCTTCTCCTTCATCGTCCGAGCTATCCTCATCATTCTCAACCTCTTCGTCCGCAGCGGCTTCCAGGAAGCTCGGCCCCTCAACCCATTCATGAATGGGAGTGTATTAGATGAGGCTATGGGCGCAAGCCTGGCGCCGAGCTACCCACTCCGGGTCATTGGTCCATCTGGATCTTGTGCGCAGACGTGTCAGGAGGTTGAGATCGATCTTCTCATACCACGTGAGTATGTGGTGAAGAATGGTATCAGCTACGGCATGTCCAGCGGACTCTCTCCAGAGGTCAAGATGAGTCTCGGTTTCCATTAACTTCTCAATGAGAAGTGCGGTGGTCTCCGGGGCTTCTTCGTCGGGCCAGAACGTGTTGAAGATGCGAGCTGCAGCACCGAGGATGTCCTTGACGTAATTTTTGATGAGCTCCACGCGAGATGACAAGCTGACCAACAGGTCCTCTAGGTCATAAGGAATCCCTTCACCATCAAGAGCGGCTGGAGTACCCCTTTGTCGGCGGAAGTTGGCAACTGTTGCGCTCGCAATAGGAGTGCCCTCTGGAAATTTGCCTAGAAACGAGGCAAAGGAGGAAGGTCAAGAAAAGACATACGAAGTAACCCGGAGAAGCAGGTCGGAAAAGGGAAAAGAATTTACGTGATATATGGCTGAGGATCCGGGTCAGCTCCTTGGTGCAGTCATCACGTCTCTTCCGAAGCTGCTCAAGCTCAGCGTTCGCCGACCCAAGCTGGATGCCGGACTCTCTGAGAAGATCCTGGTCCTTGGCGATCTGGAGGTTGTGGCGCTCGCGCTCTTCTGTGTAATTCTGACCAGCCTTTTGAAGTTCGGATTGATGCTGGGCTTTCATCTTCTCCATCTCAGCCTTGAGCCTGGCAATCTCATCGTCCTTGGTCCAGAGGAGGGCGAGCTCGTCATCTTTCTTCTTAAGCTTGGCTTGGTGCTGCCCTGCTTGTTCGAGAAAATGTAGCATCATATTAGGCACGGGCACACTATCTTCAAGCGATGCTGAAATAGTGTGTTGGCCCGGCAGAGCTGAGGTATGAATGTTTGTCGAGACAAGGAGAAAAGGAAGTGGAAAGCACTGCAAGGTCGGACAGAAATGACTTACCCTTGATCTGCTCCAGATTTTTCCGCATAATAATGTTCTCAGCCTCCACCCCAGCTGCGGAAACCAAATGATGAGATTAGTTCGGCAAAGGAAGATGGAGAAAAATGAAGAAGCGCTAAGGAAGAAATTTACCCCTTTTCTTGTATTCCGCGATAAGTGCAGCATGTTTTGCGCGTAGCATCTTGTGGGTGTCCAGCAAGCGTTGGAATTCAGCACTCCGGCGATTGGTGGTCACCTGAAAGGGATACAGAAACATAAGTCACCTTGGTGCATATTCGAAGTGTACTAAAATCCGGGCCAAGTGGAACTTAACCCGGCTCTAGGTGTGTGCATATTCGAAGTGTACTAAAATCTAGGCCAAGTGGAACTTAACCCGGCTCTAGGTGTGTGCATATTCGAAGTGTACTAAAATCCGGGCCAAGCGGCACTTAACCCGGCTCTAGGTGTCTGCATATTCGAAGTGTACTAAAATCCGGGCCAAGTGGAACTTAACCCGGCTCTAGGTGTGTGCATATTCGAAGTGTACTAAAATCCGGGCCAAGTGGAACTTAACCCGGCTCTAGGTGTGTGCATATTCGAAGTATACTAAAATCCGGTCCAAGTGGAACTTAACCCGGCTCTAGGTGTGTGCATATTCGAAGTGTACTAAAATCCGGGCCAAGTGGAACTTAACCCGGCTCTAGGTGTGTGCATATTCGGAGTATACTAAAATCCGGGCCAAGTGGAACTTAACCCGGCTCTAGGTGTGTGCATATTCCAAGTTCTCATGGAGCTACGTTAGTTTTCTAAAGAGCATCCGGCCGAGTAACAAGTTACTCCCCCGGAGGCTCGGGGACTAATGGTTATTATCTACAACATGTAAAGGGGAAGCGATGTACCTCCATCATCCGCCCGGCGAGGTTAATTGCCTTTGCGGCTGTGTTCATCTAGGCGGAAAACTCGGCGGGGCCGAACTTCTCCGGGAGATCAGCGTCTTGAACTACCTCGGCCTTATTCCAATTCATAACAAATTCAATCAGGCTCGGAGGGTACCGTTCACCGGTGGGCATATGGGGCGCCACCAAGCCCTTCGCGTGCACTTCTTTCCTTTCAATCAAGGCAAGGGCTGGGCTGGTGTGCAGAACCAGCTGCTGTGCATCAGTTGGCTCGGCAGGGGCGTCCTTCACTGCTGGAGCTTTCTTGGGAAGCATTAATGTGAGGGTACGCTACCCAGCCTCGACAAATGTTGGCTTGGTAGCGTCCGGAGCCTTCTTTCCCTTGGCTTGCTGGGTAGAGGAAGCCGTAGCAGGGGTTTTCCCCTTAGGAGCGGCCGGGGTAGTTTCTCGCCGACGTTGAGAAGACTCGGACGAGGCAGAGGAGCTAGGCGCTGGGGCTCTTGTTGCTGGACTTGGTGTCGCTGCTGATGTTTTCGCAGCCGGAGTTGGTGCTGATGCCGGAGTTGGAATTGGTGCTGGTCTGGTTACTGGTGCTGGAACTGATGTTGGAGACGAGGTAGCTTCAGTGGCTGCTGGTTGCGGCGAAGCTGAAATGGTGGATGCTGTCGCCTCGGCTGGGCCGGTCTCCCCCGCTCCAAGGTTACCCTCCTCTTGCCGAGGTGGAGCAGAACCTGGAGCGGCCGCAGAACCCTCTGGAATAGGGCTCAGCGGACGTGACTCGTCGTCACGACGGGGTGAAGGGCTAGGTCAGAGAGGTGAAGAGATGCTAGATCCACTTTGAGGGAGCTCCACCGGAGCCCTGCAAAATCAAATAATGTTAGAAGAAAAATCACAGCGATGCAAAGAAGAGCAAGTTATAGAAGCAAAAAAATGGCTTACGCATCCGAGGTTTGGGCCTCCTTGGGTTTCCGAGCCCTTTGTGTTGGGGCCTTGCCTGCTGGCTTGGGAGTAGTCTTGTCCCCGGATTTCTTTCACCTTTTAGCAGGCTGGGGAGGTCCGGAGGAGGAACTTGGAGCAGCCCCGTGCTTCTTCTTCGTCGCTACCGGAACAGGTTCACCCGTAGCGAGGGGAGGATCCTCGTGGATGTGACCACCGGGGTGAGCAGATGCCGGAAAAGCAAAAGAAAGGGAGACAGCCTCAACAGGTTCAATCACCTCGACATCCGAGTCATCTTCATCATCGAGCCAATCTCTAATAGAAGAGGATTTACCCGTGGGTCGTTTCGTGGCGTCGGTCATCGGGAGGAACATCTCCTGGTCCGGCTCTTCCTCATCCGGAGTCTCCCGGTCCGGCGCCCACTTAAGGGTCGGATCGGTGCCATCCTCGAGGGTCTGCTGAAGAAATTGCTGAGGAAAGGAATGAACAAAAGAGTCAAAAATGCAACAATAACTGACATGTAATTAGTCCGGGGTAAGTTTGCAACATGAAGCTTACCGCGGGAGGGAGCCTATCACGGCAATAATGCTCAATCCCCCAAGTCCACTCGGAGGAGAAGTCCTTGTGGGTGGTGAAGAGAGTCTTAACCCGGCGATATATCTCCGTGTTGCTTAGCTCGAAGGATGAGGTCCGGTTGGCGTCGCGGTCGAAGCTCATGTGGCACACCTTGTGGGTGCACTTCTGGAGAGGGGAAATTCGGTTGCGCACGAAAGTGATCATAGCATCCTCATTGCGCATCCCGAGTTTCTTCAGCTCCGCGAACCTTTTGTTGACCTGGTTGGCCAAGGCCGTGGGCTTCTTGGGAATGGCGTCCCACATATCCGGGTTAGGTGGACCCAGAGTATAGGGGAGCAGCCGGATTAAGTCTTCGGTGCCTGTGTTCCGGACGTAAAAGAAAGTCCGGGCCCACCCTTTGCAGGACTCTAACCCGGTGACCCGGGGGAAAACGGAAAACCGCCGGGGTGAGATGGAAGCCGCTCTGAATTGAGTGGGCTGCTTGTCCTCCGGATCGGTGTGGATGTTTGGGATGACGTTGTGACGAAGGCCGACGAACCGGATCCATAGCTCCTTCGTGGGCCACAGTCCGGCGTAGCCTTCGATCGTAGAAGCAAAGGAGAAAGAGAAGTGATGGCATTGGCTGGAAGATGGTGCGGCTGGAGTTGGTAGGTACTGAGCCAGTCCCGAAAAAGTCGCTCATAGGCAAGCCGAAGCCCCGTTGGAAGTGGGACAAGAACACGACGTATTCGCCCGGATTGGGTGAGGAGGCCAACTCGGAGGAGGCAAGGCGAGCTGCAATGCCGGCGGGGATGCGCCTGGTGTGGTAGAGCCAGTCTAGGTCGTCTTCGCAGACCCAGGACCCGGCCCACGCACCACGGTCCGCCGCCGCGGCGTCCTCCTCCATCTCCTGCTCAGCGACGATGAGCTCCTCCTCCGTCATCTGGTCTTCGCTGCCCTCGCTGGCGCTAGCGGCGGCGGGGGGCAGAGGCCTGGATTGGCGAGGACCCGTGGCGAGAGTTGCGTAGCGGTGGCGGCGGCACAGAAGTGTGAGGGAAAAGCGTGGCGGCGACGCTGCTATTTGGAGCACTGGTGGAGGCGCGGTCGCAAGGAAGAGGAAGAAGAAGAGCAACGAGCAGAGGGGCGCGGAAGGAGAAAAATCCTAAGGGATGCGCCCTCCGCTATTTAACCACTCCCTCAAGGGGTGAGTGGAATCGCATCCTGCGGATCGGCCACACGCAGTGGCCGTGTATCACCTGCCCAGACCAATCAGTGGGGAGCCACACGGAGGGCCACAGAGTGGAGATGATCCCATGACGTGACACTGTGATGCGATAAACGAGGAGGCAGGCATGACGTGACCCGCACACAGTGATAACTGACAATTACTGGGGCGGTTACTGTGCAGGCCCTTAAAATAAGACAACATAATGATTACCCTTCACATGGGTTGGCGTACGAGAGAAGGAAACAAGACCCGGATGGAACTGTGGTAACCCGGCCAGCAAGTGAAAACTTGGAATGTGCGGAGGGAAAGTAAAACCATGAGGTCCGAGTTAAAGTGGTAACCCGGCCGGCAAGTGAAAACTTGGAATGTGCGAAGGGAACGTAAATCCATATAATCCGAGGTAAAGAGGTAACTCGGCAACAACGACCGAAGCACAGAATTGAACCTGATGTGGCCTTAGCGGCCAAGGCAGCTAAGACCGCACCAGCTTCGGGGACTAATGTTGGGGGGATACCCCCGGGTAGGGTCACGCCGTGGGATGAAAGCCGAGTTAGTCGAGGTTCGGCAAGGCCAAAGCTGATGCTGGCTGGGTCACCTAAAGGCAGGCCGAATCACGGGGTAACCCGGACCAGGGGGCGTTCGTCTGACATTGTCTCAACCGACTTAAGGAGTAAGTCGGAGGTGTCCGTTTTATTTGTATGCAGGAACGGGCATGGCCGGATCAACTATGATCCGGGTCACGTCTAGCTTCTAGGAGAAGGAAGGAATCTCGATGGTCAAAAGAAGTCTCGGTACGCACTACCTGAGCGAAGCAAGCAAGGATAGGACCACCGGGGCGTGGCCGACAAGGGTGACGACGCCCATGTCGGCTGACGCGGGCGCCGCAGAGGCTCACGTAGCCTCTACATGTGTGACACGGGGGGAAAGCACCCCGGTCGGCTTACTAATTTGGGAGGAAGCATATTCTTAGGAATATGCTTCCACGTATGCCCTAGGCAGAGACCGAGCTCCCTCTATAAAAGAGGAGGCTAGGGTTTCAGTAGGGGGTTGGTTTTTTTACTATTCTGGTTTGGCTAGGGTTTTGGGTGCGATCTGTGGGTGAGAGTAAGAGAGCTCCTTCTTCCTCCTCTCACCGATACAGCTCAAGGAGCACTTGTAATCTTGGAATCAAAGCAATACAAACAACTGTGTGGAGAATCACTTCACTATCCCTCCCTGGATTCCCCTAGCGTGTATTAGTCCCCACCTTTAGCCTATCCATGGCATCTGCCGTGACACCACCATGACACAACCAGTCATTAGGCTTTCCTCTAAGAGAGAAAGGAAACAATCTTAACTTAGCAGCATTTGGATCAGCATCCATAATATGCATCATGTCACAAATTTTAGTAAAAGTATTTAAGTGCAAACCTCAATCCTTAGAAGATGAGCCTCCAAATTGGTTTTGCTGAACGAAACTTAAAAGGTTAGGCTTAATTTCATATGCTTCCGCATCAACAGTGGGCTGAGTATTAGGTGCATGAATAAAATCATCTGTGGGGGTAGCATACTCCCCAAGTCTCTTTTGAGCCATGGATCTTATATTTTTGGTGTTTTTTAAATAAATAAAACAAATAACAAGTAACTAACTTTTTGGGGTGTTTAAATAGATAACTAGAAAGTAAATTAATAATAAGAATAAAACTACAACAAATAATAAAACTAAAAACAAGGTCTCTAGTGACCTCACAAGGATAGAGAAATTGCTTCCCCAGCAATGGTGCCAAAAAAAGGGTTGATACCTTCGATCCAGATTCATGGATGTAGTATAATAGCTTTTTACTAGAAGACCTAGGTTTAATCGAACCTTGGAAAACAATGCTAAAAGGAAATAAAAAGGACACGTCCACAAGACTTTGTTTCTTCATTTTACCTTGATTTACCGGACCAATCTAGTTTACTTTTATAATGGGTTGAATTAATGGACGGAGATAGGCCAGCGTTGAAGATCCACCTGCAGCTACACATCATATGGGATAAAAGATTATAATAAGCATAGTTATGTGTAAAGTTTTAATGGGGATAATCTATTGTGGGCAACATATCCTAATATACTAGAGCCCCTGTGATGCAGTGGGCATAGCAATAGTCTTTTAATCCAACCGAGAGCACCATGAAGCAATGGGCCACAAACAATTATTAAGTGTAAAACACATATCAAAGCATTAAGTGGTGATGTTGTTGTGATCCCGAATGGGTTGCTAAGCAAAGACCGTACTACCCTTTCTGTCACTGGGTTTCTATCAGATTTCCGCTAGCCAAGTATCTCACCTCAAGCCTTTATCAATCTATGGGATCTTGGGTACCTACAAGTCCACAAATCGAGACAAGAGACAAAGAAACAAAAGATACAAATATCTATTTCAAATAATACACAATGCTCCAATTGATTAGATGCACATAATCGCTGCGTGGTTTCTCCCCAATCCGCAACCCGTGAGCACTACTCATGCATAACAATAAGATCAAGGATACAAAAAATTGTGCAAAATACTTAGATTGAAACCAAATATTCTTACAATGGTCGTCGAATCACAAGGAGATCTAAAGTACAAAGTAATGCCTATGTCTAATGGAGGGGATGGAAGATGGATGGATGAACAATGGTGTGGATCTCCTTGGGGTGTGTTGTAATGCAATCTGAGAATGGCATCCTTCTGCACGGCGGCTGAGACCTCAAAATATTCATCAAAAATGAACTTGATCCTCTTCATCTTGTCCTCGTTCTTGTCACCAGCTTTGAGCAGCTCAGCAATCTTGCACAACAACTTATTTTCCCCTTCCCTAAGTCATCCCTTTCCTTGCCCCACTTTATATCCTTCAAGTCCTTCTATTAACATTGTAGAACAAATTTCAGCTGATCCAAGTCATTCATCACCTTCTTCCTCTCCTGCTCCACCTCGAGCAAATGTCTTGGTTGAAGGGGTTCCACGGGAGAAAAAAATTCCTACTGTGAACACACGTAGCCAAGATCTATCTATGTAGATGTAAAGTAATGAGCGAGGTTTCGGTGTTCAAACCTTTGAAGACTGAATGCGGTTAACATTCCTCTAGGAACGTGGGTGATGTAGTCATATTCGTAGCCGACCACAAGGTCGGGAAGCTCCTCGCAAGTCACTCCTTGCTCCTTATATGATGTTGCTGACCTCATGTCATGTCGACGTCCAACCTCCAGGCTCCAAGAAAAACCACCACAAGTGGCAGTTCCTCGTGGCCTTACACACATACGGTGTAGAAACTGCTCACAAGCTCTGGTCCAACAAAGCAGCGGAAGAATATTGATCCAGACCGAGTCCAACAGCATGATGGCGCGCGTATGGTGGAGAAATCCCTATCGCCGTATGCAATTCTAAACTTGGGAACCACACATAAGGGAGAGGGAGAGAGAAGGCAAAGCCAATTGAAGAGAGGTGCCCCTCTTTATATAGATGGAAGGGAGGTACTCCCTCCCTCAAAGTATTGGGATGGGACTAATCAAAGAGAGGAGGTGGGGAGCCACTCTAGCCAGCCCCCCACATGGTCCCCACATGGTGGGAGGCCCACATGTGGCAGGCGGCCCCTCCTAGGCCATCCCTAGGGCGGCAGCCCCTCTTGGGCCTCCTCTGGTGAGGCTCGATTAGGTGGGATGCCCCCAAAATCCATTAGAAACAATATTTTTAATATTAAATCATTTAATTAATATTAAATACATAATATATAATACCTATCACACCGAAACACATTTCGTACCCCTCTGATCATCATCAGATATCGTCGAAACACTTTCGGTATTTCCCCTAAACAATTCCGAAGTTCTCTCTCTTTTTATCCTACAATCTTGGATCAATCCCTAAGCGTCTCTACCCTTAAGTGTGACACTGTACAACTCGAGAATTTTTAGGTATGAAGGGGACATCTCCCTGATCAATTCATCATCAACGGTATCTGGAAACACATGTAGATCCCTTCACATTCTACGAATAACTTGATCTCTTGAACCTTGAATGTCGAGTCCCATTCCCTTTGCTCTACGATACCTGGTTTGTCCAGAACCCGATCTCTGGTATCAATATACCTAGTTTTATCTTTTTACCGACAGACACATTAACTCGTTCGCTGTGGGGCCCCAGATTAATCCTCCGGGAATCCTTGTTATGCATACACCATAATCGCATGATCAATATGTCATGGCACATAACCGACAAGTATCAAAGTAAACATCCATTACTTATGCGGATACAGTCATACCTCAATTGCCATTATGGCTACATCAGTCATCATCAGCAGAACTTTATCGAAGCATAGATCCTGACCCATGCCTTAACCTACAAGAAGCTGACTGGGAGAATGTCCTAGCTCGCATAGTCATCAACATCACCTTCTTCTTAACCTTACTTCTCGAATCTGACCAAGTTAATAGCCAGGGGATAATGTCAGTGAGTACTTTGACTCGCAAACCACCTTAAGAGAACAATAATAACAAGAGGATATGCACTATGGATGTGGTAGTAGGAGGGCTCCATGAGAGGTTCTTTTCTAAAATAGTTTCTCTTGTAGATGTAGCATCTACATATCTTTGTTGAAGACTTTTGTAAAAAAATGGAAACCCTTTTTGAAAAGTTTTGGAAAACAGTAGGATTGGGTCACCCATTTCTCATCTCATGGTCATTACCGACCTGACTTTCTATCTTTCGTGATCCTTCAAGATCACCTCACCTTCCCTGGTGTCCTTCAGACCACCAGTTTTCGAAAACTCTTTCTTTTCTGAAATCCTTTTTGAAAACAAAACTAGAACCACTCTACAATAGTTTGTCCAAACCATCCATAACCGCGGACATGGATATTCGAATAGATTTACACTCTATAGAGGTTGTACACTTTACCCACACCATTCGAGTACCCTGCCCTAATCCCTTATGGATCGTGGGTCGAGTAACCGATCGAAACTCTCCGTATGCCCCTCTAGTATAAGTACCTACCCTATGAGTCGTTCATAGTAAATGCATGGCTCCCCGAAGACAGATCATTCCTTCTCCTGGTCGATGATTCACATGGAACTTTTCTGGTGAAGGCCCACCCTCTAGGATCACAATACCCTATAGTAGTTGTGAGGCAACCTATACTAGAGAAAACAAACTTCAAGCCAGGCCCTGTCCCATACTAGGGTAATGTGGTTGCACGGGTTAAGTTTTTATAGCTAAAGCTGTAAAGAACCGGGTGCATTTTCGAAAACATTTTCCTCCTCTTTCCTTCAGCATCTTTTGTAAAACAAAACCCTTTTTCTTTCTCAAAACTTCTCTTGGTAGGTCAAATCTCACCAAGGTTTTACCATAAATCATTTTGTAAAACTTTTTCTGAATTCTTCCCATCATATAGTTTTGCTTTGGCTAAAACAGGGTCTCCAAAGGGGTATGGTGTTATACACCATCTGCCATACTAGGGACAAGTAGGTGGCATCAAGGGGGTTGTACTTAGTAGTACAATTGTGTAATGGTTTGGAGGACCCAAGCCACTACCAGATATAGATCATCATATAATAAAACAATGCAGTTTTCATAAATAGTAGGTAAAACATGCATAAGTAAAACAATAGGACAAGACTTATGAGCGAAAAGGTGGCTTGCATGTGATCAACAATCTGGCAATATTTCCCTGGACTTCTTCTTAGAATACCATAATAACCAAATGCATTATTTGTTGTTGCGAGTCAATAAAAGAAAGTGTGGAGCTCCGTGAAGAAGCAAGTTCAATTACTCAAACATTAGAACTATTGTAAAACACATTCTATCACCCAAGATCAGATCATGAAATCATTCCATTCAGTAATTCTAACCCTTCTTCATTCTCGGACCTCGCTTCTGAATATTTTTACTCTTCCATGTCGTGTCTCAGGAATCTTTTCAATACGGTCCGGATTGGTAGCTCCTGTTCATAGTAGTGGGGTTTCTTGATCTCATTTAGTATCTCTACAATCGAAGTCCACTTCTCACCTTTATCAAAAGGAATTGTGTTCATGTCCACGGCATAGCCACCTCTTGGGTATCCAGTACCTAGAGCAATCTTTCCTTGTATGCGTAAGAGGAAAAATTTGAGTAAACTAGCTAGTTGAGCGGGGAGTTTAAAGTAACCATCGTCATCTAGTCTCCAATATAATCGCAACTATCGTCGTCAAGGATAGCACATCCAAGCAAACAATGCCACCATCAACAAAAGGCATACAACTATCAATACAATAAAAATAATTCATAAGTCTCAACTATTTAGTAGGTATTGATTTTTTTAGATCGAAGCAATAGGAATTACTTTGGTTGCATTTGTGACACTCCTTTTTGGGTTTAATTGGTGAATGCCACTTAAAGAAGGGGTGTTTGAACTAAGGATTGAGTCTATATGATATCAATGTACAAAAATTATATCAATAGATAGGTATTGAAAAAAAACAAGGCCAACAAAAGTGGTTTCATGATTTTATCACATTTCTTTAATTAGATATGGATTTTATAGTGGAAATAACCCTAGTTTAAGTGAATAATTCACTAGAAAAGATCTGTAGCTCAAATAAATTTGTCCTCAGATGTTATTGTGTATATTTAAGTTTGTGATTTTTGAGAGTTGTAATCACTTCGAAATAATTACCAGTATGCCCTTGGGAAAATCTCAAAGTCAGTTCTCCTAGCAATTTGTATTTTTAACTAGATTTATTTTATAGGTCCAAATAATATGAGACAAAGGACAATGGGTATATATTTTAAATACCATCCATTATAAATTGGAATCATTAATTTTAGATTTACAAAGCTTTTGGAATGATTTATCTAGTGGAAATACCCCAAGCAGAAGGTTTTAAAACATTAAAAAATACTCGAAAGCTCAATAATTCTTGAACTCCTGGGTTTTGATACATCTTGATGTACCACACCAGCGAGAGTTGGAATCAACCCATAATCTTGTATCATTTGACCTGGAGAATTTTCTAAAGGCATACATGAATTTGATTTGTTGTTTTTGCTTGTGCATAACCATGGATCAACATGGAATGGGGCAAGGTACAATAGATGGATATTTCAATTATCATCCAGAAGAACTTTGATTCATTCTATTTGGATGTGTGAAACTACCAGAAAGACTTATTGTTTTGAAAAGTCTACGTTTTAGTGGATTTATTGCTACAAAATGAGAAAAGTTAGTTTGGTTTGGGGCTGAGTCTGCATGTTTGGAAACCCTAGGAAACTTGTTAAAAATTGGACCTAGCTAGAACTATGTATTCTCCATTTTTATACTAAATTAATCCAATAGGGAAGATATGGGAAGAATGAATTTGTTAAAAAGAGAAAGGAAGGCGAGGCTCCATGGGCTAGATCTAGCGAAACCTGGCTGGGGCAGAGCTCGGTCGGCCTAGCATTAGCGCCAGAGAGCGGGGGAGGCCAGATTTAAACTCCCACGAGGCGGGGCCTGCCTGTCGATGATGGAGGCTAGTGAAGCGATATCCATGGCCCTCGGTCGTTAGATCGATGGGAGATCCATGGCCGGGGTTCGTCATCCACCTTCGACCTAGCGGCGGCGAGGATAAACCCTAGGGGCAACGAGGCAGTGTGGGGAGCTCACCTGGGTTACTTGGAGGCGATGTAGGGGTGCCAGGGTTACGCGGTAGTCGATGTCAGTCCTGGTGATGGGTTGGAAGGTGGGTTTGATGTCGGAAGATGTCTCGCATGAAGACACATGTTGGGAGCGTCTAGAAGCTCGCCGGTGTGTACCTGCGATGGCTCAGATCAGGGGAGGACGATAGGATTAGCGAGGATAGAGCTAGCAGAGGGCATGTATGCAAAGGAAGAAGAAAGGTAGGGAGGAGACCACCACCTTGAGATCTTGAAGAAAACCGAGAAGGAGAAGCTTCCCTCCTCACAGTAACTTCAGGGGCATGGGTTTGTTGTGGATGTGCAGGTAGGCTAGAGGAGGGTTGTGGAAGGTAGCTGGGGTGTTGGAGAGGGTTAGGATCGACCATGCACTCAACTTATTGGAGGTGGCCAAGAGAAGAAAACTTCCTTCTCCAAGGCAAGGGAGAGCTAGGGATTTGGATCTGGAGCTCTAGGTGAGGTAGGTGGGGTAAGGGAGTGAAATGAGGCGGAAGGAGGGAGAAAGGTGGCCTCTGGCCTATTTAACAAGGAGGGAGTGGCTCTTGGTGGAAATGGTTTCATATGGATCTTGGAGGAGGGGTGGTGCTTGTTGATTAGGCCTCATGGGAGATGGAGGGAGAGAAGGTGATGCTCTGGTCGTGCAGAAGGGGAAGAAAGGGCATGTGGTGATGCTACAAGTTATTTAATGGCCATGCCTTGCTTGTCTCTCGCTTTCCTTCTCTTCCAAACATAAAAGACAAGGTTTAGGTCAGAGCTACAGTGGCATGCTATAGTGGTTTTTTGACCAGAGCGATGTAGGGTTGCTATGGTGTTTAAATGGCCAGGTTTGGTGAAGTTTGGATGAGGTTTGGATCATGATTTTGAATAATATCGAAATCTAGCCATAACAATGATCATGGAGAGTTTCTCAAAAGTTGTTCTTGGAAAGTTGAAATTGGAATGCTGTTAGATTGATATGGTCAATACAATCCTCTAGGAATTAATTGGGATTTTTCAGAATATTTTAGATCCCCTTTTTAATAATTCTCCAAATAGTGCTGAATGGGTTTTATTGAGATCTTTTGAGATTTTTGAATTGGACAATATGGGTTTTGGTTTGAGATAGTCCCAAATATGAATTCCCACTTTGTATAATTTTCCCAAGATTTATTGGGGTAGAAAAGTATTTAAAACACTTATTCCTCTATTTCTGCCATTTAAGGAAATAGGCAAAAATAATTATTAAAACTCTTCAAAAATATTCATTTTGAAGTGGTAACATAGGGTATGATATATAGGCATAAAATGTGCCTAAATTTGGAAAAGTTATTTGGTGAAAAACAAACTTTAGTTTAGAGGTTTTTGTCAAATATAGGAATTAAATACTTTTTGGGTCAAAATAATTATGGATAACCTTTGGTAGATCTATATTTATAAGGAAGATGATGTCCACATATTTTATAAATCATTGGAAATCTTGTGTTTTGAGAATCCAACTTGAATTTGGAAGAAAACAAGTGGTAAGGGATCTTGGGTGATGTTATTTTTATACCTTCAAAACCTTGTTGGATTAGGAAGCTCCAAGCTCCCCTTGGGTCATGGGCTAGATGGATAGATATACCAAGTGATGTTGATCACCATGGTATAGAGGTTTGAGGTTGATCCTGATTGATCTCTCCAAGGATTGATGCCAAACTTTGAATAAAATAATGGTGCCAAAACAGATTATCAAATAGCCTCCAAAACCATAGCCTCCAATACCATGTGGGTTTTATAAGCACAAAGCTTAAATTGAAACAAGTGAAGTAGGGATGAATAGACCTTCATGAGTAGAGCACAATCATGCAAAGATTTGATGAAAGGAAGATAACATGGAGATGTGAGCGTCTGCCAAAGTAGGCTTGTTGATAAGATTTGTAGAAAAGATTATTCTTGCCTATAAAACCATCAAGAACAAGTGGGTCAAAGGATGATCTAGCCAAGGGAAAGAGTGGTCATTGGAAGTATTTAATATGGTTTACAAGATGGTTCAAGTGAATTTCCAAAAATGCACAAGGGTTGAGAAAGAGAGAGACTCAAAGATGTGATATTGATAATAGTTCCAGACTTAGTCATTTTTTTGGCAGATTCAGGGTTTTTGACTAGAATATAAGAGGGGATGATTTTTAGGGGATGCACGGTTTCAAACTCATCCCCAAGTAGATCATGTTGAAGTGTATATTGAGTAGAATGTATCCATGCTTGGAGTTGGTCTTCATTGACTTGGAAGCTTCTGGAAAGGATTAACTCTATACTGATCAAGTTAGGGAGTTAGAGGGTCACTTTAGTGACTTAGAGATCATATCAAGCTTTGTAAACTTTGTTAAGGTTTGTGTTTCTTAATTTAATTGATTCCTAGAGGATGAGCTCCTAGGGTAGCTCATACTACTTCCTAAGCAAGCAAGTCAGACAACAGATCAAGGCAAATCATCAAACAACAAATCAAGGAAACCACTCTTACAAGCAAAACAAATCTATACTATGGATACCTCCAAGCTTAGCTTGAGGTAAGGATGGGTATTTTGAAAAGGTTGTGTTTTGAAGTAGATAAGAGTCCCTTGGTATTTCTACCAAGGGTAGAGTTCAAGGTTTTATAAAAGGTTTTGGAAAGCCTAGGGGTAAGAGTATTTGAAGGTTTTGTCTTGAAAACATAAGGAGATTATATCTATATATCTTCATAATTTTGTCATAGAATCTAGTAAAATGGTTAGGGTTTAAAAGGCATCTTGGCTCAGGTTTTTGAAATGCCAGAACATTTGAGAATATGGAAAATAAGCCAAGACAGTTTTCTGAAATTGCTTTTTTCAACTGAGGGTGAGGTAAGGAGTATATCATCTACCACACATTCAGATGAATAAGCACAAACAAACACAAGCAAACACCTGAGCCAAGATGATGTCCACAAGAAACGTTTTTGTTCCCCCTGTTTTTTGTATTCTAGACAACTAATCAGGGTTGCTGAAAGTGGGATATTACATTCCCGTTATATTACATCTTTGTGACCTAGTCACATGTTTGCAAACTTATAGATGTAATGTCGCCGAGTGGGCCCAGGGTATCTACCCATCACTCAGATGGGCAAATCCTAGTATTGATACATAGGACTCAAAAGTTACCCTAGAATACCTGATACACACCTTTATGGTCACCCAGTTACGGACATGACGGTTGATGTGATCAAAGCAGCCTCGGGAGATAGTGATTAATACGACCTCACGGTCAAAGGACTAAATCACTATGCTTTGCTAGATATCGCAATGTTGAACTATGTGACTAAATAACATTGCAATACTAGGGGTTGGGTGTTGTCCAACACTTCATAAGTGACCTCGTTGTCAGTTGACGTGGAAAATTCCATGATCACGAAACCTCGATCATCAGCTGCCCAATGAACTAGTCTAGAGGATACTAGGGACCTAGTTTGTTTATATACCACACATGTATTAATGTTTCCACTTAATACAGTTCTAGCATGATACCTATTACGAACTAATGAGATATGTCAATAAAAACATCTTTGTTATTGTCCTCTAGAGCATATCTCCTCTAGTCTGCCACTTGCACTAGAGTCAATAATCTAGTTATGCATTTTAACACCTATGGCATTTTCCAGTGTTATCCACACGCGTTGCTTGTGGTAAAGCAAATCTACAGAACTGGCACTTTCAGCTCTGTGTATTTGCATGTCTAGAACCTCTAGATTATTTTGGTATCCTCCAGACTCATAAATAGATGGGGCGCACTAGTTTAGGGTTTTAGACCACATTAAAATATTTTGGTGTTGTTTCTTTCATAGAACCTCTGGAATTAACCTGTGATCGATTTTACCAACTATAATGGAGTGTGATCTGTTATTCCACTGGGAATTAGTAGATTGCAAACTACCGTTCATGGTCGACGGCTACGTGCGCAAGAGCGTGGTGTTGTGAATATCCTACAAGGTTCGAGAGCTGTTGCATTGGTGTCAGGGTTCGAGTGGGAGAGTTCATAGCTACAGGCTTGTTATCTATCATCCACCATCATCAACGACAAGTGCTTTCTAAGAAGATCGGGCCACCCCATATCATCTTGGTATCAGATTTCCTCGTTGCCTTGGTAAGCAATCCACAATCCATCCATAGATTAGTTCGTGTTTTTGTCCTATACAGGAAAATCCCCACAAAAAGAGTTGCCATAGCCTAGATTACATCGTATTCGAGTAATAGTTGCTGGTTGTGTTCCTCTATTAGTTTAGATCTAGATCTGTTCTTCGTAGATTTGTTTTCTAGTTATTCTAGTTGTTTCCACCATTATTTTTCTGCCGCCACAAGGTTAGATCCGATCCATACAAGAGTCCTTGGTTGCTACTCTAGGTTGAGTCGGATTAGAAAAAAATTCCTACCGACTCTGCCGTGGCACGAAAATGCTGTTTTCCTACCGCGAGTTCGTTTCTGCCACGGTTCGGTTTTCCTGCCGCGGCACGATTTCTAGCCTTTCCACTGTCGCGAGATTTTTTCTGCCACGGTTCGGATTCTCTGCCGCGACACGTTTTTGGCGTGTTTCACTGCCGCGGCAGGAATTTTTTCTGTGACGGCATGATTTTGATCAGTTTTTTTGCCACGGCAGGAATTTTTACAAAGTGTGAAAATTGCACTTTTTCCTTAACCTTAGCCATAGCCATTCTACTTCATAGGTGTAGGAACTTGCCCATTAAGACTAGTTTCCGATCTTACAGGCTGCTCGTAGGGTTTTGGTGATGTGCTTTGTAATTTGGACGTGTGTGACATATATTCAAAAAAAGAGAGAAAAAGCATATAGCAAAAGAAAAGGAAAAAAAAGAAGCTATACGAAAGAAAAAGGAAAGGAGAAATTGAGCAAAAGGCCTAGTGATATCTTTGTGCACCGTTAGATTGAGGAATCTTGTGCCTGTTTACTTTGAGCTTTGCTAGTGTCTCTCCAGTGTAGTGCCACACCCTTCATAGTTGCATTGCCACATTTATCTCCACGTGTGTGTTTCTTGGGTTTTTGTACGATCAGCACTAGGACTTGGTTGCAGTGTAGATAGGATACCATACCTATAGCTCCACCATAAATAACCTATGTGACCTGCGATCGTTCTCTATACCTTCGATATTCACTTCATCACATTAGTGCATTAGTCTTTGATTACGTTTGGTAAAGCATCTCTATTCACTTTGGAATGGTAAGATCTACTTTCTTGTCAGTTGTGAGTGAGTTGTAAGAGTTTCCACCATACAGATTTTGATTTTTGCACTAACCTACCAATCATGTCTTTGAGTGATGATGAAGTTGTGTCACAGAAAAAGCAGCTTGAGGAGCTTGTTAATTGGCGCGAGTCTGTTGATAGGAATATCACATACATGCAAGATGCAGTGGAGAATAATACTGGAGCAATCAATAATATTCAGACTCAGCTGGCGGTAATGAATGTCAACTTTGCCACCTTGCAGCGTTCAATTGAGACTATTCAAGCAACACTTCAGCAAGGACACACACACCAATAGGACGTGTCATTCCCCCTGCACATGTAGCTGATCCTCCTTATGCCCATGGTTATGCTCCTGTGGGATGTGCTCAGCATGTTCCGAATCAAGCTGATGATGGTTTGGGCAAGCCCAAGTTTTCAATTCCCTCTTTCAATGGCTCACTTGATCGTGAGTATTATCTTACTTGGGAATTGAAGATTGAGAAGCTCTGGTGTTTGTTTGATTATTCAGAAGACAAGAAGGTCAAGCTTGTAGCGTCAGAATTTGATGGATATGCTTTGCGTTGGTGGGATGCTATTGTGTAGAATAGAAGGAACGACAATCAACTTCCTGTGATGGATTGGCGTGAGATGAAGAGCATTATGACGGATCGTTTTGTCCCCACCAATTACTTGCGATCAGTGTTTGACAAGCTTACACAGTTGAGGCAAGGAACAATGACAGTTGATGAGTATTACATGGAGATGGAGATGCTTATGCAACGTGCTAATGTTCGTGAATCCCAAGATGACAATGCAGCGTTTTCTCAACAATTTGAAACTCCAAATCAATAGCATTGTGCGTTATCACAAGTACGAGACGATGAACGAGCTGCTGCACCATGCTAGAGAGGCCGACTCACAGCTTGCGGAGGAGGCAAAGTCACGTGCATGTTTTCCATCTTCCAGCCATTTTTCAGCTAGATCCACACCTCCTACTATGGCGCCACCTGCTGCTAATCCTCCTACACCATCGGCCAAACCAGCAAGTACTTCTTCATTTGGTTCCAATGCTCGGAAGACCGCTGCTCCTGCTGCTAGTTTGGGTTCCGATATGTCTACTGCGCGTACTCACAATGTGGTGTTCCATACTTGTGGAGGTCGACGACACTACAAGAAGGATTGTCCAAACAACAAGGTAATGTTTGTTAATGAACAAGGTGAAGTAGAGAGTGGAGATGAAGCTGATGACAATGATGAGGATGGTGTCGATGCTTATCCTGAGCATGCACCAACTATTGTTGTATCTTCACGTATACTTAGTGTGCAACCTATTGATGATTCTCAGCGTTGCAACTTGTTCCAAACAAAAGCTCTAGTTGGACCTAACAAAGCTTGCAAGGTCATTATTGATGGAGGTAGCTGCAGAAATCTTGCAAGTAAGGAATTATGTGTCAATCTGAATTTGACATATTTGCCTCATCCGAAGCCATACTACATACCATGGTTGAGAAACAATGGTGAGATGAAGGTAAAGCATATGGTACGTGTGAATTTTCAAATAGGCCCATACGAAGATTCTATTGACTTTGATGTGGTTCCTATGACTGTTTGCCATCTTCTATTGGGTCGACCTTGGTTTTATGATCGCCATGTGCAACACAATGGCCGAGCCAATACATATCACTTGGAATTCAAAGGAAAGAAGATTACTATGCAGCCAATGACACCACAAGACATTATGAATGATTATCGCTAGAAGATAGAAGTGAATTTGCAGGAAGATCCTATAGCTCGGTGAGATTGTGTGACAGCTGTTCCTGATGTAATCGAGCCTATATTGAGTGATATAACAAAAAGTGAGAGAGTACCTAATCATATAATATTAGCCACCAAGGAAGATATGATAGAATTTCGTGAGGATCCTACAGTCATGCCTCTTGTGCTCATGTATAAGGGCGAGGTCTTGGTTTCTAACAACATGACCCCTTTTTTCTCTTGGTGTCTCTTCAGTTTTGCAGGATTTTGGGGATGTGTTTCCAGAAGATGTACCTGCAGGCTTGCCTCCATTGCGTGGTATAGAACACCAAATTGACTTGATCCCTAGCGCCACACTTCCCAATCGTGCACCCTATAGGACCAACCCCGAAGAAACAAAGGAGATAAAGAAACAAGTACAGGTGTTGCTGGATAAAGGGTACATTCATGTCTCTCTTAGCCCTTGTGCTGTTCCTGTTATTTTAGTACCTAAGAAACATGGTACATGGCGCATGTGTGAAGATTGTAGAGCGATTAATAACATCACTATTCGATATTGTCATCCTATTCCATGTTTAGAGGATATGTTAGATGAATTGAGTGGTGCTGCTATTTTCTATAAGATTGACTTGCGTAGTGGTTATCATCAAATTAGGATGAAAGAGGGGGATGAGTGGAAAACTACTTTCAAAATGAAATTTGGTTTGTATGAGTGGTTAGTCATGCCATTTGGTCTTACTAATGCACCTAGTACATTCATGCGATTGATGAATCATGTTTTGAGAGATTTTATTCATTGTTTTGTGGTTGTTTACTTTGAGGATATACTTATCTATAGCCACAACGAAACTAAACATTGTAATCATATCCGACAAGTTTTGCAACTGTTGCGTGATAATAAATTGTATGCTAATCTTGAGAAGTGCACATTTGCAAAATATAAGGTCATATTTCTGGGATTTGTTGTATCTAAGAATGGGGTAGAGGTAGATCAATCTAAAATTGAATCAATTTAGAATTGGCCTACTCCCATGAATGTAAGTCAAGTGCATAGTTTCCACGGCTTAGCTGGTTTCTGTAGGCGCTTTGTGAAAGATTTTAGCACCATTGTTGCACCTTTGAATGATTTGACAAATAAAGGTGTTCCTTTTGTATGGGGCGCGACCCAAGATATTGCTTTTGATACATTGAAACGTTTGCTTACTTCTGCACCATTACTTGCATTACCTGATTTTTCGAAGCAATTTGAAGTTGAATGGTGATGTTAGTGGTATAGGCATTGGTGGCGTTTTGATGCAAGAGGGCCGCCCTATAGCATATTTTTCTGAGAAACTTACTAGTGCTCGCTTGAATTATCCTATCTATGATAAAGAATTGTATGCACTTGTTAGAGTACTTGAAGTTTGGCAACATTATTTGTGGCCAAAGGAATTTATCATACATTCTGATCATGAAGCATTGAAATATTTGAAAGCTCAATCAAACTTGCATAGAAGATTAGCTAAATGGGTAGAGTTTATTGAGTCTTTTCCTTACATCATTAAATATAAGAAGGGAAAAGAGAATGTTGTTGCTGATGCTTTGTCTAGGAAAAAGATGCTATTAACCAATCTTGATGTTAAAATTCCTGGATTAGAAGCTATTTGTGCACTTTATGCAACTAACCATGATTTTTCTTAACCATATCATTTGTGTGCTCTTAGAAACGCATGGGATAAGTATCATATAGATGATGGATATTTGTTTCAAGCTAACAAACTATGTATTCCAGAATCGTCGTTGCGTTTGTTCTTAGTGCAGGAATCACATGTTGGTGGTTTGATGGGTCACTTTGGGTGTGAGAAGACGTTGCTCATGCTTGCTAATCATTTTTATTGGCCCAAGATAAGGCGTGATGTGTACAGATTTGTGAGCCAATGCATTACATGCCACAAGTCGAAATCCAAGCTGAAGCCTCACGGTTTGTATACACCTCTCTCTACACCTACAACTCCATGGGAAGACATTAGTCTGGATTTTGTGCTAGGTCTACCTAAAACTCAGAGAGGTCATGATTCTATAGTTGTGGTAGTGGATAGGTTCTCTAAGATGGCTCATTTTATTGCCTGCCACAAAGACGACGATGCGTCGCATGTTGCTAACCTATTTTTCAGGGACATCGTGATATTACATGGAGTACCTAAGACGATTGTTTCTGACCGTGGTGAGAAGTTCATGAGCTACTTTTGGAAGACCTTATGGGGGAAACTAGGAACGAAGCTGTTATTCAGTACTACATGTCATCCCCAAACAGATGGTCAAACGGAGGTGGTGAATCGAACATTGTCACAACTGCTAAGGACTATGATAAAGAAGAATATGCAGGAGTGGGAAGAGTGTTTTCCACATGTTGAGTTTGCATACAACAGGGCTATGCATTCCACTACTCAGCTTTGTCCTTTTGAGGTGGTGTATGGCTTCAAGCCATTGATGCCACTTGATATGTTGCCTTTGCCATTACATGAGAGAGTTGATATGGAGGCATCAAACTATGCTGATTATGTGAAGAAAATTCATGAGAAGACTCGAGAGGCTATTGAGAAGAAAGGCAAGAACATTGCTGCTGCAAGGAATCAAGCAAGGAAGGAACTGTTGTTCAAGCCTGGAGACATGGTTTGGGTGCATCTATGCAAGGAAAGATTTCCACTACTTCGCAAGTCCAAGTTGAAGCCACGCGGTGCTGATCCTTACAAGGTGTTAGCCAAAATTAGTGATAATGCCTACTCGGTTGATATACCTATTGAGGAGTTTGGTGGAGCTAGCAACAGTTTCAACGTTGTTGATATATCACCATATGCTGGAGAAGACCTTGGAGCATCGAGGTCGACGCCTTTTGAAGGGGGGAGATGATGAGGACATCCCTATAGTTACACCTACCCCAATTACTATTGATGATGTTCCAACTGCTGCAAAGAAAGATCAATCCAATGAGATAAGGATTGGACCAATTACAAGAGCTCGTGCTAAGCTTCTGGAACAACAGGTGAACTTGTTTCTTAATGAACCTAGTATTTTAGTTAATCAGAATTTTATACTACCTAAGTCTTTGAATTATTGTATGATCAGGTACTTGGGAGAAGAAGGCGTAGCACAGAGCGAGGAGCTAATGGAACATGGCGTGTTGATCAATGAAGAATGCACGAGGGAGGAGAGGGAGGAAGCGCAAGGAGCACACAAGCTTGAAGATCAACACTTGGTGGACAATCTCTGTCGTGGTAGAGAAACACCACTTTTCTCTGCCACGACAGGCTGTCGCGGCACAGAAACAGAGTCCTTTTCTGCCACGGTAGGCTGCCACGGCAGAGAAATAGGCCCAAACTCTGCCACTGCAGAACCCTGAGTTGAACCCAATTTTGGGTCGGTTTGTACCCTAGTTCGGTGGGACCAACTCGGTCACCCCCTTAGCCGCCGCACCCCTAGACTCATAAATAGATGGGGCGCACTAGTTTAGGGTTTTAGACCACGTTAAAATATTTTGGACTTGTTTCTTTCATAGAACCTCTGGCATTACCCTGTGATCGATTTTACCAACTATAATTGAGTGTGATATGTTGTTCCACTGGGAATTAGTAGATTGCAAACTACCATTCGTGGTCGACGGCTACGTGCGCAAGAGCATGGTGTTGTGAATATCCTACAAGGTTCGAGAGTTGTTGCATTGGCATCAGGGTTCGAGCGGGAGAGTTCATAGCTACATGCTAGTTATGTATCATCCACCATCATCATCGACAAGTGCTTGCTGAGAAGATTGGGCCACCCCATATCATATGGCATTGTATAAATTAAGTCTTCTAGTGAGACTTCAATTCCTTAAGCCAAAACTATGTTGACACTATTGTCGTACAATAGGTATTCATAGTATATCCCACCTAGAATTGCACCTAGTTTTGGTGACAAAACTATTTTACACAAAAACCCTCTATATGCTACTGCTAGAGCAGTCATATACCCATTTGTTTGTTGTAGTACCTGTCACAGTGTTACACCTTTGGAACTAGTCCAAATTCATCATGGAACTTACTTCCATTTCACTATGCTACCTTATTTCTTAACACATAGCCTAATTGAAAAACTTTATTTGTATATGTGACAAAAACTTGCATCAATGTAACACATTACATTGAACTACTTCTTCACTTCTGCATACATTGCATATTCTTGGTTCTTCTAGATTACACAAGAATATCATCACTATTTTCAAATCATCTTTTGAATCACTTTAGTGTATGCTCCTAACACTTAGACCATAGTACTTATCTTGATATGTACATATCATGGCATGAATGACTAATCAAATCATTCACAAGGTTTCACTTATCAATTGTCAACACAATTGATCTTGCTACCATGTCGCAATAACTTTTCTTGTCTAATATTGACTTAAGAAACTCACACAGCTCCCACTAAAATATGTCGCCATATTGAACAAATTCAATATTTCAGATATGTACTCTGGAAAAACTATATTAGAATTTCAATGTATATGTATAGACTTAGATGTCCAATATTCTGGTTCTGCTCAAGGCATCTCCATCGGGCCAATCCAAACGGTCCATTTCTATCCGTTTGGGTCGGGCCGCTGTCGCTTTTGGGTCGTGGTCCAGACAACCCGACTAGCAGTGCCCAGCGGCATAACCCATTTGTCTGCATAGGCCACGCTGATTTTTTTCTGAAATTCAAACCGATACAATTCGCGCTAAAACTAGCAAAGTTCATACATATTTATATATAATTTACATTCAAAATATAAAAACTAAATTGGCCCTGGCCCTATCTACTGATCTTCCCGCCGCTGGCACCACCATGTCCATCTAGGGATCGAGATCGATGTACTCCGGCGGTGTCCAGAGGTGCGCCAGTGGCAGGCCTAGAGCCGGTGCGGGCACGGGTGCAGGCGTGGGCTGGTCGATCACCTTCCTAGGCCATGCTGGCCACACATCCGTATCCTCCAGCATAGTCGAAGAAGCCCACCCTGGCAGTGCCGATGGTGGAGGCAACCTGCATTCACCTACGCAACCAGGCCGGTGAGCTCGACGGCCTCCTGGTAGTTGTCCCACATGTCTTCCTTGTCCTTCGTGCTGGCCGCGATGGCTTGCACGGTGAAGGCATCCTTGTCATAGCCCCATGCCAGGAGCTCTTGTTACTCTAGGGGCAGGCATTGGTGGCGGATGCGGCAGCCTCCTCCTCCTCCTTGATGATGATGTTGAGGTCATCATCGCCGAGCTCAGCGTCAGAGTGGTTGACGGTGCCATCATCATCGGGCTCGAAGGCTGGGATGTCATAGACCTATCATGGCTGGGACTCGCCGCTGAAGGAGCTCGCACGCCATGTCGTGTGCTCCCATTCCAAGAACCATTTCCAAAAGGCCTAGCTCTATAAGCCGCGATCCCACTAGAGGGTCGGAGGGAGCTTGCGGATGCGGCGGGTGATCTCCTCCTCAAGTCCGTGGGGAGGGATACATCATGATGGGTGATGCCTTCCCCCTCCCTCCACCGTTGCTCGCACTCCGCCACACGAAAGTAGCGGCAGCCGCGGAGGGGCTCCTCCACCCGGTGCTCGGCAGGGCGGCCGACAAAGTCTTGCGGCCACAGCGGTGGGGGCACGACCCCCCGAAGGAAGGTCGGCAGGCCAGAAGAGGCAGGACCCCCCTGGCAGTGTCGGCCCCCCGATACGGACCCTCTCGCCTCATGGTCGTTCTTGGCCTTCTTGAACCATCCCGACGTCTTCATCATCGGTGGTGGTAGCGGCAGCGGTAGAGGCACTAGCTGGCAGTGGGTGATTCTAGTGGTGGAGAGAGGTGGGGAGTGTGGCACCGACGGGCGCAAGGGCCGACTTTATAGACCCTACCCATTTGAACACACATAGGTTCTCGCTCCTTCGCCTTCAATGCCGGAGCAGGAACTCAGGCACCATCCCGCCAGTTAGGGTGTCGTCTCGTCGGCATTGATGGCGCAGGATGCCGCCCCGCACCTCTGAATCAGTGCCATTGCGCGTATGAATCGGTGCGGTCGCTGATGGGTAGTGTGGGAACCAAGATTTTTATATTATTATTAATTAGATTAAAAAATATTTAGTTGCTATTTTGATTTGCTACTCTCTAATGTTAAAATTAGATGCTAATATTTGCATGTCAAAGAAAACAGAGGAGCTAAATAATCATGTAGATGTAACTTGCCTTGCTTGTGCATGCATGTAGATCAACTTGACTGGAAGTGGAGTTTTTGCATTCATGTTGGTCTTGATGCATCGAGTAGTACATGCATGCATTGATGAGAATGTGCATGTGCCTAGTACCAGATGGAGGAAGACATGTCGGCACTGGCTAGTCGGTCAAGTCCTACATGGACTAGTGCATTCTTCCCTAGAGGAGAGTCATCTTGTACGTATAATCTAGGGAGAGAACAGCAAACAACATGTAGACATGTAGCTAGCTTACAGCGCATGCAGACAGATATTTTAGCTGGCAACCGAAATATCAACTCCTATAAATACCTAGTATTACTGCCTATGAGACGCAGAATGTACATCATCCACTAGTCGACCAACTTAGAGAGTGTCGTGGTGGTGGCACAGCAGATGTCATGTATAGGCTAAAGCTGGGACCAATGAGCACTAGAGGTATCCAGGGAGGGATAGTGTGGTGATTCCACACATAGTAGTTTGTATTGCTCTATCTTCACCAGGATTACAGAGGCTCCTTGAGCTATATTGGGGAGAGGAGGAAGAAGCTCTCTTACTCTCACCTTGGCGCTAGAGTCCTATGCTAGTGAAAAATGATCGATCTCCTCTATAGAGGTCCCGGTGTTCCTTATATAGGGGAACCCAGGTTCCAAGTTAGGGCTTACATGGAGGCATATTCTAGGAATATGCCTCTCCCAATATGGCACAACGGTGCTGCTCTTTTCTCCTTTGTAAGCCATCTAGATGCTAGCGTAAGACTCTGTGGCACACTCGTCAGCCGACAATACCAACGTCAGCTTGTCGGCTCGTACTCGATGGTCCTCTCCTCTATCCGCTGCGCTCACGCTACAGCAGAGAGATAAATACTTTCACCGTTGAAGATACCTTCCTTCTCTTGTAAGCCAAATAGTAACCTGGCTATAGCCTGGTTAACTCGGCCATGTGGGTACCTGCAAACAAGTTATAAAGAGCTAGCCGACATACGTTTTATGTTGGATGGGTAACGTTAGACGAACATCCTTTGGGCCGAGCCTATCGTAAGTTGGCCTCCTTGAGGGAACTCGACCAGCTCCTGCTTTGACCTTGTCGTACCTCGGCTAACTCGGCCATTTTACCCTGGTGTGACCCTACCAGGGGTTATCCCCCCAACACTAGTCCCCGAAGTTGGTGCGGTCTTGGCAACTTTAGTTGATAAGGCCATAGCAGGTTCAACCTAATAAGTTCTTTGCTCTTTTTGCCGAGTCACCATGTAACTTGGCCCTCTTTACTTTTGTGTCTTGACATTGCCTTGGCTCATTCCGAGATATTTCTCGTTTGCCGGGTTATTTCCTCAGATCCAGGATACCTGCTTAGATCATTTCCTTCTCTCGTACGCTCCCCCACGTCCTACATGGAGGGCAATCATTGTTTTACCTCATTTTAAGGGATTGCGCTTGTTACTGCACCAGTTATTGTATTCATTGTCAGGGATAACTGCTGCGAACGTCACATCATGGTTGTTTCCTCGCTAACCGTAAAGCCACATCCAGTCATGGGATTGGTCGCACCCTGTGGCCCTTCCTGTGGCTTGCCTCTGATTGGTTGATCTGGTAGATACATGACCACACCATGTGGCTTATCTACACCGCTCGATCCCACTATCCCACTTAGGGGCGTGGTTAAATAGGGGTGAGGGACACCCCTTGGTCATTTCCCCCACCCGCGCACACATCTGCCTCTTCTTCTTCTTCCTCTTCCGCGCAACAGCAACATCACCGCCACCGCTGCTTCTGCTTAGGCACCACGCCGTCGTTGCTATGCCTCACCGCTATTCTCCTCCGCCATAGCCACGCCACTGCTTATGCTTAGCCACGCCACCACGTAGCCCTGCCAGTCTAGGCCTTTGCCCCCATCATAGATTGGGTCTACGAAGGAAGAGATCTGGAGATGGCTGAGGAGGAGAATGCCATTGTTGAAGAGCACGAGGAGGGCAGCGAGGCCCACAAGCGCGGTGCCTAGGCTAGCTCTTGGGTCTGTGAAGACGTCACTTGGATCTACCGGACCTGCTGCATCCCCGCCAGGGTTACCTGCCACCTCCCTTGTGAGGAGATCATTCCCTCGCACAATCCGGGTGAGTTCGTGGTTTTCCTCTCGCACTTCCAACGAGGGTGGGGTCTTATCGTTAGTGATTTCTTCCACAAATTCATCACTACCTTTGAAATCCAACCACGCCATCTGTCGGCTAACGCCATTACTTCTCTTTCCTCTTTTAACTCTAGGGTTGAGGGCTATCTCGGCCTCTGGCCCACTGTCCAACTCTGGTATAAGTTTTTTGGCTTTAGGGCCACCTTTATCCTGGATCCTCTTGTTGCCCCTGCCGACAAATCCCTAACTCAGTGCGGGGCAGCCTCTATCTCTCCTCGAAAGAACTCCGTCTTCCCCTGAGTCACCGGCCTCGAGTCTTGCAAGGGCTGGGCCCAGACATTCTTCTATGTGAAGAATGATACCGAAGAGGACAAGATTCGGCTGCTCTCTTACTCGCTCAGCATCCCGGATAGGACCTTATGGGGCCAGATTCCAAGGAAATCTGCTGCTTTGGTGGTTCAGGTGGAGAAACGGATCAATGAGTTGAATTTGCTGGGTTGCGCAACAAGGATATTATGATCACCTTTGTTCGTAGCTAAATCTCCCCTCTGTAGAAGCGAACCCACAAGCTTTGTCATATGAGCGGGCACCTCGACCCCAACCGGACCTCATCTTTCGAACTTAACAACACTCAGATCTTCCGTCGGGTCAAGGCTATCTTCAAGATAGACAAGGACTTCAATGAGGACTGGGGATGGGGGTTTGAGCACTTCTACCGAGATAAGCTTCCTCCCGGGGTATATCTTCTTACTTGATCCCTTTCCGAGTTATGTTTTATGTCGGATCATATTACTTATTTGATCCCTTTGCAATATTGTCTTCAGTTTTTTTTTCAGCAAACAGTTGAGGATGGCAAGGAACCATCCCTTAAGTGGGGGAAAGATCGTGAGGCCTCAGATATGGAGGAGCCGGATTCAGAGACTTTCCTGCCCACTCCGGATCCCAACGTCAAACGACCCTCTGGTAAGACCTCTGGCTTAAGGGATTGGCCGGATGACGGCGAAGACCCTAATATTGAAATCTTGGAGGTATATGATCCCATGCTTATCTCATATGTCTTTCCCCTTGACAAGGCTTCAGCTAACCCGGCCGGTCAGGTCCACGATGATCCTCCCCTTGTTGTGGGTGATCCAGTTCCTGCCCTTCCAAGAAACATGCGGCCACCTCAACTCCCTCTTCCGAGCCATCTCAGGCTAAGAAGAGGCAGAAGAGACCGGGTGTCAAGGGCGCCAACAAACCTGCAGCTAAGGCCACGGTTCGGAGGGCCTCCAAACCCAGGGAGCCTCCTACTTCATCCGAGTAAGCCCTTCTCTCTTTTTCCTTGCTCTTTAATTAGCTTTTCTTGCTTCATGTGTATTTCTTGTTTCTCTCTTTCTATTCTAACTTGTTGTTTTGTTCTTTGTCTGACCCGGTAGAGCTCCCATGGAGATCCCCCAGAGTGGTTCGAGCATTGCCTTGCCTCTCTGAGATGCTCCACCTTCTCCTCGCCAAGACGATGTGCGCCCCTTGAGACCCATTCTGGAGAGCTCCACAGCCGCACCGAACCTTAGCCCACCTCGGCAAGAGGAGGGCAACATCGGCGCAGAGGGAGGTGGCGCTGCCAAGGATGCACCCATGTCGGACATGCCCAGTGCCTCTTCTGCCCAGCAACAAGACGATAGTGGCGCCCACAACATCAGTGTCGAGACTACACCTTTCGAGGTGCGGTGACCCCAGCATCTAACCTAGTTCAACTAGCACTAGCTCCAGCACCAAGTTCAACTATTCCAGTTCCTCCTGCCTCGTCCGAGTCTCCCAAGACTCGGCGAGAAGACCAAGCTCCGCCCAGCTCAAAGGCCAAGCCCTCTGCACCAACTGCTTCAGCTCAAGATATATTTCAACAAAAGCCTCAAGCCAAACCCGGAGCACAAACCAGCTCTTCGCAGCAGCAACTCAAATCGGGCACCAAGGCCAATAAAGGTGATGATGCTGCCAAGGGCCAATAGGCCTCTGAGGCGACCAAACACCTGGCCCCAAAAGGATCAACTGCCGAATCTAGACAAGGTACTCTTGCATCCATGATGAAGAAGGGGAGCACTGCCTCCAGGTCTGCTTCTTCCGGTCCTACTAGCATTAAACAACTTACTCTACATACCAGCCCGGCCGTAGCACAATCCGCCAGGAAAGCAGCTCATGCCAAAGGTTTGGTCACTACTCAGACGCTCAGCGAGGAGAGCTACGGTGCTCTCATTGAATATGTGAACAATTGGAATGACGTTGAGTTTGTCGACCTCAATGCTAATACCCCAGAGAAGTTTCGCCCAACTAAGTTTAGCACTTAGATGAACACAGCCTCCAAGGCTATTTCTATTGCTGGCCAGATGATGGAGGTAAGCCTTTTCGCCATGCCTTTACATATGCTTAAGTAAATGTAGATATATCCTCTAGTCCCCGAGCCTCCGGTGCAGTAACGCGTTACTCGGCCGGATGCTCCAATCCAAAGTATTTTTAGTTGCACTAAATTCCATAGTAATTTCAAATATCCACTCACCTAGAGCCGGGTTAAGTTCCAATTGGCATGTATCTGTAGTAAATTCAAATCCTTACTCACCTAGAGCCGGGTTAAGTTCCACTTGGCCCGGGTCTTGATTAGATTCAAAACCTCACTCACCTAGAGCCGGGTTAAGTTCCACTTGGCCCAGATCTTGAGTAGATTCAAATCCTCACTCGCCTAGAGCCGGGTTAAGCTCCACTTGGCCCAGATCTTGAGTAGATTCAAATCCTCACTCACCTAGAGCCGGGTTAAGTTCCACTTGGCCCGGATATTGAGTAAATTCAAATCCTTACTCACCTAGAGCCGGGTTAAATCTACTTGGCCCGGATCTTGAGTAGATTCAAATCCTCACAATGATGCATGGATTAACACTTTCCTTTTCAGATCACCACCAACCATCGCACCGCCAAATATCAGCGGCTCTTTGACACACACAAGGAGCTTCGCTCAAAGCATAGTGCGCTGATTGCCGAGCTGAAGAAGAACGGTAAACTTTCTCACCTGCACTTTCACTTTTACTTTCCTTCGTCGTTAGTTTTCCAAACTAACTTGTTATTCAGATTGTGTAGCTGAAGTGGAGGTCGAAAACGTAATTATGAGGAAGAACTTGGCCGAGATCAAAGGTAACTCAACTTGGTTATTCAGCCTTTGTCCTTTCTCCTTTTGACTCGGCAGATAATTATACCTCGGCTCTGTTGGGTCAACAAACTATTGCAGTGTCTCTTCAAGATAGCGTGCCATTGCCTGACATGATGCTTCACTTTCTCAAACGAGCAGGACAACATCAGGTAGAGCTCAAGAAAAAAGATGATGAGATTGCCAAACTTCGGCTCAAGGACGATGAGATTACTTGGTTGAATGCCGAGATAAAAAATCTAAAGGACCTCCACAAGGTTGAACTAGACAAGGCTGACCAGACCTTCTCCAAGGAGAAGGAGCGGCTGAAGACCCAGCTTGAGAAAGATCAAGATATGCTGAAGGACGCTGACATCAAGTTTGAGTCGGTGAACACATAATATAAAAAACTCAAGAAGAGGAGTGATGACTGGCTGAAGGAACTGACTTGGATCAATAGTTGTATCTCTCATTAGTTTTTCTCTTGCCGACATTCCTTTCTCCGGGTCTTGTCCCCTTATTTACTAATCTCACTTGTCTCATTTTCAGGCAAATTTCCAGAGTCCAACACTATTGCTTCTATTGATGTTCATGATTTCTGGGTTAAGCGAGGCACTCTAGTTGGTCCATCCACTGGGCTCATTCCTTATGATATGGAGGATACACCGGTGAGCCTTGCAGCTCGGTTGAGCCCATGAGGAGCTATGGTTCGGATATCATGGATGCAGCTATCCGGATGTTCAATGCCCTTTGGCCCGATGATCCCACTCCTGAAGTCCTGCACCCTTAATTGCGAAATTGATGGAGTGTGAGACTCAGATGGACCTTTGGAGAGAATCTGCTGCGCGTGCTAGACCTGAAATGGCCCTGAGCTTCGTGTTGTCTTGGTATGAAGGCCTAGACTTAAAGGTTCTCAGCCGCATGCACACCGGGTCTAAGTGGACGAATGATCCGGGGTGTATTGCTCAATGCAAAGCTTGCACCTACAACTTCATCTAGTATGCATGTTGCCATCAATGGAATGAAGGGCCAAGCTTCCTTGAATCCATCGACAACAGTTATGTCGAAGATGGTTCGGGCGGTGAAGAGAAAGAAGCCTCGGACTTTGCCAAGGAAAATGAAGATCTAGAAGATGCAGAAGCTAACCCAGATGATGAGGCAGAAACCGAGGTTCCCCCCCTCCCCCCACCGATGTCGACTTGCCTCCACTTGCTACAGATACCTTGGATGTTGCTGTCCTTGAGCAAAAACACTTTTAAATTTGTTAAATCCCCGGTATGCCAGGCACAAATGTAATATGCACAATGGGTTATTTTTCTACCATTAAGTTTTTAATGTCGGATTAACTTGGGTGAAGTCCCCGGGTTCCATTTTCTTGTTCTCCCGATTTTATGATTCAACTCGCGTCTACCTGGATTCGGTTTTTGACTTACGAGTCCGAGGTTCAAAAAATTGACTTAACAATACTTGAAACTTTAGGATTAGCTCAAAATAATCCAACACAATAGAATTAAAGTAATTACAAGGGTTAGTCCGAATAAGAAATGTCGGCTCAATTATGTTCCTTTCCTTAGTCGTTTTTCATGTGCTTAGCAATTCCAAACTTGTTCTCTTGCTTGCCATGAAGCCAATTCTTGTTGGACAGAAACAAGTCAAAGAGTTAGGTTTTTGGTGCCTACACTACTAATCCGGCTAAGGTGTAAGTAATTTAAACCAGCCGACATATAAAAAGTAAATACAGAAAAGACAATTATTAACGCAGTCCCGAGTTTCTGCTCGAGTTGCCAAGGTTTCATTGATAAGCTCATTACTGACATACATGCCAAGATACGAGAGTTCAAGATACATACACTTTTTGCCAAGTGTAAAACGGGCGAAGTAGAGCTACATTCCATGGATGCTTAGATTCCTCGCCGGACCTGTCCGCCTTGTTTTTCTCCTGTGGTTGTGCATCAATGAGGTAATAGGCATCATTGTGTAATGCTTTGCTTACAATGAATGGCCCTTCCCATGGAGGGGATAACTTATGCAGGCCAGCAGTGCGCTGCACCAGCCGAAGTACCAGATTACCTTCCCGGAAGACTCGGGGGTTTACTTTCCGGCTATGGTAGCGTCGGAGATTTTACTGATATATGGCGGATCTGGACAAGGCCAGTTCTCTCACTTCTTCCAACATATCAACATCGTTTTGCTAGGCTTCTTGCACTTCGGCTTCTATGTATTGGGCGACCCTGGGCGAGTCATTCTCTATTTCCCTGGTAATATAGCTTATGCACCATATACCAGAAAGAATGGCGTATATCCTATTGATTGATTCGGAGTTGTTCTTAATGTCCATACTACTGCTAGTACTTCTTCTATACAGCACCCCGCTGATCTTTGCAGCGGCTCAATGATCCGGGGTTTTATCCTGTACAGAACTAGTCCGTTGGATCTTTCTACTTGTCCGTTTGATGTGGGGTGGACTACTGACACAACATCTAGCCGGATCTTCTTATCTCGATAGAATCGTGCAAATGCTCCTTCAGCAAAATTAGTGCCATTACCAGTTATGATACTGTGAGGATAACTATATCTCAGAATGATATCTTTGAGAAATGTTAGAGTTGTAGCTCCATCACATTTTCTGATTGGCTTCACTTTGATCCATTTGGGGAACTTGTCCACCATGACCAAGATGTGAGTCATGTTTCCTTTCGTCGGCTTAAATGGCCCCACCATATCTAAGCACCACACAACAAATGACCAAGTGATTGGTATGGTTTTCAGTGCCGACATTGGCATGTGCGTATTGGTGGTGTACCTCTGACAGCCATTGCATTTTCCTACAAGATCCTCTACTTGCTCCAAAGCACTTGGCCAGTAAAATCCATGCCGGAAAGCTTTTGCCACTAATGCTCTCGATGAGGCGTGATGCCCACATTCCCCTTGATGTATATCTCGGAGGATATCCAGCCCCTCTTACGGATCAACACACTACTGAAGCACAGTTGTTACACTTCTCTTGTATAATTCAGCATTGATAATGGTGTATGCCTTTGCTCTCCTCTGTATCTGCCATGAAAGTGTATCATCATTTGGTAAAGTTCCATCCTTCAAGAACTCAAATATTGTCTTGGCCATGTTGGCACAACACGAACTAGGAAAAGTACCACGTCAATTTCCATTGCCTCCACCGACATAACTCCCACCAGATCAAGTTGAACAGTCCCTTGGTTCTGTGAGGCAGTCCCCGAGTTTGCCAAGGTAGTCCCCAGGTTTGATGAGGTGTTCCCCCAGTCAATATCCATCGGGGTAGCTTCTGATCCAGAGTGCGTCGGGACATAGATTGACTCAGCTTCTGGCGAAGGTGTGATAGATGGTTTTCTCAAGTGCGCCAAATCAACTCCTGGCGGGATTGGCTGCCGAGATGACCCCAACTTAGACAGTATGTCGGCTGCTTCATTTTCAACCCGAGGTATATGGTGGAATTCACATCCCTCAAAGTACCACATATCTTTTGGACATGAAATCTATAAAGGGCCATGTTTGCATCTAGGGCATCCCATGTACCAGATACTTGCTACACCACCAAATCCAAATCAATGAAGCATTGTATCCGACGTATCCCAACTTCCTTTGCCACTTTAAGTCCATGCACAAGAACTTCATACTCGGCCACATTGTTTGACGCTCTAAAATGGATCTGGAGAACACATTTGAGTTGATCTTTCATGGGTGAGGTAAGCACTACCTCGGCCCCTAATCCTTCCTTCATTTTTGACCCATCAAAGTGCATCATCCAGAAGTTGGAGTCCAGCAAGGGTGGTTTGTACTGCATCTCGTCCTAATCCATGAAGAAATCTGCTACTGCTTGAGACTTTACTGCATACCTTCTATCAAATTGTGGTGCATATGGGGCTAAGTCAATTGCCCACTTTGTGATTCGGCCACTCGCATCTTTGTTACTCATTATCTCGGATATGGGTGCTTCGCATATCACTTTTATGGGTGTTTCTCAAACTAATGTTTGAGCTTCTTGGCTGCCATGTACACACCATATGCCATTTTCTGGTAGTGAGGGTAATTCTGCTTCGAAGTAGACAATGCCTCACTCAGGTAATATACTGGCATATGCACCGACTTACCTTCCTCATCACGCTCCACCACAACCACTACACTTATGACTCAGTTGGTCGCTGCTATATAGAGCAACATTGGCTCTTTGGATAGTGGAGAATCTAACACTGGTGCAAAGGCTAGTATCGTTTTCAGTTCATGAAATGCGCTATCATCTTGCGGTGTACATACAAATTTATCTGCCTTTTTCATTAACTGGTAGAGGGGCAGTGTCTTCTCTCCCAGCCGACATACAAACCGACTTAACGATGCCAGGCAACCAGTGAACTTTTGCACATTGTTAAGGCACTTCAGCAGTTCCATTCTTTCTATGGCTCGGATTTTAGTGGGGTCAGCCTTGATACCTCGGCTGGATACGAGAAAACCGAGTAACTTCCCTGCCAGCACAACAAAGGTACATTTCTCTGGGTTAAGCTTCATTCGGAACCTCCTTAGGTTCACGAATGTCTACCGGATATCATCAAGGAGCATTTTGGTTTCCTTAGTTTTTATCACAACATCATCTACATATACTTGGACATTTTTCCCAATCTGATCATGTAAACATTTCTACATACACCTCTGATATGTTGCTCCTACATTACATAAGACAAATGGCATGGTGCGATAGCAATAATCCCCATACAGGGTAATGAAAGCAGTTTTTTTATCATTTGGGTTCTGCGATATCTGGTGGAAACCAGAATACGCATCTACAAATGATAACAACTAAAACCCAGCTGTCGAATCTATGACCTGATCTATCCTTGGCAGCGGGAATGGATCTTTTGGACACGCCTTATTCAGGTTCGTGTAATCAATACACATACGCCACACCATTGCTACATTCGGATCATCCTTTTTCTTTTCCACAAGCACCGGATTAGAGAGCCAATCAGGATAGAGTACTTCCATGATAAATCCGGTTGCAAGGAGCCGAGCTATCTCATCACCAATCACCTTTCTCCTGTCATCGGTGAAGCGGCAGAGAGGTTGCTTCACCGGCTTAGCTCTGGGTCTCACATGCAAAGAGTGCGCGGCAAACTCCCTCGGTACACCTTGCAAATCCTATGTGGACCAAGCAAAGATATCCCAATTCTCATGGAGGAAGTGGACGAGTTCGCTTTCCTATTTGTCACTTAACCCGGCACCAATGGTTACGGTACGCTCTAGGAACTGATCATCAACAGGCACTTTCTTCATATCCTTTGTTGCTTGGAATGAGACACTCCTATGCAGGTTACTCAGTGCTGGCATATGCATCTACACGGACTGAGCTAATGCCGCCACTTCCTAGATTCTTCTTTTCTCATGTGCAATAACAAGTGATTCGGCCAGGTTTGGCCTGGCTGAGGCACACTCAATGGAACGCCTGAAGTCCATAGCTACGGTGATCACTCCATTCGGCCCAGGCAATTTCATCTTCAAGTAACTGATGTGAATACTTGCCATAAACTTGTTGAGAGCAGGCCTGCCGAGTAACGCGTGATATGCACTTTCCAAGTTCACAACTTCAAACTCTAGATTTTCAGTCCAGCAGTTGTCCCTTGTGCCGAATAACACGTCAACCCGGACCTTGCCAATAGGCTCACAAGAAATACCCGGCACAATGCCATGGAAAGTTGTCCTCGTTGTTTGGAGCATGTTCTAAGATATTCCCAACTTATGCATGGTGTCCTTGTACATGATGTTAATGCCAGTGCCATTGTCAATCAGCACCTTTGAGAATCTCACATTGATATTCGGCCCAATGAACGTTGGGTCCAATACTAGTGCATATGATCCAGGACTCGGCATGAGCTTGGGGTGGTCCTTGATGTTCCAAGTTATCCCCTAATCCACCCAAGGCACATACCTCGTCATACCAAGCATAACTGCATTCACCTCCATGTGTCGGCGCTACAAGCTCTTGCTATCAGTTTCCTCAGTGGTGAACACACAATAGCTCTGGTGATGTTCTCTGTATTCATTTCTCCCGTCATTTCCGGGATACCTTTGGTCCTGCTGTTGCTGGTTTTCTACCAGATGCACTACATACCTTCTCTCATGGTTCTCATACCTCGGTGGAGGTGGAGGAAACATCAGTTGCTGTCCATTTCCCCCAGTGAGCTGCTGCCGAGATGCATCATGCCAAGGTGCATCATGCCGAGGTGCTTGAGCATTCCCCAGGCCACTTTGCTCTATTTTCCTCATCCATTCACATTGTCGGGTCATATGATTCGCTGGGTTACTCAGATTTGGCGTCTGGAACTTGCACGGCTGATCCATCATAGACTCGTGCGTGTATCTCAACATATCCTTCTTTTCTTGCCACTGTTTCTTCTGCTCTGGTGTCCAAGTTTTCTTGCCATCATTTCTCAAAGTCCACTGCAGCCCTCCAGTTTTCTGACGTTGGTTTGCTACGACATTTGGCTAATCCTAATCTACAGCCACAACTTGCTGCGAACTATATCTGTAATCCGGTCGCTCATCTCTCCTTTTACCTCGGAAGCCATTTCGCAGGGATGACCCGGTTCCATCTCTGTTGTAGTACTCTTCATTTGCCTCACTCAACATCAGCCAAGGTTGAGTTGGATCACCCAACACATACGAATCAGCTATCCGAATTGTTTCTGCCAAGGTAGTTGGCATATCTCTCTGCAACCTCTGCCACAGCATACTCCCATATCTACACCCTTGGGCTAACCACGCAATAGCTTGAGACTCAATTACGCCTTCACAGGAATTGCGCACATTGCACCAGCGAGTCAAGAACTCCTAGTATGTCGCATTCGGTCTCTGCTTGCACAGTACTAGAGTTTGTGGACTATTCAGCCTCTTGTACGTGCTTGCAAAGTTGCTAATGAGCAACTCCTCAAAGTCAGTCCAATATTTAATACTTCATGGCGGCAAGTTGTTCAACTAGACCCTTGTTGGTCCTTCCAACATCTGTGGTACATATCTCACAGCCCATCTGAAATTGCCCGTGGCAATGTTCACTGCAGTTGTGTAGTCAATGAGCCAATCCTCCGGCTTAGTGCTACCATCATATGTCTTTGTTCCCTGAGCCAACTAGAAGTTCGGCACAGGCGGCTCTCTCATTATACAAGGTCCAAAGCACACTGGACCTGGAGGACCCTATACCTAAATCATCTCCGACCTATATATTCAGTCCAACTTTAGCCTTACATCATCTGGCTGCAAGTTCCTATTTCCCAATCTTGATCCAACCACATGGTGCTCTGGCCTAGGAAATCCGACATCATCCATTGCTGAATAACCATCATTGTATCTATCTTGACCTGGACGAGCATATTGTTGTTGCATCACCGGGCCAGCACTTCTCTCCTACCGAGGTTCATATTGATGTTGCTGTTGTTGAGGTGGGTCTTGCCCTGCTCCCACCGAGTTACGCTATCCGGCATTGCCGATTCTAGCATTTCACTGACCGGCATTGCCTTGGTCACGATTACCTCGGCCAGCTTCACCTCAGCTGGCACTATGACGATCCTCGTCCACTTGCATTGCTTTTCCTTTCCCTGCCCTTGTCGGGTCATATGGGACCATCTTCTTGCTCTTTCTCCCCGTGGTTACCACTTCCTCTCTTCTAGGGACATCATGAGGGGATGCTTCTGCTCCAACAGACCTTGCTGGGTTACCCCTCGCTGAATGAACTATGTGCGAGCCCCCTGGTATTGCTAGGTTTTCTTTGAGTATCTCCTCATTCTACTTATTTGCTACCCTAACTAAGTGGTTTATTCTTTCCTGCAGCCTCTCCCAGGCTTATCCGGTTAGACCCTCTAACTCAGACGATGATGCCTCTGTAGCCCTAAGGTTCTTCGTTGGGGTACTGTACCTCTCTAGTCATGCTATAACCAAGGTAGATATTTGCCCCGGCTTAGGCACATACTCCTTGTCTATCTCCGTGATCAAATTTCTACCCCTAATTTTTACTCCATCCAAATGGTTTGCTTTTGCATACTCATGCAACATGATGTTCAGTGACTACTGCAACTCAGCTACCTTCTTTGCCCCTGCTAACATTTTTTGTTGGGTTTCCTCTAGCGCGTCCTGTGCCTGATCCGGATCTACTACTGGTGCTATGGGAGTAGCTAAGCTATCCATTACCTGCTGCAGCACATTCTCTAGCCTCTCTAGTGAAGGAAACCTAGATCTAACTGCCTTTGGTGTAGCGTCTGGATCTGGTGCCGGGTCCTTGCTTGCTCCTGCATCTGGCGCAGTCATCATGACCTCCACGCAGCTAGTGGGGTGAGTGATACGCGAGCCGCGCTGAGAGGTGGTTCGCCTTCCTCTACAACGTGCAGCGGGTGAGCACATGACTCATCCATGCCCACATAGATCTTGTGCGCGCCGAGGCTGATGAAAAGGCCATTCGCTCGGAGGAGGTCGGTTGGCCAAGCTGCCAGCATTGTCGCTGACATAGTCCAGTGCTCCAAAGCGCTAAACGAGCACGGAGACGATGCGCTCCCCGGTGGCGGTGATGTTTCCCGTCCTGATCTGCACTCCTGCTAGCGCCGCTAGCCCCATGGTGGGCGCCAACTGTCGTGGTGGTGGCACGGCAGATGCCATGTATAGGCTAAAGATGGGGCCAATGAGCACTAGAGGTATCCAGGGAGGGATAGTGTGGTGATTCCACACACAGAAGTTTGTATTGCTCTATCTTCACAAGGATTACAGAGGCTCCTTGAGCTGTATTGGGGAGAGGAGGAAGAAGCTCTCTTACTCTCAACTCAGCGCTAGAGTCTTATGCTAGTGAAAAATGATCGATCCCCCTCTATGGAGGTCCTGGTGTTCCTTATATAGGGCTTACGTGGAGGCACATTCTAGGAATATACCTCTCCCAATATGGCAAAGCAGTGCTACTCTTTTCTCCTTCGTAAGCTATCTAGAGGCTAGCGTAAGCCTTTGTGGCACCCTCGTTAGCCCACAATACTAACATCAGCTTGTCGGCCCATACTCGATGGTCCTCTCCTATGTCTGATGCGCTCACGCTACAGCAGAGAGATAAAGACTTTGACCATTAAAGATACCTTCCTTATCTTGTAAGCCAAGTAGTAATCCGGCTATAGCCTGGTTAACTTATCCCTGTGGGTACTTGCAAACAAGTTATAAAGAGCTAGCCGACATACGTTTTATGTCGGTCGGGTAACGTTAGACAAACATCCTTCAGGTCGGGTCTACCATAAGTCGTCATGCCTTGAGGTAACTCGGCCAGCTTCTGCTTTGTGAAATGGATCGTATGGGCACCTAGAGGGGGTGAATAGGTGCTACTTCAAGTTTTAATGCTTTTTAAATTTTAGGCTTGACACAAAAGGTAAATTCTCTTGATATGCAATTACAGAGAATTTCCCTATATGCAAACCTAACTATTAGCGAGTAAAGGCAAGTAAGAGTGAGGAACAAGGAAACCAAAGTGGACCACGCGGAGTCATAGGATTTGTTTTTCCGCAGTTCCTTCCTTGTTAAGGGAAGTACATCTGTGTTGGAGGAGTGGGTAGTACTAAGACCACCACACCACAATAGGCCTCACCCTGTTCTCCGATGGATCTCGCCACCAAAGGCCTGATCCACCTTTCCACTATTGGTACCCTTCGAGGTAGGAACCGATGCCTTTACACAACTAGCGGGGCATAACTCCACAACCGAATTGGAGGCTCCCGTAATGACAACAAGCTGCCACAAGAACAAATGTTATAAATATCGGAACACTAGATCTAGATATTAACAAGAATACTAGATCGAGAGAATTCCAAGTGAATGGAGAGGAAGTGGAGCGCTTGATTCGTGATGTCGATGAATGAAGTCTCCTCCCTCAATTCCCCCAAAGATCGAAGCCTTTGGGTGGTTGAAGTGGGGGGCCTTGAATGAGAGATTTTGCAATAGACCGGTACTTTTTCGAATGAATCAAGAGATCTGACAGGAGGGGTGATTGGGGCTTTTATACCCCCTGTCCAAATAGAGCCGTTGGTGAAGTCTAGGGCCGGCTTATCCGGCCGGGGGTAAAACTCCGTCCCAGCCTCGGATTATCCGAGGGATATTCCGCCCCCACACAGAAGGTTGTGTCGTGGCTCCTGGGAGGGGCGGATTATCTGGCCCGGGCAAACTCTCCGGCCCTGGCCAGATAATCCGATAGATTATCCACCCCCACACAGAGACTCACACCGTGTCCACCTTTGGCAAAAAGGGTCAGGTTAGATTATCCGGCCCCCTAACAACAGGTTTCCAGCTTTCCATGAGACACTTATCTGCAACACTTAGAACACATGAGATACTCCATGGTATTGTTATCTAACACACATAATGCTAGAGATCATGAAATGTTCTTTCGATCTCCCCCTTTTTGGTGTTATATGACAATACTAGGATTGCAAGATAGCTCTACTAACAATCCTCATTTAGCGGATGAAAAAGACTCCCCCTAAATGTGTGCATAATAGAAATTTGCATTTGAATACAAATGCACACAAGTAGGTACAAGTCTATTTCATTAGAATGGAAGCTACACACAAATGATGAGCTAGCTCAAAAATATCATACCACTGTGAGAGAGAGGCATCCTCAATAATATAAGAATAGCCAATATGATAACCATTATTGATGCCTTCCATGAGAGAGAGAGATAACCAATATATCCAATATGATAGATAGATGCATAATCACAAGAGATAAATCCACAAGATAATTCCAGAGCCACACATTAACATAGTCTCATACAAAGCAAATCACGAATAAAAGTTCAACGCTAAATGGGCACAAGCGAGAAAAAGACGAAACGGTAAAGTGCAAATGCTTGCGCCCGACCCATGCAAATCCATGAAGTCCTAATAGAACTACTTCTCCCCCTTTGGCATCAAAACGCCAAAAAGGAAGAAGAGCGATGCTAGTTCACCAAAGGATCACTCGTAGTCCTCATCGTCTTCCTCGTCCCTGTCCTCATCATCATACTCCTCAGTGTCTTCCCCTTCCTCATCAGCTGGTGCAGTGGGCTCCCTCGTCGGGGCAGGAAACAGGTGACACTCAAGCTCTCCATAGTTGAGTCTAGACGAAGAATTCCACTGAGCATATGGAGTGGGAGCGGTAGGAGAAGGGGAGTGCCTGACACCCCAGACACATGGTGGAGAATGAGCTGCTGAGTATGGGCCATCTCGTGGCACTGCTTGTACGCCACATACTGCTCCTTGCGAGTGTCCACCCCCATGCACAAAATGTTCTTCTAAAACCAATTCAGCTGCTTCACTTCATGAGCAATAGGAGGCAATGGGGGCCTACGGGCACTGGCACGAGCATCCCTCATAAAGCCCTCACGAGCAGAAGATGGATGAGAGGTCTTCCTTGCCTTGTTGTATATCTTCTTCACCTTATGCTCAACATCAATGTGAAACTCTCCAATGGGAAGCAAGTGCTTGATCAGCAACATAATATAAGGAGCATACGGAATGGGGAGCCTATTGAACATGGAATCAGTCAACTCATGATATATGAAATCCATCACATCCAGCTTGTAGTCCACAGACTCATCCTCATAGGAGGCCACCTCAAAGGAAAAAGCAAGCAGCTGAACCAAGTGGCCACGAATACTGACATTGTTGCCCCCACTAGGTGTGATGAAGTCACGGAAAATACCAACCAAGCTAGCATATAGGGGGAAGAGTCTAGCAAGAGTACCCACAATACCATTGTCAGCCATGCAAGGAGAGAGAGCAACATCTTTGTTGGGCTTGAGTTAAGTAATGATACGATAGCCACTAGCATGGTCCCTGTTACGAAACGGATATCCAAGCACCCCAGCAAAGGTACGAAAATCAGATTACATCGGAATGTCATGGGTCATCCACTTCATGGTGCGGTACTCATCGGCACAAATGACCCAAGTGGAGAAGAATTGCTTCACCACCTCTGAGTCATAGGAACACTAAAGGGCCATAAGAGTGTGCAGCCCCATGTGCTCAGTCACCTCCATAGCATCGGCAAGTTGAGGCTTCTCCATAGCCTCGGCGATAATCATGGGATGCATAGGACGAATCTTCAGTGACGCATACACATCTTCATAAATAGACTTTTGGTTAGCACACCAAAAGCGAGAGTCACCAAGCTATGTGTCTTGCTCAAATTCTTCAAACATATCACGATGATGAATCGAAGAGTAAGTGATAGCATCCATTTTCTTATAGTAAAACTTTGGTGCCTTCCCCTTTCTCTTGGACACACCCTTTCTTCCCTTATCTTTCTTTGATTGTTCAGCCATACGGTCAGCCTCTCGTTTCCTCCTTCTCAGTTCAACTTCGTCCACGAGACCACCTTCACCGTCGTCCCGGATGTAGAGGCCATGGGGATGTCGTTTGTAGGTTTTGGGAGCATTGGAACCACCTGTGAAACGAATAAGATGGATAGCATGGGGATAAGCACACACACACAAGTCTAGGAGAGAAGGTAGAAATAGTAGACAAACAATCCACATCCCAAAAATACATCATGCAAAAATCTACAAAAGTCTGAATCAGAGATGAATCTATTAGTCCGGATAATCTAGCCTGGCCACAGGCGGATAATCCGGCCTTGGAAAAAATTCAGATTCTGCCTAGATTGAGTGCAACAACGTAGATCGGGCAGGGGAATTGCAAGACTATGATTTATACGTGAAATAAGAACCACAAGGAGACTCCTAGTCCACGTTCCACCAACAAGGAATACATCAACACAAAAGATGGGAGAGAGGGAGTTACCCTCACTCATTGAAGGAAGAACACGGAGAAGGTACCCGGATGCGTGGGGAAGAAGATCTGGGGGAGGCTCGGAGAATCTGGTGCCTGGAAAGGCTCCGGGGAGGGTTGGGGAGGCAGGCGGTGGCTTGGGAGAGAGAGGGGTCGGGGGAGAAGAACTGCTCTGTTTGAGCCCTTCCCCCCGACGCCCAGCCCTTATAGGACAAAAGCCGCCAGGGCCAGATTATCCGGCCTCCACTATGGGCGGATTATTCGGTTTGATTTCTGAAGTTCTTTTATACACAGATTCAGGCCCGCGCACCACCAAACAAAACCCTCACAAGTTTAAACAATGGACTTGTGTGCAAGAAAAGATGGCTCAGGGATAGGAAAAGGCTTGGTATTAGACAACCAAATTGAGATGGTACTACACACCAAGATTGCAAGATCCAAATCAAATAAATGCCAAAATTGAGTGTGGTTTCCATAAGAACATAAGATGAGCAAGAAAAAGCAAGAAGATCCATAGAGAACCAACTCTTCTCACGGAAGAGGGCGGTGGCTGAGGACACCTTGTTGGAGTGCATGGTATGACACCGCGAAGATATATCTTGGGTTCATGACCAATACTCATCAATAAACTCACATATCACAAAATGATATTAAGAGAAATGATTTTACTTGCTTTCGGCATTATGGGGGGTTAGCCCAGTTAATTAGGACCACACTCCCCCTATATCCATGCCCACACCTAAACCAAATAAGGAGGAGATATAAGAGTGTGTGCACGGGTAATCAAGACAGACTCCTTGAATCAATAATATTTAGCTCATTCCTCAAGTAACAAAATCTTGCTTCATCAAGTGGCTTCATGAAAATATCCGCAAGCTGGTTCTTCATGCTCACAAAAGATAGATCAATATCACCACGAGCAACATGGTCCCAAATAAAATGATTCTGAATCTCAATATGCTTTGTCTTGTATGCTGCTCGGACTGTACGCAATTTTGTTTGCACTTTCATTATCACATAAAAGAGGCACTTTGTCACAATGGACACCGTATTCCTTTAAAGTTTGCCTCATCCACAATAATTGAGTACATGCACTTGCAGCAGCCACATATTCAGCCTCGGCGGTGGAGAGAAATATGCAATTCTGTTTCTTCAGAGACCAACATACCAAAGACCTTCCCAAGAATTAACAAGCTCCAGAACTTGATTTCCTATCATCCTTGTCACCAGCCCAATCTAAATCAGTATAGCCACATAGAGAGAAATTGGAGCCCTTAAGATACCATAGACCAAACTTAGGGGAATGAACCAAATATCGAAAGATTCTCTTGACCGCCACTAAGTGGCTTTCTTTAGGAGCCTCTTGATACCTTGCACACACACCTACACTCAACACAATATCGGGTCTAGATGCGCAGAGGTAAAGAAGAGAGACAATCATGGACTTGTATACCTTTTGGTCCACATCTTTACCATTGGGATTGAGTTCAAGATGATATTTAGCTTGCATTGGTGTGGCAACGCCATTAGGATCCGTCATCTTGAACCTCTTAAGCATGTCCTGGATGTATTTTGCTTGATTTATGAAGGTTCCTTTCTAAGTTGTTTGATCTCAAATCCGAGAAAGAATCATAATTCCCTCATCGTAGACATCTCAAACCTGTCAGTCATAAGCTTTGAAAATTCATGATTAAAAGCTTTATTAGTAGATCCAAAGATAATGTTGTCTACATATAGTTAGCATACGAAGAGCTCCCCCTTAACCTTCTTAGTAAAAAGAGTGGGATCGATTTGCCCAACTTCGAAGCCACGGTCTAGCAAAAGCTCTTTAAGGTGCTCATACCACGCACGTGGGGCTTGTTTAAGGCCATAGAGTGCCTTATCGAGTTTGTAGACATGGTTCAGAAAGTTACGATCCTAAAATCTCGAGGGTTGCTTTACATATACCAACTCATGTAGAGGACCATTAAGAAAAGCACTCTTGACGTCCATTTGTTGTAATTTAAAATTATTATGAGCAGCATAAGCAAGAAGGATACAGATGGACTCAAGACGAGCCACTAGAGCATAAGTCTCACCGAAGTCGATGCCTTCAACTTGGGAATAGCCTTGTGCCATGAGTCTTGCCTTGTTCCTTATAACAATGCCATTCTCATATTGCTTATTCTTGAAAATCCACTTTGTGCCGATAACATTGCGGCAATCCTTGGGCTTCTCTACTAATTTCCAGACCTTGTTGCGCTCAAAATTATTTAGCTCTTCATGCATAGCAGCAACCCAGTCCGGATCTTCAAGGGCTTCAAACACTTTCTTGGGTTCCACCATGGATATGTGAGCTTGGTGCTCACCAAAGCTTGCTAACTCCCTTCTTGTGGACACCCTCCGTCTGAGATCACCTATAACTTTATCAAGAGTGTGACCTCTTAATTCAAGATTCCTTTCTACATGAGCTTTGCGATGAAGTTCAATCAACTTGTTGTTTCTTGGAGGAATATCTTCATCAATTGAGTCTTCGTTGGAATTAATAGCTTGGCCTTGTCTCCAGCTTGATCGGCAAGAATTGGAGATGATGAATCTTGCCCTTGATGTTGATCTGCATCCATAACAGGAGGTTGTTGCTGTTTTGAAGTTTCATGGCTGGATAATCCGGCCGAGGGAGTGGTTGGATAATCTGGCCTGGGAGAACTTGGTCCATCTTGACAGTCTTGTAAGCTTCTGGCTCGAGTTGAATCAGGACCGGATAATCCGGCGTCTCCTAGAAAATCCAGCTTGGGAGTTGCATCAGTTCCTTCATCAACATTTTTAGTTCTGCCAGTCGAGGTAGGTTGACCGGATAATATGGTGTCCACCGGATAATCCGCCATGGAGCTTCCTGGAGCAGTTGATGGATGATCTCCAGCAGTTGGAGGTGTTGGTATAGAAGTTTCTCCAACAATTGGAGCATGTTGAGCTTGTGTCGATGATGGATCTACTTGAGTAGAGCATTGTCCTTCTCGGTCCGCCACAAGGGGTTCCTCAATGGGGCGGAAAAATCCCACACCCATTCTTCTTATGGCATCTTGGGGTATTTCAACATCTGCATCACAAACATCAACTTTCCCCGCACGGGAGCCATGATTTTCCTCGAACACCACACTACAAGATTCTACAACAGTTCCGGAGAGCTTATTATAGACTCTATAAGTGTGGGATTCGGCACCATAACCAACAAAACTACCTTCTAAAGCCTTAGACTCGAATGTAGATAGACAAACTCCTTTGATGAGAAAGAAACACTTACAACCAAATACCTAGAAGTAGGAGATGTTTGGCTTGTTACCGGTAAGTATTTTATAAGGTGTCTTGTCCAAGATTTTGCGGAGGTAGAGCCGGTTGGATGAGTAGCATGCGGTAGAGATTGCTTCATCCCATAAGTTATATGGTGACTTGAATTCAGCCAACATAGATCTTGCCATATCCATTAAAGTCTGGTTCTTCCTCTTGGCTACACCATTTTGTTGAGGGGTGTACGCAGCAGAATATTGGTGTCTTATCCCCTCTTCACTTAGGAATTCATTCAGAGTGTACTTCTTGAACTCAGAGCCGTTATCACTTCTAATTGCCAATATAGGAACATTGTGTTGACGCTGGACCTCGTTGGTGAAATCGGTGATGGTTTGTTGATTCTCGCTCTTCAACTTGAAGAATTAAACCCATGTATATCTTGAATAATCATCAACGATTACGAGGCAATATTTCTTCCCACCGAGACTTGCATGAGATGGAGGACCAAAAAGGTCCACATGAAGGAGCTCCAAGATCCTCTTTGAAATAATTGTCTACCTTCGATGGGGAGAGTCATGCATTTTCCCTTCAACACAAGCCCTGCAAACACGATCTTTGGCAAAGGAAACATTTTCTTTTAGTCCAAGAATGTGGCCACGCTTGTGAAGACTTTACAAAGTTCTCATATTGATGTGGGCTAGTCGGTGATACCATAGCTAGCCCGCGTCGGCCTTTTCGAAAATACACATCGGGCCTGTAGTGGTTTTCCCTGAAAAGTCCACCACATACAGGTCATTTTCGACATATCCAATGAAACTGACCTTTAGAGACTTGCCCCACAAGAGTACCACCAAATCACCATCAATAAAAACTGCAAAGCCCATCTTACCAAGGGCAGGAACAAAAAGTAAATTGTAACCAAGGGTCTCAACAAGCATGACGTCCATGAGGGAGATATCGTGGGCACCACAACCTTGCCGAGACCCAATACCTTAGATTTTGACTTGTCACCATAGGATACGGTTATGTGATCATGGTTTGGTCACATCTCCGAGATGATCTCCTTGATTTCGGTCATATGACTAGTGCACCCGCTATCGAGCACCCATTTATACCCACCGAAAGCATATCCCTGCAAGAAAATTACTTCTTGGTTTTAGGTACCCATTTTTCAATGGGTCCTCTCATGTTAGTAACAAGGGTCTTGGGAACCCAAATAGACCAAGAAATGTACTTATCAAATGGACCAACATAGCAAGCATAGACATCACCATAGTAAAACACAAAATAATTCATAATTAGGATTATTATACCCTGCAAAACCAGTGTAGTTAGTTGTATCATTTGTGACGGTGTTTGTCTTTGCTTGAGCAGTTTTGCTTTTCTTATTCTTGTTGTTCTTCTTCTTCTTGGTCTTGGGGACATAGCCAAGTCCCTCTTTTCATTACTTGTCCTTTTCTTACCAAGAATCTCATTAAGGACTTCATTGCCTTTGGGTTGAGAACCCTTGACAAGTTCTTCTTTCAACCTAGCATTTTCTTCAATAATATCTTCATGTCCACACGATGGTGTGGAGGTGCTAGACATATCATACTTGTCCAATTGAGTTTGGAGCTGATCACGAGACTCGTTTAGAGTAGAGAGTTCACTCTCCAATGCCTTGTAGGCAATGTCAAGTTTCTCTAACTTCTCTGAGAGTCTAGCATGAGCATCCCCAAAGTCAATCTTCTCCTTCTTTAATTTATTTACCTTAGCAAGAGCATTGGCATGTTCCTCTATGAGCTGGGCAACAACCTCTTCATGGAACTCCTCAATTGACTCAAGTTTCTCCTCTAAAGAGACTCGAGCCTCCTCTTCTTCTTCTTCCAGAGCATACTTCAAAGAGGCTATCTCCAAGGCATCTTCTCTTTCAATTCTCCCCTTCTCTTCGAGGAGTTCTTCAGAGTGAGCAAGTTGACTCATAAGAGCATCAAAATGAAGTTTGTGCTCACCTTGCAAGTTAGTGAAAAAATTGTCCAAAGAAATAAGTTCTTGTTTTATCCTAAGGCTTGTATTATCATCCATAACAACATTCATAGTAGTCTTAGGAAATGAAGAAATAGAAGATGATACCTCGGACCCTCTTGCCATAAGGCAAGTGACATTGTTGTTGATGACATTTTTGTTGGGAGAGTCAAAGAGTGATGTGGGACTATATGTGGTGGCTATAGCAGCCACCTCTCGAGAGCTATCTTCATCATCACTTGTGGATGACTATTCCTCTTATGCCACCAAGACAATCTTAGGTTGCTTCTTGTAAGGACCATTTTTCTTGATAAATGGCTTCTTTCGAGGTGCCTTGGACTTTTCTTTGAGGATAAGCATGCCCCCATTATCTTCTCTACTTTGATAGGGACACTCAGCCACAAAGTGCAAATGGACTCCACAATTGTAGCAAGTTCTTATTTTTGGGCCATTCTCCTTTCGCCCACTTGACCCATTCTTGCGCTCAAGTTCAGATTTGGCCTTAGCTGGGTCCTTCCAAAAGTTTCTTGCGTAGAAGGCCATTTACTCACCATGAGCACGCTTGACCTCCTCGGGACAGCTCATGGAGACAACATCGTACCCTCTATCATCCTCATCTTGTTCAACAACATTGGCCCTTAGTGCAACATTAACTCCTTTTTGCATCCCAATTGCCCGAGAGCAAGCATCTTCAGCATTCTTAGCTGCTACCTTGAAGGCCGTCATTTCTTGCATGACTTCATTTGAAGTCATTTGGTGGTAGTTGTGTCTACCTTGAAAACTCTTCAAGTCCATGGGCTCAAAAGCCATGAGGGAACTCACATATTTCCTTTTGATCCATGCATCATCAATGTGAGTGGCTTTATGCTTTCTAAAAGTTGTTGCAATGCTCTTGAGCCTTCTATACATGTCTTCATGGTCCTCACCATCCAACATGTAGAATCCTTTAGCTTCATTGCTTAGAGAATCATACCTATTTCTTCTCATGCTTTCATTGCTGATGAACAAGTCGGTGAGAGCATCCCAAGCTTATTTGGCGGTGTAAAAGTGCTCAATTTGTGGCATGTCCTTGGGACCCACACCAAGCTGAATCATGTGAAGAATTGTTGCATTTACTTGACTGCCCACAACTTCTCTTCTTGTCAAGTTCGTGGGATCTCCAATATGAAGGCCATCTTCTATGATCCTCCAAAGCTCAATCGATGAATTGCACACATGAGATTTCACTAAGAATTGACATTGATTAAATGAAGATGCGATAAGCTTGGGTGGATCACCCCTATTGTTTATATGAGGGTGAGGGATAGGTGGGTCGGGAGAATATAGGTGAGAGACCTCACTATAATCCTCCTTACCACTTCCCTTTCTGGAAGCGGAGCCATTATTTTTCTCACCCACCACTTCATCATCCTTGGAGTCGGCATGAGCCTTATCCTTAGATAGAGGAATGGTGGCCTCAGAGGAAGATGGAGGTGGGACTGTAGATGAGGTGAGATGAGCAACCATTTGCTGCATCTCTTCCATTTTGGTCTCAAAGGATTTTAACAAGGTTGTTTCCAACATCTTGAGGTGATCCATTGTGACCTTGTCCACAGCCTCACTCCCATTTTCCTTAGTACCCATACTTCTCTTATGCTGTTAAGCCCGAATAAAGAGTCGAGGCTCTGATACCAATTGAAATGGATTGTATGGGCACCTAGAGGGGGTGAATAGGTGCTACTTAAAATTTTAATGCTTTTTCAATTTTAGGCTTAAAATATTCTCTACATATGCAATTACAGAGAATTTCCCTATATGCAAACCTAACTACTAGCGAGTAAAGGCGAGTAAGAGTGAGGAACGAGGAAACCGAAGTAGAGCACGCAGAGACACAAGATTTGTTTTACCGTAGTTCCTTCCTTGTTAAGGGAAGTACATCTGCGTTGGAGGGGTGGACGGTACTAAGACCACCACGCCACAATAGGCCTCACCTTCCGATGGATCTCGCCACCAAAGACCTGATCCACCTTTCCACTATTGGTACCCTTCGAGGCAGGAACCGATGCCTTTACACAACTAGCGGGGCACAACTCCACAAGCGAATTGGAGGCTCCTGTAATGACAACAAGCTGCCACAAGAACAAATGTTATCAATATCGAAACACTAGATCTAGATATTAACAAGAATCATAGATCGAGAGATCTCCAAGTGAATGGAGAGGAAGTGAAGCGCTTGATTCGTGATGTCAATGAATAAAGTCCCCTCCTTCAATTCCCCCAAAGATCGAAGCCTTCGGGTGGTTGAAGTGGGGGACCTTGAATGAGAGATTTTGCAACAGACCAGTACTTTTTCGAATGAATCAAGAGATCTAACAGGAGGGGTGATTGGGCATTTTATACCTCCTGTCCAAACAGAGCCGTTGGTGAAGACTGGGGCCGGATTATCTGGCCGGGGGTAAAACTCTGCCCCAGCCTCAGATTATCCGGGGGATATTCCGCCCCCACTGTAACATCCCAAAACTTCAATCCAAGTTTATCAAAGATCAAATCAACCAAAAATGTGGTTAACAAAAACTTTTCCAAATTTAATATGAAAGCATCCATATGTGTGTGCATTTAAAATAGGAGTTGTTTGAATTGCCATGATTGAGTGATCCAATGCTTGTAAAATGTTTCTTAGGTGATTTAAACATCATCTACATCATTCCCAAACTTTGCCTAAAGAAAATCAATTCAAAAAGAATTAAAAAGGAGGAATGGTCATTTTGGCAAATTTAACTCTCATGCCTACTTTGGCTATTCCTAGTACTCAAAACTTAATAGAAACAATTCTTGATCTTTGTACCCCTTGCTAGTACACATAATGAGGTACCAAGGCCCACCTTTTGATCTACTAAAAAAACATGTTGTTAACTATTTTAAATGACAGTTTAAAATTGAATCTAATGCATATGCATAGATCATCCTAATTTCAAAAACCATCTTTTTGAGCTCCACTTTCCAAACCCTTGCAACCAGAGACTACCCATCACTAGTGGAGACCACTCAAAAATTTTGAAACCAAAATTCAAAACTTTCTTTCATGCGGCCATTTAATCAAACACTTGGCATACATAATCTCTCCTCTAATCCTAGCTCACTGTTTACAACAGGGTTTTGCCCCCAATTGATCCCCATTTAATCCCCTTGTCCCCTCTTGATCTAACCAGAGCCTAACCAGCATCTCCCCTACCCCCTAGCTGCACTGCCATGCCATGCCGAGCACCACCTCGCCGGCCGACAGTGCACTCGCAGCAGCAGCCCTCTCCAGCCTCTCTCCTCATGTCTAGCAACTTGCTTGTGGTCCACCTCCACCACCCAACCAGCTCCAGGACAGAGACAGAGGGCAGAGCGGCCAGGAACCGTCGCACCCGGAGCTGGTCGAGCATGCCGACACCGCCCCCAGAGCACGCCTTGTCCCCGCTCACACAGACCGCCCATCGGCACCAGCCCACGCCCACCGCTCCGCCTTGACCGGGAGAACACCCCAGACACCCCCGCTGGCCACCCAATGCCTCATAGCCACCGCTCGTTGTGGCCACCGCCGCCTCTGTCGCGCAGAGCGCCACCTCGCCCCGACCGCGTGCCACCGCCCCTACGGCCGCATTTAAGTTCTAGAGCACTGCCAGGGAACCGCCCATCGATCGCCACCCCCAGCGATGCCTCTACCTCGCCGTAGCCATGTCGCCACTTTCGACCGCCCATCCCGCTCGGTCTCACCGTCAGGCCTATAAAAGGAGCCCTCCCCAGCCTCTCCACTCCACACCATTCCACTCCTCTCACCTCTCTAAACCTTCCCCACCTCTAGCCGGAGCAAGGCGAGCTCTGCCTCGCTGGAATTGGAGCCGGAGCAGCCGCGGCAGGAGGAGAAGGGGGTTGTTGATTGCGACCACCCCAAGCTCCACCGCGACCACGCCTCGCCTCGCCGTCGTCTTCCACGTCGTTTGCCCGCCTCGTCGACCCCGCTGGAGCCCTGGTAAGCCCCCAGCAGACCCCCACCGAGCCGCTAGGGTTCGAGCTCGCAGGCGACCTGTTCGTCGTCGACGACGACCCTCAGCCGTAGATCTAGCTTCTAATCCTACGGCCCACAGCGCGCGTACCGTTTCGCGTGTTAAGTGTCGTTGACAAGCGGGACCCCCCTGTCAGCTGAGCCCCGCGCTGTGGAGCGCCACTGGGCCGGCCCATTTCTTTTCCCGCGCTAGCCCACACATTCAAATCTGGATTTTTCTTTTTAGTTAAATCTAGTTTCTGTCCACTATTTCAAAATTTAATTCTGTGAGTTTGACAAATCCAAATTGCATGAAACTAATTTTGCCTGAAAGGTATGGAAGTAATCTATCCAAGCCCGTTGGATTTAATTCAATTAGAGTTATAGATCTCTCCTAATAAAAAATAAGAAGAAGAAGCTTTTGCAACTTGCAACATTTTTATAAAATCAACCAAGTTAGCTTTTGAGTTGATTCCAACTCTCAAAAATCACATTTCACCATATCTATCCAAATATGTAATAATATTAAGGTTTACATGCAGTGACTATGGACTAGTACCAAAACAATGCTATATAGGCATTTCTAGTCACTTTAAATCATTTACTAATGAACTTGAACCAAAGTAATATTGATCCAACCTTTAAATTTCATTACCACATGTTAGAATATGTGGTGAGGACATGTGTCCACATGATCCCATATTTTGGTGGTGAATATTAAATATTAGTTAATTTTTCAATGAGTAGAAATTACTTTTCTAAAATAAAAAGGATGAAACTATTGAATTAAACTTGTGATGGTTGTGATGATAATAGATCATCCAAGGTGTGTTTTAGAATACCACTTAGCCTAGTTAAGTATTGTTTGGTGATTGTGCACTCCCTATGTATTTATAGACGATAGTACCGACCAAGCTCTCGAGGAGGAGGAGTTCTACCAAGAAGAAGAAGAAGAAGAAGAAGAAGAAGAAGAAGAAGAAGAAGAAGAAGAAAACTTCAACCACTGCACCAACCAAGGCAAGCTACTATTAGCAAGCTAGCACTATCTAAGTGAAAGCCACCTTTAACAATGCAAGCTAGCACTTGCAAGTTTAGTGTTTAACAAGCTAGGATCAAACTAGATGGTTTAGCAAAGATGCCCTAAGTATGCCTTGATCACACCCCTTTGACTATTGGTACTCCAAGTCTTAGTTACAAGTTTTACCCTCTTAGTTTATACAAAGTCCTTTACTTGTTATGGAAGGTAGCATAAAAAGTATAAAACTTGACTTATTTAGAACCCTTTAGATGTCATTCCATGGCATGAGATTGAACCCATCTGTTCCACCTTAGTGAACACTCTTAACTTAGTAGTTTAGAGTAGATCAAAAACTTGAGTCACTTTAGATGGGAACACTTGGTGAAAATGAATTGAGAAAACCTTGGAATGATGAGTCATTCTATTGAGATGTTTTGACATGTGTTGAGAAACACAAATGGTTGATGATGAGGAAAATGTTGAGGCATGAGCCTTAACCTTTTTATAAAACTGATGGTTGGATTCGGATGCGATACCATTCCAAATTTACTGTACAACCACATTACATGAATTGGGTAAGGCTTAGCTGGATATTTATATGCATTAGTATTAGTTCCCTCACGAGAGAGGTTTGAGCTAAGGCTACCTCTCAATGTTGTCCACCTATGCAGTGCCCAAGATGACTGATGGTCATGGTTGGGAGGCCATGCTCATAGGAGAGGTGCTTATACTAGGGTGTGTAAAGGGAAGGTTATGTTTGATTATCTGCATACTAAGTATGATGATTCAGGGTTATCCCTGACAGATGTATCGAATCTTGTGGTGAAAGTGTACCACCTCTGCAGAGTGTCAAACTATTCAAACAGCCGCGTCCGCGGTTATGGACAGTTGGAATGGCCATACTGTTTCGTTGTCAGATGTTTTCTAAATACTTTGGAAAGAATGATGAATCTTGATTTGACCACAACAGGGTTGTGTTTATGACAATAGTTTCCCCAACTTAAGTGATTCTAGAGTTTTATCTTATCTTTCTTTGCTTCTAAACTCAGCTTAAGTTTCAAACTTAACTTTATAGTTAAGCATAGAGTTAGCACTTTAACATAGAATTATAATACTTGTTAGTGGTAGTTTGCGAGTATTTAAAGACTACTCATGGCTTTTGTCCCTAGCTATTATCATGTCCAGACTATGAAGGAGACTATCAAGATGATGGCCAACAGGACGGCTATGATAACTAGGACCATCTGCCTTCGTCAGCATTGCCTGTGCCCCTGAAGATGGAACCCACCGCTACGCTATCTTTTATTTCCATTGATTGTTGTATTAAGACTGGATCATGAGATCCTTATTTGTGTAAGACCTTATGTATGGTTTGTAATGGATGATGTACTGTGATATCCAATCCGTTATGTCTCGCAAAAATGGTAATCCTAGGATTGCGAGGTAGGGCATAACGGGAATCTGGGATTAAAAATCCGGGTGTTGACACCCACACAGAAGGTCGCGCTGTGGCTCCCTTAGCAACTTATTCCGGGGGCGGATTATCCGGCCCCCTTTTTTGGGGCGGATTATCCGGCCTAGGGAAAAACATCGGCCCTAGCTGGACAATCCAAATAAAATTCTGTTCCCCCTCTAAGCGACGCGCATGCCAACTTCTTGGGAGGGGCGGATTATCCGGCCCTGTAGGGGTGGATTATCTGGCCCGGGCAAACTCTCTGGCCCTGGCCGGATAATCCGATAGGTTATTCGCCCCCATACAGAGACTCACACCGTGTCCACCTTTGGCAAAAAGTGGCAGGCCGGATTATCCGGCCCTTGATAGGGGTGGATTATCTGGCCCCCTAACAACAGGTTTTCCAGCTTTCCATGAGACACTTATCTGCAGCACTTAGCACACATGAGATACTCCATGGTATTGTTATCTAACCCACAAAATGCTAGAGATCATGAAATGTTCTTTCACTTTGACCTTGCCTTATCTCGGCTAACTCGGCCATTATACCCCAGCGTGATCCTACCCGGGGTTATCCCACCAACATAGAGAGTATGCCAACATATGTGCATGTTTGCAGCTGATGGAAATATGGTACTGTTTGGGAGAGCTAGTGCTGTTGAAATACATAAGATAGCCAAGAGTCTATTGGATTTATTTTGGAGAAGATGGAAATACCTGGTGCAGGAGGTGCTACTGATCCATCATACAAGAGAGCGGGGGCCATGCACAAATGTTTGATTGGTTTTTATAGAGCCTCTAGATTTCTTTTATGCTATCATGGATTTTATTTGCTGGCTTGCAATTGGAGTATATTGATCTGCATATATTTATTTTAAGGTAAGCTTTTTATGCAACTCTCATATATTTTGTAAATTAGATTTTGTTATTAAAATTGTGATATACTATCTGATATGAGAGTTGTGGATATTTCATGGAAATATTTGTGGGCTAATACGCCAGTGTTGGTATACGGTGATGGATCCGTTTGGAGCCACCGATACGAACCAGGTATTCGTCATGAAAATGGATTTGGAGATTAACATGAAAATTAATAAGACTGTTTTTGTAATTAAAACTTGGTGCTACGAAGGTAACCGTATTGTACCGGTCACAATCCAGGTATAGAACTGGCTAAGTTCTCCGCTAGGGACTGTCCTGAAACGGAACGTGTCGGTGATGGATCCGTAGGAGCCATTGACATTAGTAAATTCAGATGTCTGGGTTCTAGTGGGTCAAAGAGCTCCGCTCTTCTAGAGGCTTGTGTGGTACTAGTTGAGGCTATTGATGTCGGAGTACCCTTCTACAGAGTGTAAAAACGTTAATATTAACCCATGTGACTCCTGGCTTTGGGAATGGTTACTTTCATGTGTGGCACCATGCTTTTTAATTTGCTTAACTACTTTAATCACCTATTTTTGTAAACCAAAGTTTATTTTACAATTTATATGATTGTGTGTCTGATGAGTTTGCTGAGCGCTGCAGAAGATGTCATCATCAGAAGATTAGACTGGACCAGTAGGCGGGAAGCGAATTAGATAACTTAGTTATATTCATTTGTAAATATGTAAATAATCATGTAATAAAATGTTGTTAGTGAGATTCTCGAGATCCACTGTGCCGACTTATGCCGTTATATTTAGCCTTATGCGTGTATAGACATAGGCGTGTGGCGGCTATCATTCTACCAGACCGAGTCTCGGGACATGAGTTTTACTGGTATCAAAGGTCTAGGTTTAGGATACACGGGAAAAAATGGGTAGGGCATTAGGTTAAATTTTGCGACTAACACCGATGCTTGTTTCCTTGTTTAAAACCATTAGATATATTTGTTAGATTTATTGTTTGCTTTCTTGAGAAAATCTTTTGTTTTACTGACGGTCGGGTCAGACAAAATCTTGTGTTAAAAAAAGTGTTAAGTTTGTTTTGGTTTTGAATTTCGAGGACGAAATTCAAATAAGGTGGATAGGATGTGATAATCCTGATTTTTATATTATTATTAATTAGATTTAAAAATTATTTAGTTGCTATTTTGATTTCCTAATCTCTAGTGTTAAAATTAGATGCTAATATGTACATGTTAGAGAAAAGAGAGGAGCTAAATAATCATGTAGATGTAACCTGCCTTGCTTGTGCATGCATGTAGATCAATTTGACTAGAAGTGGAGTTTTTTTGCATTCATGTTGGTCTTGATGCATCGAGTAGTACATGCATGCATTGATGAGAATATGCACGTGGTACCAGGTGGAGGAAGACATGCCGGCATTGGCTAGTCGGTCAAGTCCTACGTGGACTAGTGCATGCTTCCCTAGAGGAGAGTCATCTTGTATGTGTAATCTAGAGAGAGAATAGCAAACAACATGTGGACACGTAGCTAGCTTACAGTGCATGCAGACAGATATTTTAGCTGGTAACCGACGTATCAACTCCTATAAATACCTAGTGTTACTTCCTATGAGACGCACAATGTACATCATCCACTAGTCGGCCAACTTAGAGAGAGAGCGAGACCAGAGAGAGTGTGCCACCATACGTGCATGTTTGCAGCCGATGGAAATATGGTACTGTTGGGGGGAGCTAGTGTTGTTAAAATACATAGGATAGCCGAGAGTCTATTGGATATATTTTGGAGAAGATAGAAATACGTGGTGCAAGAGGTGCTACTGAACCATCATAGAAGAGATCGGGAGTCATGCATAAATGTTTGATTGGTTTTTATAGAGCATCTGGACTTCTTTTATGCTGCCATGGATTTTATTTGCTGGCTTGCAATTGGAGTATATTGATCTGCATATCTTTATTTTAAGGCAAGCTTTTTATACAACTCTCATATATTTTGTTCTCATATATTTTGTAAAGTAGATTTTGTTATTAAAATTGTGATATACTATTTGATATGAGAGTTGTGGATATTTCATGGAAATATTTGTGGGCTAATATGCCAGTGTCCGTATACGGTGATGGATCCGTTTGGAGCTACCAATACAAACCGAGTATTCATCATGAATGTGGATTTGGAGATTCACATGAAAATTAATAAGACTGTTTTTGTAATTAAAACTTGGTGCTACGAAGTTAACCGTATTGTATCGATCACAGTCCAGGTATGGGACAAGCTGAGTTCTCCGCTAGGGGTGGCTCTGAAACAGAACATGTCGGTGATGAATCCGTAGGAGCCATCGACATTAGTAAATTTAGGTGTCCGGGTTCTATTGGGTCAAAGAGCTCCGCTCTTCTAGAGGCCTGTGTGGTACTAGTTCAGGATGTCGACGTCGGAGCACCCCTCTGCAGAGTGTAAAAGCGTTAATATTAACCACTATAACTCCTAGATTTGGAAATGCTTACTTTCATGTGTACCACCATGCTTTTTAATTTGCTTAAGTACTTTAATCACCTATTTTTGTAAAGCAAAGTATATTCTACAATTTATATAATTGTGTGTATGATGAGTTTGCTGAGTATGATTTATCGTACTCACCCTTGCTCCCCCATGTTTTTATCAGAGCTGCACTGCAGAAGATGTCATCATCAGAAGATTAAACCCGACCAGTGGGCGGGAAGCGAATTAGATAACCTAGTTGTATTCATTTGTAAATATATAAATAATCATGTAATAAAATGTTGTTAGTGAGCTTCTCGAGATCCACTGTGTCGGCTTATGTCGTTATTTTTAGCCGTACGTGTGAATAGACCTCTGGTATATAGACGCGTGGCGGTTGTCATTCTACCGGGCCGGGTCTGGGGCGTGACAGTTTTAATGGTAGCAAAGCTCTAGGTTTAGGATACGCGGGCAAAAATGGGTAGGGCATTAGGAAATTTTGCGATTAACATCGATGCTTGTTTTCTTGTTTAAAACCATTAGATATATTTGTTAGATTTATTGTTTGCTCGCTTGAGAAAATATTTTGTTTTACTGACGGTCGGGACAAAATCTTGTATTAAAAAAACGAGTTAAGTTTGTTTTGGTTTTGAATTTCGAGGACGAAATTCTTATAAGGTGGGTAGGATGTGATAACCCTGATTTTTATAGTATTATTAATTAGATTAAAAAAAATTAGTTGCTGTTTTGATTTACTTAAGCTCTAGTGTTAAAATTAGATGCTAATATTTGCATGTCAGAGAAAACAGAATCTAAATAATCGTGTAGATGTAACTGTCTTGCTTATGCATGCATGTAGATAGATGTAACTGCCTTTCTTATGCATGCATGTAGATCAACTTAACTAGAAATGGAGTTTTTACATTCATGTTGGTCTTGATGCATCGAGTAGTACATGCATGCATTGATGAGAATGTGCACGTTCCTAGTACTAGATGGAGGAAGACATGTCGGCACTGGCTAGTCGGTCAAGTCCTACGTGGACTAGTGCATGCTTCCCTAGAGAAGAGTCATCTTGTGCGTGTAATCTAGGAAGAGAACAGCAAACAACATGTGGACACAGCAAACAACATGTGGACACGTAGCTAGCTTAAGAACTTATCGGTCCGAGGAGTTCGGGTTCTGTCTTCGGACTCCGGGATCGGGGCCTTCGGGTCCGTGAGGAGTACTTGGTGGTTCCGGGACGGTGAACTCCCTGTTTGGGTTTGCGGTTTTTTGTCGACGGCTTAGGGTCATTGGTACTGTGAAGGAGATCTTGGCGATGATCTTGTCGACTCGAGAGAAATTGTAATAGTCTCCTACCGAAGACATATCCCCAGCACACGATCGCAGACACTAAACAGAACATTACGTAGAGGTCGTGTCTCGTTCGTACTTTAACTCAAAATACCTTGCAAACGGGGCGCTGTCAGATGGCAACAAGCTATCTTGTTGTCGTAGCATAAGCCCCGAAACGCCATCTAGGGTTTCGAGTGACGTCTGGCGGCGCGTGGGCGATTCTTTAATCCCCACGGCGGGATCGACGTGTTGATTGGGATCTCTCCGCTGGCTGTGTCTCTCCCCCCGTTGGGATGGCGGACGCGGACATGGCGGGTGACAAGGGGAAGGAGTCTGAGGGAGTAGGAGCCATGGCGATGGGGAGCTTCGCAGAGAAATTCAAGAAGTTGAACCTTACATAGAAGGAGAAGAAGATCCTTATGATGGATGACATGGAGGATGAAGAGGGACTGAAGATTACTCTGGTGGGGAAGGTTCTTGCACCAGCGAATTTCCATATCCAGACAATCATCAGTGCCCTGCGGCCTCAATGGGGGAACCCAAAGGGGCTGGAGTTTGAGGCAATGGGTGATGGCATACCTGGAGAGAGAACAAGATCGGAAACGAATCTGGGAGGGAGCACCATGGATGGTTGGGAACCACGCGGTTGTGTTGAACGACTTTGAAACCAGCAGGCGACCGTCTGAGATTCGGTTCGAAAGGATTCCCATCTGGATTCAGTGTCATGATCTCCCTTTCAACTGGCTGAATCCGGGGAGAGGGGAGATCATTGCTAAACAGATTGGTGAGTTCATTAAGCTAGATACATCTGGTAATAGCAGAGGATAGGGTCAGAGCCTACGGGCTAGGATTTGGCTAAATATCAATGAACCCATCCAGCGGTTTATTCAGATAAATTCACAGAGGTGGAATGAGCTGATTCAATATCCAATATTGTATGAGAAGTTGCCGTACTTCTGCTTTTCATGTGGTAAGTTGGGTCATTCAGCGGGTTTTTGCCCGTCTCCTGCTGAGAGGGATGAGGAAGGCAACTGGCCGTATGATGCTTTTATACGTGCCGTAGATCCACGAAAGGTGAAGAGGGAACCTCAGTGGCAATCAAGTGGGAGTGCCAGCGCAGGTAGTATGAGGCCTCTGATGCAGCCTACGCGAGGTCCGTTCAATTATTTTTCACAACCCAGGGAGGAGATGGGTAAGAGTGACGCTGATGGTGAACCAGTTCGGGGATCGGCACTTTTTGGTAGCCAGAGTAACATACAGTTTATGTCCCAGGGAAGGGAAAGAGGTGGCCCAAGGAAGAATGTGCACCGTAAGCTGAATATGGAACATCAGATGTATGGGCCAAAAGCTACTGTATCAATCTCGGAGATGGGTGATGGACAGGGGACCAAGCGAACTGCTCTTATTAATTCGCCAAGTAAGATTGATGCAGATGTTGCTGACCTGAAGAAAAAGAGGGCGACAAGTGAGGAGGGTGATTTTGTAGAAGAAGCAAAGGATGGAGATGATAACACCTGTTTGGCGGAGGCTGAGGAGCAGCCCCGCCTATCCCAATGAGTTGTCTAAGCCTGAACTTTCGGGGGCTTAGGAACCCTGTGACAGTTCGAGAGCTGCGCAATATGGTGAAGCAAGAAGGGCCCACTCTCTTGTTTGTAATGGAAACTAAAATTACAGCAAGGAGAGTTGAGAGTTTGAAAAACACGTTCGGTTTTAAAGGGTGTTTTGCTGTCAATAGTGATGGGCTAAGTGGGGGTATTGGCCTCTTTTGGTCAGATACAGTGGATGTTTGTGTTGCGAGTTTCAGCAAGGGGCATATAGATGCCAAAGTAACAATGATTGGTAGTGATCTGCCACAATGGAGGTTCACTGGTTTTTATGGTGAGCCAAGGGCTGAAAATAGGCATCATAGCTAGAGATTTTTGCGTACGTTGCATGCGATTCAACATGGAGCATGGCTATACACAGGTGATTTCAATGAGACCCTTTTTGCAGAAGAACACTTCAGCACAGCCATGAGGCCAGAGTGGCAGATGAGAGCATTTAGACAAGCCGTTGATGATTGCTCTCTCCAGGATCTGGGCTATAGTGGGGTTCCTTTCACTTGGGACAACAAACAACCGGGGAATGCAAATGTCAAAGCTCGGTTGGATAGATCGTTTGTCAATGCAGAATTTCTGCAACTCTTTGAGTTCGCTCGTGTTAAACATATCAGTTCTACGGAGTCTGATCACTGTTTTGTACTCACTGAGATGAGGCGCAGTTGTATTAATTCTCGAACTATGTTGGCGCAAAGAAATTTCGTTATGAAAATATGTGGCAAACTCATTCGAACTATGATGAGTTGGTTAAAGATTCTTGGCAGCGTGGAGCTGGCCAGCATGGCCTAGAAGGGGTGGTGTCGGCCCTAAATGTGATGCAAAATGCACTAAGTAAATGGGGTACCAAGGAGTTTGGTGTCCTGCGGAAAAAAATCAAAAAACTGCAGCAGCAGCTAGAGAGGCTTCGAACTGTGTCAGTTGGTTTGGGGCCATCGGATGAGGAGCGTTCTACTGCAAAGAAGTTGCGGGAAGCTTTGAGGCAGGAGGAAATATGGATGAAACAGAGGAGCAGGGTGCAATGGCTAAAAACAGGAGATCGTAATACGTCTTACTTCCATGCCCAAGCTGCTCAAAGAAAGAGGATTAACCGGTTCTCATCTCTGAAATGTACAGAGGATGATCGGGTATGTGAACAACCGGAGGATGTCAATGAAGAAATTCTGAATTTTTATAAATCGTTGTATCATACGCAGGGATACAAAGATATGAGTGAGCTTCTGGATGTTGTTACTCCAAGAGTTTCAGAACAAATGAATTTGTCCCTAACAAAGGAATTTGTGGCTGAAGAGGTAAAGAAAGCTTTATTCCAAATGGCTTCGTCAAAAGCACCAGGAGTAGATGGTTTTACGGCAGGCTTTTTCCAGAGACACTAGGACCTGTTGCAGGATGATGTGGTGCCGGCGGTGCTGAGGTTTCTTAATGGGGGGAGTTACCTATGGGATTAAATGATACGGCTATTACTCTGATTCCAAAGGTTACAAACCCACAATACATTTTCCAATACAGACCAATATCTCTCTGTAAAGTTCTCTATAAGATTGCAGCAAAGGCCATTGCAAATAGGATGAGAGGTATGTTGGATGAAATCATTGGCGAGGAGCAAAGTGCGTTTGTACCGGGGCGTTTGATCACAGACAATGTCCTGGTTGCATACGAGAGCGTGCACTGCCTCAAGAAAAAGAAGAGTAAAACGGCTTTTTGTGCGGTAAAATTAGATATGATGAAGGCTTATGAATTGAATGGCACTATCTAGAAGCAATGCTACTGAAGCTAGGTTTTGATCGTAATTTTGTAAGGCTGATTATGAAGTGCGTCTGTTCAGTGAGGTTTAGTATCAAAGTGAATGGAGAGCTTCTGGATTTTTTTCTCACCTTCAAGAGGATTGAGACAAGGCGATCCCATGTCACCGTATTTATTTCTCATATGTGGAGAAGGTTTCACGTCTCTACTGAATACGTATGGTGCATATGTGGATAAAGGTATTCGAGTGAGTACTAGATCTCTATGGATAAATCACCTGCTTTTTGCAGATGATAGTTTGATTTTTATGAGGGCATGTACTAGGAGTGCTGAAAGATTGAATGCAATTCAGAAAATATACGCTGACGGCTCTGGACAGAAGGTGAATAAACATAAAAGCTCTGTTTATTTCAGTCCAAATGCTCTGCAGCCTTTGAAAGATGATGTAAAGAGTCTTTTGGGTATTTCGGTAGAGGCTTTTACTGAGAGATAGCTTGGACTCCCCACAGCGGTTGGAAGAATCACTAGTGGCACTTTTGACCACATTGGTGAGAGGTCAAGGGGAAAAATGAATGGTTGGTCTGAAAACCTGATGTCATGTGCAGCGAAGGAGACTCTTATTAAGGCAGTGATACAGGCTATTCCATTGTACAGCATGAGCTGCTTTAAACTCACAAAGAAGGTGTACAAGGTTTTGATCTCATATATGGCCAGATTCTGGTGGAGTGGATCACTAGACAAAAGATCATTACATTGGTTATCCTGGGATAAACTTGTTGCACCAAAATCAAAGGGAGGCTTGGGCTTCCATGACCTGGAGAATTTTAATCTAGCACTATTGGGGAAACATGGATGGCGATTTTTAACTAATCCAAATTCTCTTTGTGCTAGAGTTTTAAAAGGTAAATACTTCAACAATGTGGATTTTATGCAAGCAACCATACCCCGACGAGCATCAACAACCTGGAGGGCTATAGTTGCAGGTCGTACTGCCCTTGCAAATGGGCTCATTAAGCGAGTGGGTAATGGAACCACAATTAGGACATGGGAAGACAATTGGATTCCAGGTACTTTTTGTCTGAAACCTATGGGTCGGAAGGGTTCTTTACCATTGGAGCATGTCTCAGACTTAATCAATACGGATTCACGTTCATGGAAGGTTGCTGTTGTTCGGGATAATTTTTTAGCCCCAGATGCGGAGGCCATTTTAAACATTCCCCTGAGGGCAGCTGGAGGAGAAGACATGTTGGCATGGAGCTTCGAAAAGACAGGCATATACTCTGTAAAATCATCATACCGTACTCTTATGATTCGAAAAGAGCATGCAGCTCTAGAAGAAGGGACGGCTATGGGAACGTCATCAGCAGATGAGGATATGTGGAATTCTCTTTGGAAGCTTCACGTGCTGCCGAAGGTCAGAGTGTTTTGGTGGAGGGTAATAAGAGGTATATTACCTGATGCCATCACGCTCAAACATAAACACATCAAAGAAATTGGAAGGTGCGAGGTGTGTACAGCTGCAGATGAAAATCTTATGCATGCTCTGATAAACTGCTCACACGCACAAGCTTTTTGGGAGGAAGGTAGGCGGGCTCTGGATCTGAAACTACCTAGATTGCACCAGAATACTTGGGTAAAAGATATTCTTTGTGATTCAATGTTCAATGATGAACAGAGAGCTAGAATCATCAGTATTATGTATGCGATCTGGTCATCCAGGAATAGATGGGTACATGATGAGGAGAAGTATGATCCTATTCAGTCTGTTAGAAAAATCAGAGAAGAGCTGCTTTTGCTAGAGGTCCAGAGGACAAGTTCCAAGAGGGTGGATGGTGAGTCTTGGCGTCCGCCTGCCCCAGGTTGGATCAAAATCAATACGGATGGTGCTACTGATGCAGAAAACTTGAGGGGTGGAGGAGGGGGGGTTGCTAGATCCCACCTCTCTTTTCTAGGTGCGTGGAGCAAACCCCTTGGTGGGGTGACGGATCCGTTGATCGCTGAAGTGCTGGCCCTGAGGGATGGAGTCATCTTTGCAAAACTACGAGGCTATTCCCATGTGATTATGGAGACAGATAGTTTAGAGGTAGTTAACCTCTGGTCATCGCGCCATGATGACCGATCTATTGTGGCGCCTATCCTGAATGAAGTTGGGGAGCTGGTTTCTGATTTTGAGTCTTTCTCCGTTCAACATGTTAGGCGAACGGCAAATAACTCAGCTCATAGGTGTGCAAAGCTTGCTTGTACACTTGAGCAGATTAGTAGTTGGCTCGATGAGAGCCCTTATTTTCTTGCTGAAAGCCTGATGGCTGATTGTATTGGAAACCAAATTTAATAAAGCTCCTGAGTTTCTACGCAAAAAAAAAGATGGCAACAAGCTAGCTCAATGGCGGGTCTCGCGCGGGCGGTGGTGCTTGCTTGACGAGGCGGGGAGTGGTCCCTATTAATAGACAGAGGATGTCCCAAGCGAGGCCAGCTTGCAGCAGGCGGAGGAGCTCGCGAGGAGGGTAACGGGGACACGCGGGACACCAAGGCGAGGAGTTCAGGATGCGCGCGGTGACGCGGGCCGGCGCGGTGGTGACGGTCGAGGGCATGGGGTCGATGCAGGCAGAGGGCGCGGCGGCTTACGGGCATGGCCTATAGAGAGACGGCTTGGCGGCCAGAGGAAGGAGATGAGGCCCACGACGGTATAGTTCGAGAAGGAGGCGACACCGGACGACGGGGTCGCGTGGGGCTGGGCGCAGGAGGTGAGGCAGAGCGGAGGCCGCAGGTGGCAGTCATGGCTCAGGGGGCGGAGCGCGAGTAGACCTTGAGGGGCCGCCGGCGAGGTGAACGTCCGAGACGGCACCAGGACGCAGAGAGAGGTGGCGTGGTCCGGGCCAGGCTCCGGCGAGGTGGGCATAGGCGACGGGGAGAGTGTTATATGTTGATCCAAATTCTACAAAGTAGAGGCCAACTTCTGACGTAGCGGAGCGAGGCCCGTCGCCGGAGGCTTGGGCCGATGCGGATAAGTTGCATCTGTGAAATCCCCGACGTTGTGTAAACACTCTCCGTTATAGTGAAGTTTCGCTGGCTGGCACCCGTGGTTTTTCCCTTCTCTTTGTTGGAGAGGGTTTTCCACGTTAAATCTGTGTCCCCTTGCTGTGATTTTGTTTTCGTTCTTCATTATTTACTTGTCGCAAATCTAACAGAGAGGAGCTCGAGACGATAGGGCAACGCTGGTGCAGAGCTTGGCTTGGCAACAGAGGGTGGCGGCGCTGAGAAGGGGAGAGGCACGAGCGAGGTGAGGGAAGGAGAGCGACGCGGTGAGGAAGAGGGGATCGCGAATCGCGATGGTTCGGGAGAGAGAGCGTGCGGGGATTGCGGGGTTGGTGGGCGCTGGCAACGCGGGGTGGGGCCGGGGAAGCGGGGCAACATGCGAGATGGGGTGCGTCGCTTGCGTCGTGATGGAGTGAGGGGCAGCAGCGGGCGCTCACGCGTCGCTCGTACGCGAGCCAAGGGGATGCGGGCGGTTGGTCGTGGGTTGGGTGGATCGGGTAGGATTAGGTGGGTAGGATTAGGTGGGTGGGGGCTGCAGGATTAAGTGGTGTGGTGGCGGCGGCAGGGAAGTGGGGTGAGGAGGGAATAGGGTAGATTTAGGGTTTGGTTAGGATGGGCGGTAGGTGGTCGGTTGGGCCTGGCCGGCTGCCTCCTCTAAAAGTAATTTTATTTTTTATTTTTATTTTAGAATATTTTTATAAATAGTTTTTAGATAAATAAAAGATGCACAAAATATCAGGGTTTAAATTTAAAATAAAAGAGAGAATAATTAGGAAACAACAATAGGCTTTTGGAAAATAGTTTTAGGGAAACCATGTATGATGTCATTATGATGCTTAAATGCAACGTGGCATGACGACATGAGCATGCCATCATGATGATGCACAAAATAGAAACGCCAAGCGATTTTCTAATAGCGATTTTACCAGGGTGCTACAATCAGTAAGATGTATTGCCAAGTGAACCATTATATCAAAAAAAGCTGGTGGGAACAGCATCTCAAGTTTGCAAATGATTATAACTATTTCAACCTTCAACCGATCAAGCACTTCAACTCTAAGAGTCCTGGCACACAACTCCTTGAAAAATCTGCCCATGCAGCAATAGCCTCATACATACCCTTTGATGCAATTCCTCTAAGCCCAGAAGGCAATACACGCTGAAAGAGAATGTGACAGTCATGCGTCTTCAGACCATGTACTTTACCACCAACAATATCTACACATCTTTCTACGTTCACACAGAAACCATTTGGAAATCTAATTTTTACCAAATACATGTACAGTTTTATCTTCGGCACTTTCTCAAGCATCCATGGTGCATGGGGCTTTGAATAACGGTCACCCTCATCATCCATCCAAAACTTTTTCCTAATCTTCATTTTCTATAAATCAAGTCTGGCACTAATAGTGTCTTTATTCTTGCCTTCTAATTCAAACAGGGTACCAAGGATATTATCTAAAATGTTCTTCTCGATGTGCATTACGTCAAGGTTGTGAACTATCTTCAGTTTCGACCAGTATGGGAGATAATGCAAGCTCGTCTTCAGGTGCCACGTAGGTTCACCTTCAACTGTACATTTTCTCTTCTTGGATGCATGATTTTTTCCTGGATCGTAATCCTTCACTTTTTCAACCTTCTCTTCTACTTCTTCAAATGTAAACTTCCTCGGGGGACCTCTCTCCTCAGTCTTTCCATTGAATAATCTGCTTAGGAATCGCTGGGTACCAATATATCCTATTTTGTTTTTCAAAGACTCATAGCAAGGATCCTCATCACAATGCACACATGCAAAAAAAACTTTAGTGTTATGTCCATACATAGTGTCATATCCATCATAGTCATGAATAGACCAAAGTAAAGCCGCATGCAAGTCAAATTCATCTCCTGTGCATGCATCGTACGTCTTCACACCTTTCCAAAGTTCCATCTTATCTTTAATCAAAGGCTGCATAAAAACATGAAAATCCTTCCCCGGTGAACACTTTCCAGGTATAAATAATGACAACATGAAGTTGGACTGATCCATGCATATCCAACGAGGGAAATTGTACGAAATGACAAAAACTGGCAACATACTATATGAATTATTCATACTGCCAAAAGGATTGAATCCATCCGTGGAAAAACCTAGCCTGAAGTTACGGGAATCTGTAGAGAACCATTCAAACGCATTGTAAAAGTGCTTCCATGCCTCACCATCAGCTGGGTGCCTCAATACATTATGCTCAACAACCCTCTTCTCGTGTGCCACTTGGTGTTCTTTGACATTTCTTTTGAAACAAAAATCTTTGTAACCTTGGAATTATAGGAAAGTATTAAAGCACCTTGTGCGTAACTTTCTTATTTGCATCCAGGTCTTTTCATCTTGAAACTCCACACTTAGGGTAATGAGTGTGGTTCTTATAATCTCCCCAGAACAAAGCACAATCAAACTTGCATACATAAATTTTCTCGTAACCAATATCAACATCAGATAGTACTCTCTTAGCTTCAGCATAAGATCTTAGAAAATTCACACTAGGCAAAGAATCACATAACACCCTAAAGAATAGATCAAATGCTCTATTGGTGACCCGGTTTCTTGATTTGATATGAAGCATCTTTATAATAAAGTTCAACATCGTGGTTGTGCTGCAACCCTCATGAAGCTCTCGCTTAGCTTCTTTAATAAGCTTTGCATAAATGTTTGCTTGATTAGGACCTTTCTTTCTTGACTTCTGCAGATCATCAACCATTGTATTCAAATAATCAAAATCATTTGAATTGTCTTCCTCAACATCCTCATCCTCATCACTTGCATACGCACCATGCTCGCTACCCACGTTACTTTCATCATCGCTAAATGCTTCCCCATGATATATCCACCTTGTATATGTCACGACCATGCCATTGCAATTCAGGTGATGATGAACAATCTTTTGATGATGTTGTAAAATATTAAGGAACTTAGTGCATGGGTAATGGATCCAGTCACAGTTCCTGTTATCTCGCCCAAACTTCATAAACTCACTTACACCTTTCATGTATGGACTAGTGAACTTTATCCTCTCGGTGATCCAAGATTTCTCCATTACCTACAATTCATCAAATTGCAACACTAAATGCATGAGCATAAATACAAACTCATCATATCATTTAATTATTCAAACTTCAACGACTGTACATGTTCATACCATGTACAACATAAAACCTCGCTAACATACTAGTCCCAAAGATCAATGAACGCCCAATATACCATTGCAGTGAATAAAGGAAGAATATTAATCAAAATCAAACAACCGGTCGACATATCACCTAATAATCAACATGAAACCTAAACTCACCGAAAGTTTCCCTCCGCCACGTCTAACACTGTGTTGCCCGGCAATGCCGACTCAGCAATTATTGGGATCGCCTAGCTGAGTTGCGTGATCGCCTAGCTGGGGCACATGATTGATTTGGGGCGCAACGTGAATGCCTCCCTCACAGAGGCATCGATGGCTAACAAGACAAGAAGCCCAAGTAGTTATTCTACTGATCCAGGACGCCGACACAATAAAAACCCCGATCTCTATGATTGGATTTCAATGACAGACCTAATAATTACTACAAAAGAAGTAACAATCCTGGATCTAACACTAAACCAACTCTAGTCTAGTGGTTGTATGCGGACCGACCGTTTGGTCTCAGGTTCGAGGTTCGATCCCGCAGGCAACATATTTTTGCAAATTATCCCTTTCATATTCCTTCTCCTAGGCAAGTCGGTCCCACATGATATCAACGATGAAACCAAAGCGCTATAGACCATATTTGTCACCCTTGTATGACCCACGAGGCCACCCCTTCCCCATGGTTTATATGTGACATTTATGGGCAGAAAACAATGACAATAAATCAAACCGTCAACGACTAACACACATGCTTGATGCTAGCCCCAAATCATCACCTATTAAGACATATCCATGACGCTTTGCAACTTTGTCATCGCGCTATTTTTCACTAAATATCATATTTGTAGTAGTGCAAGTATGTCTCAGAGTGCGACGTCTGCCATAGAGTGAAAGTCGTTCATCAGAAACCATCTGGTCTTCTACAACCATTGAAGCCTCCGGAATGGAAATGGGACAAAGTAGAGGTGGACTTCATAACTGGCTTCCAAGGTCTCAGAAAGGCAACAATGCAATCTTTGTTGTCATTGCCATGCTCCCAAAAGTGGCTCATTTCTTTCCGGTGAAGGAAACAATTTCTAGAAATCAACTGGCCAAGCTCTATATCAACAGAATTATCTCTATGTATGGGGTTCTTCTTCAAATTAGCTCAGATCGTGGGAGTATCTTTACCTCCGAGTACTGGGAAAGTTTCCATAAAGGCTTGGGAACAAAGCTAAACTTCAGCACCGCATACCATCCTCAATCGCAAGGGCAAGTTGAAAGGATCAATCAGATTCTCGAAGATATGCTTCATGCTTGCATCATCTCTTTCGGCATGAAGTGGTAAGAGTGCCTCCCATATGCTGAACTCTCCTACAACAACAGCTTCCAAAAGAGACTCAAGATGGCACCCTTCGACGTCCTCTATGGTCGCAAGTGTCTAACTTCGATTGGTTGGTCAGGGGCAGGTGAAAGAAACTTCTTTGGCCCCGACATTGTCACTCAAGAAGAAGCAAAGGTTCTTATCATTCTTGAGAACTTGAAAATTACTCAGAGTCAGCAGAAAAGAAACTATGACAGGAAACACACGAATATGGAGTATGTCCCTGGTGACCTTGTTTACCTTCATGTCACTCCCATGAGAGGCACTCATCACTTTAGTATCAAAGGCAAGCTTGCACCTAGATACATCGGTCCCTTCAAAGTTTGAGCAAGAAGAGCAGAAGTTGCTTATATGCTTGAGCTTCCTGAAAAACTCCCCCCAAGGTTCATGATGTCTTCCATGTCTCTCAACTCAAGAAGAGCTTTAAGGATCCCGACAGGACCGTGGATCACGAGCTCATCAATCTTCAAGAAGATCTTTCCTATAAAGAACACCCCCTCAAAATTCTAGAAGTGGCGGAATGAAAGACTCACAACAAGTCCATAAGGTTCTGCAAGGTGCAGTGGTCGCAACATTCCATGGATGAAGCAACTTGGGAGCGCGTGGATGACCTCTGTTCTGAGTATCCTACCCTCTTTGAGTCTTCTTCCTCCAAGAATCTCGGGGCAAGATTCCTGTTTAGTGGGGGAGAGTTCTAGCATCCCAATGTCCTAAACTTTGTAATGCTACATGTCCTAATAAATATATTGTTAGTTCCTACATCTCATTATTGCATCATCATAATATCATGCTCATGTTACCATGCCACCTTGCACTTGAGCATCATATCAAACCCCTTTTCATTTGGTTCTTATCTCATATGCATTTGTCTCATTAATTGTATTGCCTCTTGATATATTGCATTTGGTTCTTGATAAATTTCTTGATGCCCAAGTTGAGCTGGGGGCATATCTTTTACAACTCCACCACCTTTCTTTGTCACCACCTTATAATTCCACCATCCAAACTATATATGAGCATTTGAGTTTCTTTTGGTGTTATATCTATCTCATATGTATTAAGATGGATCCACTCCTATTTCTACATGCTCCCATATATTTTCAATGTTGTTTTCACAATATTAACTATGTGGGGCGACATGGCCACCTTTGCATGTCATGTGAGTAGAAATGCTTATATTAAGCTCCCATATGGTTTTATTTAATATATGCTCATGTATGATGCTATATTTGGCTACAAGTCTAGTGGGAAAATACACGCTATTATGGTCATTTAGCTTCATATATGTGCATATTCTCATTATTTTCATATGACAGGCAAGCTTGTTGTTTTGCATGTGGTTTAATTCAAATTTGAATGCATGTATGAGAGATATGGCCACATTGTCCTCTATTTGTTTTCATAACTAGTACTTGCTCATTATGGCTCATGCATGGCCCATGCAAGCTTCCCCTCACCTTCCCTTTATTTGTATCCTTGTTGATTTCTTTGGAATTTATAAGGAAGGCTTGTTTTGTTCAAATGCAAGAAAGTGCTTAAGTCCACCCAAGCAAACATAAGATCATTCCCTTTTTCTCTATCTTGGACTGTTCTTGTATCTCTTGTTTTTGTAGTTCTATTGGGAAACCTATCTAAACAACTTGTTTGCAACACAAACAAAAAACAAAGAAGGAGAGGAATAAATCTAAACCCTCTATCTACCCTTCTATCCCTCTAATCCTAGACATGAACCCCAACCCTCCCCAAAACCGTGGTGAGCACCCCATGTGCATGTTTTCTGATCATCACCATCACCCCCTCTAGCTAACACCCAGCTGCCTCACCCCTATCTCCCTGACCGACCCGACCAACACCCAACAGAACCAACCTAGCGCCACCCTCCCTAGTGCGATCGAGCAGTCGAGGATAGCCGCTGCACCAGCCACATGCACCACATATCCATGCTACCTGGACCACCATGCTATCCTACGGGCCAAGGGTCCTATTCCTCTTCCTGTCTTGCTCATGTGCTTGTGACCCTAGCCTCGCCCATGCATCGCGTGTGCCCGGTACCTCTCGGCATAAAGCGAGCAAGCAGACTAGCACCGTTAGCACCAACCCCATCCACCCCTCTCCACCTACCAGATCACTTCCCCCCTCTCTCTTCTTCTCCATAAAGAACCATGGCCATGCCACCCTCTTCCAAACCCTAGTTCGGCCTTGAACACATCTAGCATCGGGGAGCAGGAGAAGGGAGCGAAGGGAGTTGGGGAAGACGCGAGGAATGCCAAGGTCGCCGTGCACACGGAGAAGAAGAGCCCGCTCGCCAGAACAGCTCCGCTGCCGTCGTGGCCGACCCCCACAGCAAGCTCATGTCGCCAAGCCTCGCCATCGATCTGCTCTGCCTCTCCATCTCTGGCTTTGCGAGAAACCTAGGTGAGCCCCCTGCTTCCTCCTAGACATGGCCGCACTCCCTCCCGAGCCCCGTAGCACCACCTCTCGTTGTCGAACTCTCTACGCGTGCGCTCGTTGTCGCGGTCGCCGCTAGCCTGTGCAGCACGAGGATTTGAAGCATTGCAGTCGCTGCTATTTCCTCCGTGATTTTCCATCGATGCAGCCCGCCTTTGGAGTTACTTCCTAAATAAAATCTACATCCCTAGCCAACCTCTCTAACTTTCATTTTTGCGTCGCCGTGTTTCGTCCATCCGTTGTGTCGTCAATCTCATCGGAAGTCGATGATACATCCATTTTGCATCACTATTCTATATCATAATTTACTGTTATTCATTGATATATTTTATATTAAGAGATGATACTTATGTTATTTCATCTGTTTTTGCATGGTTGATGACTTTTGGAGCATGGACCGCTGCAGTCAGGATTCTGATGGAAAATGGGCTATTTGGAGGCGAAATCCGCGAAGATCAGAAAATACATGGAAAATTCTATTTTTCCAGAAGACGGAGATTGCCAGAAGGGGAAGTGGAGATGGGCCAGAGGGGGTCCACACCACCCTTAGCACAGGCATCCCTAAGTCGCGCCACCAGGTGGTGTGGCCATCCTGGCCCACTCTAGGCTCTCCCCTCTAGCGTATATTATCCCCACGGAAACCTAATACCTGGGAAGCAAACACAGAAACATTATGTCGCATCTGCGGGGCGGAAAATACTGAAAGAGAAAGATCTCTCCGGCAGACAGAATTCTGCCGGGGGAATTCCTTCCCGGAGAGGTGAGATCATCGCCATCAACACCACCATCAAGTTGGACTTCATCGGGATCATCATCATCATCACCACCACCATCATCTCCACCAGCACCATCATCACCACTTCATAACGTTGTAACAATTGGGTTGAATCTTGCATAGTTCTTAGGGGAAACTTTCTCGGTGTTGATTACTCCTTGTAGTTGATGCTATTGAGTGAACCATTGAATTATTGTCTATGTTCATATTGTTACATATCATTATATTATCTCTGGTCTTGATCTATATGATGTCTTGTGAGTAGTTCGTTTTATTCTTGAGGACATGGGAGAAGTCATGTTGTTAGTAGTGGAATTGTGTTGAGAAAGATTCAATGGTTTGATATTTAAGTTGTGGTGTACTTCTTCTAGTGGTGTCATGTGAATGTCGACTACATGACACTTCACCTATATGGGCCTAGGGGAATGCATTGTGTATTTTGCTACTAATCGTAGGGGTTGTCAGAGAGACAGAAACATGAACCCCGTTAGGAAACCTTTGCACAAGGGACTTCAGGGTCTTAGAGTTTAAAGTTGTGGTTAGGTTTCTACCTTAATTACTTTATTGTACTTGCGGATGCTTGCAAGGGGTATAATCACAAGTATGTATTAGTCCTAGGAAGGTCGGTACATTAGCACAGGTTCACCCACACAACACTTAGCAAACTAAAGAAGATTAATCAACTATATGAAGCGAAAGCACTTGATGATATTCCCGTGTGTTCTCGAGAACGTTTGGTCATCTTAAGTAATACAACCGGCTTATCCTTTGCTAAAGAAAGGATTGGGCCACTTGTTGCATTTATTATTATTGTCTTTTATTTACTCGCACTTTGTTTATCTGCATTATCAAAAAACCCTAAAAATCTGTTTGCTAAATATTTACACAGAATTCCTTCTCCAAGCCATTCGCCAACACCTTCTGCTCCTCATTGGGTTCGACACTCTTACTTATCGAAAATACTGCGATACACCCCCTATACTTGTGGGTCATCAAGGCTATTTTCTAGTGCTGTTGCCGGGGAGTGAAGCGCTACTGGAGAGTGGAACTAATAAAGGAAACTTCTACTGTGAGTATTGTTTACTTCTGTTAGTTGCTTTATTTCAATATGGAAAATTCACTGAGTTTCTTATTTTATAATGCTACTACCACTGCTAAGGTAGTAGATGAACCACCACCTGCTGAGAATGATACTTTTGAAATACCTACAAGAATTATTGATCATGTTATGGATAACTATTATGTTGGAGATGGAACTATCCATCCCGGTGATCATTTGCTCTTTATACATGAATTATGCGGGTTGTTTAAGTATGCAGGTATTACAACAGATCAAGTCAAGAAGAAGTTATTCTCATTATCACTAAAAGGAAGAGCTGAGGAATGGTATAAGTTGTTGAAGAATGGTCAATCTCTTGAATGGGAGGAAATATTGCCTCTCTTTTATTCAAAATTTTATCCTCCTAGTGAGATTCATAAAGATCGGAATCAAATATACAACTTTTGGCCTCTTGATGGAGAGAGTACAGCTCAAGCTTGGGGGAGATTGAAGTTACTAATGCTCAAATGTCCTATTCATGAGCTCCCTCACAATATTATTATCAATAACTTTTATGCAAGGCTTTCTCTTCATGATAAGGATTTATTGGATGCTTCTTGTGCTGGATCATTTACACGCATGGAAGAAGAAGCTAAATGGGATCTTCTAGACCGTATTCAAGACAATGCTGAAGCATGGGAGAATGACAAAGGAAGAAAGTCAGGTATAAATTCTGATTATGAATGAATTGAATCTTTTATGAGAACTGATGACTTTCATAATATTAGTAATGCTTATGGTCTTGATTCTCAAGTTATTGCAAATTGTTTTAAGGCTTTTGCCTCCTATATTGAAATTCCAAAAAAGGGATGGAAAAAGTAGCATGCACCATATACAGATATTGTTGATTATGTTCCTGATAGAGGTACTGAATTTTGCACTATTGATCACATCTTACCTGAACCTTATATCGAGAAAATACCCTTCCTGGATAAGGTAAAGGAACATCCTATGATAACTAGTGTAATCAATAAAAGTACAAAGAGAACTGTAAAACTTGATGAACAAATAAACATTGAACCTGCTGTAGCAATTATGAAAGACCTTGTCACTAAAAGTGTAGATGATGGACACATTGTCTTTTGTGAGGATGCTTCTAATATTGTCTCACATCCTAATAGAACTAAAAAGGCTAGTGTCCCTGTGCTTTCTGTTAGAATTGGTGATCATTGATATTATGGTTTATGTGATATTGGTGCAAGTTCAAGTGTTATTCCTTACGAGCTTTACAAAGAAATTATGCATGAAATCAGTCCTTGCGAACTAGAGGAGATGGATGTTGTTCTTCACCTTGCTAATAGGGAGACGATCTCTCCAATTGTTATTGTAAGAGATGTGGAAGTTCTTTGTGGTAAGATTAAATATCTTGCTGACTTTCTAGTACTTGGTTTAGCCGCTAGTAAAACCTATCCTATCATTTTTGTTAGACCTTTCTTGAGTACTTGTGGAGACATTATAGATTGCAAAAGGGAGAAAATTTTAACTAAATTTGATGGGGAATCTTATGAGTTTAATTTTTCGAAATTCACTAAAGAACCTTGTGAAAATGAAACCCATAATGAGGATTTTAGAGTTGAACAACTTGCTTCTATTTCTTGCTCCTAACAATGCTTTGCAGCAATTTATGGAAGACCACGAAAGTGAAATCTTCATGGAAGAAAGAAATGAGATTCATGAGATTCTCCATCGTCAACCTAAGATGCTTAACCATAACTTGCCTGTGGAAGATTTGGGTACCACATTGCCACCTAAAAAGGATCTAGTCTTCGATCTAAAACCTTTACCTGACGATCTTAAATATGCTTACATTGATGATAATAAAATATATCCTGTTATTATTAGTTCTAAACTTTCAGGGAAGGAAGAGGAAAGGTTATTGGAGGTATTGAAGAAACATCGAGGAGCTATGGGATATACTCTGGATGATTTGAAGGGGATTTCTCCTACTATATGTCAGCATGCTATCAATATAGAACCAGATGCAAAGCCAGTGGTAGAGCATCAACGTCGTTTAAATCCCAAGATGAAGGAAGTGGTAAGAAACGAGGTATTAAACTCCTTGATGTTGGTATTATTTACCCTATTGCTGATAGTGAATGGGTTAGTCATGTTCATTGTGTCCCTAAAAAAGGGGGAATTACCGTTGTGCCTAATGATAATGATGAGCCTATTCCCCAAATAATAGTAGTAGGTTATAGGATGTGCATTGATTTCAGAAAAGTTAACAAAGTTACTAAGAAAGATCATTACCCACTTCCTTTTATTGATCAAATGTTAGAAAGGTTATCTAAAAAGACCCATTTTTGTTTTCTTGATGGGTACTCTGGGTTCTCTCAAATTGTTGTTAAACAAGAAGATCAAGAAGAAACTACTTTTACATGCCCTTATGGAACCTATGCTTATAGACGTATGCCTTTTGGTTTGTGTAATGCTCTTGCTACTTTTCAAAGATGCATGTCTGCTATCTTTCATGGTTTTTGTGAGGAAATTGTGGAAGTATTCATGGATGATTTTTTCTTCTATGGGACTTCTTTTGATAATTGTCTTCACAACCTTGATAAAGTTTTGTAGATATGTGAATAAACTAATCTTGTTCTTAATTGGGAGAAATGCCACTTCATGGTTAATGAAGGGATTGTCCTTGGACATAGGATTTCTGAAAGAGGCATAGAAGTTGATAGAGCTAAAGTTGAGGCAATTGAGAAAATTCCCTGTCCAAGAGACATCAAAGGTATTCGTAGTATCCTTGGTCATGCTAGTTTCTATAGAAGGTTTATTAAAGATTTCTCTAAGATATCAAAACCCCTCACTAATATTCTTCAAAAGGATGTACCCTTTATTTTTGATGATGATTGTAAGGAAGATTTTGAAACTCTAAAGAAGGCTTTAACTATTGCTCCTATTCTTCAACCACCTGGTTGGAGCCTACCCTTTGAAATCATGTGTGACGCTAGTGATTTTGCTGTAGGTGTTGTTCTTGGGCAACGAATACATAAAAGTTAAATGTTATCCATTATACTAGTAAGACTTTTGACGCTACTCAAAAGAATTATGCTACTACTGAAAAACAATTTTTAGCTGTTGTCTTTGCTTGTGATAAGTTTAGACCTTATATTGTTGACTCAAAAGTTACCATTCATACTGATCATGCTGCTATTAAGTACCTTATGACAAAGAAAGATGCTAAGCCTAGGCTCATTAGATGGGTGCTGCTCTTACAAGAGTTTGACCTACATATTGTAGATAGGAATGGTGTTGAAAATCATGTTGCTGATAATTTATCTCGATTGGAAAACATCTCTTTTGATCCTATGCATGTTAATGATAGTTTCCCAAATGAACAGTTGACTGCAGTAGGGGTAAGCTCGCGAGGGAGCCCTTGGTATGCTGATTATGCTAACTTTATTTTTTCCAAGTATTTGCCTCCAACTTTTATAGCTCAGCAAAGAAGGAAGTTCGTTTATGATCTGACACATTATTTTTGGGATGACCCACATTTATATAAAGGAGTAGATGGTATTATGTGAATATGTGTTCTAGAATATGAACAAAAGGAGATATTACGGAAATGTCATGGTAGTGCCTATGGAGGACATCATGTGGGAGATACAACCGCACAAAAGGTGCTACAATCAGGTTTTTATTGGCCTACCCTTTTTAAAGATGCAAGAAAATTTGTCTTATCATGTGATGAGTGCCAACGTGTTGGGAACATTTCTAGACGCAATGAGATGCCTATGAATTACTCTCTCGTTATTGAACAATTTGATTGTTGGGGATTCGACTTTATGGGTCCTTTTCCCCCTTCAAAAGGTTACACCCATATTCTTGTTGTTGTTGACTATGTTACTAAGTGGGTAGAAGCCATACCTACAAAAAGTGCTGATGGGGAAACCTCTTTAAAAATGCTTAAGGATATTATCTTTCCTAGGTTTGGAGTGCCTACATATCTTATGACTGATGGAGGGTCTCATTTCATTCATGGTGGTTTTAGAAAGACCCTTGCTAAATATGATGTTAATCATAGAATTACTTCAGCTTATCATCCCCAAACTAGTGGGCAAGTAGAGCTATCAAATAGAGAAATTAAATCCATCTTGCAAGATACTGTTTAATAGATCTAGAAAAAATTGGGCTAAAAAGTTGAATGACGTTTTATGGGCTTATAGGACTGACTACAAAAATCCTATGGGAATGTCTCCTTACAAAATGGTTTATGGGAAAGCTTGCCACCTGCCTTTAGAATTAGAACACAAAGCTTATTAGGCAGTGAAAGGACTTAATAGAGATTGTAAGCTTGCTGGTGAGAAAAGATTATTTGACTTAAGTTCGTTGGATGAATGGAGGAGTGAAGCATATGACTCTTTAAGGAAAAAGTTAAAAGATGGCATGATAGGAGAATTCTTAAGAGGGAGTTCCATGTTGGTGAGAAAGTTCTATTGTATAGGTCTCATCTCAGATTTTTTGCAGGGAAACTACTTTCAAAATGGGAAGGACCTTTTGTTATCGAAGATGTATATCGTTCAGGTGCAATAAAAATTTCCTCTTTAAAAGATAACACTACACAGGTGGTGAATGGTCAGCAAGTCAAGCACTATATTGCTGGAGATTCTTACAATGAAGATATCGATGCTTTTCAAGTAGTAACTCTGGAAAAAATTATCAAAGACCAAATTCAGAGACCTGTAGATTCCGTTTTCGAATAGGTAACAGTTCTAGTAAAAAAAGTTCCACGAAAATTCTGTCAAATTATATTTTTGGAGTTTTTATTCAACAAGGAAAGCAACGAAGCAAAAGAGGGGCAGAAACGGAGCCAGGGTGGCTCACACCACCCCCTGCGCGGGGCCCCTAGTCTCGCCAGCAGGTGGTGTGGCCACCCCGAAGTCCATCTCCGACCCGTTTTCTCCCAGTACCTTCCTTTTGTTGTAAAAATTCATAATATATAATCCCCCGGATCCTCCAAGGTTCGTATATCGTGTTCTCGTCATGTTTTCATTTCGATATGTTTCTGACAGGTAGAGTCCCAGTTTTGGAGCCACAATGTCATCCTCTGGATAAGCCAAGGAAGATTCCTTAGCGGATATCATCAACCCATACATGCGTGAGTTGAAGATTCATCCCAAGGAGTTGTTGCTTGAAGATGGGGAGGTACGGATAAAAGAGGTTCAAGGCCCTAAAGGTGAAGGAAGTCTGGAGGACAGGGTGAAAGCGCTGGAGCAAGAAGTCTTTAGGTACAAGAAGATGGCGGAACACGAAGTGGATATCATCCATAAGATTTGTTCCGAACTCATCGCCGAGCACCAAAAGGAGACTGCGGAGCTTAAGGATGAAATTCTCTCACTCCACCAAACAACCAACCAACTGCAAGCATAGCTCTACGATGTTCAAAATCAAAACTGTGAGTATGAGGTTAGGTTTAAACGCATAAGTGTTGTTGCTAGTTTTAGGATGATCGAGACTAGGATGTCTTTTGTTGATGGGGAGCCTTTACCTTCGAAGTCGGATGATGACGAGAGAATACCACCACCACCGAAGGAGTAATTCATCATCAGGTTTTGGCATCCCCTTGGTTTGTTCCAAGCTTGGGGGAGTGCCGTGGTATCACATCACTATCTTCTATCTTTTTACCTTTTTAGTAGAGTCATATCTTGAATAGACAAGTTATCATGTAGGATGGTTTGCATTATGGAAGTGTCCCCCCTCTCGTTAGATACCTATGTATCCCTTGGTGTTAGTTGCCATTATGGAATATTAATGAGAAGTTCTATCATTTACTCTTTTGCATATCTTATATTAGTTTTCAATTTCTATTATATGATTGATCTTGTTGTTAGTATTGGTATCACTTTGGGATCATTGAGTAAATTTAGTTGGTTTTGGTAAAGCTGGCTCGGTTAGTAGAAACACTATTTTTGAGAATTGAATGAAAAGATAAAAAGTACTCTAAAGAAATATAATTTCATCATCATTCTTTCTTGATTTTCTCATAAGTCTAGTATTATCTAGTTAAGATCTTTTGTGCTTTCAAGGAAGATTGCATGTTTGTTTTTATCACTTGTATGTTTGTTTGTTTCCTTCAACTCTTATACTTGCTACCCAGCCTTGCTAGCCAAAAACCTATACTGAGAGGGAATGCTTCTCGTGCATCAAATCCTTAAACCAAAACCTATGACATATGTGTCCACCATACCTACCTATTAGAATTATTGCTATTCCAAGTAAATTCATGTTTTTATCTACCTTCCGAATTAAACTTGTTATGTGAAAATTAGTGATTAAAGCTCTCACGGACTTGATGGCACACTTTACTTTCTTGCACTTAATAAACTTGAACCATTGTTGCCATCTATATTGTGTATACGCTTGCGCTTTATAAGTTGAAGTTAGCAGAACCATGTATCATGGGGAACACTTTCAACATTGCACTTATATTCCGTTGATATCATGATTCTTTTGCCTATGGATCCCGGCGGTGTGAAATAAAAGGGGAACTTGTAAGATCATGGAGTTTGTATGTGTGTTAGAGAAACGCCTGGGCCGCTAGCCTAAGTCATGCCTAATCATGGTGGAAACTTGCAGCATAACCATAATGAGCACTCTATGAAGCATCCTCAATAAAAACATATGCAAATAGCAAATAAAAAGATCGCCGAGATGCTCATTGTCTGTTGCCTTGTCATTTTGATATGGGATAGCTCCTGTGTCATGGGGCAAGGGGTACCCCGTTGGTGGTTCTCTATGATACATATGTACTTACAATGACAAGAGCTTACTTGTGGCTGAAGTTGATTAGCATGAGGTTCGGTACTCGTAAGTAAGGGGCATGAGATTTCAACTTATAACTTGTCAAGCATATCCTCATATTTGATCACTTTAACCTTAATCACCTAAAGATGCCTATGATAGGGGCAATGAGAGCTGAAAGCCAATAAGTATCATAATTTTTGGAAGCTCTTTATGAAACTTGAAATCCCTGCTTCCCTTTGCAAAGGGCCTTTCTTTTACTTTTTAGTTGAGTCAGTAAACATATTCCCTTCTATCTTAGCAAGTATTTTGAGTTGTTGTATTTCATTCATTCATATGATGATTTATTCAATCATGTTTCTTATGTTCCTTGGTTTGCACATTGTTCATATCTTAGTGTTTACTACTTTGAAAGCTATCATTGAAAACCCTTTATGTGTGAACTCCTGCAAATTGTCAACTATCCTTCGACCAAGAGCTAAGTTTGACATTACCAATTATGATTTACTTTATGTATCTTTATTGTGTTTCCTTTACTTATTGCAAGTTAAGTTATATAATGGTGAGTTGTCTTCTATTATGATTTGTGTATTGATGAATGTGATGCTTCTTGTCCGTATTCTTTTATCGACTCTTCACTCCATAAACTTGAGGTCATGTTTATTGAGCTCAGTTTTCACTTGGGGACAAGCGAAGTCTAAGCTTGTGGGAGTTGATACGTCCATTTTGCATCACTATTCTATATCATAATTTACTGTTATTCATTGATATATTTCATATTAAGAGATGATACTTATGTTATTTCATCTGTTTTTGCATGGTTGATGACTTTTGGAGCATGGACCGTTGTAGTCAGGATTCTGATGGAAAAAGGGGTTGTTTGGAGGAGAAATTCACGAAGATCAGAAAATCCGGGAAAATACATGGAAAATTCTATTTTTCTAGAAGACAGAGATTGCCAGAAGGGGAAGTGGAGATGGGCCACAGGGGCCCACACCACCCCTTGGCGCGGGCAGCCCTATGCCGCGCCACCAGGTGGTGTGGCCGCCCTGGCCCACTCTAGGCTCTCCCCTCTGGCATATATTATCCCCACGGAAACCTAATACCTAGGTAGTGACCAAAGAAACATTCCGCTGCCTCTGTGGGGCAGAAAACACCGAGAGAGAAAGATCTCTCCGGCAGACAGAATTTTGCCGGGGGAATTCCTTCCCGGAGAGGGGAGATCGTCGCCATCAACACCACCATCAAGCTGGACTTCATCGGGATCATCATCATCCTCATCACCATCACCATCATCTCCATCAGCACCATCATCACCACTTCATACCGCTGTAACAATTCGGTTGAATCTTGCATAGTTCTTAGGGGAAACTTTTCCGGTGTTGATTACTCCTTGTAGTTGATGCTATTGAGTGAACCACTGAATTATTGTCTATGTTCATATTGTTACATATCATTATATCATCTCTAATCTTGATCTATATGATGTCTTGTGAGTAGTTTGTTTTGTTCTTGAGGACATGGGAGAAGTCATGTTGTTAGTAGTGGAATTGTGTTGAGAAAGATTCAATGGTTTGATATTTAAGTTGTGGTGTATTTCTTCTAGTGGTGTCATGTGCACGTCGACTACATGACACTTCACCTATATGGACCTAGGGGAATGCATTGTGTATTTGGCTACTAATCGTAGGGGTTGCCGGAGTGACAGAAACCTGAACCCCCGTTAGGAAACCTTTGCACAAGGGACATCAGGGTCTTAGAGTTTAAAGCTATGGTTAGGTTTCTACCTTATTTACTTTCTTGTACTTGCGGATGCTTGCAAGGGGTATAATCACAAGTATGTATTAGTCCTAGGAAGGTTGGTACATTAGCACAGGTTCACCCACACAACACTTAGCAAACTAAAGAAGATTAATCAACTATATGAAGCGAAAGCACTTGATGATATTCCCGTGTGTCCTCGAGAACGTTTGGTCATCTTAAGTAATACAACCGGCTTGTCCTTTGCTAAAGAAATGATTGGGCCACTTGCTGCATTTATTATTATTGTCTTTTATTTACTCGCACTTTATTTATCTGCATTATCAAAATCCCCTAAAAATATGTTTGCTAAGTATTTACAGAGAATTCCTGCTCCAAGCCATTCGCCAACACCTTCTACTCCTTGTTGGGTTCGACACTCTTACTTATCGAAAATACTATGATACACCCCTATACTTGTGGGTCATTAGTCGACGCCGTCGCCTGTTCGGTCGAGTTTCAGAGATCGCGTCGATAGTTTCAGATAACCAGCACGGATGCTTTTGCACTTTGCCCCTAGAATCCTTGAAGCCTCAACCCGCGGTCCAGCCCACATCCCCACCTATTGCCTCTCTAATCAACCTCGCCGGAACTTTTATGAAAAGGTACCCAGCCTTTTCGAAAACTACCCCCACATCCTCGGGCCGCCCACGTGTCGCCGCTTCGCTGGCCAACGCGTGCATGGACCCGCAGACACCTTTTACCCCACATGTAAGCGCTCGTGGGTAGTTTTCCCCTGAGTATCAAAACCCCTAGAGACTTTTAAAATTCAAAGTCAAACCAGTTTCAAATTTGTTTAAATATAAACCTGTTTATAACTCTCAAATAAATTTGAATTCGAATAAATATTTAATATGAAATATATTTTATGTTCGCATATGAATTCAAATATATATTCAAATCTTTTGAGAACTAATTCAAACTAGTCAAACCTTTGACATTTGATATAATTTGAATTTAATATTGTTTTAAATTCATATTTCCAAATAATATGAGTAATATATGTTTTTGAATCAGAAAAATGCCAGGAATATGAATATGCTATTTAAAATATTTTCTAGTCAATTAATTTTTTTGAATTATTAAATACCATTTAAATGCCATTTTCTTAATAAATTCATAACTTTAATTCCGTAATTCCAAATTCGATAAATAATATGTCTAAATCAATCAGCGCGACAAGTCCATTCTGTTTACGAATTCCATGATCGCAATTGAAGCATGCATCATATATATATATTAAGAAAACATCAAGGTTTACGGGGCTAAAACATGGCTAAATAATTAATTAAAGTGCTTTATTATTGTTCTCACACCTCACCCATGTCATGTTATGTTGTACCATGCAATTTTGCATCATTCCATCGTGGAATACCTTGTTTGCTTGTTGCATATATTCATTTGATTGTGCACTTTATTTATTATGGCCCTTTGTGTGTTTGGCTTTTATTTCGGACAGACGCCGAGTAAGGGAACTATTAGGAGAACCAAGAGTACTACCCGGATCCCGGTTACCCTACTGCTGATCCGACAGGCAAGCAATTCCCCCAGCTTGCATTACATATAGCACCTATGCATCTATCTTATTCTTGCATCATGGAGTCACGATTGCATTAAATTGAATCCCAAGTACTGCATAGCCTTTACTTTTAAACCCCACTGAAGCTTGTACCCTCAATGCCATGAGCCATTACTACAGGAGTTGTTTGAGCCATGTGAGTTGTAGAATTGCATGTGTAAGGTTTGTGCAAGTCTGATGAATAACGAGATACCTAAATAACTTTAACTATGTAGTAATGGGATAACTAAAGAAAGAGGCACCGGTGGGCAATAGGTGTTATTTGGTTCTTCCATGCTCACTTGTGTCCCATAGGACCCTGAGTACTTGATTCCTATTCCTTAACTATCGCACTATCCGCATGTGGGACCATGAATCCCCTTAGCTTGAGTTTGATTCACACTTTATTTCTTAGGGCCACAATTAGTTTGGGTGTTATTACTATCTTGTTCTTATGCCATGCTTTACTGCTTTATTTACGATTTCGCGTGGAGCGCCTATACTGTTTTAGAAAGTGGAATGTTTTCGCGGTATTGACAAGCCCAGTCACGCTTTCGGGTTCCCATTCGTTTACAGTAATTGTTGCAAACCTTGGGTCTGTCTCGGAGCAGACCAACTTTGTTGCGGGTAGCTTAGTGGGGTGGCCCCCTAAAATCATTTTTTAATCTTGTGAATACTTTTTTGTGAGACCTCGTTGCTTTTTATTTGGTTCTTCTCGAGGTTGATCATGCGTGTGTTGCTATTTGTGCACTTCTGCGGGGTAAATCTTTCTAAAAGTCGTGTTCGCGGTTATGGCCGACTTGGAGCATCATTTCTTGATCATAGATAACTATAACTAAAGTATCGTGTTTAAATTGATTAAAACATAACTAAATAGTGCAACACTCATAGAATGGTTAATAAAATTGCCAACGGATGGGATGTTCTTCCGCCTTCTCGTTCGGTAAGCGAGAAGGAGGGCGAGCGATGTTTATTTACGTTACTTGTATAACTATTGTTTCTAATTAATGAGTGTCCATCTAGATCTGGTTGGACGAATATTGTAGTGTGTCTCTATAGAACTGTTAGTTATTATATTTCGCTGCAACTGCGTCACCCCGGATTGTTCCCTTTAAATGCATAAAGACTTGTTGAGTGCCCTTGGGTATCAGACCATCAATATTGATCAGATTGTCAGGTATACTCCTATGGTGGCTACTATGTTGACGAGGTCGATAAAGGAGGTAACGACCCTCTTGCGTACAGATTCCGGGGATAGGGATCTCTGAGATATGTGGGCAGGAAAGTGTTTATTTCTATGACATCTTATGCTGATTTGCTTGTACCATATATTGGGATACCATATTTTGTACCATATTTTGGGGTAAGTGTTGTCGTGCGCCGTCGCGGTAGAGTTCACCTTCTTCGTCTCTGATCACCACTTTGATCATGGCCTAGTGTGTTCGACTCACAGTCATCCAGGAGTCAAATGGTAATAGACGCACATCCTGGTATGCCATATTTCGGCCGCATCGCCATCCACCGGCATGTAGTCAATGTTTCTCCAGCGAGGGCAGCCCCACACGTTACATTGACTTGGTCTTTATCGTGTGGTAGTCAAACATGACCTTGGACCACCTGTCATTGACCCTAGCTAGACAAATTTGTGTGAAAATGTTTCGATGGAGTCACTTATCCACATTGGCGTTGACTTGGTCGTAGACACACTTCTCAATAACTCCACATGTCCACGTGTGCATAGAACATTATCCACTCCAGAAAATTCCAAAAAATGATTAAATCTTAGAAAAATCATAACTAATTCATACTAAGTCAGAAAAATAATATCAATTTTTTTGAAATAAACTATATCCAAATACATGAAAATCTCACACACTTATGTGGAATATTAATTTAAGAATAAATAAAATCTTTACATACACTTTCTTGTATTTAAAATAAAAAAGGAAATTCAAAATAACCAAACCAAATTTTAAATGGGAATCAAATAGAACTTTGTATTCCTTACTGAAAAACAAATCACCACTTGATTTCTTGAGATATATAAATCCCAATAAAAAATGTTATTATGCTTTAAGTAACAAAAATAAATATAAATCAAAAACAACCTTAAAGGAAAATTATGAAATTTCTTGGAAACATTGTTCTTTGCTTATAAATGAATTTGACAAATAATTTCAACTCCAAATTACTCATCTAAAATACAAAAAGAATTACAAATTCTCATGCTCTCATTAAATAAAGTAAAATAACCACACCCTTTAATATTATAATACTAAAATAAAATATGGAAATGAATTAAACTAAAAGCAACCAAGATGTTTTACTTGAAACCAATACTTAACCTAAGTAAAATAAAATGATAAGAAGATGGTCTCATAAGAGAATTTTCTTCAGAAGTTATTCTTTTTTCCAGAAAGAAAGAAAGTTAAATTGACTTGTTTCCATAAAACCTTAAACCAATTAAAAATGCACTAAGAAAGAAGTATCACTAGTTAGAAGTAATCATTCCATGACTTGTGGTTTTGAGCTTTAAATAAGGTAATGATTTCTTAAACTCTATTTAATTGGTGAAGTAAAATTAAACCTACACTAAATCCATAAGAAATCACCAATCCAACACTAAAACAAACATGTAAAAAAATCCAAGGGGAATTAGTACCGAGGGATTATAAAGCTTGCATTTCATATATTATGCATCCCAACATATTGATGTCTTTAAACATTTGTGCTTACCAGACTGATGATGTTATTTCTCCATTTGGATCCTATGACGGTAGAAGATACTTATTGCGTAACTAGCAATAAGAAGGCAAGTTCATCCTTGCAAAAAAATTGTTATACCAAGCTTGTCTACCATTTGCAAGTTCAATCTTGCATGTCCTTTGTTTTACAAAAACCCTTTTCCAAAACTCTATCACCGACATTAAAGGAAAATACCATTTTATGAATGAAATGCATTGGTGGTCAATGGAATCATGGTTGGAATACATGGTTGGGAAGCCATATGGTGGAGATTCCACTGTACCAGGAAAGTTAGGACTTAACAATAAATGTAGTTAGTGATTCAAAGTGACGTATAAACTGTGTTAATCATAGATCCTAAAATGGGATGGGCAAGTCAGCTAGATCTTCTTCCTTTCATTGTCCTCGTATCCTAAGTCGGGCTGTAATCCAAAGTGTTCATCAGTGGATAGGAGTCTGTAACATCCCTATCATGTGTTATAGTATAACAACTTAGAATATTTGAAGGGATGGTAACTGAGCGTAGGTCTCTGGACCAAAACTTGTTACAAAAGGTGGGCAACGAGGTTGTAGAGAAGGGTAGTGATTGGCTAGTATTTAGACTAGGACTCAGACCATGGAAGTCTAGACAGGAATTTGTGTGCATACATCTCTCGGTTGTGTAACAAGGCTAAAGACGATTATGAGTAAGTAGCACACCTATCGAGAGTGTATAAAACATGACATGTTACTCCTAGTTCTGAAAAAGAACTGTGAATGGAAATGGACTCCATGAAGTCCCGTACAACTCGTGAAGGCTGACAGACATAGAATTTTTAAACTAAAACTTACCATTTATAAAAACCTGTTTTCGAAAACATCACAAACCTAGGATGTCTGATCCACGGTTATTCATCAAACACCTACATATTTAGAACTTGTTGAGTATGTTGTACTTAATCTATCTTCTTATCCCTTGTTAGACTATGGTAAGTAGTTATCGACATCCTAAACCAAGAAGGCGGCAAAGGAGGACCACTACGGGGAAACAATGAGCAAAGTAGTCATCGGTGTTAGATACTTCAAACAGATATGGTGGAGAGCAAGCTAAACATAGATGGGAATCCATTCCCAATGATAGGAACCATACCATTAGAGAATATTGTCAGAGCTTATAGCCAGCCTTTAGTTCTCGAGAGATGCGTAGAGGTAGATCTAGTGCTAGACTAGTCTACAAGATCTTTCTTCTAGATTTTGGATTTAATAGGAACTTACCAGACGAGCTCATTGTGTCATGGAGGTTCCGAGGGTTTTTTCTGAAGATCTGTGAAATGAATAATCTAGTTAAAATCTTGGATTTGCGATGTTTCAGTTGTACTACCCTGGTAGGTGTAATATTTGTGAAACGGTATTCCATGAGTGTTATGCCAATGACTTGCACACTACAATATACAGTGGTGTGTTGGATCACCGTAGTTGGTATCAAATTACATGCTTAGAGCATCTCCACTCGTTGGAGTCCCTCAGGCCGAAATCCGATGAATTTTTTCACCGGATTGGGCGAGCATTTGTCCTGGGGGGGCTAAATTTTCCCAGTCACGAGTCGAGGTCATGCTAGCGAATGCACTTGATTTTTAGGAATTTAAATCAAAATTAGGCAAAAAAAATGAGCAAATTTGGGTGCATTTCGTACTAATCTGGTGATATATATAGCATATAAGCAGATTTGGTTCATTATATAGCCTATTTTCCTGAAATCTAACTAAAATAGGTAAAAAATAAACTAAACGCAGCTCGCTGGCACCGGGAGCGGCCTAGTACATGTCGAGGCTCCGGTAGAACTGTGCGTCGTAGTCGCCGTCGTCTTTGTCGTTGGGCGAATGGTGGTTCTTCCCTGGCCCTACTCACCGACTCGTGGAAGCCTTCTACTCGGCCCTTCGTCGGAGTCGGTGTTGTCTAGTACGACGATGTTGCCGCGGCGGAGATCCCGACGATTGGCTGCACGCAGGAGCTCCCGTTGGCGTTTGGTGTCCTCCTGCTCGTACTCCGCCATGGACCAGGCGAGAGCGCGGCGAGCCAATTCCCCGGCGCGTCGTTGAGGGAGGCCTCCATCACCATCTTGAGGACATAGTTGTCATCCTCGTCCTCTGGCATATCCACCGACCCTCTCTTTGGCTTGACGAGGCAAGGGCGGCCGAAAGGAGGGGTTGCCTGGGGTGGTGGCGACACATGAGGCTCGTCGATGACGATGTCGCGCGTACCCTGAGGGGGCTAGCGGCGCGTCAGGGCCATCGCTAAAGATGGTGGCGAGGATGGATGGCTTCACTGGCAGGAGCGGTGGCGCGCCATGTTGAGCCTTGCTGGAAGAGCGGGAGGAAGATGAGGAGACGCCTCCCATCCTCCTCGATAGCTAGGAGTTGTCGTGCCGACGTGAGAGGCTTGTCAGCATCCTAGGTGGGTAGGTTAGTCGTGACATGTTGCTAGCCTCAATGTGCTTTAGGACGGCGGCGAGCATGTGCCCACGCATGCCACATCACAGGCGTTCTTCCTGGTCGGCGCCGGCTGCTTCCCCTCGTAGGTCGCCATCTCCCACTCGCGGTGCTCACGGAAGTACTCCGTCCAAGATGCGTGGTTGTTAGGGTAGTTCCGTGGTTCCATGCGGTCCTCGTCAGACATTTCAACGAGCACCGTCTAGATATCACCTACCATGTCGATGCCCTAGGGAGGGAGAATCGGAACACCGTCGATGCTAAGGGCCTAGCCTCCCAACGGTGTGCGGAAGTCCGGCGGTTACAGGTAGTTGTCCTCGTACAAGAGGTGGCCCTCCCACTCGTTGAGAGAGCGGCAGCCAAAGCCGTCACGTCGTCGCCGGGATAGCGCTCCGCCATGGATGCTGAGGTTTCGTCGGTGCTTGAGGAGAACGGGAGAGGGGGTCAAGATTTTTTGCAATGAAACTAACGGCTAGGAGAGGGGCCTATTTATCGGTGGTGGGGAGGTGGGAGGGGTGTGGCACGCGCGAGAAGCTAGCGGGAGAAGCCGAGACGCTGGCACATCGTGGCTGCGCCGCGTGGATGGCGATTGGACGCATCGGCCTGCCGCGCCTAGGGAAAGGCTGACCTCCGGCACTGTTAATTCACGTGGGAGCCAAGGCGATGAGGACAAACGGCCTCTCTCGCTGACATACAGGCGAACCCCGGGGCGCTGAGTTCGGCCTGAGTTCGCCGGATGTTTTTTTGGCCCAATCCGGCTAATTTCGGGCTCCTAGGGGCGTGGCTAGGGGAGTTTTCGCTGGAAAGAGCCGAAAATGGGCCTGGGGTGTCCGTGGGCAGGGAGTGGAGATGCTCTTAGACCTTAGGATTAAAACCCTTTAAAGGAGACATGTAGGATGGGTAGTAACTATAGGAAGCCACCTTATCTAAATTAATTCTTTCTTATAACTTTTGATGTATATTCACTTCAGAATAACGCTATCACATCTGAGATCTATCTTCCTTAGATTTTTTTAATCTATTTAGGACCTTTGTAAACTAGGCATAGTAAGTTTAGGACCATTCTATCCTAACCAAAATACCAGTGTAGAATACCCTCAAGCTAGTACTGTAATGGAATTATCTTACCAAGATAAGCCATACATACTAGTAGAACTTTATGAAGGGTCAACCATGGTAAATACCGTGAAACTCACAATCAAGACAAATAGGATGTACTTAAGTTCTGAGCGGTAGAATTATGTTAGGTTCACTTGATAATCTTTACATGATGGAGTAGAACGTTGTAAGAGTCAACGATAGTAAGTTGGTGAAAGGTGATAATGGACCATGGTGAGTTTAACTCCTAAACCATTATAGTTACTACAATTCTATAGCACGGAGAAGTGTGGTGTGGAGTAGGATGTACTAGATGGAGGTTACACATGCCTTACTTAATCTAAGTAATGAGGGTATCAATAATAACTTAGTAGAAATCTTGAGAGATTATATGATCTTAGTCTTAGGTAAACTCCATATACATAGGTTAAGGGAACTAAATTGGCAGTAGATGGTAAAATTTTGGATCACTTTGTCTAGAATTATTTGGCTGCAAATGGACAACTGGAGTAAATCTGGAGGCAAAGAGTAGTATGATTTATACTTATGGTTATAGAACGGCAGATACATATATATTAAAGGTTATCTATGATATAGTGTATAGTATCAAAGTCTTGGTACCAAAGATGTATTACTTGAAGTACTATTTTCGAAAGGCTTCTGATACATGTGTAACATGTGCATCATTTGGATTTTCTTGAATTCTATTGGATCTTCGAGTGGTTGTACCTCTGCATTAAATACGAACTTGTGTGCAATTGCATGTTGCAACGTCTAGTTTTGTCTTAATGTTATTGATTTAGAGGGTTAGGGAATACGTGTAAGGGAGAGACGAGTGATTGGTCGGATAGGAAGGAAAACTCACGAAAAGATGGAAGCCACCAAGAAAACTTCGAAGAGATGAATCAACTTCAACACCGCAAATAGCTATCGACGATGTAAGTCTTTAGGCTATAAGAAATGGGAAAAAGACAGTGGTGAAACTGAGAAGAGTTTTTCATAGTATTAGAACCTACGGAGAAAAGGAGTTGGATGAATAAATTGCTTAATATACTCATTACAATTAAGTCTAAAGAAGGAGAAAGTACAAAACACCATATGTATGTTTGTATATGCAGCCACGTGATGGTAGAAACAGAAACTCACCGCATCCAGAATCCACAGGGGAAGTTAATATCTAGACAAACATTCGGAAGTACTCCTTCCATTTCAAAATATAAGATGTTTTAGTTTTGTGAAGAAAGTGTATCTAAACCCTTTTAGTGTCTAGGTTTACTCAAAATCTAAATGAACATAAACACTAAGCGGTCTAGATACACTCTCTTCACAAAGCTAAAACATCTTATATTTTGAAACGGAGGGAGTATATAATAGGACTTATGTTCTAGAAAAAAACATGACCAGAAGGGGGGTGAAGTAGTACTCCCTCCCTCCGTTTCAAAATATAAGTGTTTTAGTTTTGTGAAAAAATATATCTAGACCTCTTTTAGTGGGTATGTTTAAGGGGTCTAAATACACTCTTTTTACAAAGCTAAAACGTCTTATATTTTGAAAGAGAGGGAGGAGAACTCGGGAAAGATTCACAGGATTGTATCTACTTGCTCTAGTTTTTGGCATGCAATTCCCATCTTAGCTGTAATCACGGGAGGAGAAGCTGCAATACCTTTTCCAATCAGGTCTGGGTTTTTTCAGAACGGAATTTTTTTAGAAGAAATTCACAGAATTTTTGTGTTCCCTCTATCTAAAAATAAGTTTTAGTGTATAAATACATGCGAACCTAGACAAACTTAATTCACTTATTTCTCGACAGAGGAAGTAAAACTCGTGTTGCATTGTATTCTATGTCAATGTCTGTCTGAATAACACCAACTTAAGCAAACAGACAAACTTAATTCACTTATTTCTGGACGGAGTGAGTAAGAAAAGTTAAACTCGTGTTGCATTGTTTTCTATGTCAATGTCTGTCTGAATAACACCAACTTAAGCAAACATTGGCATCAGATGCTACGTAAATATAGTTGGACAGGTTAACGCAGATTCTGGGGACTCGAAGCAAATCATTTTTGAACATTACAAAAGAAAAGAAGGTTCATGCAACATACATGGTACAATCCTTCAATCGTTTCTACTTCCATCAACATACACCAGCTTCTTCAGTGCATCAAATAAACATTGACATAAATGTTTAAACCAATAAGGAAAGCTCCATCTCCTTGTACAGAAATGAGCTCCACTAGTTTGCATTATTTCTGTGAATGAAACCAGGAAACTAGTACAAATGGTTTCTTATCCAGAAGCTGCCGTCAGCAGCTCCCTATCAGCTCGGTCACGAATCCTCCTCTCCAGCTCAGGCCTGAAGTGCCTGATAAGTCCCTGCACTGGCCATGCTGCAGCATCCCCGAGGGCACAGATCGTGTGCCCTTCAATCTGCTTCGTGACCTCCTGAAGCATATCGATCTCTTCTAGCTTTGCATTGCCCACCTTCATCCTCTCCATGATCATCCACAGCCATCCTGTACCCTCACGGCAAGGCGTGCACTGCCCACAGCTCTCGTGCTTGTAGAAGTATGACAGTCTAGCGATCGCATCAACTACATCTGTGGATTTGTCCATCACCATAACTGCTGCAGTGCCTAACCCAGACTGGACAGCCTTTAGTGCATCATAGTCCATCAACACATCATCACATATGTTCTTTGGCAACAGAGGAACAGATGAACCGCCAGGGATAATGGCAAGCAGGTTGTCCCATCCTCCTCTCACACCTCCGCAGTGCTTCTCGATCAATTCCCTCAGAGGTATACTCATTTCCTCCTCAACAGTGCAAGGTTTGTTCACATGACCTGAGATGCAGTACAGTTTTGTTCCCGAGTTATTTTTGCGTCCAAAACTTGCAAACCATTCCGGCCCACGCCTAAGAATTGTTGGAGACACAGCAACAGTTTCAACATTTGTGACAGTTGTGGGGCAGCCATAAAGCCCAGCATTGGCAGGGAAAGGCGGCTTCAGCCTTGGCTTACCCTGCTTGCCTTCAAGGCTCTCCAGTAGGGCAGTCTCCTCACCACAGATGTAGGCCCCAGCACCAAAATGTATATGCACATCGAAATCATAGCCAGATCCACAAGCGTTCTTACCAAGAAGTCCTGATGCATAAGCTTCCTGCCGAGCTTTTTCAAGGTTGAGACGCTCATTCACATATTCACCTCTAATGTAGATGTAAGCAGCTGACGCCCTCATTCCAACTCCAGCAATCAGGCACCCTTCCAGAAGCTTGTGGGGATCATGACGCATAATTTCTCTGTCTTTACAAGTTCCTGGCTCACTCTCATCAGCATTAACGACAAGATAAGAAGGGCGTCCATCAGAGACTTTCGGCATGAAGGACCATTTGAGGCCAGAAGGAAAACCTGCACCCCCACGCCCTCGTAGACCTGATTTCTTCATTTCATTCACAATCCAGTCTGCCCCTTTAATCACTAAATCCTTGGTTCTATACCAGTCACCCCTCTTCATTGCACCTTTCAGAAACGGATCATGCAGACCATAGAGGTTCGTGAAAATGCGATCTTCATCTTTAAGGTCACCAAAGTGAGTCTTTTCTGGAGGTGGGGGTGGTGGTGGGGGCTGTGGTGTGCTTGACGTAGTAGCAGCCTGGGTGCTGAATGATTTGCCAGTAGGGTACAAGCCAGCGCATGTGAGAGAACGAGCAGGCTGTGCCCTTGATAGAGAATGCAAGTACTCAAGCGCAGCCTGGAAAGAAGAATAAACAGAACAAAAAATGAGGGTACGCTAATGAATTGCCATAACGCGAAACTATGCATGAGTCAATTTTAGAGTAAAGGGAGACTGGTAGAGTAGTGGTAATTTCAGAATAAATGAAAGATTAATAAGGCAATGAGCCAGCATGCAAGCAAGTGAACAAAATGTGGACAAAGTTACACACTAATCTTGGTCAGACTACAGCAGCAAAAGCAGCATAGTATGAATCACTAGTTGTCCATAATATACTACTCCCTCCGTTCACTTCTATAAGTTGCTGAAGCAAACGACGGTCACATTGTGCCATGCTACTGAAATTCCTGAGTTTTCCCTTTTTACCCCCATTCGGACACTGTGTCTCTCCTTGCTTGTCCCCGTCAGATCCTCACCCACGTCGCCTCTCTCGCCTGGTCACTGGCCTCTTCCTTTTCCTCATCTGCGTCTCGTCCACCATCTTCCGCGCCCGCGGCGCCACCGCCTTTTCCTCCACTCGCGTCGCCGTCTTCTGCACCAGCGAGCTCGGGGTCAAGATTGGATTTTTCCCCTCAGGCAGACGGATCTGCAGCAGCGGTGCTGGATATGCTGTCTCGGTGGTGGTGGTGGCCGGCAGGGACTACCAAGATGGCGCGAAGGTGACATTCGAGGACATCCGTGACAGGGAGACGCGGCGTAGCTGCTGCTGCTTCCCTAAGCTCCTCCCGAGCTGCTGCTGGATCTGCTGCCGGTGAGTCCCCTCTCCTCCTCGCTGTATTCTTGTCTATCGTCCCTCTGATCCAACTAGCTAGACAATCCGTTGACACAAATTGCTGGCTGACATCCGTATAGGAGTAGTTGGATCTGTTGCTGCTGGATCTGCTACTCAAAAATACCCACTGTAGTTGTTGAACCCCATTTCAATTTATTTGAAGCGGAGACCGTGATCATGTTCAAGAATGTACTGCTATTTTTATAGGATAGTTGGTTCACTGGACTTGCTAAATTCTAATGCAATTAGAGAAGAAATTTTATTGCACTACTAGCGGTCCCAGGTTAGAGACACATGGGCACCGTCCTGGCAGGCGCCGGCGCCGGTGCCAGCGTCAACGTGGCGTCAACGTTCATCCCTAAGAAAGAATTTTCAGATGTTTTGCTGTTGGAATTCCATGTTAGGTTCAGCAAGTTATAGCATTTGAGATGTCACACCTTTTGTTGTTCAACTGAATACAGGACAGGAGAAATAGAGTTGCTACAGCAAGTGAACCTTCTGCGGATTGTTAATTTCTCTGTTGGTTTGGTTGGGCTCTAGGCCAAAATCAAAACAGAGTTCTGGAGCTTTGTTTTGTTTTGAGACGATTCTAATTGCATCAAGCTGAATGGTTGTACTAGTATTTGTAAAAAGATGAAATGGTGATGCGCTTAGGCATTGTGCTTATGAGAGGAAGAAATCTTGCAATCCTAGCCTGCACTAAAATGCAGAAATAAAGTCTCTTTTAGACCATGAGCTATGTTCAGATATCATACTAGTAGTCGATCTTCATTCCTAAAACCACAAGGGCCATAACTCGTATTAGCAGACATGCTTGCAAACAAAGAATAATTTCTGTGATTGTTTCAGTGTCCTAGCCATTCTAGCCTTTTCTTCTTCATATGAGGAGTTTTGTACCGATTTCCTCCTCCAGTGTTCATTACTTTTACCATGATGGTCTGCAATGTTATAAATACCCTGTTCAGAATTGTAGTGTCATATCCGGCGAACTCTTCATAGACACCTTCGATTAGATCTTTTAGAGTTTTTGGAGCTCGGCAATCTGTGAGTGACTGCAGCGATCTGATGAACCCAAGGTCGAGTGCGTTCATGTCCAGAGAATTTGGAGGTTGATTGATCAGTTTAATATCTAGGCCTGTTTCGGCCACAACCTGTAATGTATTCTCTCATGACATCTCTGGTCACTATGATGTTTTTGGTTTCTAATGTCCCTTTATCCCTATTCTTACTATTTTTCATGGCTGCGGTTACTTTGACAAATGGCCATATCCCAATTTTACCTGAAAATGTGACATTTCCATCCGCATCGAACCTTGGCCTTGCTATAGCTGTGAGAAACATCACCTTTCCAATAGAGTTTTTGTTTGTAATGGTTCTCTCTGTGTCTTCTTCCTCGGGAAGCAGGTAATAGTGCCTTCTCTTTTTTATCATGTTGAACCATTTCTCATCTATATGTACTCCCTCCGGCCCGAATTAACGGCCGCGTGGCAGTTTTGGAAAAAGAACCTTGTGTTATTCCCGACCAAACACACGGTCCGCATCGTCTCTCTCCCCGCACCCCTGGTCTCTGCAGCGTCTCCGCACTCTCGCTCGCCCTCCTGCTCCACCGCTCCTCGCCGGCGCAGCCTGCTTCTCCACTCCCTAGTCGGCCACCTTTCTTTCCTCCTCATCTCGCCAACTTCTAGGATCCACCAGAACCCAACAAGGTGGGGAGATCAAGAGGGAAGGAATCCTCTTTTCTGCAAAGGGCGCGACTTGGACACTCCGCGGCGGCGGCGCTCGTGGCCCGGAGGCCGAAAATCTCTGGAGGCTGGAGATCCGGCGGATCAGAGGAGGTTTTCTGAAGGGGGCGGGTGGAAAGGCTTGAGGGAGTACCGGCTAGCGGGGCTACGCGGAGCTGCCGGAGTACATGAAGGAGAACGAGTTCATCCTGAACCACTACCCATCGATTTCTTCATCCTAAACAAGAGCATCAACATATGTCTGTATGTACCATCAATTTCTTCCTTTCTTCTTCATTTTGATGTGATTTTGTTGTACCCCTCATCGTATGTCTAATGTACTAGTCTGCTTCAATTTTGTGGCTATAGTTAGCTGCAATGGTCTCAGCTTCCTTGGAAGTAGCTATTGCATTGACACAATCAGAGAAGATGGCAACAGGGTTCAGACTGTAATCCACCCCAAGTAGCAGTCTATTTGTCTCACTGACTGTCTGTCTGAAAGTGAAAAGCCAATAGACAGTTGTTCCAGTAGTACTTGATGAGCTTTATCTAGCCTGTAATACATATTTGAGTTGTGAATATTGCATGGGAAGAAGCTCTGCAATTTATTTCTGTAAGAGAAGCAAGTTTGGCCAGGTACTCATTTTGAACATACGAATTCTAGATTGGTACACATGTACTTTGTATCTAGATTGCTACACAGTTTATTCATGTACTAGATTCCACATTTGAATTTACATGGGAAGAAGATCTGCGGTATGATTCAGTATCAGGATTTTAATTTACTCCACCGCAGGCAGATCACGCGTGTATACTAAGTTCATTATTGTTTCTGAACAAGGAGTACTAATGATTTGCTCAAGATCAAATGATGAGTTTTCCTAACAGTGGTGTTTTCAGTAGTCATGTACTCCATCTGTACAGTTGGGAGATTAGACTGTAGATTATTAGCTGAAGGAAACATTTTAAACATGCATTACTGACAAGCATCATAGTGAAAAAAAACAGTGGTAATTAGCTTTTCTTGTGCAATCATGCTAGATTCATCAACAATTTAACACCGAGTGGTGTTTTAGCATCGGGAAAACAAGCATCACAACATTTTGCTATTCTTTTAAGTTCCTGGAATTACCATGAAATCTGTAGGATGAAGTATGCAATCCAAGATACATTTGTTGTACTACTGCAAGCTACTTAGCTCTGTCCATGTACTACTCCACATGCAAAATACTTAGCACTGTCCAACATACTTAGCACTGCCCAAGATACATTTGTTTTAGTTGCTGAAATCTGAAATCTAGCTTGTTTTAGTTGCTGAAACAGGTATTCAATGTATGCTATCTAGCTTGTTTTAGTTGCTGAAACAGGTACTCAATGTATGCTACAACAGCTACTCCATCTGTAAGGTACTAATCATAGACAATGTACAGATCAGGTACTGAAATTTTCTAAAGCCTGTTGTTCTGCCATTTGATTCCATTTTACAAGTTGATAGTTGCTTGATCTGCATGTGACTGTATTTGGATCAGTCCACGCCACTGCCGTCGCCCATCTCCTTCTTGTACTTGCCAGCTACGTCGGCCTTGTCTCCACCAGCCACAGGTACAGTTCTTGCATATACCCAACTATCCGGTCAGTGAGCTCCCTCTGCCCCCTATCCTCTACCATGTATTCCTATGCTATCAAACCAAATATTGACAGTACTAAGCAGCAATTTCGTAATGGGATAGCAAAGTTTCATTGCGTTTAGATTTTAGTCGGAGTTCATGATAGTTCAAGAACCTTGCTGTTGTATGATAGGGTACATTGATGCAGTTCGAGATGGTATTTTCAGGTTTCTCCAATGTACAAGGCATTGTATTAAAGTATAGATTGCTCATGTATTGTGTTGTCACATTCAGTTATGTGATTGACTTAATCTTGGTTAGTTAGAGTCCCATGTACTCCCTCCGTTTAGAAATATAAGATGTTTTAGCTTTGTGAAAGGAGTGTATCTAGACTCTTCTAGTGTGTAGGTTCACTCCAAACCTCTATGAACCTATACACTAAAAGACGTCTAGATACATTCTATTCACAAAGCTAAAACGTCTTATATTTCCGAACGGAGGGAGTAGCTACTACTGCGCGTTTGTGTGCATGATCTCAGATCTCAGGCTGGACAACAAGTCACCATTGTGTATAAATATTGTTCGTTCTGAATCAATAAAACCAGTCTACGCTAGTAGTGGAGTTGTGGAAGAAGGGAAAGATGTCGGAATCAGCTTCAGTTTCAGCCTTTTATCAGTTTCGGCACTATTTTGAATAAGTGAGCTACCACCAATCAGTTTTACTCTGCAAATCGATTTTTTTTGGATACCATTTGCTATATCAGACGTCAATTTTAGACAGGAACCTTGTGATTTCGATTTCCTTCACTCTGCAAATCTGGATCACCACACAAGTTCTTTTTCAGGTATCTTCTCACTGGGGCAAAGGCGTGTCCAAAGAGGGAGCCGACGACCTCTCGGAGCCATGCTCCGAGGGGCGCGGATGGGGCGGTGGAGAGCGTGGACGACGGCAGGGAAGCGGCGGCGGAGTGGGTGTCGAGGAGTAGGAGCCTGAAGCTTGACGGCCAACGACGGCGGCCGTGCTCAATGATGTAGGCACAGCCAAGCTCGATTAGGTCGCCCACGAGGCCGGCCAGGGCAGGGGAAGCAGGCCGGCTGGCAGGCGGGAGCCCTCCGCGGGATTTCCAACAGCGAGCAGAGTGGTGGCGTACTCCCTCTCGCCGATGAGCTGCGGACGGCGGTGTTGCGCGGTCGTTCCCGACGCAAAGAAAGATGCTGACTTGATTTGGACCTATTTTCAAAACAACGTGAACATGGGAGGTGGGTTTTGTAAAATTGAGTTACATAGCTGCGGCCATTAATTCGGGCCGGAGGGAGTACAATATTGCGCATACTTTTGAAACTAGGGTCAGCATCTGCTAATGTTGTCTCGTCTAACATGGAGATGCAGAAATCAACCATGTCTCTCTTATTATTTCTTCTTCAGGAGGAGTACAATTGAGATCTGGCAGAACCATCTTCTCACAGTTTTGCTTTCTTTGCAGAGGAGAAGAACTGCTACTGCTTTCTTTCAAGATAGTTGGCGAGAAGGAGCACGGCGGCCGGCGACGCACTCGGCAAGCAGGAGCACGGCGGACGGCGACGCCCTCGATGAGCAAGAGAATGGCGGCCGGTGATGGCCTCGGCGAGCAGGAGCCCAGCAGCCCAGCAACGCGCTAGGTGAGCAGGAGCACAGCGGCCGACAAGGTGTTCGACGAGCACCTAGAGGTGGCCTGGAGAAGAGGATAGGGCCAACGACGCTGCTGCCGGCAGGCCGGCCGCCAGCGATCTACTGCTGGGTGGGGGCTTGGCTAGCTGCTGCTGGTTGGGGCAGCGAGGAAGAAGGTGGGGTGCAGCTGGGCGAGGTACACCTAATGGTGGGAAGGAGACCAGGTGACGCCTGGAGAGCAGTTGGGCGATCGATCGACAAGGTCACACTGGGGGAGAAGCTGGCGATCAATTGGTGAGGCCTGGTGCTAGGACACACACAAGGGGAAGAAGGGACGCAATCCCGATACCTTTTGAATTTCAAATCGCTCGATCGGAGGGGTAGTTTTGTACTTTTACAGCTTCTCCATCGCTGCCAATTCCGCAACTTATAAAAGTGAACGGAGGGAGTATCTGGACACGTAATTACAGCTAAGACAGGGATTGCATGCCAAAAACCAAACGAACTCGGGTAGCTAACACAATACTCTCTCCGTTTCGGTTTATTAGGCACGCACGTAGTTTAAGAAACAACTTTGACCATTAATTTTGCTCAACAAATTTTACATAATATATCACAAAAATTATACCACCGGATTCATCTTCAAAAGAAGTTTCCAATAGTATATTTTTTGAGACACATATTGCATATTTTATTGTCCAAAATTGATGGTTAAAGATTTTCTTAAACTACGTGTGTGCCTAATATACTTAAACCTGAGAACGGTTAGAGAACTAGACCGTACCTCAACCAAACCCATTTGACATTTACGTCAGTCCAACGAAAACCAAACCTGCTCAATTTGTCACCCTAACCGAAAAAAACCCAGGCTTCATTTGTGGGTTGCAACCATTTATGGGAGTGGGTTAAAAACTGTTCAGTCAAAAGTGTAGCAACAAAAAAAAGTACAGATCAACTTGTTGTACGCCATTCCATGGCAGCTAGCCATGGAGGACGACATCCGGCGACACAAAGGTGGCAGCAGGACGTTGGATAGAGGAGTCTTTTCTAGCACGGTAGCCCACCGTCCTGCTCCGACGGTGCCATGCAAGAGGCCACCGGCATCTCCATGTATCCGCGGACGGCAAAGCTGGGAGAAAAGGGCACCGTCGTGGACGTGCCGGCAGAAAGCAATAGGCCATCGGCACCTTCGTGTGTCCTTTGCCGCGTGAAGAATCACACCACACGACGCCGCGTCACCTTGCCACGAGAGGCGCCCATGGCTGTAGCCTGCAGAAACACGTCCTAGACCATGGCACAGTTCTGCCAGCTGTCGAGCCTATTCTCTTCACTAGAATCCACGCCCCGTTCTCCTCGCCGGCGGCCGTGCCCCTTTGCCCCGTCACTTGGGACATCCGCACACAGTTGTTCCCGTCTGTCCTATGTCACCAAGGAAACCCATGCCTCTGTCCCAGAGCACCGCCTCTCCCACTTAAGCGCCGTCTGCAGCCGTGCTCCATGTCATCGTTTTCCCAGTACCCGCCCCGCTGGAATCCCCACTAGTCCCACCGGTACCTGCTCCGGCTGCAGCAGCTCGGCGGCAAGGCCACCACCAGCGCCAAGGTGGCCTTCTAGCGCTGCCGGCCGCCGGCGCCAATTATGCTCTCCCGCTTGGTCATCGCGAAGGCACGAACCAAATCATTAACCGGTTCTGAACTATAGTTACGCAACTGTTAGGAACCGAACAGTTTAGACCCAGACCCAACCACACCCAACTGTCTCCTCGTTAAACCCAAACCAAACTAACCCATTAACCGTTTAGAACGGTAACAACCTGAACCAATCGAACCCACAATAAGAAACTGAACTGTTCCACCCGGTTAATCAGGAACCATTTCCAAATTTAAATATACTGAACCGGAGGGAGTACTATAAACGCGAAGACGGAAAAAAAAAACCTGCCATACCTGACGAGCAGCAATTATCACACTTTGCCCTATTAAAGCACATCAGCTCAACAGATCACAACACCTTACCAGGATGACTTTACAATCACTGACCAAGCAGTGCCCCAAGTTTCCTATCACCCCACGATTGTGAGTTTTCGATGAACAAGATTGATGGCCACCCTTTGTAACTCCCTACCACCCAAACCCAAACCCAGATCATGGAAACACTCACATACAGACCTGGAGTTGGAAGGAAGGGGGGCTCAGGATTGTCTACCCATTTTTGGCAATCTCCAGAAATGCAGAATCCTGAGCTGCCTGCATGGTACCTACACTGTGGTAAGCGACCCGCTGCTGCAGAGCCCTGCTGTTGGTAGCAGCGGTGAGGGAGGCTAGGCGGTGGGCAGAGTAGCATAGCATTTTTTTCTCTCTTTACTGTCTCCTACCTTGTTCTGGCCTCATGGATGGATGGATATGGCTAGTCGGTGGACAAGTATCGTGCTTGGGTCTGGGGGCTTTGGAGCAGACATGAGATGTGTTGGACACGAGTGAACCCCTCTATACTTGGTTTGGTGGTCATATCGCTCTGCTTCTCTTTCTAATTTTATGTGTTTTGATACTTTACTTTGTTCAATCTTTTCTAAGGCACAATATTCAGTAAATTTTGGTGCGCAGGCTGTTTACAGGATTAGACTAAGATTGTATCTAGAAGACAAGCACCAGGAAAGTTAACCATGCATTAAAGGAAAGGAAAATGTGCATGTTACAGCCTTCAACCATTGACCAAGTCTGAATCAACCCTCAAGTACAAAATCTGATACTTCACACCTTGAACTTTCAAAACTAGATTCTATGCCTGAGAGCAAGCACATCGGAGAAGGTCACAAGTTTGAGGAATGGGCTAACTGATTCCTCCTTATCTCCTGGCTTAACTCTGTAGTGAATAAGTACATGTACAGTCTGTGGAACCATGTATGGGCTAACTGATTCCTCCTTATCTCCTGGCTTAACTCTGTAGTGAATAAGTACATGTACAGTCTGTGGCACCATGTATGGTGGTGCCATAGTTTTTTGCTATCAAACAAATTCTTTCAGAAACAGTTAACTGACTACTATGGTTGTTTTAGTTTAGTAAAATGGGTCTGCGGCAAAAGCCTATCTAAAACATGAAAAATAATATACAATGATCATCAGGAAGTGACAAATAATAACCGAGATCTAATGCCCTTGCCCTCATTATAAAGTCTCAACTGTACTAGCATAGAGTATACTACAGGACAGAAAATAACAAAATCTGGCCAAATGAAGTCGAGAATGCATAATCTAATTTCATATTTAAAGGTCAGTTCCCAATTCATGCAAAGGAAGGTTCCGCTGTGTCAGAAGATATTGTCTTCTAAATGAGAATCATGTATATAGCAGGCTAGAAAAGGTCAATAAGGCCATAGCACTAACTCAGAGATATTAAAGATAGGGCTGTAAAACCCAATACTTGGTTAATAGTAAATTAGCAGTTTATATGATATTGTTCTTGTCACAGGAAAGAAATCCATCAATGGCAAAGGTTATGTGAGTTTGAGATCACCTAGCTACGGATTATGAATGAACCAATGCTGACAAAGAGATTATTCAACTGTAACTGTGGGTCATGTGCTACAAACCCAAGTGGACGCACAAAGGGAATAAAAATACCACTTCTAACACTAGTAACCTTTTTTGTTAGCCCTAAAAGGGCTGAACCCAATATTGCCTTCACTGAACCCATTTTATCCATATATATGTCAGATTTTGATAAACACATGCCCATGTCAACCTATAATAGTTGCAAACTTGAAATGAGAAAACTACCCTTAATACTGGAATTCTGATGCATGTTGGGAAACAACATATTCTAAGGAGAAAAGGCTGTTACTCGTTTAGTCCAAGCAAAGGAGAGTAGCATATATATTTCCTTGCATGTTCCAGCCCAAGCAATTGACCATATGCCCAACCAGTCAGGAAGTAATGAAACTTGTTCCCTTCATCAGATGGGATATAGTGAAAACTATAAGACCGAACAAACAAGGGAAAAACACAACACACATAGTCACATACTCCAGTATCACAGCATCAGAGCCCATACAAATCTAGCAAGCAAGTGTTCTGAACCTAGTCCTGCAACATCTAACTGCACCTGCCAAGCACATGAACTAACAACAAATTATAATTTCTATCCACAATTCAAAACTCGAGTACATGCGGTGCCTATCATGCCAAAGTTCAGGCGAACTTGTACACTAACCACATGTAGTTGCTACAGCTGAAACAAGGGATTATGGGACTCGTACGAGCTGCCTATGGCCATACTAGATCTACCTCGATCTCTTCTACCTGTCCTCTGAACTAGAAACCATATCACCCAGATATATCCTCAGCTGCTGGCACCCATCTCAATCCGCCCCTCTCCATTATACAGGGACAACCAACAGATCCAGGCGCGGGAGAGGAGAGGAGGGGGGGAGGGGGGGGGGGGGTGGGAGGAGGGAGAAGGTAGGGATTTGACCTTGCGACCGGGGGAAATCTCGGTCGATCTGAGGAGCGCTCGCCGCAGCGCCATCTCCGCCTCCGCCTGACCTCGAGTCCGTCGGATTGGGAAGAAACCAGGGAGAGATGGGTGTGCTGTGGGGAGGAGAAGCGGGGCGAGCTCCGGGCCAGGTGCTGCGCAGGAAGGGGAATCAGCGAAAGGGTCCGTGCTCTCGGGGGCCGCGGCTCTGGACTGTGCCAGCAATGCCACACTGCACAGGCAAACCGAGGAGATGTGGCCCGTTTGAAGCCCACGAGCCCCAGGAAGGGGAAACAGCGAAAGGCGTACCATAATTTTGGCAGACTTCTGAGCGTGGCGAGCGATCCCGGCCGACCGATGCTTATTTTAAAGAGTCCACTCAAAAACGCTGCCTGATTTTAGTTCACGGATTGGGACGTTGTCTACCAGCTGTGTTCTTACAAAAAATTCAACATTTGAAAATTATGGTAAATATAAAAGTACTCTCAATTTCATAGCAATTCAAACATGTTTGTACAAACTTGAAAAAAAAATCTGGTGGCGTCCCGGCCACGCTTGTCTAGTCCAAGGCAACGGTATATCATCGTTGTGTAGTCGTCGTCGTTGTCGCTGGACTCCTGTTTCGGCGGTGTCATGGTGTTGCAGCCCTGATCCAGATCGCCACCACCGCCGCTCTAGCCCGAGCAGTCGGCCCCATCATCATCGCCCTCTAGGTCGATAAAAAGGCCGAGGTGGCGCGCGCGCTCGGCCTGCTCGCGTCGGTACTCCGCCGCGGATCAAGCCTTGGCGAATGCATCCGTCGCTGGCGGCATGGCCTCGAAGGAGGCGCTCGGCGATGTGCTGGCCCGGAAACTTCTTTGGGCCCTCCTCGATCTTTAGCTGGAGGACGGCCGCCTTGTACTCCGGTGGCGGCATCCACTCCTTCATCTGACTTTGGGTGTTAACACCCGGATTTTTAATCCCAGATGTTTGTTATGCCGTACATCGCAATTCTAGGATTATCATTTTTTGCGAGACATAACAGATTGGATATCACAGTACACCATCCATTACAAATCATAATAAGGTCTTACACAATAAAGGATCTTATGATCCAGTCTTAATACAAACAAGCAGCGGAATAATAAGCATAGTAGTGGGCTCCATTTTTAGGGTCACAGGCAATGCTGACGATGGGAGTGATGGGTTCGTAGCATGGAAAACAAAAAATTCCTACCGCAAGAACGAACAAAACCCAGATCTAATCTAGATAAAAGTCAAGATCTAATCTATTAGACATGTGCAACGAGATAGATCTGTACTAACCCTTGTAGATCCGAAAACGTTACGAGATTGGATTTCGTGGTTGATGTAGTCGATCACTTGCCGATCTCAAGATCGAGTGGACGGTCCTTCCGGCGCCGCGTTCCGGCAGCTTCCGCAGTCGGTCACACGTGCGGAGTCGAAGCAGACCTTCCTCTCCTCGTTCCAGCGAGCAGCGGAGGTAGTAGATCTTCTCCACGGAATCCCAGCAGCACGACGGCGTGGTGGTGGTGGTGGAGTAGAGAATTTTGCAGGGCTTCGCCTAAGTCTGAGCAGAAGAAATGAGGAGGAGAGAGGCGGCTGAGGTTTGGAGTAGTGGAGGGGCAAGGGGGTGGCGCCTCCACCCCTCTATTTAAAGGAGGGAGGCGCCATGGGAGGGGGAGTCCTAGTAGGACTCCCCTTCCTCCTTGGCCGGCGGATTGGGAGGAGGGGAGGAGTCCTCCTCCCCCACGACTCCTTGTCTTGCCCCACAAGGATTTCTTGATCATTTCTTGGTTTTCAAGCAAACTCTAAGAAATCCTCTAGAACCTTCCGGAACATTCCGAAACCTTCTAGAAACCCCATACAAATACTCCGGAACATTTCCTAACTTAGAAAATGATCCCCAATATATGAATCTTATTCTCCGGACAATTCCGGATCTCCTCGTGATGTCCCGGATCCAATCCGAGACTCCGAACAACATTTGGTCTCCAACGCACATTCCATATCTACTTAAAACAACTTCGAACCTTAAGTGTGTCACCCTACGGTTCGTGAATATGCAAACATGATGAAGACTCCTCTCCAATCAATAACCATCAGTGGGACCTGGAGATCCATAATGGCTCCCACATACTCAACGATGACTTCGTGATCGATAGAACCATTTACATACGAGACCAATTCCCTTTGTCACGCGATACTTTACTTATCCGAGGTTTGATCGTCGGTATCTCCATACCTAGTTCTACCTCGTTACTGACAAGTACTCTTTACTCGTTCTGTGATATGTCATCCCTTGTGACCCAGTCACATGCTTGCAAGCTAATCAGATGACATTCCACCGAGAGGGCCCAGAGCATATCTATTCGTCATATGGATGGACAAATCCCAATCTTGGTTCATGCGCTTCAACACATACTTTCAGAATACCCAATGACACCTTTATGACCACCTAGTTACGAAGCGGTGTTTGATGTCATCAAAGTACCCATCCGGTGATGGTGATTAACATAACCTCATGGTCGAAGGATTATGTTACTATGTATTTTAAAGCTTATAGCAAACGAACTTAATAACTTGATCTTATGCTATGCTTACTATGGGTGCGTGTCCATTACATCATTCTCCTAATGATATAACCTTGTTATTAATGACATCCAATGTCCATGATCAGGAAACCATGATCATCCATTAATCAACAAGCTAGTTTAACAACAGGCTTACTAGGGACTCTTTTACGTTTACAAAACACACATGTATTAGTGTTTCCTTATAATACAATTATAGCATGGGATGTAAACATTCATCATAAACACAAAGATATAATAATAACCACTTTTATTATTGCCTCTTGGGCATATCTCCAACAGGGAGATGATCCTAGTTGTCGTAGACCTCCTACTGTCCATCATCCTGATAGTCTTCCTCATAGTCTGGCCACGGGAATAGCCAAGGACAAAGCCATGAGTACTCTTTAAGTACTCGCAAACTATCGCTAACAAGTAAGGTGGTTCTAGTAGAAAACTTAAGATCTAGGTTTTGTCGTGGTGGTGTCACGGCAAATGCCATGGATAGGCTAAAGGTGGGGACTAAATGCACTAGGGGAATCCAAGGAGGGATAGTGTGGTGATTCCACACACAGTAGTTTTGTATTTGATTCACCTTTACAGATTACAAGTGCTCCTTGAGCTGTATTGGAGAGAGGAGGAAGAAGAACTCTCTTACTCTCACCACTAGCTAGCCCACAGGAACCAAGTAAAACTCAACTAGAGATCGACCAGCCTTTTCTACAGAGGCCCTAGCCCTCCTTATATAGGGGTGACTAGGTCTCCACTTAGGGCATACGTGGAGGCATATTTCAGGGAATATGCCTCCTCCCAAAATAGTAAGCCGACCGGGTCACTTTAACCCCGCGTCATCCATGTAGAGGCTACGTGAGCCTCTGCGGCGCCTGCGTTATCTGACATAAGCATCGTCACCTTTGTCGGCCACGCCTCGGTGGTCTTGCCTCTGTCCGCTTCGCTCACGCTCTACGTACAGTGGTCACCTTTGACCAGCGAGATACATTCCTTCTCCTACAAGCTTGATATAACCTGGATCCCACATAGTTGATCTGGCCACACCTGTTCCTGCATACAAGTTAGATACATCCTATCGACATACGGCTTAAGTCGGTTGAGACCAAGTTAGGTAGACGTCCCCTGGTCCGGGTTACTCCGTGATCCGGCCTGCCTTGAGGTGACTCGGCCAGCACTCGCTTTGACCTTGTCGTACCTCGGCTAACTCGGCTTTTATACCCCGGCGTGACCCTACCTGGGGGTATCCCCCCAACATTAGTCCACGAAGCTGGTGCGGTCTTAGCTGCCTTAGCCGCTAAGGCCACAGCAGGTTCAATTTTACTGAGCTCCTTGCTCCTTCTCCGAGTTACCTCTTGATCCGGATTCCATAGGTTTATTTTCCCTTGGCACATTCCAAGTTTTTACTTGCTGGCCGGGTTACCTCGTACTCATCCGGGTCATTCTTCCTTCTCCTGTACGCTTCTCCACGTGGAGGCTAATCATTACTTTGCCTCATTTTAAGGGTTGGCTACAGTAACCGCCGCAGTTATTGTCCGAAGTTACTGTTGCACACGTCATGTCGTGCCTGCCTCCTCGTTAACTGCATCATAACGTCACGTCATGGGATCTGCTGCGCCCTGTAGCCCTTCGTGTGGCTCGTCGCTGATTGGTCAATCCGGATCATACACGGCCACACGGTGTGGCCCGCCCGCAAAATGCGATCCCACTACCCTCTTACGGGAGTGGTTAAATAGGGGAGGGGCGCGCCCCTTGGGTCATTTCCCTGTTCCTGTGCCCCTCCGCCTCTGCTTTTTCCTCATCTTCTCCATCGACAGCGCCGCCGCCACCGCACCTGAGGAGCTGCGCCGCCACTACACTGCTTCCACGCGGACCGGCGCCGCCGCCACCTCCACGCATCTCCTCTGCCACGGGTCCCCGCCAGTCCAGGCCACTGCCTCCCACCGCCGCTAGCGCAAGTGAGGGGAGTGACCTTGAGATGACTGAGGAGGAACTCACCGTCGCCGAGTAGGAGATGGAAGAAGACACGGCGAACGCCGACCGCGGCGCGTGGGCCGGATCCTAAGTCTGCCAGGATGACTTGGATTGGCTCTATCGCACTAGGCGCATCCCGGAGGGCGTCTCCGCACGCCTTGCTTCCACCGAGCTTGCCCCCTCACCCAATCTGGGTGAGTATGTGGTGTTCCTTTCTCATTTCCAACACGGATTTGGTCTCCCAGTTAGTGACTTTTTCCATGACTGGCTAAACACATACGAGCTCCAGCCGCACCATCTTCCGGCTAATGCCATCACCTCTCTCTCCGCCTTTGCCTCCACCATCGAAGGTTATGCCGGACTGTGGCCCACGAAGGAGCTCTGGATCCGGTTCTTTGGCCTTCGCCGGAACGTGATTTCGAATGTAGATCTAGATCCGGAAGACAAACAGCTCACGCAGTTCGGTACTGCGTCAATTTGTCCCTGAAGTTGTCCGTCTTCCCCCGAGTCACTGGGCTTGACTCTTGCAAGGGATGGGCCCGGACTTTCTTCTATGTCTAGAACAGCACCACCGAAGATCTGATCCGGCTGCGCCCCTATAGTCCGGCTCCTAACCCGGATTTGTGGGACGTTATCCCCAAGAAGCCCACAGTCTTGGCGAACCAAGTCAACAAGAGGTTCAAGGAGCTGAAGGATCTCGGATTGCGCAACGAGGACGCCATGATCACATTTGTCCGCAACCGGATCCCCCCCTTCAGAAACACACACATAAAGTGTGTCACATGAGATGGGGCCGCGACCCCAATCGGACCTCGTCTTTCGAGTTGAGCAACACAGAGATCTACCGCCGGGTCAAGGCCCTCTTCACCACCCACAAGGACTTCTCCTCTGAGTGGACATGGGGAATTGAACATTTTTGCCGAGATAGGCTTCCTCCTTCGGTAAGTTTCGTGCCCCAAACATTTTTCCGAGTCGAATCATATGTCGGTCTTTTGTTGTAGGTTTTAATCCTGTTGCCTTTTCTTTCCCTTAGATGTTTCTTTAGCAAACCATTGAGGATGGCACCGAGCCTTCCCTCAAATGGGCGCCTGACCGGGATACCTCGGACGAGGAGGAACCGGATCAGGAGATGTTCCTTCCGATGTCGGATGCGACCAAGCGACCCACCTAAACTCTCTTCCATTAGAGATTGGCCCGACGATGAAGATGATTCGGATATTGAGGTGATGGAAGCATTTTACATTGTCCCCCTTTCTTATTCTTTTCCGGCATCAGCTAACCCCGATGGGCAGATCCATGAAGACCCTCCCCTTGTCATGGGTGATCATGTCCTGGTCGCGCCGAAGAAGAAAAGGGGAGCTACATCTGCATCTTCCTCCGGACCTTCTCAGCCAGCTAAAAGGCGAAAGAAGGCCAGGGACAAAACTGCCACCAAGCCTCCAACCAAGGCCACGGCCCGGAGGGCTCGGAAGCCCAAGGAGCCCCTGACCTCGGATGAGTAAGCCTTTTCTCCCTTTGCTATTTACTTGTTTTTCTTTCATTATAGCTTCTCATCATACAATATTTAATTTGGCAGGGCCACGGTGGAGGTCCCACAGAGTGGATCTGACATTGCCTCGCCGCTCCGACACAGCCCTTCTCCCCCTCGTGGCGATGATTCACGCCCGCTGAGCCCAATTCCGGAGGGTTCCACGGCTGCTCCGGGTTCCAGCCCACCTCGTCAAGAGGAGGGCAACCTCGGAGCAGGGGAGACTGGCTCTGCCAAGGCAGCAACAACCACCACTTCGGCTCCACCGCAACCAGCTTCATCCGAGTTACCTTCCGCACCTTCGCCGAAACAGAGATCAGCCCCAGCACCAGGACCAACTCCAGCACCAGCAGCAACAACCAAAGCAACAGCAACAGCAGCAACAAAAGCAACAGCAGCAGCAGCAAGCCCCTCCACCTCGTCCGAGTCTTCCAAGACTCGGCGAGAAGACATCAGCACACCAAGGCTAGCACCAAGGCAGCTCCTAAGGGCAAATCCGCCGCAGCAACCTCAACATCTCAGCAGCAGCCCAAGGGCAAAAAGGCTCCTAACGCAACCAAGGCAGCATCCATCGAGGATGGACAACGCACACTCGCGTTCATGCTTTCGAAGAAAACTCCACCACCGAAGGATGCCCCTGCCGAGCTAGCTGATGCGCAACTTGTTTTGCACACCAGCCCCGCCGTTGCCCAGGTTGAGAGGAGAGAAGCGCATGCCAAGGGTCTAGTGGCGCCCCATATACTTAGCGGTGAACGATACCCTCCGACCTTGATCAAGTTTGTAAATAACTGGAACAAGGCGGAGTTCGTCTACAACGACGATCTCCCGGAGAAGTTCGGTCCCGCCGAATTTTCTGCGCAGATGAATACTGCCGCCAAGGCAATTAATCTTGCGGGTCGGATGATGGAGGTATGTTAGTTCGTCTTTTCCTTAACATGTAGTAGACATTAGTGATATAACCATTAGTCCCCGAGCCTCCGGGGGAGTAACTTCTTACTCGGCCGGATGCTCCTTAGAGAACTAGCGTAGCTCCTTAATAACTTCGAATATGCACATACCTAGAGCCGGGTTAAGTTCCACTTGGCCCGGATTTTGTACACTTCGAATATGCACACACTGTCAACACCCGGATTTTCAATCCCAGATGCCCGTTATGCCATACCTCGCAATCCCAGGATTACCATTTTTGCGAGACATAACGGATTGGATATCACAGTACATCATCCATTACAAACCATACATAAGGTCTTACACAAATAAGGATCTCATGATCCAGTCTTAATACAACAAGCAGCGGAAATAAAAGATAGCGTAGCGGCGGGGTCCATCTTCAGGGGCACAGGCAATGCTGATGAAGGCAGATAGTCCTAGTTATCATAGCCGTCATGTTAGCCATCATCTTGATAGTCCCCTTCATAGTCTGGCCATGATAATAGCCAGGGACAGAAGCCATGAGCACTCTTTAAGTACTGCAAACTACCACTAACAAGTATAAACTTCTAAGTTAAAGTGTTAACTCTAAGTTTAACTATAAAGTTAAGTTTGAAACCTAAGCTGAGTTCAGAAGCAAAGAAAGATAAAGTAAAGTCCTAAAATCACTTAAGTTGGGAAGCTATTGTCATAAACACAACCCTGTTGTGGTCAAGTCGAGATTCATCATTCTTTTCAAAGTATTTAGAAAACATCTGACAACGAAACAGTATGGCCATTCCAACTGTCCATAACCGTGGATGCGGCTATTCGAATAGTTTGACACTCTATAGAGGTGGTACACTTTCACCACAAGATTCGATACATCTGTCAGGGATAACCCTGAATCATCATACTTAGTATGCAGATAATCAAACATAACCTTCCCTTTACACACCCTAGTATAAGCACCTCTCCTATGAGCATGGCCTCCCAACCATGACCATCAGTCATCTTGGGCACTGCATAGGTGGACAACATTGAGAGGTAGCCTCAGCTCAGACCTCTCCCGTGAGGGAACTAATACTAATGCATATAAAGTTCCAGCTAAGCCTTACCCAATTCAGGTAGTGTGGTTGTACGGTAAATTTGAAATGGTATCGCATCTGAATCCAACCATCAGTTTTATAAAAGAGTTAAGGCTCATGCCTCAACATTTTCATCAACATCAATCCTTTGTGTTTCTCAACACATGTCAAAACATCTCAATAGAATGACTCATCATTCCAAGGTTTTCATAATTCATTTTCACCAAGTGTTCCCATCTAAAGTGACTCAAGTTTTTGATCTACTCTAACTACTAAGTTAAGAGTGTTCACTAAGGTGGAAAAGATGGGTTCAATCTCATGCCATAGAATGACATCTAAAGGGTTCTAAATAGGTCAAGTTTTATACTTTTTATGCTACCTTCAAAACAAGTAAAGAACTTGGTGTAAACTAAGGGAGTAAATCTTGTAACTAAGACTTGGAGTACTAATAGTCAAAAGGGGGTGTGATCAAGGCATGCTTAAGGCATCTTTGCTAAACCATCTAGTTTGGTCCTAACTTGCTAAGCACTAAACTTGCAAGTGTTAGCTTGCACTGTTAATGGTGGCTTGCACTTAGATAGTGCTAGCTTGCTAATAGTAGCTTGCCTTGGTAGGTGCAGTGGTTGAAGTTTTCTTCTTTTTGGTAGAACTCCTCCTCCTCGAAAGCTTGGTCGGTACTATCGTCTATAAATACATAGGGAGTACACAATCACCAAACAATACTTAACTAGGCTAAGTAGCATTCTAGGACACACATTTGATGATCTATTATCATCACAAGCATCACAAGTTTAATTCCATAGTTTTATTCTTTTTATTTTAAAAGTAATTTCTACTCATTGATAAATTAACTAAGATTTAATATTCACCACTTAAGATATGGGATCATGTGGACACATGTCATCACCACACATCTTAACACATGGGAATGAGAATTAAAGGTTGGATCAATATTACTTTGGTTTAAGTTCATTATTTAATGATTTAAAGTGACTAGAAATGCCTATATAGCATTATTTTGGTACTAGTCCAAAGTCACTGCATGTAAACCTTAATATTATTACATATTTAGGTAGATATGATGAAATTTGATTTTTTGAGAGTTGGAATCAACTCAAAAGCTAACTTGGTTGATTTTATAAAAATGTTGCAAGTTGCAAATGCTTTTGTCTTCTTATTTTTATTAGGAGAGATCTATAACTCTAATTGAATTAAATCCAACGGTCTTGGATAGATCATCTTAATACCTTTCAGGCAAAATTAGTTTCATGCAATTTGGATTTGGCAAACTCCCAGAATTGAATTTTAAAATAGTGGACAGAAACTAGATTTAACTAAAAAGAAAAATCCAGATTTGAACGGTTGGGCTAGCACGGGAAAAGACTTGGGCCGGCCCAGTGGCGCTGCGCGGCGCGGGGCTCAGCTGACAGGGGGTCCCGCTTGTCAGCGGCACTTAACACGCGAAACGGTACGCGCGTTGTGGGTCGTAGGATTAGAAGGGGAATCTACGGCTGAGGGTCGTCGTCGACGACGAACAGGTCGTCGACGAGCTCGAACCCTAGCGGCTCGGTGGGGGTCTGCTGGGGACGTACCAGGGCTCCAGCGGGGTCGGCGAGGCGAGCAAACGAAGTGGAAGACGATGGCGAGGCGAGGCGCGGTGGCGGCGGAGCTTAGGGTGGTCACAATCAGCGGCGCCCTTCTCCTCCTACCGCGGCTGCTCCGGCTCCAATTCCGGCGAGGCAGAGCTCGCCTTGCTCCAGCGAGAGGTGGGTGAGGTTTAGAGAGGTGAGGGGAGTGGAATGGTGTGGAGAGAAGAGGATGGGGAGGGCTCCTTTATAGGCCTAACGGTGAGACCGAGCGGGATGGGCAGGCGACGGTGGCGGCATGGCTACGGCGGGGTAGAGGCATGGCTGCGGGTGGCGATCGATGTGCGGTTCCCTGGCGGTGCTCTAGGCATTGAATGCAGCCGTAGGGGCGATGGCACGCGGTCTGGGCGAGGTGGCGCTTTGCACGGCAGAGGCGGCGGTGTCCACAGCTAGCGGTGGCTGTGAGGCGTTGGGCGGCTAGCGGGGATGTCTAGGGTGTTCTCCAGGTCGAGGCGGAGCGGCCGGCGCGGGCTGCGGCCAAGGGGCGGTCTGGGCGAGCGGGGACATAGTGTGCTCTAGGGGCGGCACCGGCATGGTGCAGTGGCACTGGGCGCGGGCTATCCTCGGTGGTCCACTGCAGGGCTGGGCTCGAGCAGGGGACAGGGGGGTGGCGGTGAGGTGTGAGCTACCTCCTAGACATGGAGGGAGAGAGAGGGACGGTCTGCTGCGGTGGTTGCAAGTTGGGCTGACGACTAGGTGCTCGGGTTGGCATGGCATTGTTGCTAGGGTTGTAGGGGATGGGGCTTTGGTTAGATCATTTGGAGACAGAGGGAGTAAATGGGGATCAAATGGGGGCAAAACTCTATAGTAAACAGTGAGCTAGGATTAGAGTTAGATTCTTGCCTGCCAAGTGTTTGTGGAAATGGCCGCAAGAAAGAAAGTTTTGAATTTTGGTTTCAAAATTTTTGAGTGATCTCCACTAGTGCTAGGTAGTCTCTGGTTGCAAGGGTTTTGAAAGTGGAGCTCAAATAGATGGGTTTTGAAATAGGGTGATCTATGCATAGGCATTAGATTCAATTTTCAAATGCTATTTAAAATAAGTAAAAGAATGTTTTTAGCAAATCAAAAAGTGGGCCTTAGTATCTCATTAGGTGTACTAGCAAGGGGTACAAAGATCAAGAATTATTTCTGTTAGGAAATGAGTGCTAGGAACACTCAAAGTAGTGTAGTGGATTAAAATGGCCAAAATGACCATTTTTCTCCTTTTTAATACTTTTTGATTTGATTTTCTTTAGGAAAAGTTTGGGAAAGATGTAGATGATGTTTAAATCACCTAAGAAACATTTTACAAGCATTGTATCACTCAATCATGGCAATTCAAACAACTCCTATTTTAAATGCACACAGATATGAATGCTTTCATTTTAAATTTGGAAAAGTTTTTGTTAACCCCATTTTTGGTTGATTTGATCTTGATAAGTTTGGATTGAAGTTTTGGGATGTTACAAACCTTCCCCCCTTAAACAAAATCTCGTCCCGAGATTTACAAAGAAAACTAGGAACTAAAGAGATCTAGGAACTCTGTCCTAATGTAATCTTCGCGCTCCCAAGTAGCTTCCTCCTCGGTATGGTTGCTCCACTAAATCTTGAGGAACTTGATACTCCTGGTCCTGGTGGTTCGGTAGGCTGCTTCTAAGATACAAATGGGTACTTCTCGATAGGTCAGGTCATTGTTGATCTCCATAGCTCTGTGATCGATGTTCTTGAAAACTTCAGTCTTCTCGGGCACTTCTAGACATTTGCGAAGTAACGAGATATGGAAAACATTGTGGATGGCTGACATCTCTTCAGGCAGTTCTAGCTGATACGATACTTCTCCTCGACGGTTCAGAATTTTGAAGGGACCGATATATCTGAGGGCTAACTTTCCTTTCAGACTAAAGCGTTGAGTTCCCTTCAATGGTGAAACCTTGAGATATACAAAATCTCCGACATTGAAAGTCAGGTCTCTCCTTCTCTTATTAGCATAACTCTTCTGTCTGGATTGGGCGGTCTTGAGGTGCTCACGGATTTTGTGAACTTTCTCTTCTGCTTCTCGGAGAATGTCGGGTCCAAAGATCTGACTCTCTCCTGCTTGCGACCAATTCAAAGGGGTACGACACTTTCTTCCGTATAGGAATTCAAATGGTGCCATTTGCAAACTAGCTTGATAACTGTTGTTGTATGAGAATTCTGCGAAAGGCAGGCAGTCTTCCCATTTTGATCCGTATTCCAACACACAAGCTCTAAGCATATCCTCTAGGATCTGGTTGACTCTCTCAATCTGTCCATCTATTTGCGGGTGATATGCTGTGCTGAAGTTCAACTTGGTTCCTAATCCTTCCTGAACTTTCTACCAAAATCTCGAGGTAAACTGGGTTCCTCGATCTGATACTATGGTCTTGGGGGTTCCATGTAGACTAACAATCCTAGCAATGTACAACTCTGCTAACTTTGCACTCTGGTAAGTGGTCTTGACAGGTATAAAGTGGGCTACCTTGGACAGTCTATCAACTATGACCCAGATTGAGTCATTTCCCCTACTAGAAGTAGGTAAACCGGTGAATCCCACTTCCATTCCGGAATCTGTAATGGTTGCAATAGTCTTGCAAGTCTCTGGTGCTCTGCCTTGACCCTTTGGCAGATGTCACATTTGGCGATGTAGCTTCCGATCTCTCTCTTTGTCTTGTGCCACCAAAATTGCTCTTTCAAATCATGATACATCTTTGTTCCTCCGGGGTGGATAGAATAAAGAGTATCATGAGCTTCCTTCATGATAACCTCCTTCAGCTCCAAATCTGCTGGAACATAGATACGTCCTTTGTACCACAATACCCCTTCTTCGTCTTTGGTGAATCCAGGTACCTTTCCTGTACCAATACGACGTTTGATTCTGTCGATACTTTCATTTCCCTTCTGGGCTTCCTTGATTTGGCTAATCAAAGTGGGTTGAAGTTCAATGCTAGCTAAGAATCCTTTGCTAACTAATTCTGTCCTAAACTGCTCCAACTCTTCATACAAACTGGGTTGCTTCTCCTTGATCATGGTGTTAAGCCTACACGGCAATCTGCTAAGAGCATCCGCTACCACATTGGCTTTGCCGGGGTGATAGTGAATGTCAAGGTCATAATACTTGATTAAGTCTATCCATCTTCTTTGCCTCATATTCAGCTCCTTCTGAGTGGAGATATACTTCAAGCTCTTATGATCTGAGTAAATCTCACAGCGATTACCCATCAAATAATGACGCCTTGTCTTCAGTGCTAGAACCACAGCTGCTAGCTCAAGATCATGGGTTGGATAGTTCTGCTCATGCTGCTTCAGTTGTCGAGATAGATAAGCGATGACTTTGCCTTCTTGCATTAATACACATCCTATACCAATCTTGGATGCGTCACAATACACATCAAAGGGCTTCTTGATGTCTAGCATGACCAAAATTGAGGCTGATATCAACCTCTTCTTCAGCTCCTGAAAACTGGCTTCACACTTGTCTGTCCATTCAAACTTCTTGTCCTTCTTCAACAATTGGGTCATTGGTCAGGCTATGCTCGAGAATCCTTCTACGAACTTGCGGTAATATCCCGCTAATCCGAGAAATGCACGGATTTGGGTTTGAGTGGTTGGGGCTTCCCATTCTCCGACATCTTTGATCTTGGCGGGATCAACAGAGACTCCTCCGGCAGACACAACATGTCCTAGGAATTCTACCTCTTTCAGCCAAAACTCACACTTGCTGAACTTGGCATATAACTGATGCTCTCTCAGGGTTTCTAGGATAACTCTCAGATGTTGCTCATGCTCTTCTTCGGACTTGGAGTAGATAAGGATGTCGTCGATAAACACAACTACAAACTTATCTAGGAAATTCATAAAGATCTTATTCATGAGATTCATGAAATAAGCAGGGGCATTGGTTAATCCAAAAGACATAACTGTATACTCGTATAAACCATAGCGAGTAGTAAAGGCGGTCTTCAGAATATCCGTTGCACGAATCTTAAGTTGGTGATAACCAGTCCTAAGATCAATCTTTGAGAATACCTAAGCTTCAGTCAACTGATCAAATAGATCCTCTATCTTTGGCAAAGGGTACTTGTTCTTGATGGTGACATCATTCAACTTTCTGTAATCTATGCATAGACGGTTGCCTCCATCTTTCTTGTCGACGAATAACACTGGTGATCTCCATGGCGATGCACTTGGTTGAATCAAACCTTTGGCTAGCGTAGCATCCAACTGCTTCTTCAGTTCCACTAACTCTGAGGGGTTCATGCTATAGGGTCTCTGGGCTATGGGTCCGGTTCCGGGGATTAGTTCGATAATGAACTCAATATCCCTATTCGGGGGCATACCTGGCAATTAATCTGGGAATACGTCGGGGTATTCACAGACTACTCTGACTTGGTCTATGGTGGGCAAGGCTACACTCTGGTTGCACTTGAATTGTCGGGGTAAGGTTTCAGAGATATGCTCTACCGTGACTCCAGAATTACTGGTCATGGTGATGGCTTTCTTAGCACAGTATATCAATCCTTTATGCCTTGACATCCAGTCCATACCTAGTACTACTTCCAATCCTTTGGTTCCAAGTACAATTAGGTTGGCATAAAAATCTATCCCATGTATTCTGATAGGTACAGCTTTGCAATTTTTTCTAGCTTTGGTTGTTGAACCGGGGATTTGAACTATCATGACATGCTTCAGGTTGGTTGGACGAATCTTACTAGTGCATGCAAATTCTTCGGTGACAAATGAATGCGATGCTCCCTAATCAAACAATACTCTTGCTAAAACTGAGTTGACAGAAAACATACCCAGTACTACATCTGGCGCTTCCTAGGCTTCTTCTGCATTCATGTGGAAGAGACGGCCGTTGCGGTTGTGAGGGTTCCCTGGGGCAAATCTCCTTCCTGGTTGAACACGATGCTGCTGCTGAGCTGGGGCATTCACATTGGCATTGGCTGCAGTCTTCTTGGGACACTCATTGGAGTAGTGACCTTTCACTCCACACTCGAAACAAGTGATCTGGGACTTGTCCTTGACTACAACAGGTACAACATTGCTGCCAGTTCTGGGTGCAGTGTTGTTGTTGTTGTTGTTGTTGTGGTTCTTGGGAGGTGCACGGTTGAAATTGTTGGCATTACCAGAGTTGTGATGGTTTCCTCCGGACTTCACATTGCCTCCGGTACGGTTGGGGTAGCTTGGGCGAGCATTTGGGGGTCGGTTGTTTCTTGGTGCATATCCTGGTGAAGGGTTGGGGCGGTACTTCTGGTGACTGTTGGATCCAGACTGCTGCATCATACGATGCTTGTGGTTATCGTTTGCCTGGTTAATCTTCCCTTCCATCTGAATGGCAGAGTCGACTAGCTCTTCGAGGTCCTGGAAACGGATGTTGACGAGGACAGTCTGCATCTCATCATGCAGTCCGTTCAAGAATCTCTCCTTCTTCTTGGTCTCCGTGTTGATTTCATCAAGTGCATATCTGGCAAGTGACAGGAATCTGTCACGGTACTCCACCACAGTCATTCTTCCTTGCTTCAACTCGCAGAACTCATCTCTCATTATGTTGACTAGACCTTGCGGCATGTGGGTGCGACTGAACTTGACCTTGAATGCTTCCCATGTCATCACTTGACCATGGTTCATATTGCGGATACTATTCCACCAAGCTCTTGCATCTCCTGCCAGATAGTGGGTGGCGAAGAGAACTTTCTCATTTTCATCAACTCGGGCAACTTCTAAGTTGTTCTCCATGGTCTGTAACCAGTCACCAGCATCTAATGGGTTCTCAGATTGATTGAAGATTGGGGGATTAGTGTTCTGAAAGTTTTTGAGTTTGGATCCCTGGTGATCCTGATTTCCATGCCCTTGGTTGTTGAGAGCCATCTGGGCGATCTGTTGAAGTGTTGCTAAGTTGGCTTGGCGTTCTGCCCGGCTTGCTTTACGGTCTGCGATTAGATTCTGCAAGATCTGCAGCATTGGGTCTTGCGACGAGCTGCTCCCTCCTTGGTTTCCACGAGTCATCTGAAGATTGAGATATAGGGGTAAGAGGGAAATTCTAAGGTTCATGGTTTTGGGTTTTTCAAAACTAAAACTTTGATTTAGACTCAGGTTTTTTGACTAACTTAATTTTCATTCATGCAAGGAAGCACACGATACAACACATACCACAACAATCAAAGGGAAACAGATGGTTTGAAGAACCATTCTGCAAGCTAAGATACAATGAGATCGATACATCTCATGCTACGACAGTGTTCTAGTGCATCTACTCATTTTCGATGAAGTCGGAGTCTTCATCATCAGTGTAGAAGTCCACGGCATCCTCCGCCAGAAAATCATCATCATTGCTGAGGTAAGAATCCATGTCTCCCTGGATGTCTTCACCCTCATCTTCTTCTTCCTTGGTGGCAAGCTGAGCTTCCTGCTCCTTGACGGTCTTCTCGAGGCCGGCCACCTTCTTGCGAAGACGGGCGATGGTGCGATCCTTCTTGGCACGCTGGCGGCGAAGATACTGACGGTCTTGGACAAGCAGTGCGAAAGTCTGGGCCTTCTGGTCGGCAATGGCACGGTTGTGATTGGCTAACTCTCTGGCATTGTCCAGTTCCTGCTGTCTGTCGTGAAGCAAGAAGTCAAGGTTCTCCACTTGACGCCTCAACTCGGGGTGGCCCGGCATCTCCATTGGCATTCCCATGAAATCACGTCTTGCATAGTGGGCAAAACGGGTTCCTTGGGTCTTGTTGACACTGAGGGCACATAGACGTGCGAGAGCTTCATGCATTGCCCTAGCTAAATCTAGCCAGTTGTTTTCTCTTACGGAGAACTGAATTCTTCCAGAAGTTGGTGCTTCAATGATTCCTCTAAGATCTGCGGTGACTAGCCACTGTAGGTCTCCTCCTAGGGGTCATGGAAGTTGAGCTCCAAGAAACTCCGGGTGCGGGGGTCCCAGTAACTCCGACAGTGGATCCAGATCCCTCTCGAAGATCAGCTGACCTCCATTTCCCAACTGGTAAAACTTGCTGAACTGAGTCTCCATCTACAAGAATTAAGGATGAGGAAGTTAGTGAAGTGATCAAGTGTGTCAATTTTTTAAGTAGTAGTGTAAGAGTTTTGAGGCACATGAATTTTTGAGAAAGAATCCACAAGGGTAAGAGAGGAGATAGTTTTTCGGAAATACTCACTTTGGTTTTGAAACTAAGTTTTTGTTTGACGTCCATTCTAACTAGGGTCTCCTATGGTCAGGATGGCTCTGATACCAACTTGTCAACACCCAGATTTTTAATCCCAGATGCCCGTTATGCCATACCTCACAATCCTAGGATTAGTTGCGAGACATAACGGATTGGATATCACAGTACATCATCCATTACAAACCATACATAAGGTCTTACACAAATAACGATCTCATGATCTAGTCTTAATACAAAAGGCAGCAGAAATAAAAGATAGCGTAGCGGTGGGGTCCATCTTCAAGGGCACAGGCAATGCTGACGAAGGCAGATAGTCCTAGTTATCATAGCCGTCCTGTTGGCCATCATCTTGATAGTCCCCTTCATAGTCTGGCCATGAAAATAGCCAGGGACAAAAGCCATGAGTACTCTTTAAGTACTCGCAAACTACCACTAACAAGTATAAACTTCTAAGTTAAAGTGCTAACTCTAAGTGAAACTACAAAGTTAAGTTTGAAACCTAAGCTGAGTTCAGAAGCAAAGAAAGATAAAGTAAAGTCCTAAAATCACTTAAGTTGGGAAGCTATTGTCATAAACACAACCCTGTTGTGGTCAAGTCAAGATTCATCATTCTTTTCAAAGTATTTAGAAAACATCTGACAACGAAACAGTATGGCCATTCCAACTGTCCATAACCGCGGACGCGGCTATTCGAATAGTTTGACACTCTGTAGAGGTGGTACACTTTCACCACAAGATTTGATACATCTGTCAAGGATAACCCTGAATCATCATACTTAGTATGCAGATAATCAAACATAACCTTCCCTTTACACACCCTAGTATAATCACCTCTCCTATGAGCATGGCCTCCCAACCATGACGATCAGTCATCTTGGGCACTGCATAGGTGGACAACATTGAGAGGTAGCCTCAGCTCAGACCTCTCCCGTGAGGGAACTAATACTAATGCATATAAATTTCCAGCTAAGCCTTACCCAATTCAGGTAGTGTGGTTGTACGGTAAATTTGGAATGGTATCGCATCCAAATCCAACCATCAGTTTTATAAAAGAGTTAAGGCTCATGCCTCAACATTTTCATCAACATCAATCCATTGTGTTTCTCAACACATGTCAAAACATCTCAATAGAATGACTCATCATTCCAAGGTTTTCATAATTCATTTTCACCAAGTGTTCCCATCTAAAGTGACTCAAGTTTTTGATCTACTCTAACTACTAAGTTAAGAGTGTTCACTAAGGTGGAAAAGATGGGTTCAATCTCATGCCATAGAATGACATCTAAAGGGTTCTAAATAGGTCAAGTTTTATACTTTTTATGCTACCTTCAAAACAAGTAAAGAACTTGGTGTAAACTAAGGGAGTAAATCTTGTAACTAAGACTTGGAGTACTAATAGTCAAAAGGGGGTGTGATCAAGGCATGCTTAAGGCATCTTTGCTAAACCATCTAGTTTGGTCCTAACTTGCTAAGCACTGAACTTGCAAGTGTTAGCTTGCACTGTTAATGGTGGCTTGCACTTAGATAGTGCTAGCTTGCTAATAGTAGCTTGCCTTGGTCGGTGCAGTGGTTGAAGTTTTCTTCTTCTTCTTCTGGGTAGAACTCCTCCTCCTCGAAAGCTTGGTCGGTACTATCGTCTATAAATACATAGGGAGTGCACAATCACCAAACAATACTTAACTAAGCGAAGTAGCTTTCTAAGACACACATTTGATGATCTATTATCATCACAAGCATCACAAGTTTAATTCCATAGTTTTATTCTTTTTATTTTAGAAAAGTAATTTCTACTCATTGAAAAATTAACTAAGATTTAATATTCAACACTTAAGATATGGGATCATGTGGACACATGTCATCACCACACATCTTAACACATGGGAATGAGAATTAAAGGTTGGATCAATATTACTTTGGTTTAAGTTCATTATTTAATGATTTAAAGTGACTAGAAATGCCTATATAGCATTATTTTGGTACTAGTCCAAAGTCACTGCATGTAAACCTTAATATTATTACATATTTAGGTAGATATGATGAAATGTGATTTTTGAGAGTTGGAATCAACTCAAAAATTAACTTGGTTGATTTTATAAAAATGTTGCAAGTTGCAAATGCTTCTGTCTTCTTATTTTTATTAGGAGAGATCTATAACTCTAATTGAATTAAATCCAACGGGCTTGGATAGATCATCTTAATACCTTTCAGGCAAAATTAGTTTCATGCAATTTGGATTTGGCAAACTCCCAGAATTGAATTTTAAAATAGTGGACAGAAACTAGATTTAACTAAAAAGAAAAATCCAGATTTGAACGGTTGGGCTAGCGTGGGAAAAGACTTGGGCCGGCCAAGTGGTGCTCCACGGTGCGGGGCTCAGCTGACAGGGGGGTCCCGCTTGTCAGCGGCACTTAACACGCGAAACGGTACGCGCGCTGTGGGCCATAGGATTAGAAGGGGAATCTACGGCTGAGGGTCGTCGTCGACGATGAACAGGTCACCGACAAGCTCGAACCCTAGAGGCTCGGTGGGGGTCTATTGGGGACGTGCCAGGGCTGCAGCGGGGTCGGTAAGGCGGGCAAACGAAGTGGATGACGACGGCGAGGCGAGGCGCGGTGGCGGCGGAGCTTGGGGTGGTCGCAATCAGCGGCGCCCTTCTCCTCCTACCGCGGCTGCTCCGGCTCCAATTCCGGCGAGGCAGAGCTCGCCTTGCTCCAGCGAGAGGTGGGTGAGATTCAGAGAGGTGAGGGGAGTGGAATGGTGTGGAGAGAAGAGGCTGGGGAGGGCTCCTTTTATAGGCCCGACGGTGAGACCGAGCGGGATGGGCAGGCGACGGTGGCGGCATGGCTACGACGGGGTAGAGGCATGGCTGCGGGTGGCGATCGACGTGCGGTTCCCTGGTGGTGCTCTAGGCATTGAATGCAGCCGTAGGGGTGGTGGCACGCGGTCTGGGCGAGGTGGCGCTCTGCGCGGCAGAGGCGGCGGTGTCCACAGCGAGCGGTGGCTGTGAGGCGCTGGGCGGCTAGCGGGGATGTCTAGGGTGTTCTCCAGGTCGAGGCGGAGCGGCGGGTGCGGGCTGCGGCCAAGGGGCGGTCTGGGCGAGCGGGGACAGAGCGTGCTCTGGGGGCGGCACCGGCATGGTGCGGTGGCACTGGGCGCGGGCTATCCTCGGTGGTCCACTGCAGGGCTGGGCTCGAGCAGGGGACATGGGGTGGCGGTGAGGTGTGATCTACCTCCTAGACATGGAGGGAGAGAGAGGGGCGGTCTGCTGCGGTGGTTGCAAGTTGGGCCGGCGACTAGGTGCTCGGGTTGGCATGGCATTGTTGCTAGGGGTAGGGGATGGGTGTTTAGGCTTTGGTTAGATCATTTGGAGACAGAGGGGGTAAATGGGGATCAAATGGGGGCAAAACTCTTTAGTAAACAGTGAGCTAGGATTAGAGTTAGATTCTTGCCTACCAAGTGTTTGTGGTAATGGCCGCAAGAAAGAAAGTTTTGAATTTTGGTTTCAAAATTTTTGAGTGATCTCCACTAGTGCTAGGTAGTCTCTGGTTGCAAGGGTTTTGAAAGTGGAGCTCAAATAGATGGGTTTTGAAATAGGGGTGATCTATGCATATGCATTAGAGTCAAATTTCAAATGCTATTTAAAATAAGTAAAAGAATGTTTTTAGCAGATCAAAAAGTGGGCCTTGGTACCTCATTAGGTGTACTAGCAAGGGGTACAAAGATCAAGAATTATTTCTGTTAGGAGATGAGTGCTAGGAACACTCAAAGTAGTGTAGTGGATTAAAATGGCCAAAATGACCATTTATCCTTTTTAATACTTTTTGATTTGATTTTCTTTAGGAAAAGTTTGGGAAATATGTAGATGGTGTTTAAATCACCTAAGAAACATTTTAAAGCATTGGATCACTCAATCATGGCAATTCAAACAACTCCTATTTTAAATGCACACATATATGAATGCTTTCATTTTAAATTTGGAAAAGTTTTTGTTAACCCTATTTTTGGTTGATTTGATCTTGATACGTTTGGATTGAAGTTTTGGGATGTTACACACACCTAGAGCCGGGTTAAGTTCCACTTGGCCTGGATTTTGTACACTTCGAATATGCACACACCTAGAGCCGGGTTAAGTTCCACTTGGCCCGGATTTTGTACACTTCGAATATGCACACACCTAGAGCCGGGTTAAGTTCCACTTGGCCCGGATGTTGTACACTTCGAATATGCACACACCTAGAGCCGGGTTAAGTTCCACTTGGCCCGGATCTTGTACACTTCGAATATGCACACACCTAGAGCCGGGTTAAGTTCCACTTGGCCCGGATTTTGTACACTTCGAATATGCACAAGACTAAGCTACCCATCTTTGCTCTTCCAGGTGACCACCAATCGCCGGAGCGCCGAGTTTCAGCGTCTCCTGGACACTCATAAGATGTTGCGCGCAAAGCATAATGCACTTCTCGCCGAACACGAGAAAAGGGGTAAGTTTCTTCCTTGGTATTTTTCCATTTCCCTTCATCTTTTTGTGCCGAACTAACCCATCGTTTGGTTTTTTACAGCTGGGGTGGAAGCTGAGAATACCATCATGAGGAAAAACTTGGAGCAAATCAAGGGTGAGTCATTTTTGCTCAATCTCTCTCTGCGCCCTATCCTACTTTCTTCTTGGCTCAGCAAATATTCATACCTCGGCTATGCTGGGTCAACAAAATATTTCAGCATCTCTTGAATATAGTGTGCCTGTGCCTGATATGATGCTGCATTTTCTCGAACAAGCAGGGCAGCATCAGGCCGAACTTAAAAAGAAAGACGACGAGCTTGCCCTCCTCCGAACCAAAGAATATGAGATTGCCAAGCTCAAGGCAGATATGAAGAAGTTGAAAGCGCAGCACCAATCCAAACTTCAAAAAGCTGTCCAGGACTTCACTGAAGAGCACGAGCGCCTCAACCTCCAGATTTCCAAGGACCAAGAACTTCTCTAGGAGGCCGAGGTCAAGCTTGAGTCGGTGAATACTGAACTTATGCAACTTCGCAAAAGGCGTGATGACTGTACCAAGGAGTTGTCCCGGATCCACAGCCATATTTCACGTAAGTTATTTTCCTTCATCCAGCATACTTCTCCGGGTTGCTTCGTATGTCTTTTGTTTACTTGTTTTTCTTGTCTTGTTTTCAGGAAAATTTCCAGAGGGCAATGCCATTGCGACCACTGCAGTTGCTAAGTTTTGCCGAGATAGGGGTACCCCCATTGCTCCTGACGCTGAAGAAATTCCCTATGACATGGAGGACATGTTGGTCAATTTGTCTTCTCACGTGGAAATCGTGAAGAACTATGGCAAGGATATTCTTGACGTGGCAATCCGGATCTTCAACGCCTTTTGGCCTGATGAAGATACTCCGGAGGGGACCACAGTTCTTGTTGATAAGTTGATGGAATGCGAGACCCAGCTCGACCTTTGGAGGGAATCCGCTGGACGTGCCGGAGCTGAGACCGTTCTCCACTACGTGCTTACGTGGTACGAGAAGATCGACCTCAACCTCCTAGCGCGCATGCGCACCGGATCCAGATGGTCTAGCGACTCGGAGTGGATTGCTCGGCGCAAGGCTTGCGCCCATAGCCTCATTGAATATGCCCCCATTCATGAATGGAATGAGGGTCCAAGCTTCATTGGCGCTGCCGACGATGAAAATGCCAAAGATGGTTCGGGTGAGGACGAGGGAGACGATGCCTCGGACGTCGAATACAGTGAAGATGACACTGAACTTCCTCCCCTGCTGCTCCTTGAGCGAAAAAACTTTAAAGTTTATCAGATCCTCGGTATGCCAGGTGCAATTGTATTAAGCACACCAGTCATATTTTGCTACTAAGTTTTTATGCCGGATTAGCTTGGGCGTAGTCCCCGAGTTTCATTTTCTTGTTCCTCCAATTCCTTAGCTCAGCTCGTGTCCACCTTGGTTCGGTTTTATGACTTACGAGCCCGAGCTTCAAAAATTGACTTAACAATACTTGGAAACTTTAGGATTAGCTCAAAATAATTTGGCGTAATAAATTTAAAGTAAGCATGAGGTTAGTCTGAAAAACAAACGTCGGCTCGATTAAGTTTCTTCCCTTAGTCGTTTTTCATGTGTTGCGCAATTCCAAACTTGTTCTCTTGCTTGCCATGAAGCCAATTCTTGTTGGACAGCAGCAAGTCAAAGAGTTAGGTTTTTGGTTCTCACACACTACTAATCCAGCCTAAGTAGAAGCTACTTACGCCAGCCGACATACAAATAGTAAATATAGAAGACAACTAAAATTACTAAGGTAGTCCCTGAGTTACTGCTCGAGGTGCCAAGATTTCATTGATAAGCTCATTGCCGGCATACATACCAACATATGAGAGACTCGGATACAAACACTTCTCTGCTAAGTGTAGAAAGGACGAAGTAGAGCTACATTCCATGGACGTTTGGATTCCTCGCCGGACCTGTCTGCCTTGTTCTTCTCCTGTGGTTTTGCATCGATAAGATAATAAGAATCATTGTGCAATACTTTGCTCACAATGAATGGCCCTTCCCATGGGGGGGATAACTTATGCATGCCAGCAGTACGTTTTTCTAACCGGAGTACCAAATCACCTTCCCGGAAAATTCTAGGGTTTACTTTCCGGCTATGATAGTGTCGGAGATTTTGCTGATATATGGCGGATCTGGACAATGCCAATTCTGTCACTTCTTCCAGCAGATCAACATCTTTTTGTCGGGCTTCTTGCACTTCGGCTTCTGTGTATTGGGTGACCCTAGGCGAGTCATGCTCTATGTCGGCTGGTAATACAGCTTCTGCCCCATATACTAGAAAGAATGGCGTATAGCCCGTTGATCGATTCGGAGTTGTTCTTAAACTCCACAGTATTGCTGGTAGTTCTTCTATCCAGCACCCCGCTGATCTTTGCAGCGGCTTAATGAGCCGGGATTTTATCCCGGATAACACTAATCCATTGGATCTCTCCACTTGTCCGTTCGATGCGGGGTGTGCTACCGAGGCAACGTCCAGCTGGATCATCTTATCCCGGCAGAAACATGCAAATGCTCCTTCAGCAAAATTTGTGCCATTATCCGTTATTATACTGTGAGGATAACCATATCTCAAGATGATGTCTTTGAGGAAAGTTACGGCAGTAGCTCCATCACATTTTTTTATTGGCTTTACTTCAATCCATTTCGTAAATTTGTCAACCATGACCAGGATGTGGGTCATGTTCCCCCTTGCCGGTTTAAATGGGCCAACCATATCCAAGAACCATACGGCCAATGGCCATGTAATTGGTATGGTCTTGAGCTCTGACATTGGCATATGTGTCTTTGTCGCATATCTTCGACATCCATTGCATTTTCTCACCAAATCTTCTGCTTGTTCCAAGGCACTTGGCCAGTACAACCCATGGCGAAAAGCTTTTGCTACCAAGGCTCTGGACGAGGCATGATGCCCACATTCCCCTTGATGTATATCTCGGAGGATGTCTAGTCCTTCCTCCAGGTCAACACATCGCTGGAGGACATTGGTCACACTCCTTTTGTATAGCTCGGAATTGATGATCGTGTAAGGTTTTGCTCTCCTCTAAGTTTGCCTAGAAAGTACCTCCTAAGTGGGTAAAGTTCCATCTTTTAGGAATTGGAATATGGGCAGTGCCCAAGCTGGTACAGCTCGCACAGGGAATACATCCTCATCAATTTCCATCTGATCCACCGACATCACTTCAACCGGACCACGTTGCACAGTCCCCGGGTCATGCGAAGCAGTCCCCGGGTTTGCCGAGGCAGTCCCCGGGTTTCGCGAACTACTCCCCTCATCAATGTCCATGGGCACAGCCTCTGATTTCGGATTTGCCGGGATAAAAATTGAGTCGGACTCCGGGGATGGCCTGATAGATGGTTTTCTGAGGTGCTCCAATGCTACGCCCGGTGGAATTGCTTGTCGGGTTGACCCGAGCTTCGACAATACGTCGGCAACCTCATTTTCCACCCGGGGTGGTGAAATTCGCATCCCTCAAAGTAACCAGATATCTTCTGCACATGAAATCTGTATAATGCCATGTTTGCATCCAAAGCATCCCATTGTCCGGAGACTTGCTAGACTACGAGATCTGAGTCACCGAAGCACTGGATCCGACGTATTCCAATCTCCTTTGCCACTTTGAGCCCATGTACAAGTGCCTCATATTCTGCAACGTTGTTTGATGCAGTGAAGTGGATCTGCAGCACAGATTTCAGCTGGTCCTTCTTTGGCGAGGTAAGCACAACTCCGGCACCTAACCTGGTTTTTGTTTTTGATCTGTCAAAATGCATTCTCCAGTAGTTCGGATCTGGCAACGGTGGCTCATATTGCACCTCGGCCCAATCCACAAAAAAGTCCGCCACAGCCTGAGATTTGATTGCTTCTCTTCTATCATATTATGGTGCATAAGGAGCTAGCTCAATTGCCCATTTTGCAATCCTGCCACTTGCATCCTTGTTGCTCATTATCTCGGATATGGGGGCTTCACATATTACCTTGATTGGGTGCTCTTCGAAATAGTGCTTCAGCTTCTTAGCTGCCATATACACACAGTATGCCACCTTCTGATAATGTGGATAGTTCTGCTTTGAGGCTGATAATACCTCGCTCAGGTAATATACTGGCCTTTGCACCGACTTACCCTCTTCGTCGCGCTCTACCACTATTACTGCACTTACAACTCGGTTGGTTGCGGCTATATAGAGCAACATCGGCTCCTTTGATAGTGGAGAGGTTAACACTGGTGAAGTGGCTAACATCTTCTTAAGCTGGATAAAGGCTTCATTGGCCTACGGCGTCCAAATGAACTTGTCCGACTTTTTCATGAGTTGATAGAGAGGCAATGCCTTTTCTCCCAACCGACATACAAATCGACTTAAGGATGCCAGGCAACCAGTGAACTTCTGGACATTGTTAAGACACTTCGGCAGTTCCATTCGCTCTATGGCCCGGATTTTAGTTGGGTTGACTTTGATACCTCAGCTGGAGACAAGAAATCCGAGTAATTTTCTAGTCGGGACACCGAAGGTGCATTTTTCCGGGTTAAGCTTCATTCGGAACCTCCTTAGGTTCGCGAATGTCTGCCTGATATCGTCAAGGAGCGTTTTGATTTCCTTGGTCTTTATCACAATATCATCCACATACACTTGCACATTTTGACCAATTTGGTCATGTAAACATTTTTGCATACATCTTTGGTACGTTGCCCCTGCATTACGTAAACCAAAATGCATGGTTCGATAGCAATAAGCCCCATACGGGGTGATAAACGCAGTCTTTATTTGATCACTTGGGTTCAGAGGTATCTGGTGGAAACCAGAATATGCATCAATGAACGACAACAACTCACACCCAGCAGTGGAATCTATGACTTGGTCTATCCTTGGCAGTGGGAATGGATCTTTTGGACACGCCTTATTCAGGTTCGTGTAATCGATACACATACGCCAAACCACTGCGACGTTCGGATCATCCTTCTTCTTTTCCACCAGCACCGGATTAGACAACCAATCCGGGTAAAGCACTTCCATAATAAATCCAGCAGCCAACAACCGAGCTATCTCATCTCCTATGACTTTTCTCCTGTCTTCAGCGAAGCGGCGGAGAGGTTGCTTCACCGGTTTTGCTCCGGGTCTCACATTCAAAGAGTGCTTGGCCAACTCCCTCGGAACACCTTGCAAGTTCTATGTGGACCAAGCAAAAATATCCCGATTCTCACGGAGGAAGTTGACGAGCTCGCTTTCCTATTTGTCATTTAACCCGGCACCAATTGTTACGGTACGCTCAGGTAACATATCATCAACAGGCACCTTCTTGGTATCTTTTGTCGCTTGGAATGAGACACTGCCATGCGGGTTACTCAGCGCCGGCATATACTGCTGCGTGGACTGAGCCAATGCTGCCACCTCTTGGATCTTTCTCTTTTCTTGCGCAATCACGAGTGACTCGGCCAGGTTAGATCCGGCGGACGCACACTCAATGGAACGTCGGAAATCACCTGCGATAGTAATCACACCATTTGGCCCGGGCAACTTCATCTTCAAGTAACTGATGTGACAACTTGCCATGAATTTGTTCAGAGCTGGCCTGCCGAGCAACGAGTGATATGCGCTCTCCAAAGTTACAACCTCAAACTCCAAATTCTCAGTCCGACAGTTATCTCTTGTGCCGAACAATACGTCAACCCGGACCTTACCTATGGGCTCACAAGAAATGTCTGGCACAACACCGTGGAAAGTTGTCCTTGTAGCTTGGAGCATATTCTCCGAGATACCCAATTTGTGCATCGTGTCCACATACATGGTGTTGATGCTACTGCCATTATCAATCAGTACCTTTGAGAACCTCACATTGATGTTAGGCCCAATGAATGTCGGATCCAGCACTAGCGCATATGAACCAGGACTTGGCATAAGCTTCGGATGATCTTTGATGCTCCAGGTAATTTCCTGGTCCGACCAAGGCATATACCTCATCACTGCTGGCATTACCGCATTGACCTCCATATGTCGGCGCTGCAATCTCTTTCTTTCTGTCTCTTCTGTAATGAACACACAATAACTCTGATGATGCTCTATGTACTCATTTCTCCCCTCGTTTCCGGGGTACCTCTGATCCTGTTGGTTTTGGTTCTCCACCTGATGCACTGCATCCCTTCTCTCATGGTTGTCATACCTCGGCGGAAGGGGAGGCAACATTAGCTGTTGCGTGTTTGCTCCGGAGAGCAATTGCTGCCGGGGTAACTCCTGCTGAGGTTGATCATTCCGAGGTGCCTGAGCATTCCCCGAACCGCTTTGTTCTATCTTTCGCATCCACTCACACTGTCTGGTTGTGTGACCCGCTGGGTTATTCGGATTAGGCGTGTGAAATTACACGGCTAATCTAGCATTGCTTCATAGGTATACCTCGGATGGTCCTTCTTCTCTTGCCACTGTTTCTTCTGCTCTAGCGTCCAAGTTTTCTTTCCATCATTCCTTGGTGTCCATTGCTGCCCTCCAGTTTTCTGACGTTGACTGCCTCCTGCTCCGGGTTGATCCTGATTCACAACTGCAACTTGTTGCGAGCTGTACCGGTAATCCGGTCTGTCATCCCTTCTTTTACCTCGGTAATCATTTCTTCGGGATGACTCGGCCCCATCTCGCTGACAATGCTCCTCACTTGACTCGTTTGAGGTGAGCCTAGGTGTAACTACCTCGGTGAATTACGCTCTTAGTTGCATGCCTGGATGAGCAAAAGTGGTTAAAATAGTACGGTGGGGCCCGGGGCCACTCACGGTAGACCTTTCGGCCGTCCTAACCACTTTCAGAACATCGGGACAAGAACGAGCGGCGTAATCGGCATGCGAAGAGATCAACTACATACACAAGTGAGTATGTATGCAAGCCACATACAATAGTCCTCAGAGCCATTCCATCTAAAAGAAATAGAAATATTGCAACGCCATACGGCAAGATCCAAATATCCTAGATAGATATAATAGTTTCGGATAGCTCCTCATACATCAAACATCAGAGTATCAGGCGGAAGCGGAAAACAAGATCCGAGTACGGATAAGAAGCAAATCGGCATAAGATGCCACATAAATAAACACATCCCGCCCACAGATCTCACGGATCCCTGTTCCTGAAATCTCTACACCGAGTGATCGTTGCCAACATCATCTGTCTCCTCCACCCAGTATCCATCTTGCGGGTACACCTGTTCATCTGAATCAAACAATTTATCGTGTGAGACCCTAGGGGTACTCAGCAAGTCTTTATGCCGCTAAAGGAGACACAGCCTGGGTGACGCAATTGCAGCAAAAGATAATAAGTAACAAGTCTATAGATACTCGCTAACCATCCGCCTAACCAATGATAGATGGATGTCCGTGAATTATGAACAACAGTTATAACAGTATAATTAACAGATCCATCCTCCTCCTCGCTTACCAACGAGGAAGCGGACGAACAACCCCCCATCCGTTGGCAGTTTTATTAACCATTCCATGAGTATTGCACTATTTACTAATCAGACACTTAATCAGATTAAAAATGGTACTTTAGTTATACTTGTCTATGATCGAGAAACTGTGCTCCAAGTCGTCCATAACCGCGGACACTGCTTTCAGAAAGATTTACCCTGCAGGGGTGCACGAATAGCAACACACACTCGATCAACCTCGGAAAAACCAACTCAAAACCCAACGAGGCATTCACGACAAAGCGATCACAGGATTCAAAAATATTTCAGGGGGCCACCCCATTAAGCTACCCGCAACAAAGTTGGCCGGCTCCGAGACGGACCCAAGGTTTGCGTCAATGGCTATAAACGACTGGGAACCCGAAAGTGTGACTGAGCTTGTCGATACCACGAAAACACTCCGCATCCAAAACAGTACAGGTGCTCCACGCACAATCTTAAATAAAACAGTAAAGCATGGCATAAGTACAAGGTAGTAACAAAGCCCCAAACTACTTTGTGGCCCCAAGAAATAATAATGAATCAAGCTCTGGCTCAGGGGGGTCCATAAGGCCTCTCGGATGTGGATAGTGCGAATAGTCAAGGAACAGGAATCAAGTACTCGGGGTCCTACGGGACACAAGTGAGCATGAAAAACCAAATAGCAGATATTGCTCACCGGTGCCTCTTTCATTAGTTATCCCATTACTACTCAGGTTATGTTGTTTAGGTACCTCGTTATTCATCAGACACTCGCGTACCCTACACATGCTTTTCTACGACTCGCATGGCTCAAACAACTCCTGTAGTAATGGCTCATGGGATGGAGGAACCATCTTCGGTGGGGTTTAAAAATAAAGGCTATGCAGTACTTGGGATTCAATTTAATGCAATCGCGACTCAATGATGCAAAAATAAGATAGAGGCATTAGGTAGTATATGTATGCAAGCATGTGGTAGTGCTTGCCTGGCAGCTCAGTTGAAGCGAGAGATGGATCTGGGTAGTACTCCTGTGATTCCTGGTAATTCTCCTGCTGGGCGTCTATTCGAAGAAGAACCAAACAAACAAGGGCCAACATAAATAAAGTGCACAAGCATATGAATTAAAATACGTCAAGCACACAAGCATGCCATGATGAATGATGCACAATTTACATGGCATTAAAGTAGCATGGCAAGGGTGAGGTGTGGTGCAAGAATAAAGCATTTTATTAATTATTTAGCCAAGTTTTATAGTCATAAACAGTTCTGATTTTTAAATATGGCATGATGCATGCTTCAATTTAGAACAAGGAATGCATAGCTAGGACGGGCTCGTCGTGCTGATCGATTTAGACATATTATTTGTCAAATTTGGAGTTGTAGAATTAAAGTTATTAATTTATTAAGAAAAGGGCATTTATTTGTAATTTTAATCATCTGGAAATTTTAAAGTGCTCAAATAATATTTTGAATGGCATATTTGAATTCCTCACATTTTTCTGGTTCAAAAACATATATCATTTGTATTATTTGGATTTGTATTTTAAAAGTTATTTAAAATCTGATTTGAATTTGAATTTATACTTTTCGTGAAAATGTTTTATTTAAGCAGAAGTTGGAAAATACTTTTTATACTCAGGCGAGTTTAGCCCCAGCCACTGACGGTTGGGCCAGCGCTGAACGAGCGGAAAAGACGCGCCGAAAACTTTTCTCACGAGGACCTCCCTTAGCCGCAACCGCCGACAGGTGGGGTCGGGCTCAGCGGGGCCACACACGCGCGTCGCCCAGCAGGGACGTGACACGTGGGCGGTCCAGGGCTGCGCGGTGGTGTTTTCCCGAAAACCGAGGGGCCTCATCACAATAAAACGGCAGCGAATGACAGGTGGGGTTGCGGGGGCTGCGGGTTTAGGCGGGAAAAAGGCCAGGGGGGCTAAGTGCAAAAGGGCATCGGCTGTGGCTGCTCGCTGACGGAAAAGGTTCTGCCGGCGGCGGATCTGGCCGTCTTCCGTCGATGGTGGCGACGCATCCGTTGGACGAAACGCGTCGACCCCAAAATGAAAAACGTAGAGGGGACAACGAGCTACATCTTTCATGCAGGGAGCATCTCTGGAGGGTGGCTGTGCTGGCCGGGCTTCGATGAGGAACAGAGGGGACAGAGGTGTCGGAGATGTTGCTGACAGCCCGCGCACGGCACGCGGCGGCGCGCAGAGCGCTCGACGGAGTGCGGCGGAGCTACGGCGCAGGAGGAAGAGGGGGACCATGTCTAGGGGATGCAGGGGCTCACCGCGGGTCGCCGGCGTGGTCGTACGCGCGGAGGTGGTGTGGATCTGGCGCCGGGCTCGCGGACGACTACCTCGGTCTTCTCCGGTTCACGGCGACGCCAGGCTTGTTCCAACGAGGCTTTGGTCCCGGGCTGGTACGAGGTGAAGAAGGGGAAGCAGATGACCTCGTCGGTGCTCTTGGCGGGGCTTGGAGAGCACCGGGGCACGCAGAACTCGAACGAAGCCGTAGCAGCTAGGGTTTTGCTAGGTGGTGTCCATGATCGTCTAGGGAGGAAGAAGGGGAAGGGGAGAGGGACTTGGGCACCTCATGGAAGAGATCTGAGGCGGGTGAGGCAGTAGAGAGGAAAAGGGGAGCACATGGGGTGGTGGTAGCTTTGCAAAAAGTGAGGAGGGGGTGGTCGGGTAGGTCTTCTCTTCCTCCTTCTTCTCTTTGTCTTGAAGCCAAAGAAAGGAGTAGGGGGCAGGTGAGGGTGAGACGTGGTGGGGCTTGCCCAAAGGAGAGAGGGGTAGCTCGGGTCTAGCTAGGGAGGGAGGCTCGGGTTAGCTAGGGTGGTTAGGGTTTTAAGAGAGAGGAAAGAGAAAGAGCTAGGGTTAGGGTTTAATTAGGTTGTTTAGGTTTTAAAACATGCTTAAGATCAAGCCAAGGTGAAGGGGTGAGGGTTTTGGTTTAGCACAAGGTGAGGGGAAGATAAACTCAAGAAAAAGAGAGGGATGGGGTTTAAGGAAAAAGGCCTCACTTGATAAAGCATGATGGAAAAAAATGGTGATGTTGGGAACATGGGAATGGTGGAGAGAGATAGAGCTATTCCCACAAAGCAAGATCCACTAAAACAAAGAGAAAACAAAGGAGCTAAAAGTGATGGTACTCTTGCATGGCCCATGTAAAATAATTAATGCCATGTTTTATTCTTGCGAAAACAATAATATTATAACATGGTATGATTCCATGCATTACCAAAATGTGGAATAAAGGCCAAGCAAAAGGAAAAGGAATTGGATCCACACTAACCCACATGAGCTAGATTAAATGCCAAAAATAAATAAAAGCCCATGGGTAATTAGGATGGTGGAATACTAAGGTGGTGAAAAGAAAGGTGATGGAGTTGAATAAAAGATATGCCCCCAACTCAACTTGGGCATTAAATAATATACAAATAACCAAATACAATATCAAGAGGCAAATACAATTAATAATGCATATGAGAGAAGAACCAAAGAAAAAGGGTTTTATATGATGCTCAAATGCAAGGTGGCATGATGACATGAGCATGATATAATTATGATGCAACAATTATATATAGGAAGTAGCCATTATATTACTAGACCAAGTAGCATTACAATTGTTAGACAATTGGGATGCTACACTAGGTTGCGTCAGATCACCCAAGGCATATGAATCAGCAATCCGGATTCTTTCTGCCAAGGTGGTCGGCATATCTCTTTGCAACCTTTGCCATAGCATGCTTGCATATCTGCATCCTTGCACAAACCAAGCTATGGCCTGTGACTCAATCACACCCTCACACGAGTTTCGCACAGTGCACCAACGGGTTAAGAACTGCCGGTCAGTCTCATTCGGTCTCTGCCTGCACATTGCTAGGGTTTGTGGCCTGTTGGGCCTCTGATACGTACTTGAGAAATTGCTAACAAACATCTCCTCAAAATCAATCCAACATTTAATACTCCCGGGTGGCAAATTGTTTAGCCATACCCTCGCTGGCCCCTCCAACATCTGGGGTACATATCTCACAGCCCACCTCAAGTTGCCTATGGCAATTTTTACTGTAGTTGCATAGTTAATCAACCAATCTTCTGGCTTAGTGCTGTCGTCATACGCCTTTGTGCCTCTTGGTAACTGGAAGTTAGGTACCGGAGGTTCCTTCATGATCCAGGGCCCAAAACATGCTGGACCCGGAGGACCTTGACACTCAATTTGCTCCGACCTATACAACCGATCCAATTTTAGCCTGGCGTCATCAGGCATCAAGTTCCTGCCTCCCAATCTTGACCCTATCGCGTGATAGTCCGGCCTGGGATAGCCAGCATTCACCATCTCCGAATCACCATCATTGTATCTATCTTGCTCCTGTGGAGCTGCTCTCTGTTGCATACCTTGGTCGGCACTACGCTCTTGCCGTGGTATATTCCGCTGCTGCGGTTGACCTACACCTACATAGTTTCACTGTCCGGCATTGCCGTTTACAACATTCCCTTGACCGGCATTTCCTTGGTCGCGGTTACCTCGGCCAGCTTCACCTCGGCTCACACTCCTTCGATCCTCGTTTCTATGCACTTCTTTTCCTTTCCCTGCCCTTGCCGGGTCATATGGGACTATTTGCTTATTCCTCCTGGCCGAGGTTACAACCTCTTCTCTCCTAGGACCACCATGAGGAGATGATGCGGCTCCAGCGGATTTCTCCGGGTTACCCACCGCCAAATGAACGATCTTGGAGGCCCCAGCTCTCTCTGGGTTAGCCCTGAGCAACTCCTCGTTTTGCCTGTTCGCAATCCAAACCAACTCATTGACTCTATCTTGTTGTCTTTGGCAGGCTTCACCCGTCAGACCTTTTGACTCGGATGCAGCTGCATCTGTCAGACCTTCTGACTCGGATGCAACTGCATATGCTGCTCTGAGGTTTTTTGCCGGGGTACTATACTTTGGAAGCCCCACGGATAGACAGTTCTCTGATTCCTCAATCCTAGTATCACCCTCTCTATTCATTTCACTCATGAGATTTCTCCCCTTCACTTTTACAGCATCTACCTTATTTGCCTTCGCGTACTTACGCAGCGTCATGTTCAACGACTGTTGAGCCGCAACTATCTTTTTCGCACCCTCTAGTATTTTTTGCCTAGTCTCCTCTAGCTCGGCATGTGCCTGAGCCGGATCTACTGCTGCTGCTACTAGGTTTGCCAAGCTATCCATCGCCTGCTACAGCACATTCTCAGGCCTCTCTAGTAGACGACCTCTACTTTTCCTCGGTGCCTTAGGTGTTACCTCTGGATCTGGTGCCGGATCTTTGCTTGCGCCTGCACCTGGTGCAGTCATCATCACCTCGGCACGGTCCGAGGAGCGAGTGATACACGCCCCATGAACCACGCTAAGCGGTGGCTCGCCTCCTTCGACGATGTGCCGCGGATGAACACACGACACATCGATAACAACGTAGACCTTGTGAGTGCCGAGCTTGACGAAGAGGCCGCTGTGCGGAAGAGGACGCTTGCCAAAGCAGCCAGCGTTGTCGCTGACAAAGTCCATCTCTCCAAAGCGCCGAACGAGCCTGGAGACGATGCGTTCGCTGGTGCCGATGAGGTTTCCTGTCCGGATCTTCACCCCTGCTAGCGCTGCTAGCCCCACGGTGGGCGCCAACTGTCGTGGTGGTGTCACGGCAGATGCCATGGATAGGCTAAAGGTGCGGACTAAATGCACTAGGGGAATCCAGGGAGGGATAGTGTGGTGATTCCACACACGGTAGTTTTGCATTTGATTCACCTTTACAGATTACAAGTGCTCCTTGAGCTATATTGGAGAGAGGAGGAAGAAGAACTCTCTTACTCTCACCACTAGCTAGCCCAAAGGAACCAAGTAAAACTCAACTAGAGATCGACCAGCCCTTTCTACAGAGGCCCTAGCCCTCCTTATATAGGGGTGGCTAGGTCTCCACTTAGGGCATACATGGAGGCATATTCCAGGGAATATGCCTCCTCCCAAAATAGTAAGCCGACCGGGTCACTTTAACCCCGCGTCATCCATGTAGAGGCTACGCGAGCCTCTGCGGCGCCTGCGTCATCCGACATAAGCATCGTCACCTTTGTCGGCCACGCCTCGGTGGTCCTGCCTCTGTCCGCTTCACTCACGCTCTACGTACAGTGGTCACCTTTGACCAGCGAGATACCTTCCTTCTCCTACAAGCTTGATATAACCCGGATCCCACATAGTTGATCCGGCCACACCTGTTCCTGGGTACTGCCATCCTGGGTACTGCATAGGTGGACATCATCAAGAAGTAGCCTCAGCTCAAACCTCTTCCGCGAGGGAACCCATACTAATGCATATAAACTTCCGTCTAAGCCTTACCCAATTCAGGTATTGTGGTTGTACGGTAAAATTGGAATGGTATCGCATCCAAACCCAACCATCATTTTGTATAAAAGGGCTAAGGCTCATGCCTGAACATTTTCATCATCAAATCCATTTGTGTTTCTCAACACATGTCAAAACATTTCAATAGAATGAAGCATCATTCCAAGGTTTTCATAATCATTTTCACCAAGTAGTTCCATCTAATGTGATCCACTTTTATTCTTAGCACTAGCCACTACAGTAAGAGTGTTCACTAAGGAGGGGTACTAATCTTCAATCTCATGCCACATAATGACATGTAAGTATAGGCCTAGTTTTATACTCTTTATGCTATCTATACTACTTTTCCAAATACTCATAAAGCACTAACTAAAAGTAAAGAACTTTGGTAAAGTAAAAAGAATAAAGCTTGCAAGTAAAACTTGTGATTGGTTTAAATCAAAGGTATATAACCAAAGCATGCCTAATGCATCTTGCATAAGTTATTTTGCAAGAATGACTTGCAAGGTTCTAGCTTGCTCATAATAGTTTGCCTTGATTGGTGCAGTGGTTGAAGTTATCTTCATCTTCTGCTTGGTAGTACTCCTCCTCCTCGTATCCTTAGTCGGTACTATCGTCTATAAATGAATACGGGATACACAATCATCAATCAATACTTAACTAAGTCTATTTAGCACACTAAGGCTCACACTTGATGATCTAGCATCATCACAATCATCACATGAATTAAAGACTTAATCTTATTTATTTTATTTTAGAAAAGTAATTTCTACTCATTGAAATTAATTAAGATTTAATATTCTCCAATTAAAATATGGGATCATGTTGATACATGTCATCACCACATATTCTAATGTATGGGAATGTTATTTAAAGTGTTGATCATATTTTATAAAGTTTAAGATTATTATTTAATAGATTTAAAGTGACTAGAAATGCCTAAATAGCATTATTTTGGTACTATTCCAAAGTCACTACATGCAAACCTAAATGTTTTTACATATTCAGATAGATATTGTTGATACGTCCATTTTGCATCACTATTCTATGTCATAATTCACTGTTAGTCATTGATATATTTCGTATTAAGAGATAATACTTATGTTATTTCATCTGTTTTTGCATGGTTGATGACTTTTGGAGCATGGAGTGCTGCAGTCAGGATTCTGATGGAAAAGGTGATATTTAGAGGCAAAATTTGCGAAGATCAGAAAATCCGGGAAAATACATGGAAAATCCTATTTTTCCAGAAGACGAAGGAAGCCAGAAGGGGGGCTGGAGATGGGCCATAGGGAGCCCACACCACCCCCTGGCGCGGGCCAGCCTAGGCTGTGCCACCAGGTGGTGTGGCCGCCCTGGTCCACCCCTGACACTCCCCTCTGGCGTATATTATCCTCCCGAAACCCTAAGACTCGGGGAACGACCACAGAAAGATTTCGCCGCCTCTGCGGGGCGGAGAACACCGAGAGAGAAAGAGGGGAGATCGTCGCCATCAACACCACCATCAAGCGGAACTTCATCGCGATCATCATCATCATCACCATCTCCATATTGCTGTAACAATTGAGTTGAATCTTGCATAGTTCATAGGGGAAACTTTCCCGGTGTTGATTACTCTTTGTAGTTGATGCTATTGAGTGAACCATTGAATTATTGTTTATGTTCAGATTGTTATACATCATTATTCCATCTCTTTTCATGAGCCATATGATGTCGTGTGAGTAGTTCGTTTTGTTCTTGAGGACATGGGAGAAGTCATGTTGTTAGTAGTGGAATTGTGTTGAGAAAGATTTAATAGTTTGATATTTAAGTTGTGGTGTACTTCTTCTAGTGGTGTCATGTGAACGTCGACTACATGACACTTCACCTATATGGGCCTAGGGGAATGCATTGTGTATTTGGCTACTAATCGTAGGGGTTGCCGGAGTGACAAAAACTTGAACCCCCGTTAGGAAACCATTGCACAAGGACGTAAGGGTCTTAGAGTTTAAAGCTGTGGTTAGGTTTCTACCTTAATTACTTTCTTGTACTTACGGATGTTTGCAAGGGTATAATCACAAGTATGTATTAGTCCTAGGAAGGTCGGTACATTAGCACAGGTTCACCCACACAACACTTGGCAAGCTAAAGAAGATTAATTAACTATATGAAGCGAAAGCACTTGACAGTCTTCCTATGTGTCCTTGAGAACGTTTGGTCATCTTAAGTAATACAACCAACTTTTCCTTTGCTGCATAAAGGATTGGGCCACTTGCTGCATTTATTCCTACTGTCTTTTATTTACTCGTACTTTGTTTACTTGCTTTATCAAAAAACCCTAAAAATCCGTTTGCTAAGTATTTGCAGACAATTCATGATCCATACCACTAGCCAGCACATTCTGCTCCTCGTTGGGTTCGACACTCTTACTTATCAAAAATATTGCGATACACCCCCTATACTTGTGGGTCATCAATTGTCAAATGTGAATTTTGAGAGTTGGAATCAACTCAAAAGCTATTATGGTTGATTTTGGAAAATGTTTTATTGTAGAAAAGTCTCCGTCTTGTTCTTTTTACTATAGATGATCTCTAACTCCAAATGACTTAAGACCAATGGACTTGGATAGATAATTTAAATATGTTTCTAACAAAATTTGAATCATGCAATTTGATTTAGTGAAACTCTTTGAAATGATTTTTAAATCTGTGGATAGAAACTAGTTCAAACTAAAAAGGAAAATCGTATTTGAATTCCCTGGGATGCGTGGGAAAGCTAAACGGGTCGGCCCAACTACACTACACAACGCAGCGGGCTGCTGACAGATGGGGTCCACCAGTCAGCGACAACATCTAAGCGAAACGGTATCGGTGAATCTAGGCCGTGCGATCAAATTCTAATCTAACAGCTGGGAGTCGTCGTTGACGATGAACTACTCCGACGAGGAACTAAATCTGTGGACGATGAACTACTCTGTCTTTCATGCTATGATTGAAGTACTATGATCCCATCTTTGAATGTTTTTCAAATACTTTGATCAAATTTATGATGGTGCATGTCACCTCAAAAATTATTCTTTCTTTTTATCACTTACCTACTCGAGGACGAGCAGGAGTTAAGCTTGGGGATGTTGATACATTGCAAATTGTATCTATAATTTTTGATGTTCAATGCTTGGTTTTATCTACTTTCTTGTGTTTTGTCCACACTTTGGAGTACTTTTCATATGATTTCTTGGACTAACCTATTAACAAGAGCCACAGTGCCAGCTGCCTGTTTTCTGCTATTTTTGGTTCCAGGAAAGTTAGAAAATGAATATTCTCGAAATTGGACGGGACAAAAGCCAAAGTCAGTTTTTCACCGAGGGATACCTAGAGCCAGAATACGAGACAGAGAGGGGTTGGGGCCCGGCCACACCACCTGGCCGTGCTGCTAGGCCTGGCCCGTGCCAGGGGGTGGTCTGGCAGCCCCAGGCACCCCCTCGGCCTCTCCTTCCGCCTATATATTTCCTCTGATACGGAAACCCTAAGTAACCGATCAAAATTCCACGAAAGAGTTTGTAGCCACCATCATCTCCATCCCTAGATCAGGAGGGATCCGAAGCTCTTCTCGGCACCCTGCCGGAGAGGGGAATTCACCCTGGATGCCTTCATCATCATCATGCAAGCCTCCGGTGTGATGCGTGAGTATTTCATCTCTGGGCTACGGGTCCATGTAGTAGCTAGATGGCTGGTTCACCTCCTTTGTGATATCATGTTTAGATCTTGTGAGCTCCGTTCATGATCAAGATCATCTATTTGTAATTCTGGACGTTGTGTTTGCGGGGATCTGATGGATATTGAGATGCTATTTCAGATTGATTATTGATTCTATCATGTCTTTGTTATTTGTGATCTTGCATGCTTTCCGTTGTTAGTAGCTATCTTGGCCAAGTAGATGCTAGCAACTCCAAGAGTTAGTATTTATGCTCGATAGTGGGTTCATGCCTCTGGTAATCTAGGGAAGTGACAGAAATCTCTAAGGTACTAGATGTGCTGTTGCTACTAGGGAGAAAACAACAATCCTTTGTTCATAGAACAATCGTATTGTTTACTTTACACACAATTCGTAATGCAATTATCCGTTGCTTGCAACTTAATACTGGAGGGGGTTCGGATGATAACCTAAAGGTGGATTATTAGTCATGGATGCAGTTGGATGGCGATCTATGCATAATGTTGTAATGCCCAATCGAATCTCAAAGGAGTCAAGATGATTAGTATATGCTTGTATGCTTTCTCGATGATTGTCAATTACCCCGCTGTAATTTGTTCACCCAACATGTTATCTATCTTAAGGAGAGCCACCTCTAGTGAACTATGGACCCTGGTCCTTTCTTTTACTTTCAATCTACAATCAACTGTTTACTGCTTTGTGTTTACTTTCTGCAAACTATTACATTCTTCCACTCGATACGTTTAATCCTTTGTTTTCAGCAAAACCGGTGAGATTGACAACATCATCGCAAGTTGGGGACAGAGTTTTGTGGTTGTGTTGTGCATGTCTCGACGTTGCTTGCTAGCACCGGTAGTGCGCCCTGCAAAAGTTCAGCTAGCTACACCTTTGGGGTATTTCCTTGCTCCTACTGGATTGATAACCTTGGTTTCATAACTGAGGGAAACTTACTGTTGTGCTCATCATACCTTCCTCTTTGGGTTCCCCAACGAGCTCGTTAATACACGAGTCAGCAAGTATTTTTCTGGCGCCGTTGCTGGGGAGTCAAGGACATCTTCACAAGGGGAGTCCCTCATAACCAATCTCTTTACTTTGTTGTTTTCGTTTTGCTTAGTTTACTTTTGTTTTGTTTGCTTGTTTCTTTATCAAAAACACACAAAAATCAGTTGTACTAGTTTTGCTTTCCTTATTAAAAACACAAAAAATTAAGTCTTCTATAGTTGTTACCTCTTTCTTAGCTCACCATGTTGATCCCTAAGTTCACCCTGAAAGACCTTTCAATAGGTAGTGGCTCTATAATTGGGAAAGATAATATTGAAGAGTTTTTAATCATGTTAGTAAGCACGAGGATATTGAGGATAGATCCCTCGCAAAACTGGCTCCAAATTATGAAATTGCTGCAGTTTCTTTAGTTCACATGTTGGAAGATAGGTTTGTTAACCTCAACCCCGTAATGCAAGTAATGTTTCTTAAACTTAAAGAAATTGAGGACCCTGAAAAGAGGGATTTTATTATGAAAACTTTGATTAAGGAGTTTTATGATATTGCTAAGGAAGCTAGAAAAGTGTTTGATCATTTTAATATGCTAGGCTCATGTGTAGATGTTATTGGTACACAAGAAAAGATGAACAAAACCGAACCTAATGGGGAGGAAACTAAGATACCAATACCCTTTAAACTAGTAGCAATGCATGAAGCCATAGAAAAGAATCTTGATTGGATTGTTCCCGAAAACCCATTTGATGGAAATAGTAATCCTAAGAGCATTGAGAGAGGATCTTCTAGAACTTATTTGGATGAGATACCTTGCCTTGTTGAAGATATTTCCAGTATTAATCTTAATGCTTCTTCATTTGAGAACACTTGATCGTTTTTCTTGCTTCTTATGCCTAACTTAAAGGCGTTAAAGAAAAGTACTTATTGGGAGATAACCCAAAAGTTTTAGATGAGTCTTGAAAGTTATTACCTCTGTAATAGCCGCTCCTTACCCTTTTATTTGCTTTTTGTACCAAGAATAACCTCTAATGAGAGAAAAGTAATGATTGGGAAAGTTGTTGTCCCGAAACAGATTTCTGTGCTTCACCGTAAATATTCGTGTAAAATCGCTGTACGTATTTTTGAGGCGTGAATTTTTGTGCTTCTGCCCCAGGTTGTTATCTAACTTTCGTTAGTTCAACACTTTTTGATTTAAGCAACAGAAGGGCTTCGAAAAAATTCGTCTTTACCTGCTGATCTATTTTGACAGATTTCTGCCATTTTCTGCATTTGCTTCTTGTTGGTTCCTTTTTGAGTTCTTTTGGGGAATTGAGATTTTTGAGGGAAGTGCTATAGTATCTAGTATTTTAATGAAAGTTTTATTGGTGTTAGAACTGAACCTAAAGACTTATTATCTTAAGTGCACTAATGTTGCTAATAAAAATTGTGTGAAGTTTTGTATGACTGAAAAATCTCAGGTGTATGGAGGGAATGAGTAATGAGATGAATGATGGACTAAAGCTCAAGATTGGGGATGCCACGCGTGTCACCCCAAGAAATATCCAAGAAGTACAAGCGTCAAAGCTTGGGGATGCCCAAGGCATCCCCTTCTTCATCAATAAAAATCTCAGGTTTCTTCCAAACGCTTTATTTGTATTGTTTCATGCATAGTGGTGTTGTTCTTGGACCATCTTCTTTTTCATTTTCATTTTAGTTTTTCGTTTGCTTGGTTTGCTTAGTTTGCTGAATAAATTGGTTGGACCCCCTCTTTCATGCATTGGTTTTCAAATAGTTTGGTTTGGATTGAAAAAGAGTAGGAAAGGTCATGCTTAAGTGGTAAAGAGAGCTTGTTTTTGACTGTGGCCTATGCTTTGTCATGCCATGCTTGATATTGTTTTGGATTTATGCTTAGTATTCTCTGTTGTAGTATGAGTTGTTATAAACAATTGAGATTGCTTAATGTGCCTTGGAAGAATCATGCGTTGTTTTAGCATATTAAAGCATAGTATTGTGGTATTCTCCTTTGATGCTTTATTCTGGTTGACTTGGCGCATGCTCACACCATGTTATGACTATCCCAAGTCACCATTACTTTTATGATCCTTTAGTTTTCAACTTGTAGTATCACTTTATGCTTTGATCAATGATGTTTTCTCGCTCTGCATGATTATGGCCATTGTTGCTCTCTTAGTTTGTCGCTCTCAGTATTTTGCTAGCCTCCACAACCAAGTATGAGTTCCACTCATGCATCCAACTCCTTAAACCAAGTTATTCCAAAGAGTCCACCATACCTACCTACTAGCATATGCTATTCCAAGTATATTCATGTTTTTATCTACCTTCCAAATTAAACTTGTTATGTGAAAACTAGTGATTAAAGCTCTCACGAACTTGATGGCACACTTTACTTTTCTTGCCCTTAATAAACTTGAACCATTGTGTCGTCTATGTTGTATATGCTTGCACTTTTTTGTTGGGGATTAGCAGAACCATGTTGTCATGGGGAACGCTTTCAACATTGCACTTGTACTTTGTATCTAGTTGATATCATGCTCTTTTGTCTATGGATGTCGTCGGTGTGAAATGAAAGGGGAGCTTGTAAGTCCATGGAGTTATGTATATGTGTTAGAGAAATGCCTGGGTCGCTGGTCTAATCCATGCTGACATGGTGGAAACCTGCAGCGTAACCATAATGAGGTGTCTATGAAGCATTCTTCTTATAAAAAAAAGAGTCAGATATTGAGAAGAAAAGAGAAAAAGAAAAAAAGAGATTATGAAAGAGGAAAGAGAGAAAAAATCACCATATTCCCATGGTAAATAAGAAGATTGCTGAGATGCACGTTGTTTGCTTGCCTTGTGATTTTGATATGGGGATTCTTCCGTATCATCGGGCAAGGGGTACCCTGTTGGCGGTTCTCTATGATACACATATACTTACGATGACAAGAACTTACCGGTGACTAAACTTGAGTAGCATGAGGAGCGGCCCTCGTATTAAAGGGACATAAGATTTCCAACTTATACTTCGTCAAGCATATACACCATAGTTTGTTCACTTTAACCTTAATCACTTCAAGATGCTTATGATAGGGGCAATGAGAGCTGAAAGCTATTAAGTACCATAATTTTTGGAAGCTCTTTATGAAACTTGAATCCCTACTTCTTCTATGAAGGCCCTTCTTCCACTTTTATATTGAGTCTCCACCTTCTACCTTTATGCACCTACTTTGAGAGTATAGTGGCCATTCTTAGTTCTATGTGCATTGTCCCAAGACTTATTGATTGGTGCATAGCTTGATATTGCTTGTTTTATACTATTTGTATCTAGTCACTCTTATGAACTTTGAAGGTGTCCTATGCATTTAAATTTGCTACTCTATGAGGGACAAGCTGGATGCCACTATGCTATGTTTTATTTATGTGAAACAAACAAACGTCTTGCAAAGCATTGTTATTCATTAATCTTTTGTTTGTGCCTTTTCATGTTGCAACATAGTTTCTTTGTCTTATTGCTAGAACTCTGTCTTTCATGTTATGATTGAAGTACTATGATCCCATCTTTGAATGTTTTGCAAATACTTTGATCAAATTTATGATGGTGCATGTCACCTCAAAAATTATTCTTTCATTTTATCACTTACCTACTCGAGGCAGGAGTTAAGCTTGGGGATGTTGATACATTGCAAATGCATCTATAATTTTTGATGTTCCATGCTTGGTTTTATCTACTTTCTTGTGTTTTATCCACACTTTGGAGTACTTTTCATATGATTTCTTGGACTAACCTATTAACAAGAGACATAGTGCCAGCTGCATGTTTTCTGTTGTTTTTGGCTCCAGGAAAGTCAGAAAATGACTATTCTCAGAATTGGACAGGACAAAAGCCAAAGTCAGTTTTTCACCGAGGGATGCCTGGAGCCAGAATATGAGACGGAGAGGGGCTGGGGCCCGGCCACACCACCTAGCCGCGCGGCCAGGCCTGGCCCGCGCCAGGGGGTGGTCTGGCCGCCCCAGGCACCCCCTCGGCCTCTCTTTCCGCCTATATATTGCCTCTAATACGGAAACCCTAAGTACCCGATCAAAATTCCACGAAAGAGTTTATAGCCACCGTCATCTCCATCCCTAGATCGGGAGGGATCTGAAGCTCTTCTCGGCACCCTGCCGAAGAGGGGAATTCACCTTGGAGGCCTTCTTCATCATCATGCAACCCTTCGGTGTGATGCGTGAGTAGTTCATCTCTGGACTACGGGTCCATGTAGTACTTAGATGGCTGGTTCTCCTCCTTTGTGCTATCATGTTTAGATCTTGTGAGCTCCATTCATGATCAATATCATCTATTTGTAATTCGGCATGTTGTGTTTGCGGGGATCTTATGGATATTGAGATGCTATTTCAGATTGATTATTGATTCTATCATTTCTTTGTTATTTGTGATCTTGCATGCTTTCCGTTGTTAGTAGCTATCTTGGCCAAGTAGATGCTAGCAACTCCAAGAGTTAGTATTTATGCTCGATAGTGGGTTCATGCCTCTGGTAATCTGGGGAAGTGACAGAAATCTCTAAGGTACTAGATGTGTTGTTGCTACTAGGGATAAAACAACAATCCTTTGTTCATAGAACAATCGTATTGTTTACTTTACACGCAATTTGTAATGCAATTATCTGTTGCTTGCAACTTAATACTGGAGGGGGTTCGGATGATAACCTGAAGGTAGATTATTAGTCATGGATGCAGTTGGATGGCAGTCTATGTATAATGTTGTAATTCCCAATCGAATCTCAAAGGAGTCAAGATGATTAATATATGCTTGTATGCTCTCTCGATGTTTATCAATTGCCCCGCTGTAATTTGTTCACCCAACATGTTATCTATCTTAAGGAGAGCCACCTCTAGTGAACTATGGACCCCGGTCCTTTCTTTTACTTTCAATCTACAATAAACGGTTTACTACTTTGTGTTTACTTTCTGCAAACTATTACTTTCTTCCACTCGATACGTTTAATCCTTTGTTTTCAGCAAAACCGGTGAGATTGACAACCTCATCGCAAGTTGGGGACAGAGTTCTGTGGTTGTGTTGTGCATGTCTCCATGTTGCTTGCTGGCACCGGTAGTGCGCCCTGCCAAAGTTCAGCTGGCTACACCTTTGGGGTGTTTCCTTGCTCGTACTGGATTGATAACCTTGGTTTCATAACCGAGGGAAACTTACTGCTGTGCTCATCATACCTTCCTCTTGGGGTTCCCCAACGAGCTTGTTAATACACGAGTCAGCAAGGTGCGGTCACGATAGGGCTTGGGGTGGTCGAAATCGACGACGCCCTTCTCCTCCAGCAGTGGCGGGCTCCGGCCAAATTCCGGCGAGTAAGGGCTCGCCTTGCTCCGGGAATAAATGGGGGAGGATCACAGAGGAGTGGTGAGTGCTAGGGTGTGCAGAAATGAGGCAGGGGTGGCCTCCTTTTATACTGCGGCGAGGGGACCGAACGGTGCGGGCGCGAGCTCGTCAGTGACGATGCTTCAGGCTACTATCGGCATGGCGGAGGCTAGTGGGCGGTGTGTGGTTCCCTGGTGGTCCTCTCGGGCGTAATGGTGAGGCGTGGGGCGGTGTGGTTCGGTCGAGAGCGTGTGGCGCTCCGCACGGATGCAGAGGTGTTTGTGATAGTGTGCGGGAGCTGCGGGTCGCGCGGCGGCGAACGGGGTTGTCTGCTGGGTTGGGGTGATCATGGCGAGCTGGTGCACACGAGGCGGTGGTGAGGTGCGGTCTGTGCGAGTTGGTCGGGCGCGGTGAGCTGGTGTGCTCCGGGCATGGCATAGATATGGTGGGCGCGGCGTAGCTAGGGTGGTCCAGGGCTCGGTTGGGGTCGAGGCTTGGACAGGGGTGGCGATGGAGTGCGGCGTGTCTGGTGCGCGTCGTGGGCGAGGGCGACGTTGCCTCTAGCGCTCTGCCCACTGTCGGCCGGCGACGACCAAAAACGGGCGGCGCTCCACTATGCAAACGACAAAGGGGGGACTTGGTCTGGGTGCTGGCTATGCTCAAGAGAGACAGGGGAGTGAAGTGGAGACCAAATGGTCGAGGATCACTGTGTAAAACAGTGAAGTTAGGCAGGTGATTAAATTGTGTAAGCAAGGTGTTTGTTGTAATGACCAAAAGAATTTTACTTTGGAATTTTTGATTCAATTTTTTTGAGTGGTTTGATCTTAAGCTTGAGAGTCTAGGTTTGCTTGGAGAGGTCAAGTGGAATTGGTTTGATGGGTTTTTAAAAAAGTGTGATCTTAACATATGAACTAGATTCAATTTTCAACTGTCCATTAAATTGATTTTAAAGATGTTTTTGTAAGTCTATAAAGTGGGCCTTGATACACTTTTACTTGGTCTGGCAAGGGGTGAAAAGAAGTGGAAAAGTTTCTGTTAGAAATCTTCTTCTAGGAACACTCAAAGTGACCTAGTGGTTAACTTTGGCCAAAATGACCATTTGCTTTATTTATTTATATTTGATTTCTTTTTCTTTGGATTTTTTTTGTAATTGGTCTAGATGATGTAGCATTCAACTTTAAACCATTTCACAACATTTGTAACAATCAAGCATGGCATTTTCAATCAATTCTACACTAATGAAAAACACACATGCATTTCATATTCAAATTTGTAATAAAAGTTTTTGTTAACCCTAACTTTGGGTGATTAGAACTTGATAATCTTGATTAGGGTTTTTGGGATGTTACAAACCTTCCCTCCTTAAACAAAATCTCATCTCGAGATTTAAGAAAAACTAGGAACTAAAGAGATCTAGAAACTCAGTTCTAATGTAATCTTCTCGCTCCCAGGTAGCTTCTTCTTCGGTATGGTTGCTCCATTGGATCTTGAGAAATTTGATACTCCGGGTCCTAGTGGTTCTGAAGGCTTCCTCCAAAATACGGATGGGTACTTCACGATACGTCAGATCCTTGTTGATATCTATGGATCGGTGATCGATGTTCTTGAACACTTCGGTCTTCTCCGGAAATTCTAAGCACTTGCGAAGTAATGAGATATGGAACACATCATGGATGGCTGACATCTCCTGTGGCAGTTCCAGTTGATATGATACTTCTCCTCGGCGATTCAAAATCTTGAAGGGTCCAATATATATGGGGGCTAATTTTCCTTTCAGTTGAAAATGTTGCATTCCCTTCAAGGGTGAAACTTTGAGATACACAAAATCTCCGACATTGAAAGTCAGGTCTCGACGTCTCTTGTCATCATTACTCTTTTGTCTGGATTGGGCGGTCTTGAGGTGCTCACGGAGTTTGTGAACCTTCTCTTCGGCTTCTCGTAGGATGTTGGTTCCGAAAATCTGACTCTCTCCTACTTGCGACCAATTCAAGGGGGTACGACACTTTCTTCCATACAGAAATTCAAATGGGGCCATTTGCAAACTAGCTTGATAACTGTTGTTATATGGGAATTCTGCGAAAGGCAGGCAGTCTTCCCCTTTTGATCCATACTCTAACACGCAAGCTCTCAACATATCTTCTAAGATTTGGTTAACTCTTTTAGTCTGTCCATCGGTCTGCGGGTGATAAGCTGTGCTGAAATTTAACTTGGTTCCCAATCCTTCTTGGACTTTCTGCCAAAATCTTGAGGTAAATTGGGTTCCTCGATCCGACACTATGGTCTTGGCGGTTCCATGCAAATTGACGATTCTAGCGATGTACAACTCTGCTACCTTCGAACTCTGGTAGGTGGTCTTGACAGGTATAAAATGGGCTACCTTGGACAGTATGTCAACTATAACCCAAATAGAGTCATTTCCCCTACTAGAAGTAGGCAAACCGGTGATAAAGTCCATTCCGATAGAATCCCATTTCCATTCTAGAATCTACAATGGTTGCAATAGTCCCGCGAGTCTCTAATATCCTGTCTTGACTCTCTAACAGATATCACACTTGTCTATGTAGCTTCTGATTTCTCTCTTCATCTTGTGCCACCAAAATTGCTCCTTCAAATCCTGATACATCTTCATTCCTCCCGGGTGGATTGAATAAAGAGTATCATGAGCTTCCTGCATTTTAAATTGCTTCAGCTCGGAATCTGTTGGCAGACAGATACGTCCTTTGTACCACAAAACTCCTTCTTCATCTTCGGTGAATCCGGGTACCTTCCCTGTACCGATACGACGCTTGATTCCGTCGATACTCGCATTTCCTTTCTGTGCTTCCCTGATCTAACTGATCAAAGTGGGTTGAAGTTCAATGCTAGCTAAAAATCCTGTGCTAACTAGATCCATTCTAAACTGCTCCAAGTCCTCATGCAAACTTGGCTGGGCTTCTTTAATCATGGTGTTTAATCTAGACAACAATCTGCTAAGAGCATCCGCTACCACATTGGCTTTGCCACGGTGATAGTGAATGTCAAGATCATAATCCTTGATTAATTCTATCCATCTCCTTTGCCTCATATTCTGCCCCTTCTAGGTGAAAATATACTTCAGACTCTTGTGATCCAAATTAATCTCAAAGTGGTTACCCATAAGGTAATGATGCCATGTCTTCAAAGCTAAAACTACGACTGCTAGCTCAAGATCATGGGTAGGGTAGTTTTGATCATGTTGCTTCAGTTGTCGGGACAGATATGCTATGACTTTGCCTTCTTGCATCAACACACATCCAAGACCAATCTTGGATGCATCACAATACACATCAAAAGGCTTCTTGATATCTGCCATAATCAGAATTGGGGCTGAAATCAATCTCTTCTTGAGGTCTTGAAAACTTGCTTCACATTTGTCGGTCCATTCAAACTTCTTATCTTTTCTTCAACAATTGGGTCATTGGTCTTGCGATGCTCGAAAATCCTTCAACAAACTTGCGGTAATATCCTACTAATCCGAGAAATGCACGGACTTGGGTTTGAGTGGTTGGGGCTTTCCATTCTTCAACATCTTTGATCTTGGCGGGATCGACAACGACTCCTCCTGCCGACACAATATGTCCTAGGAATCCTACTTCCTTCAGCAAGAACTCAAATTTTCTAAACTTGGCATACAACTGGTGCTGTCTAAGGGTTTCAAGGATGGTTCTCAGGTGTAGCTCATGGTCTTCTTCTGACTTGGAATAGATTAGAATATCATCGATAAAAACAATGACAAACTTATCCAAAAAGTTCATAAAAATCTTATTCATGAGATTCATGAAATAAGCGGGGGCATCGGTTAATTCAAAAGACATGACCGTATACTCATACAATCCACATCTGATGGTAAATGCGGTCTTTGGAATATCCGTTGCATAAATCTTGAGTTGATGATAACCAGTTCTAAGATCAATCTTAGAAAACACTCTGGCACCAGTCAACTGATCAAACAGATCCTCTATCTTTGGCAGTGGGTACTTGTTCTCGATGGTGACATCATTCAGCTTTCGGCAATCCGTGCATAAATGGTTACCTCCATCTTTCTTATCCACAAAAAAAAAGGCGATCTCCATGACGATGCACTTGGTTGAATCAAACCTTTTGCCACCATAGCATCGAGTTACTTCTTCAGCTCCACTAATTCAGAGGGGTTCATACTATAAGGTCTCCGAGCTATGGGTCCAGTTCCAGGAATTTGTTCAATAATGAACTCGATATACCGATCTGGGGGAATACCGGGCAATTCATCCGGGAATACATCGGGGTATTCACAGACTACTCTGACTTGGTCTATGGTTGGTTGGGCTACACTCTTCTTGCATTTGAACTGACGAGGCAAGGTCTCAGATACATGCTCTACTGATACTCCAGAGCTACTAGTCATGGTTGTGGCTTTCTTGGCACAGTCGATCAATCCTTTATGTTTCGACATCCAATCCATTCCTAGTACTACTTCCAAACCTTTTTGTTCCAAGTACTATTAGATTAGCATAAAAATCTATCCCATGGATTCTGATAGGTACAGCCTTGCAAATTTTTCTAGCTTTGGTGGTTGAACCAGGTATTTGAACTATCATGCCATGCTTCAGTTTGGTTGGTTGAATCTTACTAGTGCATGCAAATTCTTCTGTAACAAATGAGTGCGATGCTCCAGAATCAAGCAACACTCTTGCAAGTACCGAGTTAACAGAAAACATACCCAGCATGACATCTTGCGCTTCCCGGGCTTCTTCAGAATTCATGTGAAATAAACGGTCTTTGCGGTTGAGCGAGTTCCTTGGGGCAAATCTCCATCTAGGTTGAACACGGCGCTGTTGTTGAGCGGGTACATTCGCATTGGTGGCTCCTGCAAGCTTCTTGGGACACTCATTGGAGTAGTGACCCTTGAATCCACATTCAAAGCAAGTAATCTAGGACTTGTCTTCGGTTGCAACAGGCACAACATTGCTTCCAGTCCTTGGAGTAGTATTGTTGTTGTTGTTGTTGGACTTGGGCGGTGCACGGTTGAAATTCTTGGAGTTGCCGGGGTTGTTGTTGTGGTTTCCTCTAGACTTCAAGGTTCCTCCGCTACGATTGGGGTAGCTTGGACGATGCATCGGGGGTCTATTGTTTCTTGGGGCATATCCTGCAAACGGGTTGGGGCGATACTTCTGGGTATTGTGGGACCCAGTCTGGTGCATCATCCTGCGCTTGCGGTTGTCATTAGCTTGGTTGATCTTCCCTTCCATCTGATGGCGGAGTCTACAAGCTCTTCTAGATCTCCACAACGGATGTTGACTAAAACAATCTGCATCTCATCATGCAATCCGTTGAGGAACCTCTCCTTCTTCTTGGCTTCAGTGTTAATCTCATCAGGGGCATATCTAGCTAGCGACAGAAATTTGTCATAGTACTCAACCACCATCATCCTGCCTTGCTTTAGTTCTCTGAACTCATCTCTCATTCTGGTGATTAAACCTTGTGGCACATGGGTGCGGCTGAACTTGATCTTGAATGCTTCCCAAGTCATCATCTGCCCATCATTCATGGTACGGGTGCTATTCCACCAGGCTCTTTCATCTCCTGCCAGATAATGGGTGGCAAACAGTACCTTCTCATTGGCTTCAACTCCTGCTACCTCCAGGTTGTTCTCCATGGTTTGCAACCAATCATCAGCATCTAGGGGATCCTCAGACTTATTGAAGATAGGTGGGTTGGTATTTTGAAAGTTTTTAAGCTTGGATCCATGATGATCTTGGTTTCCATGGCCTAGATTATTGTGGGCCATCTGAGCTATCTGTTGAAGAGTGGCTAGGTTGGCTTGATGTTCGGCTCTACTAGCTTCACGGTCTAAAACTAGCATTTGCAGAATTTGCAACATCGGGTCCTGCGATGAGCTACTTCCTCCTTGATTTCCATGAGTCATCTAAAGGTTGAGATAGATAATGAGATAAGAGGGAATTTCTAAGGTTCATAGTTTTGTTTCAAAAGCTTTAAACTTTGAGTTTGACTCAAGTTTGGCAAACTAACTTCCTCTCATGCATTCATTCATTCAAAGCACACCATACAAACACACACCACACACAAATGGAAAACAGATGGTTTTAAGAACCATTCTGTGAAACTAAGATATAGTGGGACCGATACAACTCATTCCTACGATAGTGATCAAGTGCATCTAATCATCATCAATGAAATTGGAGTCATCCTCATCAATGTGGAACTTCATGTCATCATCCTCCAGATAGTATGTTCCTTCTTGACGGCAATGGCAAGGTTGTGGTTGGCGTAAGCTCGAGCATTGTCCAATTCCTTCTGCCTATCATACAACATGAAGTCAAGATTTTCCACATGGCGCTTCAACCCAGGGTGACTTGGCATCTCCAATGTCATTCCCATGGAATCACGCCTTGCGAAGTGAGCAAAGCGAGTTCCTTGGATCAAGTTGATGTTTTGCCCACACAGACGGGCAAGAGCTTCATGCATAGCCCTGTCTAATCCATCTAGCCAGTTGTTCTCTCTCAATGTGAATTGAATCTTCCCAAAAAGGGGTGCTTCCATCTTGCCTCTGAGATCTGCAACTATCAGCCATTGTAGATCTCCTCCCGGGTGATCGGTTAGTTGTGCCCCGAAGAATTCTGGATGCGGGCACTCAAGGTACTCTGACAGTGCATCTAGATCCCTTTCAAAGATCAGCTGGCCTCCATTGCCCAACTGGTAAAACTTGCAATACTGAACTTCCATCTACAAGAATTTAGGATGAGTAAATTAGTGAGGTGATCAAGTGTGTCAAATTTTAGATAGGATTGTAAGAATTTTTGGAGGGACATGAACTTTTTCTGAAAGAATCTCAAGGATAAGAGTGGAAATATGTTATCATAAATACTCACTTCTTTTGTTTTTAAACTAAATTTTTGTTTGGACGTCCATTCTAACTAGGGTCTCCTATGGTCAGGATGGCTCTGATACCAACTTGTCAACACCCAGATTTTTAATCCCAGATGCCTGTTATGCCATACATCGCAATCCCAGGATTACCGTTTTTGCGAGACATAACAAATTGGATATCACCGTACACCATCCATTACAAACCATAATAAGGTCTTACACAAATAAAGGATCTCATGATCCAGTCTTAATACAAACAAGCAGCGGAATAATAAGCCTAGTAGTGGGCTCCATCTTCAAGGTCATAGGCAATGCTGACGATGGGAGATGATCCTAGTTGTCGTAGACCTCCTACTGTCCATCATCCTGGTAGTCCTCCTCATAATCTGGCCACGGGAATAGCCAGGGACAAAGCCAGGAGTACTCTTTAAGTACTCGCAAACTATCACTAACAAGTAAGGTGGTTCTAGTAGGAAACTTAAGCTCTAGATTTATTTGCAAAAAGCCAGATTTATCTAAACTGTGTTTAGAGGTAAAGAAAACTAAGTAAATGTTCTAAATCACTTAAGTGGGAACCTAGTTTTCATATTCACAACCCTGTTGTGGTCAAGTCAAAATCGTAGTTCACTTCACAAGCCATTTTGAAAACATTTGACAACGGAACAGTATGGCCACTCCAACTGTCCATGACCGCGGATGCGGCTATTCGAATAGTTTGACACTCTACAGAGGTGGTACACTTTCACCAAAAAATTCGATACATCCGTCAGGGATAACCCTGAATCATCATACTTAGTATGCGGATAATCAATCATAACCTTTCAATTACACACTCTAGTACATGCACCTCCCCTATGAGCTTGGCCTCCCAGCCATGGCCATCTGCCATCCAAGGTACTGCATAGGCGGACATCATCAAGAGGTAGCCTCAACTCAAACCTCTTCCACGAGGGAACCCATACTAATGCATATAAACTTCCGGCTAAGCCTTACCCAATTCAGGTATTGTGGTTGTACGGGAAAATTGGAATGGTATCAGATCTGAACCCAACCATCAGTTTTTATAAAAGGGCTAAGGCTCATGCCTCAACATTTTCATCATCAAATCCATTTGTTTCTCAACACATGTTAAAACATTTCAATAGAATGAAGCATCATTCCAAGGTTTTCATAATCATTTTCACCAAGTATTCCCATCTAAAGTGATCCACTTTTATGCTTAACACTAGCCACTACAGTTAAGAGTGTTCGCTAAAGAGGGGTGCTAATCTTCAATCTATGCCACAAAATGACATCTAAGTATAGGCCTAGTTTTATACTCTTTATGCTATCTATACTACTTTTCCAAATACTCACAAAGCACTAACTAAAAGTAAAGAACTTTGGTAAAGTAAAAAGAATAAAGCTTGCAAGTAAAACTTGGGATTGGTATAAATCAAAGGTATATAACCAAATCATGCCTAATGCATCTTGCTTAAGTTATTTTGCAAGAATGACTTGCTAGGTTCTAGCTTGCTCATAATAGCTTGCCTTGATTGGTGTAGTGGTTGAAGTTGTCTTCGTCTTCTGCTTGGTAGTACTCCTCCTCCTCGTATCCTTGGTCGGTACTATCGTCTATAAATGAATACGGGATACACAATCACCAAAAAATACTTAACTAAGTCTATTTATCACACTAAGGCTCACACTTGATGATCTAGCATCATCACAATCATCACATGAATTAAAGACTTAATCTTATTTATTTTATTTTAGAAAAGTAATTTCTACTCATTGAAATTAATTAAGATTTAATATTCTCCAATTAAAATATGGGATCATGTTGACACATGTCATCACCACATATTCTAATGCATGGGAACATGATTTAAAGTGTTGATCATATTTTATAAAGTTTAAGATTATTATTTAATAGATTTAAAGTGGCTAGAAATGCCTAAATAGCATTATTTTGGTACTAGTCCAACGTCACTGCATGCAAACCAAAATGTTTTTACATATTCAGATAGATATTGTCAAATGTGTATTTTGAGAGTTGGAATCAACTCAAAAGCTATTATGGTTGATTTTTGAAAAATATTTGATTATAGAAAAGTCTCTGTCTTGTTATTTTTACTATAGATGATCTCTAACTCTAAATGACTTAAATCCAATGGACTTGGATAGATAATTTAAATATCTTTCTAACAAAATTTGAATCATGCTTTGGTTTAGTGAAACTCTCTGAAATGATTTTTAAATCTGTGGACAGAAACTAGTTTGAACTAAAAAGGAAAATCATATTTGATATTCCCTGGGCTACGTGGGAAAGCTAAACGGGCCGGCCCAACTGCACTGCACTGCACTGCATGGAGGGCTTCTGATAGATGGGGTCCACCAGTCAGCGACAACATCTAAGCGAAACGGTATCGGTGAATCTAGGTCGTGCGATCAAATTCTAATCTAACGGCTGGTAGTCGTCATTGAGGACGAACTACTCTGGCGAGGAACTAAACCTAGCGTGGCGGTGGGGTCTGGCTAGGCTCACCTGGGCTCCAGCTAGGGTCGACGACATGGGCGATCGACGTGGTAGACGACGACGGTTCGAGGCGCGGTCATGGTAGGGCTTGGGGTGGTCGAAATCGACGGCGCCATTCTCCTCCAGCAGCGGCAGGCTCCAGCCAAATTCTGGCGAGAGAAGGCTCGCCTTGCTCCGGGAAGACATGGGGGAGGATCAGTGAGGAGTGGTGAGTGTTGGGATGTGGAGAAATGAGGCAGGGGTGGCCTCCTTTTATACTGCGGTGAGGGGACCGAACGGTGCAGGCGCAAGCTCGTCGGTGACGATGCTACAAGCTGCTATCAGCGTGGCAGAGGCTAGTGGGCGGTGCGTGGTTCCCTAGCAGTCCTCTCAGGCGTAATGGCGAGGCATGGGGCGGTGTGGTTCAGTTGGGAGCGTGCAGCGCTCCGCGCATGCAGAGGTGTTTGTGACAGCGTGTAGGAGATGCGGGTCGCGCGGCGGCGAACGGGGTTGTCAACTGTGTTGGGGTGATCATGGCGAGCTGGTGCACGCGAGGTGGTGGTGAGGCGCGGTCTGTGCGAGCTGGTCAGGCGCGGCAAGCTGGTGTGCTCCGGTCATGGCACAGAGATGGTGGACGCGGCGTAGCTAGGGTGGTCCAGGGCTCGGCTGGGGTCGAGGCTTGGACAGGGGGTGGCGATGGAGTGCGGCGTGTCTGGTGCGTGTTGTGGGCGAGGGCGGCATTGCCTCTAGCGCTCTGCCCACTGTCGGCCGGCGACGACCAAAAAGGGCGGCGCTCCACTATGCAAACGGTAAAGGGGGACTTGGTATTGGTGCTGGCTATGCTCAGGGGAGACAGGGGAGTGAAGTGGAGACCAAATGGTCGAGGATCACAGTGCAAAACAGTGAAGTTAGGCAGGCAATTAAATTGTGTAAGCAAGGTGTTTGTTGTAATGGCCGAAATAATTCTACTTTGGAATTTTTGATTCAAATTTTTTGAGTGGTTTGATCTTAAGCTTGAGAGTCTAGGTTTGCTTGGAGAGGTCAAGTGGAATTGGTTTGATGGGTTTTTTAAAAAGTGTGATCTTAACATATGAACTAGATTCAATTTTCAACTGTCAATTAAACTGATTTTAAAGATGTTTTTGTAAGTTTGTAAAGTGGGCCTTGATACACTTTTACTTGGTCTGGCAAGGGGTGAAAAGAAATGGAAAAGTTTCTGTTAGAAATCTTCTTCTAGGAACACTCAAAGTGACCTAGTGGTTAACTTTGGCCAAAATGACCATTTGCTTTATTTATTTATATTTGATTTCTTTTTCTTTGGATTTTGTTTGTAATTGGTCTAGATGATGTAGCATTCAACTTTAAATCATTTCACAACATTTGTAACAACCAAGCATGGCATTTTCAATCAATTCTACACTAATGCAAAACACACATGCATTCATATTCAAATTTGTAATAAAAGTTTTTGTTAACCCTAACTTTGGGTGATTAGAACTTGATAATCTTGATTAGGGTTTTTGGGATGTTACAAACCTTCCCTCCATAAACAAAATCTCATCCCGAGATTTAAGAAAACTAGGAACTAAAGAGATAGGGAAACTCAGTTCTAATGTAATCTTCTCGCTCCCAGGTAGCTTCTTCTTCGGTATGGTTGCTCCATTAGATCTTGAGAAATTTGATACTCCGGGTCCTGGTGGTTCTGAAGGCTTCCTCCAAAATACGGATGGGTACTTCACGATACGTCAGATCCTTGTTGATATCTATGGATCGGTGATCGATGTTCTTGAACACTTCGGTCTTCTCCGGAACTTCTAAGCACTTGCGAAGTAACGAGATATGGAACACATCATGGATGACTGACATCTCCTATGGCAGTTCTAGTTGATATGATAATTCTCCTCGGCGATTCAAAATCTTGAAGGGTCCAATATATCTGGGGGCTAATTTTCCTTTTAGTTGAAAATGTTGCATTCCCTTCAAGGGTGAAACTTTGAGATACACAAAATCTCCGACATTGAAAGTCAGGTCTCGACATCTCTTGTCAGCATAACTCTTCTGTCTAGATTGGGTGGTCTTGAGGTGCTCACGGACTTTGTGAACCTTCTCTTCGGCTTCTCGTAGGATGTCGGGTCTGAAAATCTGACTCTCTCCCACTTGCGACCAATTCAAGGGGGTACGGCACTTTCTTCCATACAGAAATTCAAATGGGGCCATTTGCAAACTGGCTGGACAACTGTTGTTGTATGAGAATTCTACGAAAGGCAGGCAGTCTTCCCCTTTTGATCCATACTCTAACACGCAAGCTCTCAACATATCTTCTAAGATTTGGTTAACTCTTTCAGTCTGTCCATCGGTCTGCGGGTGATAAGCTGTGCTAAAATTTAACTTGGTTCCCAATCCTTCTTGGACTTTCTGCCAAAATCTTGAGGTAAATTGGGTTCCTCGATCTGACACTATGGTCTTGGGGGTTCCACGCAAACTGACGATTCTAGAAATGTACAACTCTGCTAGCTTCGAACTCTGGTAGGTGGTCTTGATAGGTATAAAATGGGCTACCTTGGACAGTCTGTCAACTATAACCCAAATAGAGTCATTTCCGCTACTAGAAGTAGGCAAACCGGTGATAAAGTCCATTCCAACAGAATCCCATTTCCATTCTGGAATCTACAATGGTTGCCACAGTTCCACGGGTCTGTGATGTCCTGCCTTGACTCTCTGTCAGATATCACACTTGGCTATGTAGCTTCCGATTTCTCTCTTCATCTTGTGCCACCAAAATTGCTCCTTCAAATCCTGATACATCTTCGTTCCTCCGGGGTGGATAGAATAAAGAGTATCATGAGCTTCCTGCATGATAACTTGCTTCAGCTCAGAATCTGCTGGCACACAGATACGTCCTTTGTACCACAAAACTCCTTATTCATCTTCGGTGAATCCGGGTACCTTCCCTGTACCGATATGACGCTTGATTCCGTCGATACTCGCATTTCCTTTCTACGCCTCCTTGATCTAACTGATCAAAGTGGGTTGAAGTTCAATGCTAGCTAAAAATCCTGTGCTAACTAGCTCCATTCTAAACTGCTCCAAGTCTTCATGCAAACTTGGCTGGGCTTCTTTAATCATGGTGTTTAATCTAGACAACAATCTGCTAAGAGCATCCGCTACCACATTGGCTTTGCCACGGTGATAGTGAATGTCAAGGTCATAATCCTTGATTAATTCTATCCATCTCCTTTGCCTCATATTCTGCTCCTTCTAGGTGAAAATATACTTCAGACTCTTGTGATCCAAATTAATCTCAAAGTGGTTACCCATAAGGTAATGATGCCATGTCTTCAAAGCTAAAACTACGACTGCTAGCTCAAGATCATGGGTAGGGTAGTTTTGATCATGTTGCTTCAGTTGTCGGGACAGATATGCTATGACTTTGCCTTCTTGCATCAACACACATCCAAGACCAATCTTGGATGCATCACAATACACATCAAAAGGCTTCTTGATATCTACCATAATCAGAATTGGGGCTGAAATCAATATCTTCTTGAGCTCTTGAAAACTTGCTTCACATTTGTCGGTCCATTCAAACTTCTTATCTTTTCTTCAACAATTGGGTCATTGGTCTTGCGATGCTCGAAAATCCTTCAACAAACTTGCGGTAATATCCTACTAATCCGAGAAATGCATGGACTTGGGTTTGAGTGGTTGGGGCTTTCCATTCTTCAACATCTTTGATCTTGGCGGGATCGACAACGACTCCTCCTGCCGACACAATATGTCCTAGGAATCCTACTTCCTTCAGCAAGAACTCAAATTTTCCAAACTTGGCATACAACTGGTGCTGTCTAAGGGTTTCAAGGATGGTTCTCAGGTGTAGCTTATGGTCTTCTTCTGACTTGGAATAGATTAGAATATCATCGATAAAAACAATGACAAACTTATCCAAAAAGTTCATAAAAATCTTATTCATGAGATTCATGAAATAAGCGGGGGCATCGGTTAATTCAAAAGACATGACCGTATACTCATACAATCCACATCTGATGGTAAAGGCGGTCTTTGGAATATCTGTTGCATGAATCTTGAGTTGATGATAACCAGTTCTAAGATCAATCTTAGAAGCACTCTAGCACCAGTCAACTGATCAAACAGATCCTCTATCTTTGGCAGTGGGTACTTGTTCTTGATGGTGACATCATTCAGCTTTCGGTAATCCATGCATAAACGGTTACCTCCATCTTTCTTATCCACAAACAAAACAGGCAATCTCCAGGGCGATGCGCTTGGTTGAATCAAACCTTTCGCCAGCATAGCATCAAGTTGCTTCTTCAGCTCCAGTAATTCAGAGGGGTTCATACTATAAGGTCTCTGAGCTATGGGTCCAGTTCCAGCAATTTGTTCTATAATGAACTCGATATCCCCGATCTGGGGGCATACCGGGCAATTCATCTAGGAATACGCCGGGGTATTCACAGACTACTCTGACTTGGGCTATGGTTGGTTGGGCTAGACTCTTGTTGCATTTGAACTGATGGGGCAAGGTCTCAGATACATGCTCTATTGATACTCTAGAGCTCTAGTCATGGTTATGGCTTTCTTGGCATAGTCTATCAATCCTTTAATTTTCGACAACCAATCCATTCCTAGTACTACTTCCAAACCTTTGGTTCCAAGTACTATTAGATTGGCATAAAAATCTATCCCATGGATTCCAATAGGTACATCCTTGCAATTTTTTCTAGCTTTGGTGGTTGAACTAGGTTTTTGAACTATCATGACATGCTTCAATTTGGTTTGTTGAGTCTTACTAGTGCATGCAAATTCTTCGGTAACAAATGAGTGCGATGCTCCAGAATCAAACAACAGTCTTGCAAGTACTAAGTTAACAAAAAACATACCCATCACGACATCTGACGCTTCTTGGGCTTCTTCAGCATTCATGTGAAACAGACGACCGTTGCGGTTGAGCGAGTTCCGTGGGGCAAATCTCCTTCCAGGCTGAACACGACGCTATTGTTGAGTGGGTGCATTCACATTGGTGGCTGCTGCAAGCTTCTTGGGACACTCATTGGAGTAGTGACCCTTGACTCCACATTCAAAGCAAGTAATCTGGGACTTGTCTTTGGTTGCAATAGGCACAACATTGCTTCCAGTCCTTGGGGCAGTATTGTTGTTGTTGTTATTGGACTTGAGCGGTGCACGGTTGAAGTTGTTGGAGTTGTTGGGGTTGTTGTTGTGGTTTCCTCTAGACTTCAAGTTTCGTCCGCTACGATTGAGGTAGCTTTGACGGTGCATCGGGGGTCTATTGTTTCTTGGGGCATATCCTGCAAATGGGTTGGGGCGATACTTCTGGGTATTGTGGGACCCAGTCTGCGTGCATCATCCTGCGCTTGTAGTTGTCATTAGCTTGGTTGATCTCCCCTTCCATCTGAATGGCAGAGTCTACAAGATCTTCTAGATCTCCAAAATGGATGTTGACTAAAACAGTCTGCATCTCATCATGCAATCTGTTGAGGAACCTCTCCTTCTTCTTGGCTTCAGTGTTAATCTCATCAGGGGCATATCTAGCTAGCGACATAAATTTGTCACGGTACTCAAGTACCGTCATCCTGCCTTGCTTCAGTTCTCTGAACTCATCTCTCATTCTAGTGACTAAACCTTGTGGCACATGGGTGCGGCTGAACTTGATCTTCAATGCTTCCCAAGTCATCATTTTCCCATCATTCATGGTACAGGTGCTATTCCACCAGGCTCTTGCATGTCCTGCCATATAATGGGTGGCAAACAGTACCTTCTCATTGGCTTCAACTCCTGCTACCTCTAGGTTGTTCTCCATGGTTTGCAACCAATCATCAGCATCTAGAGGATCCTCAGACTTATTGAAGATAGTTGGGTTGGTATTCTGAAAGTTTTTAAGCTTGGATCCATGATGATCTTGGTTTCCATGGCCTTGATTATTGTGGGCCATCTGAGCTATCTGTTGAAGAGTGGCTAGGTTGGCTTGATGTTCGGCTCTACTAGCTTCACGGTCTGAAACTAGCATTTGCAGAATCTGCAACATCGGGTCCTGCGATGAGCTTCTTCCTCCATGATTTCCACGAGTCATATGAAGGTTGAGATAGATAATAAGATAAGAGGGAAATTTCTAAGGTTCATGGTTTTGTTTCAAAAGCTTTAAACTTTGAGTTTGATTAAGGTTTGGCAGACTCACTTCCTCTCATGCATTCATTCATTCAAAGCACACCATACAAACACACACCACACACAAATGGAAAACATATGGTTTTAAGAACCATTCTGTGAAACTAAGATATAGTGGGGCCAATACACCTCATTCCTATGATAGTGATCAAGCGCATCTAATCATCATCAATGAAATCAGAATCATCATCATCGGTGTGGAACTCGATGGCATCATCCTCTAGGTAGTCGTTGTCATCACTTAGGTACGAGTGAAGATCTCCCTGGATATCCTCACCTTCTTCCTCCTCCTTTGCTTCAAGCTGGACTTCCTGTTCACGGATGGTCTTCTTTAGAGCGGCCACCTTCTTGCGAAGACGAGCAATGGTGCGATCCTTCTTCTCGCGTTGATGACGAAGTGATTGGCGCTCCTTGACGAGCATGGCGATAGTCTGTTCCTTCTTGACGGCAATGACAAGGTTGTGGTTGGTGTAAGATCGAGCATTGTCCAATTCCTTCTGCCTATCATATAGCATGAAGTCAAGATTTTCCACCTGGCACTTCAACTCCGGGTGACTTGGCATCTCCAATGTCATTCCCATGGAATCACGCCTTGCAAAGTGAGCAAAGCGAGTTCCTTGGATCAAGTTGATGTTTTGCCCACATAGACGGGCAAGAGCTTCATGCATAGCCCTGGCTAATCCATCTAGCTAGTTGTTCTCTCTCAAGGTGAATTGAATCTTCTCAGAAAGGGGTGCTTCCATCTTGCCTCTAAGATCTGCAACTATCAGCCATTGTAGATCTCCTCCTAGGTGGTCGTTGGGTTCTGCCCTGAAGAATTCCGGATGCGGGCGCTCCAGGTATTCTGAGAGTGCATCTAGATCCCTCTCAAAGATCAGTTGGCCTCCATTTCCTAACTGGTAAAACTTGCAATACTAAACTTCCATCTACATGAATTTAGGATGAGTAAGTTAGTGAGGTGATCTACATGAATTTTTGGAGGGACATGAAATTTTTATGAAAGAATCTCAAGGATAAGAGTGGAAATATGTTATCATAAATACTCACTTATTTTGTTTTTAAACTAAATTTTTGTTTGGACGTCCATTCTAACTAGGGTCTCCTATGGTCAGGATGGCTCTGATACCAACTTGTCAACACCCAGATTTTTAATCCCAGATGCCTGTTATGCCATACATCGCAATCCCAGGATTACCGTTTTTGCGAGACATAACAAATTGGATATCACCGTACACCATCCATTACAAACCATAATAAGGTCTTACACAAATAAAGGATCTCATGATCCAGTCTTAATACAAACAAGCAGCGGAATAATAAGCCTAGTAGTGGGCTCCATCTTCAAGGTCATAGGCAATGCTGACGATGGGAGATGATCCTAGTTGTCGTAGACCTCCTACTGTCCATCATCCTGGTAGTCCTCCTCATAATCTGGCCACGGGAATAGCCAGGGACAAAGCCAGGAGTACTCTTTAAGTACTCGCAAACTATCACTAACAAGTAAGGTGGTTCTAGTAGGAAACTTAAGCTCTAGATTTATTTGCAAAAAGCCAGATTTATCTAAACTGTGTTTAGAGGTAAAGAAAACTAAGTAAATGTTCTAAATCACTTAAGTGGGAACCTAGTTTTCATATTCACAACCCTGTTGTGGTCAAGTCAAAATCGTAGTTCACTTCACAAGCCATTTTGAAAACATTTGACAACGGAACAGTATGGCCACTCCAACTGTCCATGACCGCGGATGCGGCTATTCGAATAGTTTGACACTCTACAGAGGTGGTACACTTTCACCAAAAAATTCGATACATCCGTCAGGGATAACCCTGAATCATCATACTTAGTATGCGGATAATCAATCATAACCTTTCAATTACACACTCTAGTACATGCACCTCCCCTATGAGCTTGGCCTCCCAGCCATGGCCATCTGCCATCCAAGGTACTGCATAGGCGGACATCATCAAGAGGTAGCCTCAACTCAAACCTCTTCCACGAGGGAACCCATACTAATGCATATAAACTTCCGGCTAAGCCTTACCCAATTCAGGTATTGTGGTTGTACGGGAAAATTGGAATGGTATCAGATCTGAACCCAACCATCAGTTTTTATAAAAGGGCTAAGGCTCATGCCTCAACATTTTCATCATCAAATCCATTTGTTTCTCAACACATGTTAAAACATTTCAATAGAATGAAGCATCATTCCAAGGTTTTCATAATCATTTTCACCAAGTATTCCCATCTAAAGTGATCCACTTTTATGCTTAACACTAGCCACTATAGTTAAGAGTGTTCGCTAAAGAGGGGTGCTAATCTTCAATCTATGCCACAAAATGACATCTAAGTATAGGCCTAGTTTTATACTCTTTATGCTATCTATACTACTTTTCCAAATACTCACAAAGCACTAACTAAAAGTAAAGAACTTTGGTAAAGTAAAAAGAATAAAGCTTGCAAGTAAAACTTGGGATTGGTATAAATCAAAGGTATATAACCAAATCATGCCTAATGCATCTTGCTTAAGTTATTTTGCAAGAATGACTTGCTAGGTTCTAGCTTGCTCATAATAGCTTGCCTGGATTGGTGTAGTGGTTGAAGTTGTCTTCGTCTTCTGCTTGGTAGTACTCCTCCTCCTCGTATCCTTGGTCGGTACTATCGTCTATAAATGAATACGGGATACACAATCACCAAAAAATACTTAACTAAGTCTATTTATCACACTAAGGCTCACACTTGATGATCTAGCATCACCACAATCATCACATGAATTAAAGACTTAATCTTATTTATTTTATTTTAGAAAAGTAATTTCTACTCATTGAAATTAATTAAGATTTAATATTCTCCAATTAAAATATTGGATCATGTTGACACATGTCATCACCACATATTCTAATGCATGGGAATGTGATTTAAAGTGTTGATCATATTTTATAAAGTTTAAGATTATTATTTGATAGATTTAAAGTGACTAGAAATGCCTAAAATAGCATTATATTGGTACTAGTCCAAAATCACTACATGCAAACCTAAATTCTTTTACATATTCAGATAGATATTGTCAAATGTGAATTTTGAGAGTGGGAATCAACTCAAAAGCTATTATGGTTGATTTTTGAAAAAGGTTTGATTGTAGAAAAGTCTATGTCTTGTTATTTTTACTATAGATGATCTCTAACTCCAAATAACTTAAATCCAATGGGCTTGGATAGATAATTTAAATATCTTTCTAGAAAAAATTTTGAATCATATAATTTGGTTTAGCGAAACTCTCTAAAATGATTTTTGAAACTGTGGATAGAAACTAGTTTAAACTAAAAAGGAAAATCATATTTAAATTCCCTGGGCTATGCGGGAAAGCTAAATGGGCTGGCCCAACTGCACTGCACAGCGCAGCATCTAAGCGAAACGGTATCGGTGAATCTAGGGCGTGCGATCAAATTCTAATCTAATGGCTGGGAGTCATTGTCGACGACGAACTACTCTGGCGAGGAACTAAACCTAGCGCGACGGTGGGGGTCTGGCTAGGCTCACCTGGCCTCCAGCTAGGGTTAGCGACGGGGGCGATCGACGTGGTAGACGACGGCGGTTCGAGGCGCGGTCATGGCAGGGCTTGGGGTGGTCGAAATCGACGATGCCCTTCACCTCCAGCAGCGGCGGGCTTCGGCCAAATTCCGGTTAGGGAGGGCTCGCCTTTTTTCCGGGAAGAAGTGGGGGAGGATCAGTGAGGAGTGGTGAGTATTGGGGTATGGAGAAATGAGGCAAGGGTAGCCTCCTTTTATACTGCAGCGAGGGGACCGAACGGTGCGGGCGCGAGCTCGTCAGTGATGACGCTATAGGCTGCTATCAGTGTGGCAGAGGCTAGTGGGCGGTGCGTGGATCCCTAGCAGTCCTCTCGGGCGTAATGGCGAGGCGTGGGGTGGTGTGGTTCGGTCTGGAGTGTGTAGTGCTCCACGCGGATGCAAAGGTGTTTGCAATGGTGTGCGGGAGTTGCGGGTCGTGCGACGGCGAACGGGGTTGTCTGCTGGGTTGGGGTGATCATGGCGAGCTGGTGCACACGAGGTGGTGGTGAGGCGCGGTCTACGCGAGCTGGTCAGGCGCGGCGAGCTGGCGCACTCCAGGCATGGCACATAGATGGTGGGCGCGGCGTAGCTAGGGTGGTGCAGGGCTCGGCTGGGGTCGAGGCTTGGAAAGGGGGTGGCGGTGGAGTGCGGCGTGTTTGGTGCATGTTGTAGGCGAGGGCGACATTGCCTCTGGCGCTCTGCCCACTGTCGGCCAACGACGACCAAAAACGGGTGGCGCTCCACTATGCAAACGGCAAAGGGGGGACTTGGTCTGGGTGCTGGCTATGCTCAGGGGAGACATGGGAGTGAAGTGGAGTCCAAATGGACGAGGATCACTGTGCAAAACAGTGAAGTTAAGTAGGTGATTAAATTGTGTAAGCAAGGTGTTTGTTGTAATGGCCGAAAGAATTTTACTTTGGAATTTTTGATTAATTTTTTTTGAGTGGATTGAATTTAAGCTTGAGAGTCTAGGTTTTCTTGGGGAGGTCAAGTGGAATTGGTTTGATGGGTTTTTGAAAAAGTGTGATCTTAATATATGAACTAGATTCAATTTTCAACTATCCATTAAATTGATTTGAAAGATGTTTTTGTAAGTTTGTAAAGTGGGCCTTGATACACTTTTACTTGGTCTTGCAAGGGGTGAAAAGAAGTGGAAATGTTTCTGTTAGAAATCTTCTTCTAGGAACACTCAAAGTGACCTAGTGATTAACTTTGACCAAAATGACCATTTGCTTTATTTATTTATATTTGATTTCTTTTTGTTTGGATTTTGTTTGTAATTGGTCTAGATTATGTAGCATTCACCTTTAAACCATTTCGCAACATTTGTAACAATCAAGCATGGCATTTTCAATCAATTCTACACTAATGCAAAACACACATGCATTCATATTCAAATTTGTAATAAAAGTTTTTGTTAACCCTAACTTTAGGTGATTAGAACTTGATAATCTTGATTAGGGTTTTTGGGATGTTACATGGGGGCCTGGCGAGGCGCACGTGGCCATGAGGAGGGGGATGGTGCATGGAGACCCCGGATGGCGACGTCGATGGAGCGCTTACACGACTACTGCTACGGCAGGTTCTCCTTGTACTTGTCCTTAACCGGAGCGAGGAGTGCGACGACGGTGTGGAGTACGGGGATTAATGCGTCGACGGCGACGAGGACCTCGACGAGGAAGACGTCAAGGAAGAGAGGGTGGCGTGACTGTGCGGCATCCACCGCTGGTCCGGGTAGTGCGGCCTCTGCCACGGCGGAGGCATCATCAACGGCGGGTTATTACCGGAGGCGATGTAGTCCAGGACCCAGGCGAGTGTCCTGCCTTGGACGCTCCACCATCGAATCCGTCCGTAGAGGTTGTTGTCCTTGATGGGGCAAAGGTGTCCGATCTTTCGATGAGATGGTGATAATCGATTTGGGTGGAGTTCAGGCTTGACGATCCGACTACACGTGCAAGCACGAGCGTCAATGCAATCGCTAGGCCAATCTCCTGAAGGTTACCGATCTTGCAAAAGCACGATCAACCTGACCAGCGAGGGTCTTAATTACTACCTGAAATCGAGAATAGGTAAGAACTAATATTGCAATCAAGATATTATGGATAAAGATGAAACTCCGAATTCTGAATTACATGGTTCTCAAAATGGAGAAAGTAATGATAAAATCAGGACATCTTCTCCCGGTCTTTGTTGTGCATGTGCCATCGTCAGGTATTCATTGGAAGACTACATTCCCCGTGAACAAATTCTACATGTGTTACGATGATATCTTTAAGATGATGCACCTGCTGCCCCTGGATAGTAACTTTCTCGGCCTATGGGCGCTCCATATGGCACGCGCCACCATCATCGTCAACCTAGACAAAAGAGTCGCGACGGGACCCCTACGGATTCAACGAGAACAACTTGATGTGTGTTGAGGGGCACCAAGAGGCGAGGAAGTACCAATCAAAACTTATCACTACCAATGAGGATAAGACCACAATTCTCCCTCCTTACTCTCTCCATAAGTCATTATATATATCTTTCATCTAGCTAGCTATTTAAAATATGCTTTCATCATATATATTTTCCATTATATGATTGGTTTGTTGAACTGTTTGTGCAGTGATCACGCGGTTCTCATCATTATGCACCCACAGAGTTGCCAAGCTTACATCATGGATTCATTTAGAAGCAAGAAGAAAGACTACACCTTAATATGTGATGTTCTGGATGAAGCTCTCTTCCACTTCCACACCCATGGAGGACACATACTTCACATGAGAAAAAGGAAAGGTGGCCCCTTGTCATGAATACACGTAAATGAATCATTCCCTTGCGTGCAGCAACCGGATCACACTGCTATGGACGCCTACTATGTCATCCATGACATCAGTTCCTATGTACGTGTGGCTGACACCTTTGAGTTGACCAAAGATCTCATGAAATGGGGCATATGATTGGAGAAGAAGGAAGATGGAGATCATAGGGATTAGCTCACACGCATCCAAAAAACTTGCGGATATCCTCAACAAAGACTTCATAGACGATCAAGATTCGTTCCACGGTGGTTTAGATACTCGAGAGGAGGTGACGTATCATTTGGCTCGACAGGGTGGCCACACGTCGTTCATGACCTATGAGGGTGTTCTTCTGTTTCATCCATTGAAGAAGAAGTAGTTCTTAAGTGTTGCATCAAAACTTTGTTAATCAGATTATGTTTCGTGTGTGCCTCTCATATATTGTAAGGTGTACACCTATGTACTATGTTACTCTGTACTTCAGTGTGTGAAGTGTTTAGACTTTCTTAATTAATTAGCTATCAACTTTTGGCCGTCTATTATTGTTATGTTCTTTAACTAATCATTTCATTATATACTTGTTTTACATATACTTTCCTGAAACCCTACCGCGATAGGGAAAAGTTGTCGATGGCACTAACCACGGGGTTTCAAAATATCTTAATCGTGGCGTTCGGAAAGAACACCACCAGAGAAGGAAAGAGTGGTGGCGTTGAGCAAGGACTCCACCAGTAGGTGCTCTAATGGTGGTGTTCAAAGGAGATGCCACCACTAGGACCTAGCAGTGGCATCAGGTTAGTCGTGTGCCACTTGGACGCCGCCACTAGGGAATTTCCTACTAGTGTTAGCGCTATAGTCAAAGAACATGTATCAAGTACTCGGGGCATATTTCAACACAAGTGGGTAGGATAAAAGAAAAATCTCAACTATTGCCCACCGATGCCTCTTTATTAATTAGGGATTTCTATTTTCGTGCCCTCGGTTCGTTAGTTCTACTCAGGTTTCCCCAGCCGCTTAGTTTTTCCTCACTTTTGCCCATCTCCTTGTCAGAAACTTTCACATGGTCTGAAACTCGGCGTCCGTCAGCCTTGCCGTTACGTGCTGACAAGTGGGGCTGTCGCGGTGGTGTCACGGCAGATGCCATGGATAGGCTAATGGTGGGAACTAAATGCACTAGAGGAATCCAGGGAGGGATAGTGAGGTGATTCCACACACATAAGGTTTATATTTGATTCACTTCCAAGGTTTACAAGTGCTCCTAGAGCTGTATTGGAGAGAGGAGGAAGAAGGAACTCTCTTACTCTCACCGCTAGATAGCCCTCAGGAACCAAGTAAAAACTAGTCAATAGATATCAACCTAGTAAGACTCGACCCGTTCCAGACCAACCCCTTCTACAGAGGCCCTAGCCCTCCTTATATAGGGGTGGCTAGGTCTCTACTTAGGGCATACGTGGAGGCATATTCTAGGAAATATGCCTCCTCCCAAAATAGTAAGCCGACCGGGTCGCTTTTCCCCGCGTCACCCATGCAGAGGCTACGTGAGCCTCTGCGGCGCGTGCGTCAGCCGACATTGGCGTCGTCACCTCTGTCGGCCACGCCTCGGTGGTCCTGCCTCTGTCCGCTTCGCTCATGCCGTGCGTACCGGGGTTACTTTTGACCAGCGAGATACCTTCCTTCTCCAAGAAGCTTGACTTGACCCGGATCGTAGTTGATCCGGCCACACCTGTTCCTGCATACAAGCTAGATTCATCTGTCCGACTTACGGCTTAAGTCGGTTGAGACCCTGTTAGGTGGACATCCTCTTGTCCGGGTTACCCCGAGATTCGGCCTGCCTTGAGGCGACTCGGCCAACATTCGCTTTGGCCTTGCCGTACCTCGGCTAACTCGGCCTTTATACCCCGACGTGACCCTATCCGGGGGTATCCCCCCAACATTAGTCCCCGAAGCTGATGCGGTCTTAGCTTCCTTGGCCGCTAAGGCCATAGCAGGTTCAACTTCACTAAGCTCTGGGTTTTATTTCCGAGTTACCTCCTTATCTCGGATTCTATGGATTTACTTTCCTTTGGCACATTCCAAGTTTTCACTTGCTGGCCGGGTTACCACACTCTCATCCGGGTTGTTCTTCCTTCTCTCATATGCTTCCCCACGTCGAGGCTGGACAGCGTACTCTCGCGTCCATGCTTTCCAAGAAGCCTCCAGCACCGAAGGACGCCCCTGCCGAGCCAGCTGATGCGCAACAGATGGTTTTGCACACCAGCCCGGCTCTTGCCCTGGTTGAGAGGAGGGAGGTGCACGCGAAGGGCTTGGTGGCGCCCCATATGCCCAGCGGCGAGCGATACCCTCTGACCCTGATTGAGTTCGTCATGAGTTGGAACAAGGCAGAGTTCGTCCACAACGACGATCTTCCGGAGAAGTTCGGCCCCGCTGAATTTTCTGCTCAAATGAACACAGCCGCTAAGGCAATCAACCTCGCGGGTCGGATGATGGAGGTATGTTACTTCCCCTTTTCCTTAGCATGTTGTAGATATTAATGATATAACCATTAGTCCCCGAGCCTCCGGGGGAGTAACTTGTTACTCGGCCGGATGCTCCTTAGAAAACTAACGTAGCTCCTTGATAACTTCGAATATGCACACACCTAGAGCCGGGTTAAGTTCCACTTGGCCCAGATTTTGTACACTTCGAATATGCACATACCTAGAGCCGGGTTAAGTTCCACTTGGCCCGGATTTTGTACACTTCGAATATGCACACACCTAGAACCGGGTTAAGTTCCACTTGGCCCGGATTTTGTACAATTCGAACATGCACACACCTAGAGCCGGGTTAAGTTCCACTTGGCCCGGATTTTGTACACTTCAAAGATGCACACACCTAGAGCCGGGTTAAGTTCCACTTGGCCCGGATTTTGTACACTTCGAATATGCACACACCTAGAGCCGGGTTAAGTTCCACTTGGCCCGGATTTTGTACACTTCGAATATGCACACACCTAGAGCCGGGTTAAGTTCCACTTGGCCCGGATTTTGTACACTTCGAATATGCACACACCTAGAGCCGGGTTAAGTTCCACTTGGCCCGGATTTTGTACACTTCGAATATGCACACACCTAGAGCCGGGTTAAGTTCCACTTGGCCCGGATTTTGTACACTTTGAATATGCACACACCTAGAGCCAGGTTAAGTTCCACTTGGCCCGGATTTTGTACACTTCGAATATGCACAAGGCTAAGTTGTATTTTTGTACTCTTTTCAGGTGACCACCAACCAACGGAGCGCTGAGTTTCAGCGTCTCCTGGACACTCACAGGATGCTGCTCGCTAAGCATAACTCACTTCTGGCTGATTATGATAAGAGGGGTAAGTTTCTTCCTCATCATTTCTCCATTTTCCTTCATCTTCTTCTGCCGAACTAATCCATCATTCGGTTTTCGCAGCTGGGGTGGAGGCTGAGAACACGCTTATGAGGAAGAATCTGGATCAGATCAAGGGTAAGTTATATCTGTTCAACCTTGATATGCTTTCCATCTCCATTCCTCCTTGGCTCGGCAAACATTCATACCTCAGCTTTGCCGGGTTGACAAACTATTTCAGTACCGCTGGAAGATAGTGTGGCCGTGCCTGACATGATGCTGCATTTTCTCGAACAAGCAGGGCAGCATCAGGCCGAGCTCAAAAAGAAAGACGATGAGCTTGCCCTCCTCCGGACTAAGGATGATGAGATTGCCAAGCTTAAGGCCGAGATGAAGAAATTGAAGGCACAACATCAATCCGAGCTCCAAAAGGCTGGCCAAGACTTCACTGAGGAGCGCGAGCGCCTCAACCTCCAAATTCCCAAGGACCGAGAACTTCTCTAGGAGGCCGACGTCAAGCTTGAGTCGGCGAATGCTGAACTTGTGCAGCTTCGCAAAAGACGTGATGTCTGTACCAGGGAGTTGACTCGGATCCTCAGCCATATTTCACGTAAGTTCCTTTCCCTTATCTAGCATATTTCTCCGGGTTACTTCACATGTCTTTTCTTTACCTGCTTCTCTTATCTCATTTTCAGGCAAATTTCCAGAGGGCACTGCCATCACGAACGCCGCTGTTGCTGATTTCCGTCGAGAGAGGGGTACTCCAGTTGGTCCTGACGCTGAAGAGATTCCCTATGACATTGAGGACTTGTTGGTTAGCCTGTCATCTCGCGTGGAAATCATCAAGAACTATGGCAAGGATATCCTTGACGTTGTAGTCCAAATCTTCAACACGTTTTGGCCTGCAGAAGACACTCCGGAGGGAACCGCACTTCTTGTTGAAAAGTTGATGGAATGCGAGACCCAGCTCGACCTTTGGAGGGAATCCGCTGGATGCGCCGCAGCTGAGACCGTTCTCCACTACGTACTTACGTGGTACGAGAAGATCGACCTCAACCTCTTAGCACGCATGCGCACCGGATCCAAATGGACCAGTGACCCAGAGTGGGTAGCTCGGTGCAAGGCTTGCGCCCATAGCCTTATCAAATACGCTCCTATTCATGAATGGACTGAGGGACCGAGCTTCTTGGAAGCCGCCGGTGACGAAAACGCTGAAAACGTTGAAGATGGCTCGGATGAGGACGAAGAGGGCGATGCCTCGGACATTGAAGACAGCAAAGATGACCCCGAACTCCCTCCTCCTGCTGCTCCTTAAGTGAAAAAACTTTAAAGTTTATCAGATCCCCGGTATGCCGGGTGGAATTGTATCCAGTACACATGCGATATTTTGCTACTAAGTTTTTATGCCGGATTAACTTGGGCGTAGTCCCCGAGTTTCATTTTCTTGTTCGTCCAATATTTTGGCTCGGCTCGTGTCTACCTTGATTCAGTTTTACGACTTACGAATCCGAGCTTCAAAAATTGTCTTAACAATACTTGGAAACTTTTAGGCTTAGCTCAAAATAATTCAGCATAATAAACTAAAAACACACAAGGTTAGTTCAAAAACAAATGTCGGCTCGATTAAGTTCTTTTCCTTAGTAGTTTTTCATGTGCTACGCAATTCCAACTTGTTCTCTTGCTTGCCATGAAGCCAATTCTTGTTGGACAGCAGCAAGTCGAAGAGTTGGGTTTTTGGTGCTCACACACTACTAATCCGAGTTAAGTAGAACAACTTACTCTAGCTGACGTATAAATAACAGAAGACAAATATTATTAAGGCAGTCCCCGAGTTACTGCTCGAGGTGCCAACATTTCATTGATAGGCTCATTACCGGCATACATACCGACATATGAGAAGACTCGGATACATACGCTTCTCTGCTAAGTGTAGAAAGGATGAAGTAGAGTTACATTCCACGGACGCTTAGATTCCTTGCCGGACCTGTCCGCCTTGTTCTTTTCCTGTGGCTTTGCATCTATAAGATAATAAGAATCATTGTGCAATGCTTTTCTCACAATGAATGGCCCTTCCCATGGAGGAGATAATTTATGCATGCCAACAGTACATTGTACCAACCGGAGCACCAAATCGCCTTCCCGCAAAACTCGGGGGCTTACTTTCCGGCTATGATAGCGTAGGAGATTTTGCTGATATATGGCGGATCTGGACAGTGCCAATTCTCTCGCTTCTTCCAGCAGATCAACATCATTTTGCCGGGCTTCTTGCACTTCGGCTTCTGTGTATTGGGTGACCCTAGGCGAATCATGCTCTATGTCGGCTGGTAATACAGCTTCTGCCCCATATACCAGAAAAAATGGCGTATAGCCTATTGATCGATTCGGAGTTGTTCTTAAACTCCACAGTACCACTGGTAGTTCTTCTATCCAGCACCCCGCTGATCTTTGCAGCGGCTCAATGAGCCGGGGTTTTATCCTGGATAATACCAATCCGTTGGATCTTTCTACTTGTCAGTTCGAAGCGGGGTGGGCTACCGAGGCAACGTCCAACCGATTCTTCTTATCTCGGCAGAAACGCGCAAATGCCCCTTCCGCAAAGTTTGTGCCATTATTAGTTATGATACTGTGAGGATAACCGTATCTCAAGATGATGTCTTTGAGAAATGTCACGGCCGTAGCCCCATCACATTTTCTTATTGGCTTTACCTCGATCCACTTTGTGAATTTGTCCACCATGACCAAGATGTGAGTCATATTTCCCCTTGCTGGTTTAAACGGGCCAACCATGTCCAAACACCACACGGCAAATGGCTAGGTGATTGGTATGGTCTTGAGCTCCGACATTGGCATATGTGTCTTGGTAGCATACCTCTGACAACCATTGCACTTTCTCACCAGATCTTCTGCTTGTTCTAAGGCACTTGGCTAGTAGAATCCATGCCAGAAAGCTTTTGCCACCAAGGCTCGGGACGAGGCATGATGCCCGCACTCCCCTTGATGTATATCTCGTAAGATGTCAAGCCCTTCTTCCGGGTCAACGCATCGCTGGAGGACATTGGTCACACTCCTTTTGTATAGCTCAGAATTGATGATTGTGTATGCCTTTGCTCTCCTCTGAGTTTGGCTGGATAGCACCTCCTCGGTGGGTAACGTTCCATCTTTCAGGAATCGAAATATAGGCAGTGCCCAAGCTGGTATTGCTCGCACAGGGAACACATCCTCATCAATTTCCATCTGATCCACCGGCATAACTTCAACCGGATCCCGCTGAGCAGTCCCCGGGTCTTGCGAAGCAGTCCCCGGGTTTGCCGAGGCAGTCCCCGGGATTGCCGAGGCAGTCCCCGGGTTTCGCGCACCATCTCCCACGTCAATGTCCATGGGCATGGCTCTGGATTCTGCATCCTCCGGGACGTAAATTGAGTCGGTTTCTCGGGACGGCCTGATAGACGGTTTTCTGAGGTGTTCCAATGCTACCCCCGGTGGAATTGCTTGTCAGGATGATCCGAGCTTCGGCAGTACGTCGGCAGCCTCATTTTCCACCCGGGGTACATGGTGAAATTCATACTGCCGTCATATGTCTTCGTGCCTCTAGGTAACTGGAAGTTAGGTACCGGTGGCTCCTTCATGATCCGGGGCCCAAAACACGCAGGACCCGGTTGACCCTGACATTCAATCTGTTCCGACCTATACAGTCGATCCAGTTTTAACCTGGCATCATCAGGCATCAAATCCCTGCTTCCCAATCTTGACCCTATCACATGATAGTCCGGCCCTGGGTATCCTGCGTTCACCATTTCCGAATCTCCATCGTTATACCGGTCTTGCTCTCGTGGAGCACCTCTCTGTTGCATACCTCGGCCGACACTTTGCTCTTGCCTTGGTATATTCCGCTGCTGCGGTTGTCCTGCTCCTGCCGAGTTTTGCTGTCCGGCATTGCCGTTTACAGCATTTCCTTGACCGGCATTGCCTTTGTCATGGTTACCTTGGCCAGCTTCACCTCGGCTCACACTTCGTTGATCGTCATTTCTCTGTACTTCTTTTCCTTTCCCTGCCAGTGTCGGGTCGTACGAGACGATCTGTTTGTTCCTTCTGGCCAAGGTTACTACCTCTTCTCTCCTAGGACCACCATGAGGAGACGATGCGGCTCCAGCGGATTTCTCCAGGTTACCCACCACCGAATGAACGATCTTGGAGGCCCCAGCTCTCTCCGGGTTAGCCCTAAGCAATTCCTCATTTTCCTGTTCGCGATTCGAACCAACTCATTGACCCTATCTTGTTGTCTCTGACGGGCCTCACCCGTTAGACCCTCTAACTCGGACGCAGCTGCATCCGCTGCTCTGAGGTTCTTAGCCGGGGTACTATACCTCGGCAGCCCCACGGACAAACAGTTCTCTGACTCCTCAATCCTACTGTCTCCCTCTTTGTTCATTTCGTTTATGAGGTTTCTCCCCTTCACTTTTACAGCATCTACTTTATTCGCCTTTGCGTACTCAGGCACCGTCATGTTCAATGACTGCTGAGCCGTGGCTATCTTTTTCGCACCCTCTAGTATTTTTTGCCTAGTTTCCTCTAGCTCGGCCTGCGCCTGAGCCGGATCTACCACTGCTACTACTGGGTTCGCCAAGCTATCCATCGCTTCCCGCAGCACATTCTCGGGCCTCTCTAGTGGAGGACCTCTACCTTTCCTCGGTGCCTTAGGCGTTACCTCCGGATCTGGTGCCGGATCCTTGCTTGCGCCTGCACCAGGCGCAGTCATCATCATCTCAGCACGGTCCGGGGAGCGAGTGATGCGCGCCCCGTGAACCACGCTAAGGGGTGGCTCCCCTGCCTCGACGACGTGTCGCGGATCAATGCACGACACATCGACAGCAACATAGACCTTGTGCACGCCAAGCTTGACGAAGAGGCCGTTGTGCGGAAGTGGGCGCGTGCCAAAGCATCCAGCGTTGTCGCTGACAAAGTCCAGCGCTCCAAAGCGCTGGACGAGCCTGGAGACGATGCGTTCGCCGGTGCCAATGTGGTTTCCCGTCCGGATCTTGACCCCTGCTAGCGCCGCTAGCCCCACGGTGGGCACCAACTGTCGTGGTGGTGTCACGGCAGATGCCATGGATAGGCTAATGGTGAGAACTAAATGCACTAGGGGAATCCAGGGAGGGATAGTGAGGTGATTCCACACACAGAAGGTTTATATTTGATTCACTTCCAAGGTTTACAAGTGCTCCTAGAGCTGTATTGGAGAGAGGAGGAAGAAGGAACTCTCTTACTCTCACCGCTAGATAGCCCTCAGGAACCAAGTAAAAACTAGTCAATAGATATCAACCTAGTAAGACTCGACCCGTTCCAGACCAACCCCTTCTACAGAGGCCCTAGCCCTCCTTATATAGGGGTGGCTAGGTCTCTACTTAGGGCATACGTGGAGGCATATTCCAGGGAATATGCCTCCTCCCAAAATAGTAAGCTGACCAGGTCGCTTTTCCCCGCGTCACTCATGCAGAGGCTACGTGAGCCTCTACGGCGCCTGCGTCAGCCGACATTGGCGTCGTCACCTCTGTCAGCCACGCCTCGGTGGTCTAGCCTCTGTCCGCTTCGCTCATGCCATGCGTACCGGGGCTACTTTCGACCAGCGGGATACCTTCCTTCTCCTAGAAGCTTGACTTGACCCAGATCGTAGTTGATCCGGCCACACCTGTTCCTGCATACAAGCTAGATTCATCCATCCGACTTACGGCTTAAGTCAGTTGAGACCCTGTTAGGTGGACATCCCCTGGTCCGGGTTACCCCGAGATTCGGCCTGCCTTGAGGCGACTCGGCCAGCATTCGCTTTGGCCTTGCCGTACCTCGGCTAACTCAGCCTTTATACCCTGGCGTGACCCTATCCGGGGGTATCCCCCCAACAGGGGCCGCGTTTAGTCGGGTCCCGTGGTGGACCCTCGCCGTTATGTGCTGACGAGTAGTTCCGCGTTCTATCGGGTCCCGTAGTGTAGCCTTGCTGTTACATGCGGACAAGTGGGGCCACATTCAGTCGATTCCCATAGTGGCCACCTCTCTCAGCTTTTCCAGATAAGCATCGGACCCACAGCTTATCGACGTGAGCGTCGAACCCACAGCTTATCCACGTAAGCTCCGGACGCACAACTTACCTTTGCAAGTTGGGACCCCGAGCCAGCCCCGCGCCCGTGCCGTTGCTTTATTTTCATATAGTGATAATGTAATGCATATACGAAAATTATACACCTTTGAACTCTTTTAAATCGCACTTAGGACATGATAATGTTGTGCTAATAAAATCCTGATCATTTATCATTTCCATGGAGTGAAATATAATGCATAAACTTGCGTATAAAAAAATTATACACCTTTGAACTCTCTGAAATCGCACTTAATACATGATAATATCATGCTAAGAAAATCTTGAGAGATTGTTATTTTCATAGAGTGGAATGAAATGCACAAACTTGCATATGAGAAAATTATAAACCTTTGAACACTTTTAAATCGCACTTAATACATGATAATGACGTGCTAATAAAATTTTGAGAGATTATCATTTTCTCCCCCATTTTCGTAGAGTGGAATGTAATGCATAAACTTGCATATACGAAGTTTATACACCTTTGAACTATTTGAAGTCGCATTTAATACGTGATAATATTGTGCTAAGAAAATCTTGAGAGATTATCATTTCCATGGAGTGAAATATAATTCATAAACTTGCGTATACAAAAAATATACACCTTTGAACTCTTTGAAATCGCACTTAATACGTTATAATGTTGTGCTAAGAAAATCTTGAGAGATTACCATTTCCATGGAGTGAAACATAATTTATAAACTTGCGTATACAAAAATTATACATCTTTGAACTCTTTGAAATCGCACTTAATACGTGATAATGTTGTACTAAGAAAATCTTGAGATATTACCACATGGAGTGAAATATAATGCATAAACTTGCGTATACAAAAATTATACACCTTTGAACTCTTTAAAATCACACTCACTTAGGTCACGATAATGTTGTGCTAATAAAATCCTGATCATTTATCATTTCCATAGAGTGGAATGTAATGCATAAACTTGCGTATATGAAAATTATATATATTTGAACTCTTTGAAATCACACTTAATACGTGATAATATCGTGTTAAGAAAATCTTGAGAGATTATCATTTTCATAGAGTGGAATGTAATGCACAAATTATACACCTTCGAACACGTTCCCTTCAAATTATATTCAAGTTCATTTGTTTATGGAGTTAAAGTACCGGTGGCATACTCGTTATTTTGCATGGATAGAGGGGTGCCACCCGACAGATATAGGGGTTATCCTATCCGCTAGATCACAGAGGATCAACGGTTGGTGGGAATGATCCGTGTGACAACTATCTCGACCAATTAGAGCATAGCAGCGAAGATGAGCATAGGTGCGTGAGATGGATACGAAGAGAGGGGAAAACTGAGTAGCACTTAAGAACCAAGGGAAAAACTGAGTAGAACTTAAAAACCAAGGGCAAGACTGACAAAGGGACTCAAATAGAAAATAGAAAAGGATTTAAAAAGGAAAATGCGTCTTTTATACAATAAAATACATCTTGGCATACATCAAACTATTTGCAATTCAAATATACACTAGTTTGAGAATTATTGCCTCATTTAGACAAACTATTTTTTGGGGAGGGATGTTTTGGAAAGAGGCTTGAGTAGAAAGCCATGAACCTTCATAGATAGTAGGTGATTTGAGAAGTGGTGATTTAGGTTAAAACTTGGTTTATATACATTTCTTATGGTGGCAGGTCACATAATAAGACTCCCTGGGTAGATGCCACTGTGTTTTGCTATTTTTGAATTTGTTGTGCATAAAATGACTCAATTAGCTAGCTAAACCCTATTCGTTGACTTTCTGTTGACCAACCACCGGAGGGTAAAACTGAGTATATTGCACACGGCAGTATTAGTACCGGAGGGAAAAATTGAGTACAACCAAACTGTCAGTGTTACACTCAAGGGAAAAACTGAGTACAACTGAATCGTCAGGGTTACACACGAGGGAAAAAACGTGACTCATGGTATGCATGTGCGGTGCACGGGGCGGTAGTGGAGACGTGTGGCCATGCACGGTGTAGTAGTGTACACGGTGCACGGTAGTGCAACAAAACGTCGCTTCCCTTCTCCTTTAATAGAGGCCTCCCCACTCTCGCTCATCACTCACTCACTCACTCAACTATCTCCACTGTCCCATCACCTTCTGCAAACCCCAAAGAAAACCCCAACCACGCCGGTGATGGAGAAGAATAGTGCGGTGGGAATTGGTGCCTCCAAGGCCGCCGGCGAGGAGGCCCCGGTCCCCGTACAGGCCCCCATCCCCGTCCCCGCTTCTGACATAGCCGCCGACAAGGAGGCCCTCGCCGGTCTCGGGCAGATCCCGCTCGGCTGGGACCCCTACGAGGAGGTTGTCTACATAAGGCCGGAGAACCCCTACGACACTAGCATCGCCGACCCATGGTCGGAGGTAACCATGGTTTTCTCCCCTTCCCTTGTTCTTCCCCCATTCCTATTGTTGGATGCTAGATCGTATGTTATTAGGGCTCGACTGTTCGTATTTTTACAGTAGCTAATCCTCTTGTGTTAGATCTCGTATTTCGATGAATCCCCATGTTCGTATTTGAACCCCATGTTCATAGTTGGGATCAGTATTCTATTTGGTTTGAGATTTGGGGAATAATCAGGTTAATTTATTCTTATTGCAATCCCGATAATCGAAGTATCTCAATCATGTCCTTATTGCACTCTTCTGTTTTTTCCAATAGGAGGATAGCAGCGACGTCCGTAGCGACGATGAGTCCAAGGACACCAAGACTCGTCATGTGCTGAAGAGGCTGAAGTCTGGCCAGTACAACAACTTCTTCACCGGCGACGTGTACATGTACCCCTTCTGCCCCACCAGGAGGCTCCGTGCCACGGACTTCAACTCCCTCGTGAAGCATGCCGAGGACGTGAGGACATGCGGCGAGTTAGTGAACATCCATGGCTTCATAGCCAAGCACCAGGCGCTCGGTCTTCACCTCTGCTACCTCTAGAAGGTGGCTATCGAGGAGGGTCGCATGCCCCCGATCAAGCCCAAGGCGCCCAAGGTCAAGGGACTGGGCAGAAAGAAGTAGAGGAGGCGCCAGAGGGAGGATGCGGAGGCCCTCCTGGCAGAGGCCATGAGGGGTCACTAATCTGCTGCTACTACTGCTGCTCTAAAGCAACTTCTTTTGTCTTGTCTGTGTTCAACTTGTCAGTTGCTGCTGCTGAGCAGCCTAATTGCCGAACCTCGTTAAGTATTGTACTATATAACCTATATTAGTTGCTTTATCTACATCTGCTCTGTTTACTGAATTTATTTATGGTGCTGGTTAGTTTTGCTGCTCTAGATTTGCTACCAGATTGGGGGAAAACGAGGGCAAAAGGTACAATGAATGAAGAGAGAAGCTGCTCTAGATTCGCTACCTTTTTGGGGGAAAACATAACTGTTAGCGAGAGAAAGGGGAAAAGGCGCTCTTAAAAAGGCCAATCATAAAAATAACAAAAAAACTTCCAATTTAGGCAACAGGGCGCACGTAACCACCAAACATGCCCCACATGGTCCCCCCCATAATCAGCGAGAGATGAATGGCTAGTCCGTTGTGTATCCTGGCCCCACCCGTCAGCATGTAACGGTCGAGGCGACGTAACGTAACGCTCAACGCACGACCTGCCCCAACGCGGTCCCACTGGTCAGCATGTAACGGTCAAGCCTTTGACCTGACGGCATCCCCCGTCCGAGCGTATGTGAGGGTTTCGGAATGGAGGGAGGGCAAAAGTGAGGAAAAACTAAGCAACTGTAACTACCTCGGTGAATTACGCTCTAAATTGCATGCCTGGATGAACGAACGTGGTTAAAATAGTACGGTGGGGCCTAGGGGCCACTCACAGGTAGACCTGTCGGCCGTCCTAATCACTTCCAGAACATCGGGACAAGAACGAGCGGCGTAATCGGCAGGCGAAGGGATCAACTACATACACAAGTGAGTATGTCTGCAAGCCACCATACAACTGTTCACAGAGCCATTCCATCTAAAAGAAATAGAAATATTGTAACGCCGTACGGCAAGATCCAAATATCCTAGATAGAGATAATAGTTTAGGATAGCTCCTCATACATCAAACATCAGAGTATCAGGCGGAAGCGGAAAACAAGATCCGAGTATGGACAAGAAGCAAATCAGCATAAGATGCCACATAAATAAACATATCCTGCCCACAGATCTCATGGATCCCCATCCCCGGAATCTCTACACCGAGTGATCATTGCCAACATCATCTGTCTCCTCCACCCAGTATCCATCTTGCGAGTACACCTATTCATCTGAATCAAACAATTTATCATGTGAGACCCTAGGGGTACTCAGCAAGTCTTTATGCCTCTAAAGGGGACATATACCTGGGGTGACACAATTGCAGCAAAAGATAATAACTAACAAGTCTATAGATACTCGCTAACCATCCGCCTAACCAATGATAGACGGATGTCTGTTAATTAGGAACAACAGTTATAACAGTATAATTAACAGATCCATCCTCCTTCTCGCTTACCAACAAGAAAGTGGATGAACAACCCATCCGTTGGCAGTTTTATTAACCATTCCATGAGTATTGCAATATTTACTAGTTAGGTATTTAGTCAGGTTAAAAGCGGTACTTTAGTTATACTTGTCTATGATCGAGAAACTATGCTCCAAGTCGTCCATAACCGCGGACATGGCTTTCAGAAAGATTTACCCTGCAGGGGTGCACAAATAGCAACACACACTCGATCAACCTCGGAAAAGCCAACTCAAAACCCAACGAGGCATTCACGACAAAGCGATCACAGGATTCAGAAATATTTCAGGGGGCCACCCCACTAAGCTACCCACAACGAAGTTGGCCGGCTCCGGAACGGACCCAGGGTTTGTGTGGACGGCGGTAAACGACGGGGAACCCGAAAATGTGACTGGGCTTGTCGATACAGCGAAAACGTGTCACGATCCAAAAAAGTATAGGTGCTCCACGCACAAACGTAAATAAACAGTAAAGCATGGCATAAGTACAGGATAGTAATAAAGCCCAAAACTAATTGTGGCCCCAAGAAATAGAAATGAATCAAGCTCTGGCTCAGGGGGGTTCATAAGGCCTCCCGGATGTGGATAGTGCGAATAGTCAAGGAACAGGAATCAAGTACTCGGGGTTCTACGGGACACAAGTGAGCATGAAAAACCAAATAGCAGATATTGCCCACCGGTGCCTCTTTCATTAGTTATCCCATTACTACTCAGGTTAAGTTGTTTAGGTGCCTCGTTATCCATCAGACACTCAGATACCCTACACATGCTTTTCTACGACTCACATGGCTCAAACAACTCCTGTAGTAATGGCTTATGGGATGGAGGAACAAGCTTCGGTGGGGTTTAAAAGTAAAGGCTATGCAGTACTTGGGATTCAATTTAATGCAATCGTGACTCCATGATGCAAGAATAAGATAGAGGCAATAGGTACTATATGTATGCAAGCATGTGGTAGTGCTTGCCTGGCAGCTCAGTTGAAGCGAGAGATGGATCTGGGTAGAACTCCTGTGATTCCTGATAATTCTCCTGCTGGGCGTCTATTCGAAGAAGAACCAAACAAACAAGGGCCAACATAAATAAAGTGCACAAGCATATGAATAAAATGCGACAAGCAAACAAGCATGCCATGATGAATGATGCACAATTTACAGGGCAATAATGTAGCATGGCAAGGGTGAGGTGTGGGGACAAGAATAATTCATTTTATTATTTATTTGGTCAAGTTTTATTGCCATAAACAGTTCTGATTTTTAATAATGACATGATGCATGCTTCAATTCATAACATGGAATGCATAGCTAGAACGGGCTCGCCACGCTGATCGATTTAGACATATTATTTATTAAATTTGGAGTTATAAAACTAAAGTTATCAATTAATTAAGAAAAGGGCATTTTATTGTAATTTTAACCATCTCGAAAAATATAAAGTGGTCAAACAACATTTTGAATAACATATTTGAATTCCTCACATTTTTTTGATTCCAAAACATATAGCATTTGTGTTGTTTGGAATTATAAATCAAAAGTTATTAAAAACAGATTTAAATTTGAGTTTAAACATTTCTGAAATTGTTTTTATTTAAACAGAAAAGCAGGCAGACCTTTTCTACGCAGTCACACCTAGCCCCAGTCACTGACGGTGGGACCGATGCTGAACTAGCGCAGCTGCACGCGCCAGAACTTTTGCTACCGCGCGCCAGCCAGCCACAGGGACTGACCGGTGGGGACAGTGGCCTCGCGGGTCCACCGCGCGCGTAGCCAGCCGGTGGGCGACACGTGGCGGATCCAGGGACTATGGGTTGAGGGACTGGGAAAACTGGGTTCCTTTTTGCAAAAATTCCACTGCGGCTGTCAGGTGGGACTGGAAGGATCACGGGTTGAGGAAAAGAAAAAGGGCGGGGGTTATTTGCAGAGTGGCCACAGTTACTGTTTTTCTTCCAGGCTGTGTGTCTGACGAAACTGACGGACGTGCGCTGGCGCGGCGGGGATTCGAACACGCGACCTCGTGCGCGCAGAGGGGCGGTGACCAACGCGACTCAGAGGGGTTGCTGGTAGGGGAGGGCTGCACGACTAGATCTACCTCCGCGACGCCACGGTGTGGAAACCAACTGCAAACACCGGTGCACAGAGGGCGTTCGACAGAATGATCGACGCGACCAGGACACGACGGTGAAGGTGAGGATGTCTGGGAGTATCGGGAGCTCACCGCGAGGTTGTCGGTGGGGAAGGTTCGGCCGGAAACGCAGGGGATCGGCAGTGACGTTGGCGGCCGGAGCTAGGGTTTGCGCATTGGCTCGTCGGTGGGTAGAGAGTACTGGGCCTTCTCCTCCTCGCTGGCGTGCTCCGGGGTGATGCAGAGGGCGGCCTCGGACTTCCCGTCACCAGCACGCCACGCTCGCCGCACCGTAACGAGGAGATGGAGGTGGAGGCCGACGATGGACGCCGGGGTGGAGAGGAGATCGTGGGGGAGAAGAGGGTCGGCTCAGCGGCCAGGGGTAGATCTGGGGCACAGCAGAGGAGACATGGGGGAGTAGATATGGACGGGAGAGGAGAGGGGTGCCGTGGCCGACGCGGTGGAGGAAATAGGTGGCTTGGCCACCTTTTCTCCTAGCTCCTCACGTGCTAGACGTGGACAGGGACCAGGACAGGTAGCTGCGGCTGCAGATGCGCCAGCGAGAGGAGAAGGGCTCGGTGGGGCTCTTGTGCAGCGAGAGAGAGGGAAAACGAGAGGGGATGGTAGATGGTATGGGGCTCGGTCTAGGGTTAGATTAGAGGGGTGGGTCGGCTTAGAGTAGGGAGAGAGAGAGAGTCGGGGTGGGCCCTGCCGGCAGAGAGAGGGAGTGAGAGATGTCTCGGCATGGAGAGAGAAAGCGGTGGTGAGGGTGGCATGGCATGGGTGATTAGGGTTAGGGTTTTAGAGAGAGGAGATGGGGCCGGGCTTGGTTAGGGTTTTGGGTTTGACATGGACAAACCAAGATCTAGCAAGAGGGAGGGGGTGTGAGGAAGGATAAGGAGATATAGGTGAGGTTTTTGTGTGTGTTTTGTTGGGCACATGGTGGTGGTGGGGAGAGATATGAGGTGTTTAGGGTTTTTGGGTGCACATGGTAAGGAGAGTAAGGATCAAGGTGATGAGGGTTTAGCAAGAGCAAAAGGAATAGAGCTTAAGAAGCCCCACATGACTTGATTCCAAAAGACAAAGATCCACTTCATAAATACAAGAAAAACCAAAGAAAAGGAAAAGGTGATGACCTTGCATGGCCCATGCATGAATAGTAAATGCCATGTTTATTCTTGTAAAAACAATAATAAAGTCCCATGACATTTATTTCCATGCATTACCAAATATGGAATTAAAGCCAAGCTAAAGGAATTAAAAAGGATGTTCCAAGTGGAGTAGATGGAGATGGTCATATTTGAATATAATTAGGACATGCTAGTGTGGGTATTCCACTAGGTGCATAATATCCTCAAAAATATTCCAACATGAGCATTCACTCAAAATCAACCCATATGGAAGCTTGAAAAAGGGGTACCACTCATATAGCATGCAAAGGTGGCTCCACATATCAATAATGTGAAAACAACATGATGCTAGTGTGAGGGCATGTGGAAAATAGAAGTGGAACCATCCCAACCCACATGAGCTAGATTTAAATGCCAAAGGAAAAGTGTAAAAGCTCATGGATAATTAGGATGGTGGAATTATAAGGTGGTGACAAGAAAGGTGGTGGAGTTGAATAAAAGATATGCCCCCAACTCAACTTGGGCTTCAAGCATTTATCAAGAACCAAATACAATATACCAAGAGCCAAATACAATTAATAATGCATATGGGATAAGAACCAAATGAAAAGGGTTTTATATGATGCTCAAATGCAAGGTGGCATGATGACATGAGCATGATATAATTATGATGCAACAATTATATGTAGGAAGTAGCAATTATATTACTAGACCATGTAGCATTACATATGTTAGACAGATGGGATGCTACAACTCTCCCCCTCTAAACAGGAATCTTGCCCCGAGATTCTAGGAAGAAGAAGAAGACACGAAGAGGGTAGGATACTTGGCACGGAGCTCGTCCTCGCATTCCCAAGTGGCTTCATCAACGGAATGGTGCGACCACTGCACCTTGCAAAACTTGATGGACTTGTTGCGAGTCCTTCTTTTTGCGATTTCTAGGATTTTTGTGGGGTGTTCTTGATAAGACATATCTTCTTGGAGATTGATGAGTTCATGGTCCACGATCCTGCCGGGATCCTTGAAGCACTTCTTGAGTTGAGAGACATGGAACACATCATGGACCTTGAGTTTTTCAGGAAGCTCAAGAGCATAAGCAACTTCTCCTCTTCTTCCACGAACTTTGAAAGACCGATGTATCTAGGAGCCAGCTTTCCTTTGATGCCAAACCGGTGCGTGCCTCTCATGGGAGTGACACGAAGGTAAACGAGATCACCAGGGACATACTCCATGTCCATGTGCTTTCTGTCATAGTTGCTCTTCTGGCGACTTTGAGCAACCTTCAGGTTTTCCAGAATAATGTGAACCTTCTCCTCCGCTTGAGTTACAATGTCGGGGCCAAACAATGTTCTTTCACCTGCGCCCGACCAACCAATCGGAGTTCTGCATTTGCGACCATAGAGAACCTCAAATGGTGCCATCTTTAGACTTTTCTGGAAGCTGTTGTTGTAAGAGAATTCAGCATAAGGAAGGCATTCTTCCCACTTCATGCCGAAAGAGATAATGCAAGCACGAAGCATATCTTCCAGAATCTGATTGATCCTTTCAACTTGTCCTTGCGACTGAGGATGGTAAGCTATGCTGAAGTTCAATTTTGTTCCCAAGGCATTTTGGAAACTTCCCCAGAACTTGGAAGTGAAGATGCTTCCACGGTATGAGCTAATCTCAAGCGGAACCCCATACAGAGAGACAATTCTGTTAATATAGAGCTCCGCCAACTGAATTGCAGAAATTGTTTCCTTGACGGGAAAGAAGTGAGCCACTTTAGAAAGCCTGTCGATGACAACAAAGATTGCATTGTTGCCCTTCTACGACCTTGGAAAACCAGTTATGAAGTCCATCTCTACTTTCTCCCATTTCCATTCCGGAGGCTTCAATGGCTGTAGAATACCGGAAGGTTTCTGATGGACAGCTTTAACTCTGCGGCAGACATCACACTCGGAGACATACTTGGCACAACATTGTTTCAACCCAGGCCACTAATATTGTGTTTTCAAGTCCATGTACATCTTAGTGCTGCTAGGGTGGATAGAAAGAACAGAATCATGCGCCTCCTTGAGAACTTGCTCTCTTAACCCCGGGTAGTTCGGAACAAACATCCAGTGTTCAAAGAAAAGAGCGCCTTGGTCGTCGACGTGGAAGGACTCATACTTCGGAAGCTGAATGTTGGAGATGATCTTTTTAGTGTAAGGATCACCAAGTTGAATGGAGCGAACTTTTTCTTCCAAGAGAGGGGTTGCCAGAAGGTTTAGAAGATACCCTTGATCCACAATTTCAAGGTTGAGCTTGCGGAATTCCTCACACAAGAGAGACTGTTGTTCTTCCACCATGAGGTTGTTGACATAAGCTTTTCGGCTAAGAGCATCGGCCATGACATTAGCTTTGCCCGGAGTGTAGTTGATGGTTAAATCGAAATCATTGATTGCTTCAATCCACCTCCTCTGACGAAGGTTGAGATCAGGCTGTGTGAAGATATACTTCAGACTCTTGTGATCAGAAAAGATCTCACAACGGTTGCCAAGCAAGTAGTGCCTCTATACTTTCAAAGCAAAGACATCTGCTGCGAGTTCGAGGTCATGTGTAGGATAGTTGATCTCATGCGTCTTCAACTGTCGAGAGGCATAAGCAACAACTTGTTTTTCTTGCATAAGGACCGCACCCAATCCTTGCAAGGAGGCGTCACAGAATATCTGGAAAGGCTTTGATGTGTCTGGAGGAATCAAGACTGGTGTGGAAGTGAGCTTCTCTTTGAGTGTTTCAAAACTTGCTTGACATGCAGGAGACCAAAGGTATTTCTTGCCTTTCTTGAGGAGATCGGTAAGAGGCTTCGCAATCTTCGAGAAGTTCTGAATGAAGCGACGGCAGTAACTAGCCAAACCAAGGAAACCCTAGACTTCTTTGACATTTTTGGGTGGAAGCGAGTCAACACTTGTCTTAATAGTTTCTGGGTTGATGGCAATGCCCTTGGCAGAGATGACGTGACCAAGGTAGGTGACTTCAGGCAGCCAGAACTCACACTTGGAGAACTTTGCATACAGGCGGTTCTCACGAAGCTTGTTTAGGACACACCGAAGGTGTTCTTCATGTTCTTCCTTTGACTTAGAATAGACTGGAATGTCATCCAGATAGACCACGACGAACTTATCAAGATACTCCATGAAAACCGAGTTCATAAGCCTCGAGAAGGTGGCAGGTGCGTTGGTGAGACCGAAAGACATGACCGTGTACTCATACAAATGCCATAGCGGGTGGTGAAAGCTGTTTTGGGAACATCTTCCTTGCGAATCTTGATTTGATGATATCCACTTCTCAAATCAAGCTTAGAGAATACCACAGCTCCAGCTAGCTGATCGAAGAGATCATTAATCCGCGGAAGGGGATATTTATTCTTGATGGTTTTAGCATTGAGAGCCCGATAGTCAACACAAAGTCTATCAGTCTTGTCTCGCTTCTTCACAAAGATGGTTGGGCTACCCCAAGAAGAAGTACTGTGCTGAATGAAACCCAACTTCTCTTGTTCATCAAGCTGACGTTTGAGTTCAGCCAATTCAGCAGGACCCATTTTATAAGGCCGCTTGGAGATAGGAGCGGTACCAGGTTCAAGTTCAATCACAAACTCAATCTCACGATCCGGAGGCATACCTGGCAACTCTTCAGGAAAGACATCTGGGAACTCACAGACCACCGGAACACTCTGAATAGCTTCCATAGCATCAACATTCAGAGCCGCCAAAGAGAAAAGCTAAATTGCAGGAGTCAGACTTGGAGAATAGACTATATGGCCTTCAGGAATTTTCAGAGAAACCGAGCGTTCAGCACAATCAATCACAGCTGCATTTGTTGTTAACCAATCCATGCCCAAGATAACATCAATGTCAAAATTGCCCAGAATAATTAAGGAAGCCGGAAATGAAGAGCCACCAATCTCAATTTGATTGCCATGGCTGATATGAGTAGTCCTTATGTTTGACCCAGGAGATTGTACCACAAGACGATGCAATAAGGGAACCATAGCTAGATCATGCTCATGCGCAAACTTATGAGAAACAAAAGAATGCGAAGCACTAGAATCAAACAAAACTTGTGCAGGAACTGAGTTAACAGGAAGCATACCCATCACAACACCAGGTGCATGCTCAGCTTGAGCGACGTTGACACAGTTAGCACGAGCAACCGTAGACCCGGGCTTGGTGTTGATGTTGAGAGCCCGAGGTGGAGGTGCATGAACCATAAAAGAACTTGCCGCAGGTCTTGGAGGTGGTGGAGGAAGTGCTTTGTTGTTCATTGGACAATTCCAGTGCTGATGCCCAGTGTTTCCATAAGTGTAACAGGCATCCGGTGGACGTGGAGCAGCGTAGCCAGGGACTCCGCCAGGCGCTCCAGGGTAGTTGTGGTTGTAGCCCCTAGGAGCCGCGGTGAAGGAGTTTGGTGGCCTTGCCGCGTAGCTTGATGGTCTTGGTGGAGCCGGGAGCGACGGTGGGGTGTTAGGAGCCCACACGAGGCGCTTAGAAGGAGCTATCATAGCTGAAGAGCTTGCTGCATCACGGCTGTGTTTCTTGGACTCCTCAAACACTTGCCTACTTGCTTCTTCTCGCAGAGCTGTATGTTGGAGTTCTAGAAAAGACCCCGGCCTTGCATGAGTGATTGCATATTTGATGGATGCATTGAGCCCTTGTCTGAACCTCTTTTGCTTCTTCTTGTCATCAGAGATCTCATCGCCACCATACCAAGAAAGGTTCATGAAGTTTCTGATATAGGTATTGACATTGTCATTGCCCTGCTTGAGGTTGAGAAACACTTCCTTCATCCTTTCCATGACAATTTCTGACAGATATTGCTCTTTGAAAGCCGCAGTGAATTACGCCCAAGTAGGCTGAAAACCAGAGTGGTCTGCCTTCAGGTAATTTTCCCACCACAGAGCTGCATCTCCCTTCAGAAGGTGCATGGAACATTTTACCCATTCTTGCTCAGGAACATCCGCAGTCATCAGCAACCTTGACATTTCACGCAGCCAATCATCAGCATCAAGTGGCTGATCAGACACCTCAAATTGGCGTGGGTTGAACTTCAGAAAACTCTTGATGTCTCCTCGCTTGGGAGGTGGAGGTAGCGGAACAAACTCATTCCTCCTCACGCTTTCTTCGAATCGCTGCTGGTTCTGCTGCATTGTTCCCAAGGCATTAGCAATGCTTGCCAATGCAGCCCCCAGTTCAAGTGGTATGTCCTCCTCAGAACGGCATGGTGGTGCCATCCTGTGATTGATATAAAACATAAGTCAGTACCATAATGGAGAATAATAATAATCCAAAATAGTACCAAAATGGAATTAATCAAGATTTAAAGGAATACAATTTACTAAGATGATATTAAAATATCAACAAAGTTCAAAGCACCTAGAAGATATTAAGCATATCGCACACGACGGAACAAGGAGTGTGGTACACAAGCTAACAAGGAATTTTTTTTCGCAAATTTCGGCATTAAAATACCACTATATGCGCAAAACCACTTAACGAATCAAGATTAGTAACTCTACCAATTCAATATACAAGAGCGAATGATAAAAGTAGTGGTATGGTCGCGACTCCATCCCGCACTCAAATCATTACTCCGCACATGAATAAGTAAAACACATATCCCAATACCTTCTTCCTAAGATGAACCTAAAGATTAGCAACTATGGAGACGAACACCCCAAACAAGATAGCGTCGGATAACAAAGAGTAAAACAGATCGCACTGGTATACAACGAATCAGATAGATCGCATCGGTTTACAAAGGCCTGTCGGTATGGAATGTACCAACAGTTGATAACCAAAAGGCAGATAGAGATAACATTTGGATGCAACAGATAGACAAGGAATTCACACACACACACACACAACCTATGGTACTACGGAACCCAGAACACGTGAATCCTAGTTTGAATTTTAGAAGAGGATTGAAAACGTTACACTTCCTTACTAGAAAAAGGGTGGGTGGGTGGGTAAGAACAAAAATGGAAGCAGTCCTACTCTCACGTTTTGTTTTTCCCTAGTATACATAGCTACCAAAAATATTTGCTAGACTGACAACGACCATTTGGCTGAGACCCTGAAGGGCGGGATGGCTCTGATACCAATTGTAACTACCTCGGTGAATTACGCTCTAAGTTGCATGCCTGGATGAACGAAGTGGTTAAAATAGTATGGTGGGGCCCAGGGGCCACTCACAGGTAGACCTGTCGGCCGTCCTAACCACTTCCAGAACATCGGGACAAGAACGAGCGGCGTAATCGGCAGGCGAAGGGATCAACTACATACACAAGTGAGTATGTATGCAAGCCACCATACAACTGTTCACAGAGCCATTCCATCTAAAAGAAATAGAAATATTGCAACGCCATACGGCAAGCTCCAAATATCCTAGATAGAGATAATAATTTAGGATAGCTCCTCATACATCAAACATCAGAGTATCAGGCGGAAGCGGAAAACAAGATCCGAGTACGGATAAGAAGCAAATCAGCATAAGATGCCACATAAATAAACACATCCCGCCCACAGATCTCACGGATCCCCATCCCCGGAATCTCTACACCGAGTGATCATTGCCAACATCATCTTCTCCTCCACCCAGTATCCATCTTGCGAGTACACCTGTTCATCTGAATCAAACAATTTATCATGTGAGACCCTAGGGGTACTCAGCAAGTCTTTATGCCTCTAAAGGGGACATATACCTAGGGTGACGCAATTGCAGCAAAAGATAATAACTAACAAGTCTATAGATACTCGCTAACCATCCGCCTAACCAATGATAGACGGATGTTCATTAATTAGGAACAACAGTTATAACAGTACAATTAACAGATCCATCCTCCTTCTCGCTTACCAACGAGAAAGTGGACGAACAACCCATCCGTTGGCAGTTTTATTAACCATTCCATGAGTATTGCACTATTTACTAGTCAGGTATTTAGTCAGATTAAAAGCGGTACTTTAGTTATACTTGTCTATGATCGAGAAACTGTGCTCCAAGTCGTCCATAACCGCGGACACGGCTTTCAGAAAGATTTACCCTGCAGGGGTGCACAAATAGCAACACACACTCGATCAACCTCGGAAAAGCCAACTCAAAACCCAACGAGGCATTCACGACAAAGCGATCACAGGATTCAGAAATATTTCAGGGGGCCACCCCACTAAGCTACCCACAACGAAGTTGGCCGGCTCCGGAACGGACCCAGGGTTTGTGTGGACGGCGGTAAACGACGGGGAACCCGAAAATGTGACTGGGCTTGTCGATACAGCGAAAACGTGTCACGATCCAAAAAAGTATAGGTGCTCCACGCACAAACGTAAATAAACAGTAAAGCATGGCATAAGTACAGGATAGTAATAAAGCCCAAAACTAATTGTGGCCCCAAGAAATAGAAATGAATCAAGCTCTGGCTCAGGGGGGTTCATAAGGCCTCCCGGATGTGGATAGTGCGAATAGTCAAGGAACAGGAATCAAGTACTCGGGGTTCTACGGGACACAAGTGAGCATGAAAAACCAAATAGCAGATATTGCCCACCGGTGCCTCTTTCATTAGTTATCCCATTACTACTCAGGTTAAGTTGTTTAGGTGCCTCGTTATCCATCAGACACTCAGATACCCTACACATGCTTTTCTACGACTCACATGGCTCAAACAACTCCTGTAGTAATGGCTCATGGGATGGAGGAACAAGCTTCGGTGGGGTTTAAAAGTAAAGGCTATGCAGTACTTGGGATTCAATTTAATGCAATCGTGACTCCATGATGCAAGAATAAGATAGAGGCAATAGGTACTATATGTATGCAAGCATGTGGTAGTGCTTGCCTGGCAGCTCAGTTGAAGCGAGAGATGGATCTGGGTAGAACTCCTGTGATTCCTGATAATTCTCCCTCTGGGCGTCTATTCGAAGAAGAACCAAACAAACAAGGGCCAACATAAATAAAGTGCACAAGCATATGAATAAAATGCGACAAGCAAACAAGCATGCCATGATGAATGATGCACAATTTACAGGGCAATAATGTAGCATGGCAAGGGTGAGGTGTGGGGACAAGAATAATTCATTTTATTATTTATTTGGTCAAGTTTTATTGCCATAAATAGTTCTGATTTTTAATAATGACATGATGCATGCTTCAATTCATAACATGGAATGCATAGCTAGAATGGGCTCACCACGCTGATCGATTTAAACATATTATTTATTAAATTTGGAGTTATAAAACTAAAGTTATCAATTAATTAAGAAAAGGTCATTTTATTGTAATTTTAACCATCTCGAAAAATTTAAAGTGGCCAAACAACATTTCGAATGGCATATTTGAATTCCTCACATTTTTCTGATTCCAAAACATATATCATTTGTGTTGTTTGGAATTATAAATCAAAAGTTATTAAAAACAGATTTGAATTTGAGTTTAAACATTTCTGAAATTGTTTTTATTTAAACAGAAAAGCAGGCAGACCTTTTCTACTCAGTCACACCTAGCCCCAGTCACTGACGGTGGGACCGATGCTGAACTGGCGCAACTGCGCGCGCCAGAACTTTTGCTACCGCGCGCCAGCCAGCCACATGGACTGACCGGTGGGGACAGTGGCCTCGCGGGTCCACCGCACGCGCGGCCAGCCGGTGAGCGACACGTGGCAGATCCGAGGACTGCGGGTTGAGGGACTGGGAAAACTGGGTTCCTTTTTGCAAAAATTCCACTGCGGCTGACAGGTGGGACTGGAAGGATCACGGGTTGAGGAAAAGAAAAAGGGCAGGGGTTATTTGCAGAGTGGCCACAGTTATTGTTTTTCTTCCAGGCCGTGTGTCTGACGAAACTGACGGACGCGCGTGCTGGCGCGGCGGCGATTCGAACACGCGACCTCGTGCGTGCGCAGAGGGGCGGTGACCAACGCGGCTCGGAGGGGTTGCTGGTAGGGGAGGGCTAGACGGCTAGATCTACCTCCACGACGCCACGATGTGGAAACCGACTGCGAACGCCGGTGTGCAGAGGGCGTTCGATGCAACCAGGACACGACGGCGACGGTGAGGATGTCTGTGAGTATCGGGAGCTCACCACGAGGTTGTCGGTGGGGAAGGTTCGGCCAGAAACACAGGGGATCGGCGGTGACGCTGGCGGCCGGAGCTAGGGTTTGCGTGTCGGCTCGTCGGTGGGCAGAGTACTGGGCCTTCTCCTCCCCGCTGGCGTGCTCCGGGGTGATGCAGAGGGCGGCCTCGGACTTCCCGTCACCAGCACGCCACGCTCGCCGCACCATAACGAGGAGATGGAGGTGGAGGCCGACGATGGACGCCGGGGTGGAGAGGAGATCGCGGGGGAGAAGAGGGTCGGCGCAGCGGCCAGGGGTAGATCTGGGGCACGGCAGAGGAGACGTGGGGGAGTAGATATGGACGGGAGAGGAGAGGGGTGCCGTGGGCGATGCGGTGGAGGAAAAAGGTAGCTCGGCCACCTTTTCTCCCGGCTCCTCACGTGCTAGACGTGGACAGGGACCAGGACAGGTAGCTGCGGCTGCAGATGCGCCAGCGAGAGGAGAAGGGCTCGGTGGGGCTCTTGTGCAGCGAGAGAGAGAGAGGGAAAACGAGAGGGGAGGGTAGATGGTATGGGGCTCGGTCTAGGGTTAGATTAGAGGGGTGGGTCGGCTTAGAGTAGGGAGAGAGAGAGAGCTGGGGTGGGCCCTGCCGGCAGAGAGAGGGAGTGAGAGATGCCTCGGCATGGAGAGAGAAAGGGGTGGTGAGGGTGGCATGGCATGGGTGATTAGGGTTAGGGTTTTAGAGAGAGGAGATGGGGTAGGGCTTGGTTAGGGTTTTGGGTTTGACATGGACAAGCCAAGATCTAGTAAGAGGGAGGGGTGTGAGGAAGGATAAGGAGATAGAGGTGAGGGTTTTTTTGTGTTTTGTTGGGCACATGGTGGTGGTGGGGAGAGATATGAGGTGTTTAGGGTTTTTGGGTGCACATGGTAAGGAGAGTAAGGATCAAGGTGATGAGGGTTTAGCAAGAGCAAAAGGAATAGAGCTTAAGAAGCCCCACATGACTTGATTCCAAAAGACAAAGATCCACTTCATAAATACAAGAAAAACCAAATAAAAGGAAAAGGTGATGACCTTGCATGGCCCATGCATGAATAGTAAATGCCATGTTTATTCTTGTAAAAACAATAATAAAGTCCCATGACATTTATTTCCATGCATTACCAAATATGGAATTAAAGCCAAGCTAAAGGAATTAAAAAGGATGTTCCAAGTGGAGTAGATGGAGATGGTCATATTTGAATATAATTAGGACATGCTAGTGTGGGTATTCCACTAGGTGCATAATATCCTCAAAAATATTCCAACATGAGCATTCACTCAAAATCAACCCATATGGAAGCTTGAAAAAGGGGTACCACTCATATAGCATGCAAAGGTGGCTCCACATATCAATAATGTGAAAACAACATGATGCTAGTGTGAGGGCATGTGGAAAATAGAAGTGGAACCATCCCAACCCACATGAGCTAGATTTAAATGCCAAAGGAAAAGTGTAAAAGCTCATGGATAATTAGGATGGTGGAATTATAAGGTGGTGACAAGAAAGGTGGTGGAGTTGAATAAAAGATATGCCCCCAACTCAACTTGGGCATCAAGCATTTATCAAGAACCAAATACAATATATCAAGAGCCAAATACAATTAATAATGCATATGGGATAAGAACCAAATGAAAAGGGTTTTATATGATGCTCAAATGCAAGGTGGCATGATGACATGAGCATGATATAATTATGATGCAACAATTAGATGTAGGAAGTAGCAATTATATTACTAGACCATGTAGCATTACATATGTTAGACAGATGGGATGCTACAACAGCTGGGGAAAACTGAGTATAACTAACAAACCAGGGGCATGCAAATAGAAATCCCTATTAATTATATCTACTCCCAACACAAGCGAGCAATGCCTTGGAAGTTGTGTAGGTGTGTGTGCAGCAAGTAGAGCAACAATACCCGGACTACAAGCGCGTGAACGAACAACAAATGCAGAGGCTTGGCCAAGGTGAACACTCATAGACATCCACGGAAGATAGGATACGAGGATCGAGATGAAGCATGAATGGGATAGATTGAAGGTGGTGCTCATCTTGGGCTTGGTGGTGAGATGTTTGATGTCAGGCGGACAGAGACGTTTTCGAAGAAAGTGTCCCGCATGGGTACAAGGGGTCCAACAAGCCCTAAGTTTGAGAGGGGGCTGAACACGTGTTTCGAGCTTCTCAGCGACAGCAGAGACGGCGGCGCATGAGCATGACAGATAGGTTGACACAACGGACATGATTGACACGTGAGGAGGTAAAGCCCCTACTCTTGCTTGGTTGTATTCCTCATGATGCTTCATAAGGGTATAAAGGTGTGCCAATGTCTAGGGTTACAGATCGCAGGGATTGGCCTGTTCTAAGGTAGGAGGAGGTTGCTTAGCCCAAAGTATATCGAGCTCGTTGGCGAACCCCAAGAGGAAGGTATGATGAGCACAACAACAAGTTTTCCCTTAGTTATGAAACCAAGGTTATCAATCCAGTAGGAGCAAAGAGACACCTCAAAGGTGTTGCTAGCTAGACTTTGGCAGGGCGCACTACTGGCGTCAGCGGCAACATGGAGACCTGCACAACACAACCACTAAACTTTGCCCCAACTTGCGATGAGGTTGTCAATCTCACCGGTTTTGCTGAAAACAAAGGATTAAACGTATTGTGTGGAAGAAAGTAATAGTTTGCAAAAAGTAAACAGAAAACAGTGAACAATTGATTGTAGATTGATGGTAAAAGAAAGGACCAGGGTCCATAGTTCACTAGTGGTGGCTCTCCTTAAGATAGATGACATGTTGGGTGAACAAATTACAGCGGGGCAATTGACAAACATCGAGAAGCAATATGCATATACTACTCATCTTGACTCCTTTGAGATTCGATTGGGCATTACAACATTATACATAGACCATAATCCAACTGCATCTATGACTAATAATCCACCTTTAGGTTATCATCTGAACCCCCTCCAGTATTAAGTTGCAAGCAATATATAATGGCATTATGCATTGCATGTAAAGTAAAAAATACGATTGTTCTATGAACAAAGGATTGTTGTTTTCTCCCTAGTAGCAACAACACATCTAGTACCTTAGAGATTTCTATCACTTCCCCAGATTACTAGAGGCATGAACCCACTATCGAGCATAAATACTAACTCTTGGAGTTGCTAGCATCTACTTGGACATGATAGCTACTAACAACGGAAAGCATGCAAGATCACAAATAACAAAGACATGATAGAATCAATAATCAATCTGAAATAGCATCTCAATATCCATCGGATCCCCGCAAACACAAAATGTAGAATTAAAAATAGATGATCTTGATCATGAACGGAGCTCACAAGATCTAAACATGATAGCACAAAGGAGGAGAACCAGCCATCTAGCTACTACATGGACCCGTAGTCCAGAGATGAACTACTCACGCATCACACCGGAGGCTTGCATGGTGATGAAGAAGGCCTCCAGGGTGAATTCCCCTCTCCGGCAGGGTGCCGGGAAGAGCTTCAGATCCCTCCCGATCTAGGGATGGAGATGAAGGTGGCTACAAACTCTTTCGTGGAATTTTGATCAGGTACTTAGGGTTTCTGTATCGGAGGCATCTTATAGGCGAAAGGGGAGGCCGAGGGGGTGCCGGAGGCGGCCAGACCACCCCCTGGCACGGGCCAGGCTGGGCCGCGTGGCCAGGTGGTGTGGCGGCCCCCTGGCCCCTCTCCGTCTCGTATTCTGGCTCCTTGTGTCCCTCGGTGAAAAACTGCCTTTGGCTTTTGTCCCGTCCAATTCCGAGAATATTCATTTTCTAACTTTCCTGGAACCAAAAGCAGCAGAAAACAGGCAGCTGGCACTGTGTCTCTTGTTAATAGGTTAGTCCAAGAAAGTATATAGAAAGTACTCCAAAGTGTGGACAAAACATAAGAAAGTAGATAAAACCAAGCATGGAACATCAAAAATTATGGATACGTTAGCAACGTATCAACATCCCCAAGCTTAACTCCTGCTCGTCCTCGAGTAGGTATGTGATAAAAAGAAAGAATGATTTTTGAGGTGACATGCACCATCATAAACTTAATCAAAGTATTTGTAAACATTGATAGCTGGGATCATAGTACTTCAATCATAACATGAAATATAAAGTTCTAGCAATAAGACAAAGCAACTAAGTTGCAACATGAAAAGTTACAAACAAAAGATTCATGAATAACAATGCTTTGCAAGGCGTTTGTTTGTTTCACATAAAGAAAAGATAACATAGTGGCATTCAGCTTGTCCCTCATAGAGTACCAAACATAAATGCATAGGAGACCTTCAAAGTTCATAAGAGTGACTAGATACAAATAGTTTAAAACAAGCAATATCAAAGTTATGCATCAATCGACAAATCTTGGGCTAATGCACATAGACCTAAGAATGGCCACTATGCTCTCAAATTAGGTGCATAAAGATAGAAGGTGGAGACTCAACATAAAAGTAAAAGAAAGTCCTTCGTAGAAGGAAGTAGGGATTCAAGTTTCATAAAGAGCTTCCAAAAATTATGGTACTTGTTAGCTTTTAGCTCTCATTGCCCCTATCATAAGCATCTTGAAGTGATTAAGGTTAAAGTGAACAAACTATGGTGTATATGCTTGACGAAGTATAAGTTTGAAATCTCATGTCCCTTGAATACGAGGGTCGTTCCTCATGCTACTCAAGTTTAGTTACCGGTAAGTTCTTGTCATAGTAAGTACATGTGTATCATAGAGAATCGCCAACGGGGTACCCCTTGCCTGATGATATGGAAGAATCCCCATATCAAAATGACAAGGCAAGCATAATACGAGCATCTCAACAATCTTCTTATTTACCATGGGAAAATGGTGCTTTTATCTCTTTCCTCTTTTCTCATATCTTTTTTTATTCTTCTCTTTTTTCTCAATATCTGACTCTTTTTTATAAGAAGAATGTTTCATAGACATCTCATCATGGTTACGCTGCAGGTTTCCACCATGATAGCATGGATTAGACCAGCGGCCCAGGCGTTCCTCTAACACACATACATAACTCCATGGACTTACAAGCCCCCTTTCCTTTCACACCGACGACATCCATAGACAAAAGAGCATGATATCAACTAGCTACAATGTACAAGTGCAATGTTGAAAGCGTTCCCCATGACAGCATGGTTCCGCTAATCCCCAACATATAAGTGCAAGCATATACAACATAGACGACACAATGGTTCAAGTTTATTAAGGACATGAAAAATAAAATGTGCCATCAAGTTCGAGAGAGCTTTAATCACTAGTTTTCTCATAACAAGTTTAATTCGGAAGGTAAACAAAAGCATGAATATACTTGGAATAGCATATGCTAATAGGTAGGTATGGTGGACTCTTTGGAATAACTTGGATTTGGGAGTTGGATGCATGAGTGGAACTCATACTTGGTTATGGAGGCTAGCAAAAGACTGGGAGCGACCAACTAAGAGAGCTAATAATGGCCATAATCATGCAGAGCGACAAAACATCATTGCAAAGCATAAAGTGATACTACAAGTTGAAAACTAAAGGATCATAAAGGCTTATGGTGACTTGGGATAGTCATAACATGGTGTGAGCATGTGCCAAGTCAACCCAAATAAAGCATCAAAGGAGAATACCACAATACTATGCTTTAATATGCTAAAACAACGCATGATTCTTCAAAGGCACATTAAGCAATCTCAATTGTTTATAACATATCATGCTATAGCAAAGAATACTAAGCATAGATCCAAAACAATATCAAGCATGGCATGACAAAGCATAGGCCATGATGACCCACAAGTATAGGGGGCGTATCGCAGCATTTTCGAGGGAAGTGAAACCCAATTTATTGATTCGATACAAGGGGAGCCAAAGAATACTTATCAGCCTTAACAACTGAGTTGTCAATTCAGCTGCACCTGGAAACAATCTTGCTCACAGCAGTTTATCAGTAGCAACAATTTTGTAGTAGGAATAGTAAAGTAACAGTAGCAGCAAAACAAAGACAGTAGTAACAAAAGCAGTAAGAAGTGGGATTTGAGTGCGGTAGGCATAGGGATGGATGGACGGGCGTTGCATGGACAAGACAATTCACATAGCAATCAGAACATAGGGCAATTGCAGATAAATAAGATAAAGCATCCAAGTACTAGACAATCCTAGGCATGTGTTCCGTATATAGTCATACGTGCTCGCAATGAGAACTTGCACAACATCTTTTGTCCTGCTAGCCTGTTTGCAGCGGGGCCTCTAGGGAACTACTGGCAATTAAGGTGCTCCTTTTAATAAAGCACCGGAGTAAAGCATTAACACTCCGTGAACACATGTGATCCTCACATCAAAGCCTTTCCCTTCCGGCTACCCTGATTTCTGTCACTTCGGGACCACAGGTTCCAGACAACGACGTGTGTAAACAACTTGTAGATAAGACCCAAAACAATACTATCATGATGAATCAATAATAAGTTCAGATCTGAAATCATGGCACTCGGGCCCTAGTGACAAGCATTAAGCACAACAAAGTTGCAACAAAGTCATAAAGCACTAATAGAGATACTAGGCACTATGCCCTAACAATTTGATGCCATTACATGAACGATCTCATCCAATCCCTACCATCCCCATAGCCTACAGCGGGGGATTACTCACTCGTAGATGGAAGAAACATGGATGGTCGATGAAGATGATGGTGGGATCGATGGAGATGGCTCCGGGGGCACTTCCCCGTCCCGACAGGGTGCCGGAACAGAGACTTTCTGTCCCCCGAATCTCCCCTTCGGTGGCGGCGGCGCAGTGGAACTTTTTCGTGGAAAAACGTCAAACCCCCATGAAGTTTTTAGGTCAGAAGGCTTCTAATAGGCGAAGAGAGAGGTCGAGGGGGTGCCTGGGGCCACCACACCAGGCCCTGGCGCGGCCAGGCCTAGCCCGCGCCTGGGGGGTGTGGCCAGCCCCTGGCCCTCCTCCGTCTCGTATTCTGGCTCCGTGAGTCTTCTGGAAAAATAGGCACTTTGGCTTTTGTCCCGTCCAATTCCGAGAATATTCATTTTCTGACTTTCCTAGAACTAAAAACAGCAGAAAACAGGCAGCTGGCACTGTGGCTCTTGTTAATAGGTTAGTCCAAGAAATCATATGAAAAGTACTCCAAAGTGTGGACAAAACACAAGAAAGTGGATAAAAACAAGCATGGAGCATCAAAAATTATAGATACATTTGCAATGTATCAGGCCACAGTCAAAAACAAGCTCTCTTTACCACTTAAGCATGAACTTTCCTACTATTTTGTAATCCAAACCAAACTATTTGAAACCAATGCATGAAAGAGGGGGTCCAACCAATTTATTCAACAAACTAAGAAAACCAAGCAAACAAAAAACCAAAACGAACGAAAAATAAGACGCTCCAAGAACGACACAACTGTGCATGAAACAATAAAAATGAAGTGTTTGGAAGAAACCTGGAATTTTTATTGATGAAGAAGGGGATGCCTTGGGCATCCCCAAGCTTTGACGCTTGTACTTCTTGGATATTTCTTGGGGTGACACGCATGGCATCCCCAAGCTTGAGCTTTAGTCCATTCTTCATCTCATTACTCACTCCTTCCATACACCTGAATTTTTTCCTTCATACAAAACTTCACACAATCTTTATTAGCAACATTAGTGCCCTCAAGATAATAAGTCTTTGGGTTCAGTTCCAATACCAATAAAACTTCCATTAAAACACAAGCTACTGTAGAACTTCCCTCAAAAAGCTCAATTCCCCAAAAGAACTCAAAAAGGAACCAACAAAAAGCAAATGCAAATAATGGCAAAAATCTGTCAAAACAAACTAGCAGGTAAAGACGATTTTTTTCGAAGACCTTCTGCTGCTCAAATCGAAAAGTGTTGAACGAATTAAAGTTAGATAACAACCTGGGGCAGAAGCACAAAAATTTACGCCTCAAAAGGACGTACAGAGATTTTACACGAATGCTTACGGTGAAGCACATAAATCTTTTTCCGGACAGCAACTTTCCCAATCATTACTTCCCTCTCATTAGAGGTTACTATTGGCACAAAAGGCAAATAAAAAGGATAAGGAGCGGTTATTACAGAAGTAATAACTTCCAAGACTCATCTAAAACTTTTGGGTTATCTCCCAATAAGTACTTTTTTTAACGCCTTTAAGTTAGGCATAAGAAGCAAAAAAAGAATCAAGTGTTCTCCAATGAAGAAGCATTAAAACCAAATTTGTTGCCCTTACCTCTCTTACTTTTATTCTTAACCTTGGGGAACATATGATTGCTTGGTGGAGAAGCAAAGTGCATGGTGCCCTTTTCCACATCTATTATTGCTCCAAGGAGTTTCAATAGGGATCTTCCAAGTGTGATTTGTCCTTTTCCTACACATTCAATAACAAGATAATCAGTAGAAACCATTTTCCTAGGATCTTTGTAAACACTCCTTCAGCTATTCTAATGGGTAATATTGTGGCATTATTAGCAAGAAATATTTCTTCTCCTCCTTCAGAAAGCCCCCAAAGATTCAAAGATTCATAGATATCTTTGGGCATAAGACAAAATTCAGACATGATATCACATCGAGCATGAAAAGTTTCATTATTTATAGCAATCTTTACTATAGGAAGCCATTTTGAGGGTTCAGACTTTATTGGAACATAGTTATGATGCTCTCTATGTGTATTGTAGCAATCTTTCAAACTAGCAGTGCTGGTCTCAAGATTATTCAATCTAGCAAATATGTTTATGAAGGAAGAATCAGATTTGCTAGGCAAGTTGTAAGTAAAGACCAACTTCTTTATGGCATTAACAACATCATCCTCATTGCATTGGAGGAAATCCCCTCCCACTACAGCATCCAAAGCATATCTATAGCAAAGAGCGATTCCAAGGTAAAAACTGCTAAGGAACAAGCTTTGAGTCATTTTAGGCTTAGTTTTTTCATGTAGATCAGAGATTCTAGACCAAGCTTCTTTGAAACTTTCTTCAATTACTTGTTTAAAAGTGAAAATCATTTCCTCGGGTGACATAGTGATTGGAGAAAAGCTAGACATAATGGCAACTTAAGATAGGAACTAATTTTTTGTGTTTTTAATAAAGAAAGCAAACTAGTAAAACTATTTTTTTTTGTTTTTGATAAAGAAACAAGCAAACAAAGCAAAAATAAACTAAGAAAAACAAAAATAACAAAGTAAAGAGATTGGTTATGAGGGACTCCCCTTGTGAAGATGTCCTTGTCTCCCCGACAACAGCGCCCCAAAATAAGTTGCTTAGCCCAAAAAATATCGAGCTCGTTGGGGAACCCCAAGAGGAAGGTATGATGAGCACATCAACAAGTTTTCCCTCAGTTATGAAACCAAGGTTATCAATCCAGTAGGAGCAAGGAAACACCTCAAAGGTGTTGCTAGCTGGACTTTGGCAGGGCGCACTACCGGCGTAAGCAGCAACGTGGAGACCTGCACAACACAACCACAGAACTTTGCCCCAACTTGCGTTGAGGTTGTCAATCTCACTGATTTTGCTGAAAAAAGGATTAAACGTATTGTGTGGAAGAAAGTAATAGTTTGCAGAAAGTAAACAGAAAATAGTAAACAGTTGATTGTAGATTGATGGTAAAAGAAAGGACCGGGGTCCATAGTTCACTAGTGGTGGCTCTCCTTAAGATAGATGACATGTTGGGTGAACAAATTACAGCGGGGCAATTGACAAACATCGAGAAAGCAATATGCATAAACTACTCATCTTGACTCCTTTGAGATTCGATTGGGCATTACAACATTATACATGTACCGTAATCCAACTGCATCTATGACTAATAATCCACCTTCAGGTTATCATCTGAACCCCCTCCAGTATTAAGTTGCAAGCAATAGATAATTGCATTACGCATTGCGTGTAAAGTAAACAATATGATTGTTCTATGAACAAAGGATTGTTGTTTTCTCCCTAGTAGCAACAACACATCTAGTACCTTAGAGATTTCTGTCACTTCCCCAGATTACTAGAGGCATGAACCCACTATCGAGCATAAATACTAACTCTTAGAGTTGCTAGCATCTACTTGGCCAAGATAGCTACTAACAACGGAAAGCATGCAAGATCACAAATAACAAAGACATGATAGAATCAATAATCAATCTGAAGTAGCATCTCAATATCCATCGGATCCCCGCAAACACAACATGTAGAATTACAAATAGATGATCTTGATCATGAACGGAGCTCACAAGATCTAAACATGATAGCACAAAGGAGGAGAACCAGCCATCTAGCTACTACATGGACCCGTAGTCCAGAGATGAACTACTCACGCATCACACCGGAGGCTTGCATGGTGATGAAGAAGGCCTCCAGGGTGAATTCCCCTCTCCGGAAGGGTGCCGGGAAGAGCTTCGGATCGCTCCCGATCTAGGGATGGAGATGCCGGCGGCTACCAACTCTTTCGTGGAATTTTGATCGAGTACTTAGGGTTTCCGTATCAGAGGCATCTTATAGGCGGAAGAAGAGGCCGAGGGGGTGCCTGGGGCGATCAGACCACCCCCTGGCGTGGGCCAGGCTGGGCCGCACGGCCAGGTGGTGTGGCGCCCCTGGCCCCTCTCCGTCTCGTATCCTGGCTCCTTGTGTCCCTCGGTGAAAAACTGACTTTGGCTTTTGTCCCGTCCAATTCCAAGAATATTCATTTTCTGACTTTCCTGGAACCAAAAATAGCAGAAAACAGGCAGTTGGCACCGTGGCTCTTGTTAATAGGTTAGTCCAAGAAAGTGTATAGAAAGTACTCCAAAGTGTGGACAAAACATAAGAAAGTAGATAAAACCAAGCATGGAACATCAAAAATTATGGATACGTTAGCAACGTATCAGAGGTCTCCTTATATAGGGGCATCAGGCCTCTCCCCCCCCCCAGATGTTGGGTGGGAAGGGTCTCCATAGTGACTTCCTCGAAGACCCGGTCTACCAGGCTACTTTCTGTGGACTCGGTTCACCGCCTCGGGCTTTTCTCTAATCCTTCGCAAAGTGGGGGATGCTTGATGTTGTCCTTCACTACTAGATGCCTCCCTCATCTACTTTGCACCGAAATGGCAAGGGACATATTCTCTGGATTCGGTGATGACCATGACACATTTGCACCAGAAGGGGCGGTCTGACTCCTGTTTACCGATGCGGTCCACCATGCCCTCGCCATTTCTGCAGGGTTTTGTCCTCTTCCTTCCTTTCACCCCACGATAATGAACGTACCCCTGGGGCATGCTCCGAAGCATCTGAGGCCCACTGGAGGACTCAGACGAGCTGGCGCTCTGCCGCGATAGGTGGGAGGACTCGGGTGAGTACCCCTCTCAAGGCGACAGCCTCGTGTTTCCCTCATGAGGTCGTTCGCCTCGTGCCTCTGCTTCTAGAGGATGTTGTCGCCCTGTCAGTGGGCCCGTCGATCGCAGGATCGTGGTACCCCACGTGCCAGGACTCCGATAGTAGTCCCCAGGCGCTTGCCGTGCACGTGTCTCCTCAAAGGCGTGAAGGGGAAAGGGCCCCATTAGTGGGCGGGCCCTATCATGACCCCGGCTAACATGGTGACTGGTTCTCCGCATGCATCTCCGTTGTGCACTTGAAAAGTTGGGGCTCCGGGAGTCGTCGGATACAAACTGGTCCATCCTGCCTCGGGAACCGCCCCACGACGCACGACACCCGGGTGGGGTCTGCGGTTCACGCCACGTGTCCCTCGGACCCTATGCTCTAAGCTCAAACCTGGATGAACCAAAAGTGGACAAGACATACTACCATGGGGCCGTGCAGCCACACATAGTAGGCCCACCTCGTGGAGTAGGGCACGGTACCGTCCAACCATCCCACCCACTTTTCAGAATATTGGTACAAGGTAAAGCGATCAAAACATACACAAATGAGTGTGCGTCAGCGACATACAATAGACATCAGAGCCACACCATCTAAAAACAATAGAGACAGAAAATATTCAACGCCATACGGCAAGATCCAAATATCCTAGATAGATATAATAGTTTAGGATACATCCTCATACAACACACATCAGAGTATCAAGCGGAAGCAGAAAACATGATTCGAGTACGGATAAGAAGCAAATTGATATAAGATGCCCTGAAAATAAGCACATCCCGCCCATATATCTCACGGATCCCCATCCCGGAATCTCTACACCGGACATTCGTTGCCACCATCATCAGTCTCTTCGACCCAGTAGCCTTCCTGAGAGTATACATGTCCATCTGAACCAAATATTTATCGTGTGATACCCTAGGGGTACTCATCAAGTCTTAATACATCTAAAGGGAACAACCTGGGGGTGACGCAATTACAGCAAAAGATAATAGCTAAACAGTTCTATAGGGACACACTACACATCCGCCCAACCAGAGATGGACGGACGCTCGTTATTTATTATCAACAGTTAGGTGAGCAACATAATAAACATCGCTCGCCCTCCTTCTCGCTTACCGACGAGAAGGCGGAAGAACATCCCATCAGTTGGCAGTTTTATTAACCATTTCATGAGTGTTGCACTATTTACTAGTCATGTCTTAGTCAAATTAAGAGTGATACTTTAGTTATGCTTGTCTATGATTGAGAAACTATGCTCCAAGTCATCCATAACCACGTACACGGCTTTCAGAAAGATTTACCCTACAAGGGTGCACAAATAGCAACACACACGATCAGCCACAGGCAGAACCAAATAAAACACAACGAGGCCTGACGACAATGCATTCACAGGATTCACAAAATATTTCATGGGTCACCCCAATAAGCTACCCACAACGAAGTTGGCAGGCTCCGAGATGGACCAGGGTTTGTGACAATGGCGGTAAATGACTGGGAACCCAAAAGTGTGACTGGGCTTGTCGATACAGCATAAACGTGGCATGGGGTTCCTAAACAGTACAGGCGCTCCATGGGCAATCGTAAATAAAGTAGTAAAACATGGCATAAGTACATGATAGTAATAAAGCCCCAAACTAGTTTGTGTCCTGATGACTACAAGTGCACAGACCAATTGTAGTTAGTTTCGAAGTAAAGATATCAAACCCACAGAGAGCTATTGGTAAAGGTCTTTATGCCCCTCGTTACTCTCTACCAAATTATACTAATAAGTTGTCTTTGATCTCAATTAAAGGGTTTTTGAAAGGTTTATAGTTGTTTGCATAAATGTAATTAAAACAAGTAAAATAAAATAAGTAACAAGATTGTATGAACGCGTGGTTGAACTCAGTAGGGCTAAAACATTCTCGGGGATGTAGGATACACCACTAGCATAGTATTATTGTTATATGTAATCAAGATAACATAGTCCTTGTGTCATGATATGTGTGGAGAGAGCCCCATAATAAGATGTTCACTACAAGGCTCGTAGGAAGCCACTTTGTTGAGCCAAGAGTGAGGGTCACCTCTAAATAACCACTGCGATGTCTGAGAACAATCACCCATACAAACCACCGTAATTAAGGGTTTCCCCGTGGATATCGTAATTAGCTTAGGGAGTCCCTCTTTAATCCTCCTTTGACCGTGTAGGTTACGAGCCGGCGCCAATCTGTCATGGGGCATTCCGGGTACGCTTCCAATACACGTTCAAAGGATTTCTCCCTCCCTTTAGTCCCGAGGGCAAATGATATGTGGCCGAATAGACATACCATCTAAAGAGAGAGATCAAACACAAATCATAATTATATCATAGACAAGCAAGTCATATGGACACAATAATAGATCATCTTTATTACAAGTTCATAATGGTGCTAGGGTTTCTCCATCTCCCCAAGAACAAAGGAACTACTCACATATAAAGTCATTAACATCATGGAAATCATATGGATGGGATATGAGAGTACAATCAAATACAAGTGAAGATCCACACTAGGGTTTGGATTACAACCAAGTAGACAAAGGGGATCGGTGTTGGAAATGTTGGTGATGATGATGGTGATGTAGATCGGTGTTGAGGCCTTCAAGATCCAAGTCTCTTCTCCTCTTGAGCAATGGTGATGGTGGAGATCTTGTGGAGGCGGTGGCTATGGAGTTTCCAAGGAGGCATGGCTCCGCCGTGGAGGTATGTGGAGAGGTGGTCTTCTCCCTTGGCTCTTTGCCTCTTTATATAGGCCTAGGGGGTGCCCCCAATAGCCCCCAATACGTTCCTTATGACCTAAGGAAGGTCTAGGAACAAATGGGGATGGATTATGTGAAGAAACACGTCTAGAACAGCTGTTTCCATGCGTCCAGGCCCGTGGTATAGGCGGACGGTACGGGCGGGCTCCGCCCGTACCACTGGTCGTTATCGGTGCGGTATGCTTTCGTGTTTTGGCCAACATTTCTTCATACGAACTCCAATTTGGGTATTCTTTGGCTTGTTGGAATCGTATGGATGAGGGCTACAACACCATGGCCTTGGATATTCATTTGGAGTTGATGGAAAAATCGACTTTTTCCTCCCCTCAAATGGCTAAGTCTGGTGCTTGCAACTCCTCCGTATTGAATCCTCTTCGCTCCTTTTATCCATGATTTGCCATAGCACCTACAAACAAATGAAAGACAACAAAAAGATAATAAAATCCTAATAAAACTAACATTGTGCAATGCCCATGTGGAAATGAATGAAAACTAATAATCATACACGGTAGGCATAGTTATAGATAGATGTAACATGTCATGCGTGAAAATATGAATAATTTATATACTTAGATATGCATCAATTTTGGACTCATCAACTTCCCCAAGATAGACTCTTGCTCTTCCCCGAGCAAGATGGTGGTTTATGGACAAGGTCATCATGTTCATGAGCCATGAGTCGATAATCATAAATGAGGCAAAAATTGAAACAAAAGTATAAGACCGGATGTATAATATCAATGCCTTGTATCCTTATTTTACCTACAAGGAAACACAAGCTTAGTTATTTCAATCCATAAAAGATCAATTAAAACTTCAATGCTCCATGTCAAAAAGTGAATCTAGCTTGAAAGCAAACTTGTGATCCTCTTATTGAGCCTTTTAATAAGTTTTGTATCTTCTTACTTCTGTAGAGTAAGGGATTCAATGAGAATATTAATTTACTTGTGGTTGGCATTCATATGCGTTCAGCACTTCATCCATTTGTAGAGCTCATCAAAGTTAGAGAGATGAAAAGAACACTATACAAGCTTCGGTAAATCAAGACAATCAAAGTAGAGTTTCATATAAGTATAAATAACTAGAAGTGTAACAATCAATCAATTCTTCTAGTTAACTCTCAGCTTGCCAAGGAACACTAGGATGTTTTAATAGCAAAGTTGAGTAAGAGATTTCATGTCCTAAGTAGCATAACAGCGAAGTGTATTATTGATACGCACATCAGTAAATCAAGGCTATCAAAAACACTTATAATCCATTCATTGTCTTTCAAGAAAATTCATAAAGTAGTAATGAGACCATGCCAAGGACTTGTTATTTGGATCTTCATTTTTTTATTCCTTCAAGGATCATTGACTGTTTCTTTTACAATAGCTTGCACAACCTTTGAGAGTACCAATACTTTTGCCCATTACGGTGACATTTATGCCACCTATGTTGTCAACTCGTAGCCAAAATTAGGGGTTGTACCATAGATCGTTCGTAGGCCAGCGGAGTTGTTGGCATCCAAAGGTGTGCATGAGAAACATAGAACCCCTTTTTTACTAGTACCACGGTTTGATCCACAAGGTTGTCTTTGGCATGCATCACAATTACCGCTAGACTTCATTTCAATCGAACAACTCCTTTCAAGAGTGTCGTCAAGTCTACCAAAACATATATGGGGTTAAGTATCTTCAAGGGTAAACTCTCAAGACAATCATTCATCAAATAAGTCATAAATTACAGACTTTTTCTTATTGTACTTGTTTGGCAATATTCTTTCCAAGGCAAGACTTGGTCAGGTAAAAGAATTAGAGCAAAAGCTTCCACAACTAATCATTCATTCTCATAAAAAGCTTCACTCTAACTATTTTGAATTACTCTCACTAGCATGGCATCTTCATAAATCAACTAACTAGGATAAACAATTCAAAATTCAAAACTAGGAGACAAAGGTTTTAAGTGTAGAAATCATGGAAATGTATTTTTAGAGGATCACAATGTTCTTCTCAAGCCGGATAAATATATTAACAACATGCATCAAGCTCTAACCTAACTCTTATGAAACCCAACAAAAGTAATTGCATCCATTATATAAACATGAAACATAACTTACCCAAGAAAGCATTCAAAAATAGTGGGATACATGATTGCACAAAAAATTTCATCGAACAAGAACATTGCACAAGACACTACACATGCATAAGTAACTTCCCCAAGCTAGAACTTTTGTAAGAACCAAACTTCAATATAATACAAAAAATAAAAGAGAAAATGCAATTATCAAAAGAGAGTGTGAGAAGTGGTTACCTCCCCAAGCTTGAGTAAAACAAGGGTGATACACTTTACCATCGAGGTACGAATAACCTCACTTTTTATGGACATGGACCTTTGGTTCAATGAATACTTCCTTGTTGAAGTGTTGAGTTGAAACAACCAAGTGGCTTGTGCAAGTATTTACACGGTTGGCACAAACCATGCAAGTCATCACACAAGGTTCAAGTCCCTGCGAGAATAACAAACAAAGTAAAAGCAAACGATTCGGTGTACGAACATAGTTTGTTCACCCAATCGTGAGAATAAAATAAAAGAAACACGAAATACTATAGAGAATTATAGGCTAGGGAATTTCAAAGATAGGTAAAATGAAATGAAATATAAAGGAACATGTAGAAGGTAACCCACTGACTAGAGATGTCAAAATAAAAATATTGGAGGGGTTATAACCTTTCTGTACTCATCCCTGCCCTTACTTTGTGATGCTGATCTTTTGTACGGGTGCGTGGTATGGATGGGCTCCGCCCGTACTGCACCTGGTCTTCTTCTCTTTTTTTTGAAGGGTTCCATCGAAATTGGTATGACCGGGTGGTACAGATAGGATGTGCCCGTACGGGTGGTCGTTAAAACTTAGTGTCCTTTTCAGGTTTTATTTGCCTGATAACAAGGTCGATACAGGCGGGTGGTACAGACGTGTTCGACCGTACCGGTGCTCGTTAAGCTCGCGGTAGATTTTTTAGAAAAATTTCTATTTCTTCTGATGTGTCACATGGGCGATACGGGCGGCAGTACGGATGTGTCCGCCCGTCTGCTGCTTGTTAAGCTTAAAGTGAACTCCGGAACGAGTTATTTTCCCCAAAAATTTAACGAAGGACATGAAACGTTAGTCCAACATCCAAACAAAGCAAACATATATTTTTTATGAGAAGATTTAACCAAGATATGCAACACATGATTAGAGCAACAAATAATTCTACTTTTCGAAGATAGTTCCAAGACAACTCTAATAGTAAATCATGCAAAGATACAAGTGCCAATGCAACATGAATGCAACTAGACTCAAGACACAAAATTAAGAAAGACACCTAAAAACTTCCGGGTTGCCTCCTGAAGCGCTCCCTTTAAAGCCATAGCTAGGCTTCGAAGCTCCATTATTATTTTAATAGATATCAACTAGAGAATTTCTATTCTTACATAATGTAGAAGTTTGGAGCACTTACTATCAAAGTCGCACCCGCTTACGGTGCATAGGAGTTTGGTAGATAAATGAATTGTTGCTTCCAAATGATGATGGATAGGTCATATATGATGAGCATGCCTCCATAGATAGCTTTATCAAAAATATTACAGACTTACATATGAATTCAAATGTTTTACCTTGGTTGGTATCATAAGGATATATTTCACAATACTCCTCCTTGGCTGCACTATCATGGGGCAACACTTCATAGCACCTTTCTTTTGTAACGGGAAAAAAAATCAAAGGTGTCTTTCTCCTCTAGTTCATCACACTTGCTAGCAAGTTCATCAGTTCTAGAGATATCAAGCCACTCACAAAAGGAAGCATCATCAACAAATATTTCATTCGCAATGTGTCCTTCTTGTCCCTGCACATTAGTACTACAAGATTCTATCTCCAATTCAGCATTATTTATGTTCTGCAAATGAGTATCTAGGCACAAGGCCTCCGTAGATAAATTATCTTCAGTTTGAACATAATAAGAATCATTACTAGAGATATAGGCATCATAAATAGTTTTGTCATTTTTAATATTCCATATTGGTTCATGATCATGAGTATCAAATATGTATATAGGATTTGGAGTAGAGGTTATAGGTGAGTGATCACTTAGCTCATCCTCCTCTTCTTATTCCTCGCCTTTAGGTGTGGTGTCGAGGATATTATCAAGATCTTCCTGTGCAAAATCATTTGGGAGTGAGCCATTATTCGCTAGGCTTCTGTCCAGTTCAGTTTGCAGGATGCCAAAATAATTTGCCGCCAATTCTTCAATGTTTTTTTGTTTCTTGATTTCAATCTTATTATCATATGGCAACTTTTTGAATTGGCTGCAATTTACCTTGAGATCTTCTTCTTAAAATTGTAAAGACACAACTTGTTTCTTGGGATTAGCCTTAGGGGGTTTAACATTACAAGGTTGTGTGTAACGTTCCCACTCCTTTGGAATCTGCAAATGCTCAACATAGGTTTTGATAATTCTAATAATTATAGGGTCAAGTTTAAAATTTCCAAGTAGTTTCTCTACTTTACCGAATGCTAGAAATTTTCTTAAGCAATCATATTCTATAAGATCCTTTTTATTAAGTTTATCTTTGGTAATATATTCTTCATACCATTGTCCATTCTCCTCCATTGAGGGATCATGTTGCAAAGCTGTATCACAATATCCGTAGAAAGATTCCCTCTCTAATTCCTCATCAAACTCAGGCCAATCATCATCAGAATCATTACTGGATAATGAGATATCATTTACATGCATACTATTTGTGTGTGGAAAGTTATTTTTAGAAGTAGGAGATTCAAGTGGTTGATCAAGTTGATCCTCTTCATTCTCACTAAGATAATTTTCGAGTAGCTCAGTGATAGTCTTACTTTGGGCTTACCTTCCACTAGTTGAGAGGGTGCAACGTCAAATACCACCTCCTTATTAACAATATATTCTGGTGGTTTTGGTGGAGGTTCTTTGAGTGGAGTTCTCTCCACATCATCTTTTGGAGCACCCTGCAAAAGGTTAGATTCTTCCATGGCGGCTTTAATCCGCTCAACAATAAATACATTATCAAGGAAGTTACCTTGGCAATAGCAAAATATAGGGTGAACTTCTTTTTAGGTCATATCAAGTGGTTTACTTTCTACCTGCATATCTCTTAAACGAAATATCAATTCTTCGCAACCAGTAAAAAGCACAGATTATAATGTATCCTTCCTAGCAAGGAATTTAAACTCATCTCTATTATAGTTTGCTAGTTTGGCATCAAAATTATACTCACATTGATAATTGAGGTGATCTGGAGATTCGGAACAATCACAATATAATTGATAAGAGGCATATAGTGTGGATGAATACTCGTCCACCCAAGTCAACCATTCTTTCAATATGCAATACCTCTTATGAACATTTCCCATAGTCTCTCCCTTTGACTCCTCCATTGTAAATTCCATCTTTTGGAAGATAGTCATCACGGAAGACATGATTAGTAACAATATTTTGTATAAAATTTTGTTTTGTAATTTTTTTGTTATTTTCAAATAAGTAAAAGCAAAAGGATAAAAATCAATAAACAGTAATAACTTGAAACTCAAACAACTTTAGTAAAGCAATAATAAATTAGCAACTATGAACAAAGACCAAAAGCGCTTAGCTCCCCAGCAACGGTGCCAGAAAATAGCTTGATAACTGCAAGTGCACATACCAATTGTAGCTAGTTTCAAAGTAAAGATATCGAATCCATAGAGAGCTATTAGTAAAGGTCTTTATGCCCCTCATTACTCTCTACCAAATTATACTAATAAGTTGTCTTTGATCTAAAGTAAAGGGTGTTTGAATGGATGGTTGTTTGCATAAAAGTAATTAAAAAAGCAAAACAAGTAACAAGATTGTATGAAAGCGTGGTTGAACTCAATAGGGCTAACACGTTCTTGGGGATGTAGGATACACTACTAGCATGATATTATTGTTATATGTAATCAAGATAACATAGTCCTTGTGTCATGATATGTGTGGAGAGAGCCCCATAATAAGATGTTCACCACAAGGCTCGTACGAAGCCACTTTGTTTAGCCAAGAATGAGGTCACCTCTAAATAACCACTGCGATGTCTGAGAGCAATCACCCATACAAACCACCGCAATTAAGGGTTTCCCCGTGGATATCGTAATTAGCTTAGGGAGTCCCTCTTTAATCCTCCTTTGAACGTGTAGGTTACGAGCCGACGCTAATCTGTCACGGGGTATTCCGGGTACGCTTCCAAGACACGTCCAAAGGATTTCTCCCTCCCTTTAGTCCCGAGGGAAAATGATATGTGGACGACTATACATACCATCTAAAGAGAGATATCAAACAAAAATCATAATTATATCATAGACAAGCAAGTCATATGGACACAATAATAGATCATCTTTATTACAAGTTCATAATGGTGCTAGGGTTTATCCATCTCCCCAAGAACAAAGGAACTACTCACATATAAAGGCAATCAACATCATGGAAATCCTATGGATGGGATATGAGAGTACAATCGAATATAAGTGAAGATCCATAGTACGATTTGGATTACAACCAAGTAGATAAAGGGGATCGGTGTTGGAAACGTTGGTGATGATGATGGTGATGTAGATCGGTGTTGAGGCCTTCAAGATCCAAGTCCCTTCTCCTCTTGAGCAATGGTGATGGTGGAGATCTTGTGGAGGCGGTGGTTATGGAGTTACCAAGGCGGCAGGGATCCGTCGTGGAGGTATGTGGAGAGGTGGTCTTCTCCCTTGGCTCCTTGCCTCTTTATATAGGCATAGTGGTGCCTCCAATAGCCCCAATACGTTCCTTATGACCTAAGGAAGGTCTAGGAACAAACAGGGACAGATTCTGTGAAGAAACGCGTCTAGAATAGCTATTTCCGTGTGTCCAGGCTCATGGTACGGGTGGATGGTACGGGCGGGCTCCGCCCGTACCACTGGTCATTATCAGTGCAGTATTCTTTCGTGTTTTGGCCGCCATTTCTTCCTACGAACTCCGATTTGGGTGTTCTTTGGCTTGTTGGAGTCGTATGGACGAGGGATAAAACACCATGGCCTTGGATCTTCATTTAGAGTTGATGGAAAAATCTACTTTTTCCTCCCCTCAAATGGCTAAGTCTGGTGCCTGCAACTCCTCCATATGAATCCTCTTCACACCTTTTATCCATGATTCTCCATAGCACCTACACACAAATCAAAGACAAGAAAAAGGTAATAGAACCCTAATAAAACTAATATTGTGCAAATCCCATGTGGAAATGAATGAAAACTAATAATCATACACAATAAGCATAGTTATAGATAGATGTAACATGTAATGAGTGAAAATATGAATAATTTATATACTTAGATATGCATCAATTTTGGACTCATCATGGCCCCAAGAAATAAAGTGTGAATCAAGCTTAGGCAAAGGGGGATCCATAGTCTTCCGTATGTGGGTAGTGCGAATAGTCAAGGAACACGAATCAAGTACTCGGGGTCCTACGGGACACAACTGAGCTTAAAGAACCAAATAGCAGATAATACCCACCGGTGCCTCTTTCATTACTTATCCCATTACTATATAGTTTAAGTTGTTTAGGCAGCTCATTATCCAAAGACTCACACAAGCCCTACACTTACAGTTCTATGACTCGCATGACTCAAACAACTCCTATAGTAATGGCTCATAGGATGGAGGATACAAGCTTCGGTGGGGTTTAAAAGTAAAGGCTATGCAATATTTGGATTCAAATTTAATGCAAGCGCGACTCAGTGATGCAAGAATAAGATAGAAGCATACGTACTATATGTATATAAGCATGGGGAATTGCTTGCCTGGCAGTTTAGTTGTGGAATAAGAGGATAATATTCCGGAGGCTCCTGGTATTCTACTTGCTCAGTGTCTATCCGGATAAAAACCAAACACACAAGGGCTAAAATAAATACACTGCGCAATCATATAAATCATATGCAACAAGCAAATATGGTATGCCATGATGTAATGATGCACACTTGCATGGTATAACATAGCATGGCATGGGTGAGGTGTGGAAACAATAATGAAGCACTTTATTAATTTATTTAGGCATGTTTTACTTTTTAAACACTTCTGATTATTAAATATTTATATGATGCATACTTCAATTCATATCATGGAATGCATAATCAGAACAGGCTCATCGTGTTGATCGATTTAGACATATTATTTGTCGAATTTGGATTTACCGAATTAAAGTTATAGATTTATTAAGAAAAGGCATTTATTGGAATTTAGATAATTTCGAAATTTTAAATTGCTCATAAATTATTTTGGATGGCACATTTGAATTCTTGGCATTTTTCTGATCAGAAAACTTATATCATATGCAAAATTTGAACTTATGATTTTAAAACAATTATTAAATGCAAGTAATTCGAAAAAAGGTCAAATGTCACATGTTTAACTAGTTAGGGTTGACTCTGGTCAAATTTGAATTTGCATTTGAATTCATATTTAAATTTGAAATACTTTTCATTTTGGAAATTTTGTTAAATTCGGATTATATCAAAAGATATGAATTATTTGAATGTATGTTTATATTTGGTTTTTGTTTTTGAATTTCGATAATTGACAGAAACTTTTTTATACTCAAACTCTGCTAGCCACAAAGACTGACGCGCGAGCCACATGCCGACTCAACAACCAATTGGCAACAGTGGCCCCGCGGGGCTTTTCTCACTCAGGTGCGAGTTAACCACCGAGGCTGACAAGGGGGGCAGGGTGGAAGCGGGGCCACACGCGTGCACGAACAAGGCGCGAACACGTGGGCGAGCCAGGGACTAAACTATGAATACCGAAAACCTTTGGTTGGTTTTTACAAAAGGTTATGGGGCTGCGTGTTAGAGAGGTTGACAGGTGGGTCTGCACGCTGGACCGCAGGTTGATGCGCAAAAGACGCATGAGGGTTTGTGTAAAACGGAAAGCGCGACACTGTTGTTCTTCTTCACTTACCGACGAAATTGACGGCCGTGATGCAGACATAAAACAGCAGCGCCACGGTGGTTCGATCCGGCAACGCTGGGGCACGGCTGGCATTGCGAAACCACTACGGTGACTAGCGGATGGTGCTAGGATAGGTCGCGGGGCGGGGTTAAGGCATACCGATGTGGCACCGATGAACAGAAGTGGTGGCGCCACGACCGGCATGGTCGTGTCCACGGCGGTGTGGGCAAGTGTATTACAGGAAGCACAGATGGGGCTTTCAACACGGTGTGGCAGCGCGGATGTAGTAACGCAAGCGGCCGGCAGTGAGGCGCTTGCTAGCGACAGCAAGCTTGCAGCGATGGTGGCGAGCGGCGGTGGACATTAGCTGTTCGGTGAAAGGAACCTCCTGTCCAGGAAGCGCAGCAACGGCCATGTCTGGGGGTGCTCACCGCGGGTTGGCGGTGGTGTTGAACATGGCCAGGGAGACGACGATCTGCAACGGGGCTCAGGCTCGGGCGATCTAGGGTTTGCTTGGCTCCGCCTCTGGTACAACTGCTCCCAGACCTCCTCCTCCTCAAGCTGGGTACTGGAAGGGTCTAGGTGGAGACGGCGAGCTTCCTCGACACCTGGTGGTCCTCACCTCCTTCTGCCTTACGCCGGAACGAGCACACACCCGAAGGTAGTGGCTAAGGTGGTTAGGTAGGCTAGCAGAGAAGGTGGGAAGGAAAAGAGGATTTTGGGCAGCGCCCTAGATGGATTTGGATTGAGCTGGGCTGGTGGGGTGGGTAGGTAAGGGCGAGAGAGAGCTGCACATGGGCGGGTGCCCTATCTAGGGTATTTTTCTCTCTCTTACTTTGCTCTCTCTCTCCCTCTCTCTCTCTCGGGTAGGTGAGCCAGGGGGTGTGACCAGGGTAGGTTGGGGCGCCTGGGTGCCCTTCTTGGACATCAAGACAAGGGGAGGGGAGAGGTGAGCTAGATATGGGAGGTCGGGTGCACATGGGCACATGGCATGTGCCATGGTGTGCTTGGGTTAGGGCTTAGGGTTAGCTAGGTGGCAGGGTGATTAGAGGTGGTGATGGTGTGGTTTGGTTCCACCAAACCACAAGAGGGTGGTTAGGGCTTAGCTAGGTTTAGATAGGTAGTTCTCTTAGATAGGTTTGTTAGGTTTAGCTAGTTAGGGTTTGGTTCTTGTTTGAATTTGTTTTGGTTTCTTTTTGTTTTAGCTTACATTTGTTTAAAACAAGCCAAAAGAAAAGGCTCCCAAACCATAATCTCGAAAGAGCCAAAAAGATCAAGGAGGAAAAGGATGGACAAAAGATATATTTGAATTTGAATCCTCTTGTTTGTATTACAATCAAACAAGCTTCCCTCAAATTCAAATGGAAAAAACAAAAGAAGATGGATGTGAGTTTTCATGGGCCATGCATGGATCATATTGGCCATGGTTGCTCGGTGAAAACATCTAGATATTCATAGGGCCTTATGTTGATGCATGCATTCAAAATTTGAATAAAGGCCAACAAAAATTAGACAAGCTTGCTCTCTTATATGGAATGGATTACTGCAAGCATACATGAATATAAATAGGCCATGCTAGTATGTGGTTCCACTAGATGATTATTTGGCCCCATTTATATCTAGAAATGCTCACTCGTTTAAAACAAAACAATATGAAAGATATAGAAGCATCCCCACATGTGGCTCCCCATCATTTATATTGTGAAAACAATAATAACATATATGAGAGCATGTGGTATATAAGTGGATCCATCTTTATATATGTGAGTTAGACAAGACCCAAAATAAATGCAAATGCCCACATATAGTTTGGATGGTGGAATTATAAGGTGGTGACAAAGAAAGGTGGTGGAGTTAAGAAAAGATATGCCCCCCAACTCAACTTGGGCATCAAGCATTTATCAAGAACCAAATACAATGTATCAAGAGGCAACTACAATATATAATGCATATGGGGTAAGAACCAAAAATAGGGGTTTTATATGATGCTCAAATGCAAGGTGGCATGGTGAGATGAGTATGATATAATGATGATGCAATAGTAACATCTAGGAAGTAGCATTTTATTATTAAACCATGTAGCATTACAGATGTTAAACATATGGGATGCTACATCTATTGTGGTGATGTGACCCCTCGTCTTGTTAAACCGGGTCTCGGGCATGCTGCCCTCTCCCTGGCGCCACCTATTCTGTTCCTTATTTCCTCTTTCCTGCCCACTGGCTGCTGAGAAGCCCCGTCTTCCTCCATGGCGCCCAAGTGACTCTCGGCCAATGAGAAGGGAAATCCATGGCGGCGGACGCGACGAAGACCCCTCCGATGAAGCATGGTCGAGGGTGGATGCGCAGGAGCAGTCGAGGAAGGCGCGATGGTCACGCCACGACCTTTGGTTCCATTCCTTTCACCAGGGCCATTATGGATGCTGAGGGGGAGGCGCCGGTGAAACGCAGTCGAGGACGCCCCCATGGCAATGGTCGAGGGCAACACGGGGGCGTGTCGGGGGCCCAGAGGCATCCCGGAACCCGATGTACTTCCTTCTTCACCACCTCCACCTGTCATGATTAAGATCGAGGATGACCCTGAGCCCCCATGGCTCATCGACTTCGTCATCTTCCTCGGGGACCTGGATTGGTTCATGAGGGTGCGGCATCCCCCGCGATTCGCGCTCCGGATGGAGGAAGACCTCGCACCGGAGGTGCTCTATGTCACTTAAGTAGTCACGAGAGGTGGGATGTGAGTATGGAAGTCCTCTCGCCAGGCGAGATGTACCTCACTAACGACTGGACTCGCTTCCTCACCGAGCATGGCATTCAACAAGGCTTGATGCTCCGACCCGCTGATGTGTAGCGTCAACTATCTGCGCCACCTTAGGTAGAACGGAGCGGAGTCACTGCAGGAGCCGCCATAGCGCTAGGAGGGATGGCGACCCTTTAGTGGTGTAGGTGTTGGGGGGATAACCTCGGGTAGGGTTAAGCCGGGGTATAATGGCAATGTTAGCCGAGGTACGAAAAGGTCAAAGCGAGAGCTGATCGAGTTACCTCAAGGAAAGCCGACTTACGGCTAACCCAGCCTAGACGACATTCACCGAATGTTACCTCGGCCGGTATAGATTGTATGCCGACATCATCTAAGTTACTTGTATGCAGGAGTCGGGTTACCACTTGGCTTACAAGGGAAGGAAGGCATCTTCCATGGTCAAAGCTTTTATCTCTCCACTATAGCGTGAGCGCAGAGGACAGAGAGGAGGACCAGCGAGTACGGGCCGACAAAGGTGACGTTGCCTTTGTCGGGTGACGCCGTGCCGCAGAGGGTCTCAGAGAGGCTTATGCCATGAGTCCTGAGCGGCTTATGGAGGGAAAAAGAGGAGCACTGCTTTGCTATTTTTGGAGAGGCATATTCGGGAAATATGCCCTCCACGTATGCCCTAGCTTGTAACCTAGCCTCCCCTATATAAGGAGGGCCATGATCTCCATAGAGAGAGGTTTGGCCATTTTTACTAAGGGAAAACCCTAGAGAGAGGTGTGGGTAGTAGAGAGGTTCTTCTTCCTCCTCCCCACGAACAACTCAAGGAGCACCTGTAAACACAATTGATAGAGAGAATAAAAGCATCTATGTGTGGAATCACCACACTATCCCCCCTGGATACCTCTATAGCACTTTGGCCCATCTTTAGCCTACCCATGGCATTTGCCATGCCACCACCATGACAGTTGGCGCCCACCGTGGGGCCAGCAGTGGCGCTAGCTGGAGTGAAGATCCGGACGGGAAATATCATCACCACCGGGAATTGCATCGTCTCCGGGCTTGTTCGGCACTTTGGAGCGCTGGACTATGTCAGCGACAACGCACGCAGCTTTGGCAATCGCCCTCCTCCATGCAACAGCCTCTTCATCAGCCTCAGCATCCAAAAGGTCTACGTAGGCATGGACAAGCCTTGCGTTCACCTGCTGCACGTTGTCGAGGGAGGCGAACCACCTCTCAGCGCGGTTTGCATCCCACGTATTAGTTGCCCTGCTAGCTGCGTTGAGGTCATGATGACGGCGCCAGATGTAGGAACAAGCAAAGACCCGGCAGAGAACCCGGAGACAACACCAAAGGTACCAAGGAAAAGAGGTCCTCCATTAGAGAGGCCAGAGAACATGTTGCAGCAGGCGATATATAGCTTAGCTACTCCCATAGCACCAGTAGTAGATTCGGCTCAGGCACATGCCGAGCTAGAGGAGACTCGGCTGAAAATGTTAGCAAGGGCAAAAAGAGTAGCTGAGTTGTAGCAGTCATTGAACATCACCTTGCGTGAGTATGCCAAGGAAAACCGGATTAACCCCAACCGCATGGACGGAGTAAAAATTAGGGGTAGAAACCTCACCAATTAAATAGACAAAGAGTATGTACCTAGGCCGGGACATTCAGCTACCCTTGTGACAGCAGGGCTGGTGAGGTATAGCACCCCGACAAAGAACCTCGGGGCTGCAGAGGCAGCAGGGTCCGAGTTAGAGGGTCTGACCGGAGAAGCCCGTGAAAGGCAACAGGAAAGGGTTAATCACTTGGTGAGAGTAGCTAACAAGCAGAATGAGGAGATACTCAAGGAAAACCCGACAGTAGGAGGAGGCTCCCGTGTAGTTCATTCGGTAGGGGGTAACCCGGAAAAATCCATTGGGGCAGCATCATCCCCTCATGATGGCCCTAGAAGAGAAGAGGTGGTAACCTCGGCAAGAAAGAATAAGCATATAGTGCCATATGACCCGGCAAGGGCAGGGAAAGGAAAAGTAGTGCAAGGTGATGAGGATCATCATAGTGCCAACTGAGGTGAAGCTGGACAAGGTAACCGTGACCAAGGCAATGCCGGTTAGGGAAACACTAGGAACGACAATGCCAGACAATATAACTCGGCGGGAGCAGGGCAAAACCCACCTAGGCAGTAGCAGCAACAGTACATACCTTGGCAAGAGCAAAGTGCCGGCCCAACAATGCAGCAACAATATGTTCGTTCGGATCAAGATAGGTACAATGATGGTTATTTGGCGATGGCTGACGTCGAGTTTCCTAGGCTAGAACATCATGTGATAGGATCAAGGCTGGGAAATACGAACTTGTAGCTAGATGATGTGAGGTTGAAGCTCGACCAGATTTATAGGTTGGAGATGATAGAGGGAGAAAATCCTCCGGGTCCAGCATGCTTTGGACCTCGGATTATGGGAGAACCTCCTATGCCGAACTTTCAGTTGGCCAGAGGTACAAAGACGTATGACAACAACACCAAGCCGGAGGATTGGCTGATTGACTATGCAACATCGGTGAACATTGCCACGGGCAATTTGAGATGAGCTATGAGATATATACCTTAGATGTTGGAAGGGCCAACAAGGGTCTGGCTAAAACATTGCTAGCAGGAAGTATCAACTGCTGGATAGATTTTGAGGAGATGTTCATCAGTAACTTCATGAGCACGTATAAGAGGCCAAATAGGCCACAGACTCTGGCGGTGTGTAAGCAAAGGCTGAATGAGACGGATCGGGAGTTCTTAAATTGCGGGTGCAATGTGCGCAACTCATGCGAAGGGGCGATTGAATCACAAGTCATTGCCTGGTTTGCACAAGGATGTAGGTATGCGGGTATCTCGTGGCAGAGGTTGCAAAGAGATATGCCAACTACGTTGGCTGAAACAATCAGAATTGGTGACTCGTATGTGTTGGGTGATCCAACTCAACCTTGGCTTGTGTCAAATGAGTGAAATGAGGAGTACTACCACCGAGATGGAGCCGAGACATCCCGACGAAATGATTTCTGGGGTAAGAGGAGAGATGAGTGGCCGGATTATAGATATGGTTCGCGACAAGTTGCAACAGTGGAGCCAGATCAACCTAGAGCTGGGAATAACCAACGACAGAAGAATGGAGGGCAACAATGGACTTCGAGGAATGATGGCAAGAAAACTTGGATGCCAGAGCAGAAGAAATAGTGGAAAGAAAAGAAGGATAGGCCGAGGTATACGTATGAGTCTATGCTCGATTAACCATGCAAGTTTCACACGCCGAACCCAATTAACCTGGTGAACCATACGACTCGGCAATGTGAGTGGATGAGGAAAATATAGCAGAGTGGCACGAGGAATGATGAGGCACCTTGGCACGATACACCTCGACATGATGCACCTTGGCACGATGCACCTCGGCAACAGCTACTCACTAGGGAAAATGGGCAGCAGATGATGTTACCACCACCCCCGCCGAGGTATGAGAACCATGAGAGAAGGGATGCAGTGCATCAGGTGGAGAACCAACACTAGCAGAACCAAAGGTACCCTGGCAATGATGGGAGAAATGAGTACAGGGAACACCATCAGAGTTATGTGTGTTTACCACGAAAGAAACTAACAGAAAGAGCGTGGAACACTGACATATGGAGGTAAATGTATTTATGCCGGCTATGACGGGGTATATGCCTTGGGCAGACCAGAAAATCACATGGAGCATCAAGGATCACCCCAGGCTCATGTCGAGACCTAGGTCATACGCTTTGGTGCTTGATCCAACTTTCATTAGGCCGGATATCAACGTCAGATTTTCCAAAGTGTTGATTGACAATGGAAGCAATAAAAATACCTTGTATAAGGATACCATGCACAAGTTGAGAGTATGAGAGAATATGCTCCAGGCAACAAATACAACTTTCCATGGCATTGTGTCAGGTATCTCCTGTGAGCCTATTGGCAAGGTCCGGATCGATGTGTTATTCGGCATAAAGGAGAATTGCCGAACTAAGAATTTGGAGTTTGAAGTCGTGGACTTGGACAACGCTTATCATGCGTTACTCGACAGACCTGCTCTTTCAAAGTTTATGGCAAGTGACCACATTAGTTACTTGAAGATGAAGATGCCAGGGCCAAACGGGGTGATCACAATAACATGGGACTTCAGGCGTTCCATTGAGTGCGCCTCAGCCGAGTCAAACCTGGCCGAGTCACTAGTCATCGCCCAGGAGAAGAGGAGGATTCAAGAAGTGGTAGCATTGGCTCAGTCGGCGCAGCTGAATATGTCGGCTCTAAGTAACCCTCATGGAAGGATCTCGTTTCAAGTGACAAAAGATACCAAGAAGGTGCCCATTGATGATCAGTTCCCTAAGCGCACCATAACTATTGGTGCCGAGTTAGGCGATAAATAGGAAAGCGAGCTTGTCAACTACCTCCGTGAGAATCGGGATATCTTTGCTTGGTCCACACATGATCTGCAAGGTGTACCGAGGGAGTTGGTCGAGCACTCTTTGCATGTAAGACTCGGAGCTAAGCCGGTGAAGCAACCTCTCCGCCGCTTTACCAAAGATAGGAGAAAGGTCATTGGTGATGAGATACCTCGGCTCCTTGCAGCCGGGTTTATCATGGAAGTACTCTATCTAGATTGGCTATCTAATTCGGTGCTTGTGGAAAAGAAGAAGGATGATCCGAATGTAGCAGTGGTGTGGCATATGTGCATCGATTACACGAACTTGAATAAGGCGTGTCCAAAAGATCCATTCCCACTACCAAAGAAAGATCAGGTCATTGATTCGACCGCTAGGTGTGAGTTGTTGTCATTTGTAGATGCGTATTCTGGTTTCCACCAGATACCCCTGAACCCGGATGATCAAATGAAGACTGCATTCATTACCCCATGTGGGGCTTATTGCTATCGCACCATGCCATTTGGCTTACGTAATGCCGGAGCAACGTATCAGAGGTGTATGCAAAAATGTTTACATGATCAGATTGGGAAAAACATCCAAGTATACGTAGATGATGTTGTGATAAAAACAAAGGAAAGCAAAACGCTCTAGATGATATCCGGCAAACATTTGCGAACCTAAGGAGGTTCCGAATGAAGCTTAACCCAGAGAAATGTATCTTTGGTGTGCCGAGAGGGAAGTTACTCGGTTTTCTCGTATCTAGCCGAGGTATTGAGGCCTACCCCACTAAAATCCCAGCTATAGAATGAATGGAACTACCGAAATGCCTTAACGATGTTCAGAAGTTTACTAGTTACCTAGCATCATTAAGTCGGTTTATATGTCGGCTGGGAGAAAAGGCATTGCCTCTCTATCAGCTAATGAAAAAATCATATAAATTCATATGGACACCGCAAGCTGATAGCGCATTTCATGAACTTAAAAATATGCTAGCCTCTACACCAGTGTTAGCCTCACCACTATCCAAAGAGCCGATGTTGCTCTATATAGCAGCGACCAACCGAGTTGTAAGTGCCGTCGTAGTGGTGGAGCATGACGAGGAAGGTAAGTCGGTGCAGAGGCCAATATATTACCTAAGCGAGGCATTGCCCACTTTGAAGCAGATCTATCCTCACTATCAGAAGATGGCGTATGGTGTATACATGGCAGCCAAGAAGCTCAAACACTACTTTGGGAGCACCCCATAAAAGTGATATGTGAAGCGCCTATATCTGAAATAACGAGTGACAAATATGAAAGTGGCCAGATTGCAAAATGGGCAATCGATCTAGCCCCTTGCGCACCACAATTTGATAGAAGGGATGCCATCAAGTCTCAAGCAGTGGCTGATTTTTTCGTAGATTGGGCCGAGATGTAGTACGAACCACCTTTGCCGAACTCAAACTACTGGAGGATGCACTTTAATGGATCGAAGCTGAAGGAAGGATTAGGGGTCGGGGTAGTACTTACCTCGCCCAAGAAAGATCAATTGCGATATGTGCTTCAGTTCCATTTTCGAGAATCAAACAATGTGGCCGAGTATGAGGCGCTCATGCATGGACTAAAGGTGGCAAAAGAAGTTGGGATACGTAAGACACAATGCTTTGGTGATTTAGATCTAGTGGGACAACAAGTATCTGGTCATTGGGACGCGCTAGATGAAAACATGGCCCTTTATAGATTTCATGTCCAAAAGATATGTCGGTACTTTGAGGGATGCGAATTCCATCATGTACCTCGGGTTGAAAATGAAGCATCCAACATACTTTATAAGCTGGGCTCATCTCGGTAGGCCATCACGCCAGGAGTTGCTTTGGAGCATCTGCGGAAACCATCCATTTCTCCTTCACCAGAATCTGAGTCAATCTATATCCCGGCAAACCCCGGATCAGAAGCTATCCCTATGGATATTGACTGGGGGAATACCTCAGCAAACCCGGGTACTACCTCGGCAAACACGGGGACTGCCTCGCAGAACCCGGGGACTGTTCAGCTTGATCCGGCTATGGTTATGTCGGTTGACGCAATGGAGGTGGACGAAGCACTTTTCCCAATTCGCACCGTACCAGAATGGGCACAACCAATATTTGAGTTCTTGAAGGATGGAACTTTGCCAAGTGATGATATACTTTCAAGGCAAGTGTAGAGGAGAGCAAAGGCATACACAATAATCAATGTCGAGCTATACAAGAGAAGTATCACAAGTGTTCTGCAGCGATGCGTTAACCGGGAAAAAGGGCTAGGCATCCTCCGAGATATTCATAAGGGGGAATATGGGCATCATGCCTCATCCAGGGCCTTAGTAGCAAAAGCTTTTCAGCATGGGTTCTACTGGCCAAGTGCCTTCGAGCAAGCCAAGGAACTAGTAAGGAAATGTAATGGATGTCAGAGATACGCAACCAAGACACACATGCCAATGTCGGAACTCAAAACTATACCAATCACTAGGCCATTTGTTGTGTGGTGCTTAGATATGGTTGGACCATTTAAGCCGGCTATGGGAAATATGACCCATATTTTAGTCATGGTGGACAAGTTTACCAAGTGGAGCCAATAAGAAAATATGATGGAGCTACGGCCGTAACATTCCTCAAGGATATTATTCTGAGATATGGCTATCCTCACAGTATCATAAGAGATAATGGCACCAATTTCGCCAAAGGAGCATTTGCCGGGTTCTGCCGAGATAAGAAGATCCGGCTAGATGTTGCATCAGTAGCCCACCCCGCATCGAACGGACAAGTGGAAAGATCCAATGGACTAGTACTGTCCGGGATACAACCCTGGCTCATTGAGCCGCTGCAAAGATTAGAGGGTGCTGGATAGAAGAACTGCCAGCGGTATTGTTGAGCTTAAGAACAACTCTGAATCGCTCAATGGGCTATACGCCATTCTTTCTGGTATATGGGGCAGAAGCTGTATGTAACACCCCAAAAATATTAATCAAGATTATCAAGTTCAAATCACCTAAGTTTAGGGTTAACAAAAACTTTTATTAAGAAATTTAATATGAGTGTATGTGTGATTTGCATTAGTGTATGAATGGGTGCAATTTCCATGTTTGATTGATACAAATGATAAGGAATGGTTTAAAGATGAATACTACATCATCTAGGCCAATTACAAACAAAATCAAAAGAAAAGAAAATCAAGTATGAATCATATGATCAAATGGTCATTTTGACCAAAATTAACCACTAGACCACTTTGAGTGTTCCTAGTAAAGAATTTCTAATAGAAACTTTCCCAATTCTTTTCACCCCTTGCTAGACCAAGTAAAAGTGAACCCAATCCCACTTTACAAACTCATAGAAACTATTTTGAAATCTATTTAAAGGACAATTCAAAAATGAATCAAGTGTATGTACTAAGATCACCATTTTGCAAAAACCACTCAAATCAATTCACCTTGACTTTTCCAAGCAACCATAGACACTCAAGCAAGTGCTCAGAACACTCACCAAATTTCATTCAAAAATTTCAAATTTGAATTCATGCGGCCATTTGGTCGAGCACCTGGCAGACACAGATAAACCCTGGCGAGCAGTCATCACTCACCCATTTGTCCCCACTTCACTCCCCTGGTCTCCCCCAACACCCACCAGCACAGGACACACATCCCCCCTTTGCCGTTGCGCCAGTGTAGCGCTGCCCGAAGCTCACCACGCCGGCCGACCAAGAACTCCTCGCCACAGCCCGCGCCACCCTCGTCCATGATGTCCAAGAGACAGGCCATCGTCCATCGCCACCCCTTGTCCAACCCTCGACCGCAGGCAAGCCGTGGACCACCCGAAAACTGCCGCGCCCATTTCTCTACTGCCATGCCAAAAGCGTGCCAGAGCGCCACAGCCGACCAATGCACACACGCCACGCCTCGCCCTCTCCGCGGATGCCCACACTCGCCATGACCCTAGCTACTCCCCAGACATGCCCGTTCGCCGCCGCGTGGACCGTAGCCACTGTGCGCCGTCTCGAATGCCGCCGCTCCCGCGCAGAGCACCGATCGTTCCCAACCAATCTCGATTGCCCCTTGCTGCGCCATTAAGCATGTGACGACCGCCCTAAAGCACCGCGTCGAACCCGACCCCAAGCCACGCCGATAGCTCGCTGTACCACCGTCGCCGGAGGAGCCAGACCATGCCACAATGTCCCCATCGTTGGTGTATAAATAGAGGCCACCCCAGCCTAAATTCAACACACCATTCCACTCCCCACTCCTCACAAAACCTCCCACACCTCTCCCCGGAGCAAGGGGAGCACCACATCGCCGGAATTTAACCGGAGCTCGCCGCTGCAGAGGAGAAGAGGAACCGGAGCTAGGAGCCGCCCTAGGAGCCGACGCGACCAACATTCGAACCGTCGTCGTCTACAATGTCGTTCGCCCCCATCGCCGACCCTAGCTGGAGCCCTGGTGAGCCCCCACGTACCCCCACCGTTGAGTTAGGGTTCTTTTCTCACCGAAGCTGTTCACCGGAGACGATGAACGACAGCCATAGATCCTGGTCTAATCGCACGACCTAGATTGAAACCTACCGTTTTGAGGTAAATGAGCCACTGACTAGTGGGACCCCCCTGTCAGCAGCACGCTGCGCCAACATAGTGCAGCTAGGCCAGCCCGTTTACTTTCCCACGCAAGCCTGTCAATTCAAATAGACTTTTTCTATTTTAATTAAAACTAGATTCTGTCAGTAGATTCAAAAACCAATTCAAAGAGATTCACTGAGCCAAATTGCATGATTCCAATTTTGTTAGAAAGATACTCAAATTATCTATCCAATCCCGTTGGATTCAAACCATTTGAAATTATAGATCACCTATAGTAAAAATAACAAGACAGAGACTTTTCCAACTTCGAACATTTTTCAAAAATCAACCATAAATGCTTTTAAGTTGATTCCAACTGTTAAAAATCACATTTAACAAGATCTATCTGAATATGTAAAAATAATTAGGTTTACATGAAGTGATCCTGGACTAGAACCAAAAGAATGCTATATAGGCATTTCTAGTCACTTTAATTTTATTAAATAGTAATTTTAAACTTTATAAAATATGACCACCACTTTAAATCACATTCTCAAGTATTAGAATATGTGGTGATGACATGTGTCAACATGATCCCATATTTTAATTGGAGAATATTAAATCTTAAGTATTTTCAGTGAGTAGAAATTACTTTTCTAAAATAAGATAAATAAGCCTAGGTCTTTATTTCATGTGATGATTGTGATGATGCTAGATCATCTAGTGTGAACCTTAGTTTGCTAAATATAAATAGTTAAGTATTGTTTGGTGATTGTGTACCCCGTATTCATTTATAGACGCTAGTACCGACCCGGGATACGAGGAGGAGGAGTACTACGAAGAAGAAGAAAACTTCAACCACTACACTACTCAAGGCAAGCCATCACTAATTGCAAGCTAGAACTATGCAAGTTAACACTTGCCAACTTCATAACCTATGCAAGATGCATTAGGCATGATTTTTGGTTATGCAACCTTGATTATACCAATCCCAAGTTTTCCTTGCAAGCTTTATTCTTTTACTTTTACCAAAGCTCTTGACCTTTAGTTAGTGATTTATGAGTATTAGAAAAATAGGATAGATACCATAAAGAGTATAAAACTAGGCCTAACTAGTTATACTTAGATGTCATCAAAAGTCATAAAACTAGAGTTGGATAGTTACACTTGAGTAGCACCCCTCATTAGTGAATACCCTCAACTTTAGTGGCTAGTGCTAAGCATAAAAGTTGATTACTTTAGATGGGAATACTTGGTGAAAATGATTATGAAAACCTTGGAATGATGATTCATTCTATTAAGATGCTTTGACAAGTGTTGAGAAACACAATGATTAATGATGAAAATGTCGATGCATGAGCCTTGGCCCTTTATAAAAACTGATGGTTGGGTTCGGATGCGATACCATTCCAATTTTACCGTACAACGACAATACCTGAATTGGGTAGGGCTTTGCTGGAAGTTTATATGCCTTAGTATGGGTTCCCTTGCGGAAGAGGTTGAGCTGAGGCTACCTCGCGATGAATGTCCACCTATGCAGTGCCCAGGATGGCAGATGGCCATGGCTGGGAGGCCAAGCTCATAGGGGAGGTGCCTATACTAGAGTGTGTAATTGAAAGGTTATTATTAATTATCCGCATACTAGGTATGATGATTCAGGGTTATCCCTGACGGATGTATCGAATTTTGTGGTGAAAGTGTACCACATCTGTAGAGTGTCAAACTATTTGAATACCCGCGTCCGCGGTCATGGACAGTTGGAGTGGCCATACTATTCCATTCTCAGATGTTTTCAAAATGACTTGTGAATTGAACTATGACTTTGACTTGACCACAACAGGATTGTGGACATGAAAACTAGGTTCCCACTTAAGTGATGTAGAACATTAAATTAGTTTTCTTTACTTCTAAACTCAGTATGAGATAAACCTGCCTTTTTACAAATAAACCTAGAGCGTAAGATTCCTACTAGAACTACCTTACTTGTTAGTGATAGTTTGCGAGTACTTAAAGAGTACTAATGGCTTTGTCCCTGGCTATTCCCATGGCCAGACTATGAGGAGGACTACCAGGATGATGGACAGTAGGAGGTCTACGACAACTAGTATCATCTCCCATCATCAGCATTGCATGTGACTCTGAAGATGGAGCCCCTCACTATGCAAGGCGTGATTCTATGGGAATGCCCTTGGAGATGCTAGGACACCCGGAGCTGAAGCACCAGGTGGATAATCTTGACTTGTATGATAGACAGAAGGAGTTGGACAATGCCCGCGCCTACACCAACCACAACCATGCCATTGCAGTCAAGAAGGACTAGACCCTCGCAATCCTCGCAAAGGAGCTCCAATCACTTTTTCATCAGCGTGACCAGAAGGATCGCATCATCAATCATCTTCGCAAGAAGGTGTCCACTCTCGAGAAGACCATCCGTGAACAGGAGATACAGCTTGAAGCGGATGAGGAGGAAGGTGAAGATATCCAGGGAGATCTCTACTCTTACCTCAGCGATGATAACGACTACCTGGAGGACGATGCCATGGAGTTTCACTCTAATGATGATGATTAGATGCACTTGAGCAGTACCCTAGGAATGAGTTGTACCTGGTCCCACTATATCGTAGTTTCATAGAATGGTTCTTAAAACCATATGTTTTGTATTTGTGTTGTGGTGTGTGTTTGTATTGTGTGCTTTGAATGAATGATTGAGAGGAAGTTCTTAGTTTGCAAAACCTGAGTCAAACTCAAAGTTTAAAGCTTTTGAAACAAAACCATGAAGCTTAGAGATTTCCCTCTTATCTCATTATCTATCTCAATCTTCAGATGACTCGTGGAAATCCCGGAGGAAGCTGTTCATCTTAGGACCCGATGCTGCAGATTCTTCAAATGTTAGTTTCTGACCGTGAAGCTAGTAGAGCCGAACATCAAGCCAACCTAGCCACTCTTCAATAGATAGCTCAGATGGCCCACAGTAATCAAGGTCACAGAAACCAGGATCACCATGGATCCAAGCTCAAGAACTTTCAGAGTACCAACCCACCTATATTTAGTAAGTCTGAGGATCCCTTAGATGTTGACGACTGGCTGTAAACCATGGAGAACAATTTGGAGGTCGCAGGAGTTGAAGCCAATGAAAAAATATTGTTTGCCACCCATTCTCTGGCAGGAGATGCAAGAGCCTGGTGGAATAGCACCTGTACCATGAACGAAGGTCAGATGATGACTTGGGAAGCATCCAAGATCAAGTTCAGCCGCACCCATGTGCCCCAAGGTTTAGTCACTAGGATGAGGGATGAGTTCAGGGAATTGAAGCAAGGGAGAATGACTGTGGTGGAATACCGTGACAAATTCTTATCCTTGGCTAGATATACCCCTGATGAGATTAGCACTGAAGCAAAGAAGAAGGAAAGGTTCCTAAATGGATTACATGATGAGATGCAGACTGTGTTAGTCAACATCCATTTTGCGGATCTAGATGAACTAGTGGACTCTGCTATCCAGATGGAAAGGGAAGATCAACCAAGCCAATGACAACCGCAAGCATCGCATGATGCACTAGCCTGGAGCCCATCATACCAGAAGTATTGCCCCAACCCATCTGCAGGATATGCCCTAAGAAACAACAGACCCCCTATGTCCCGTCCAAACTATCCCAATCGTAGCGGAGGAAACATGAAGTCTGGAGGAAACCACAACAACAACCCCGGCAACACCAATAACTTCAACCATGCACCGCCCAAGTCCAACAACAACAACAACAATACTACTACCCCAAGGACTGGAAGCAATGTTGTGCCTGTTGCAGGAAAAGACAAGCCCCTGATTACTTGCTTTGAATGCAGAGTCAAGGGTCACTACTCTAATGAGTGCCCCAAGAAGCTTGCAGCAACCACCAATGTGAATGCACCCGCTAATTAGCAACGCCGTGTTCAGCCGAGAAGGAGATTTGCCCCAAGGAACTCGCACAACCGCAACGGTCGTCTGTTCCAGATGAATGCTGAAGAAGCCCAGGAAGCGCCAGATGTCATGCTGGGTATGTTTTCTGTTAACTTAGTACTTGGAAGAGTTTTGTTTGATTCTGGAGCATCGCACTCATTTGTTACAGAAGAATTTACACACACTAGTAAGATTTAACCAACAAAATTGAAGCATGTTATGATAGTTCAAATCCCTGGTTCAACTACCAAAGCTAGAAAAAATTGCAAGGCTGTTCCTATCAGAATCCATGGAATAGATTTTTATGCTAATCTAATAGTACTTGGAACCAAAGGTTTGGAAGTAGTACTAGGAATGGATTGGATGTCGAAACATAAAGGATTAATCGACTGTGCCAAGAAAGCCATAACCATGACCAGTAGCACTGGAGTATCAGTAAAGCATGTATTTGAGACGCTGCCCTGTCAATTCAAATGCAACAAGAGTCTAGCCCAACCAACCCTAGACCAAGTTAGAGTAGTCTGTGAATACCCCGACGTGTTCCCAAATAAATTGCCTGCTATGTCACCAGATCGGGATATCGAGTTCATCATTGAACTAGTTCCTGGAATTGGACCCATAGCTCAGAGACCTTATAGTATGAACCATCTGAATTAGTGGAGCTGAAGAAACAACTCGATGCTATGTCGGACAAAGGTATGATTCAACCAAGCGCATCGCCATGGAGATCGCCTGTTTTGTTTGTGAATAAGAAGGATGGAGGTAACCGTTTGTGCACGGATTACAGGAAGCTGAATGATGTCACCATCAAAAATAAGTACCCACTGCCAAAGATAGAAAATCTTATTCTCATGAATAAGATTTTTATGAACTTCCTAGATAAGTTTGTCGTTGTTTCAAGGAGTACATTGTCATGTCTTTTGGATTAACCAATGCCACCGCTTATTTCATGAATCTCATGAATAAGATTTTTATGAACTTCTTGGATAAGTTTTTCGTTGTTTTTATCGATGATATTCTGATCTATTCCAAGTCAGAAGAATACCATGAGCTACACCTAAGGACCATCCTTGAAACCCTTAGAGAACATCAGTTGTATGCCAAGTTTAGAAAATGTGAGTTCTGGTTAAAGGAAGTAGGATTCCAAGGACATATTGTGTCGGTAGGAGGAGTCACTGTCGATCCCACCAAGATCAAAGATGTTGAAGAATGGAAAGCCCCAACCACTCAAACCCAAGTCCACGCATTTCTCGGATTAGCGGGATATTACCGCAAGTTTGTTGAAGGATTTTCGAGCATCGCCAGACCGATGACCCAGTTATTGAAGAAATATCAAAAGTTTGAATGGACAGACAAATGTGAAGCAAGTTTTCAAGAGCTCAAGCAGAGATTGATTTCAGCCCGAATTCTTATTATGTCAGATATCAAGAAGCCTTTTGATGTGTATTGTGATGGATCCAAGATTGGTCCCGGATGTGTGTTGGTGCAAGAAGGCAAGGTCATATCATATCTATCTAGACAACTGAAGCAACATGAGCAAAACTACCCTACCCATGACTTAGAACTAGCAGCCGTAGTTTTAGCTTTGAAGACATGGTGTCATTACCTTATGGGTAACCGATGTGAGATTTATTCGGATCACAAGAGTCTAAAGAATATTTTCACCCAGATGGAGTTAAATATGAGGCAAAGGAGATGGATAGAGTTAATCAAGGATTATGACCTTGACATTCACTATCACCCTGTCAAAGCCAATGTGGTATCGAATGCTCTTAGCAGATTGTCATGTACATTAAACACCATGATTAAAGAATTCCAGCCAAGTTTGCATGAAGAGTTGGCGCAGTTTAGAATGGAGCTAGTTAGCAAAGGATTTTTAGCTAGCATAGAACTTCAACCCACTTTGATCAGTCAGATCAAGGAAGCCCAGAAAGGAAATGCAAGTATTGACAGAATCAAGCATCGTATCGGTACATGGAAGGTACCCGGATTCACCGAAGATGAAGACGGAGTTTTGTGGTACAAAGGACGTATCTGTGTACCAGCAGATTCCGAGTTTAAACAAGTTATCATGCAAGAAGCTCATGATACTCTTTATTCTATCCATCCCAGAGGAACGAAGACGTATCAGGATTTGAAGGAGCAATTTTGGTGGCACAAGATGAAGAGAGAAATCAGAAGCTACATAGCCAAGTGTGATATCTGTCAGAGAGTCAAAGCAGAACATCAGCGACCCGCAGGACTTTTGCAACCATTGCAGATTCCAGAATGGAAATGGGATTCTGTCGGAATGGATTTTATCACCGGTTTGCCAACTTCTAGTAGGGGAAATGACTCTATTTGGGTCATAGTTGATAGGCTATCTAAGGTAGCCCATTTTATACCTATCAAGACTACCTACCAGAGTTCGAAGCTAGCAGAGTTGTACATTGCTAGAATCGGCAGTTTGCATGGAACCCCTAAGACCATAGTATCAGATCGAGGAACCCAGTTTACCTCAAGATTTTGGCAGAAAGTCCAAGAAGGATTAGGAACCAAGCTGAATTTCAGCAGAACTTATCACCCACAGACCGATGGACAAACTGAAAGAGTCAACCAAATATTAGAAGATATGTTGAGAGCTTGTGTGCTAGAATATGGATCAGAATGGGAAGATTGTCTGCCTTTCGCAGAATTCTCATACGGCAATAGTTATCAAACTAGTTTGCAAATGGCCCCATTTGAATCTCTGTATGGAAGGAAGTGTCGTACCCCCTTGAATTGGTCGCAAGTAGGAGAGAGTCAGATCTTCGGACCCGACATCCTACGAGAAGCCGAAGAGAAGGTTCACAAAGTTCGTGAACACCTCAAGACCGACCAATCCAGACAAAAGAGTTATGCTGACAAAAGACGTCGAGACCTGACCTTTAATGTCGGAGATTTTGTGTATCTCAAAGTATCACCCTTGAAAGGAATGCAACGTTTTCGTATGAAAGGAAAGTTAGCCCCCAGATATATTGGACCCTTCAAGATTTTGAATCACCGAGGAGAAGTATCATATCAACTGGAACTGCCGGAGGAGATGTCATCCATACATGATGTGTTCCATATCTCGTTACTTCGCAAATGCCTAGAAGTTCCGGAGAAGACTGAAGTGTTCAAGAACATCGATCGCCAAGCCATAGATATCAACCAGGATCTAACTTATCGTGAAGGGTTCCATTCATATTTTGGAAGAATCCTTCAGAACCACCAGGACCTGGAGTATCAAGTTTCTAAAGATCAAGTGGAGCAACCATACTGAAGAAGAAGCTACTTGGGAGCGAGAAGATTACATTAGGACTAAGTTTCTAAATCTCTTTAGTTCCTTGTTTTTTCTTAAATCTCGGGACGAGATTTTGTTTAAGGAGGGAAGGTTCGTAACACCCAAAAAATATTAATCAAGATTATCAAGTTCAAATCACCTAAGTTTAGGGTTAACAAAACAATTTATTAAGAAATTTAATATGAGTGTATGTGTGATTTGCATTAGTGTATGAATGGGTGAAATTGCCATGTTTGATTGCTAAAAATGATAAGGAATGGTTTAAAGATCAATACTACATCATCTAGGCCAATTACAAACATAATCAAAAGAAAAGAAAATCAAATATGAATCATATGATCAAATGGCCATTTTGACCAAAATTAACCACTAGACCACTTTGAGTGTTCCTAGTAAAGAATTTCTAATAGAAATTTTCCCAATTCTTTTCACCCCTTGCTAGACTAATTAAAAGTGAACCCAAGCCCACTTTACAAACTCATAGAAACTATTTTAAAATCTATTTAAAGGACAATTCAAAATTGAATCAAGTGTATGTACTAAGATCACGATTTTGCAAAAACCAGTCAAATCAATTCACCTTGACTTTTCCAAGCAACCATAGACACTCAAGCAAGTGCTCAGAACACTCACCAAATTTCATTCAAAATTTTCAAATTTGAATTCATGCGGCCATTTGGTCGAGCACCTGGCAGACACAGATAAACCCTGGCCTAACTTCCACTGTTTTGAGCAGTGATCACTCACCCATTTGTCCCCTCTTCACTCCCCTGGTCTCCCCCAACACCCAGCAGCGTAGGACACACATCCCTCCTTTGTCGTTGCGCCAGTGCAGCGCCGCGCAAAGCTCACCGTGCTGGCCGACCAAGAACCCCTCGCCACAGTCCGCGCCGCCCTCATCCATGATGTCCAAGAGACAGGCCAGCGTCCACGGCCACCCCCTGTCCAACCCTCGGCCGCAGGCAAGCCCTGGACCACACAAAAACCGCCGCGCCCATTTCTCTATTGCCATACTTAGAGCGCGCCAGAGCACCGCAGCCGACCAGCGCACACACGCCGCGCCTCGCCCTCTCCACGCATGCCCACACTCGCCATGACCCTAGCTACTCCCTAGACATGCCCGTTCGCCACCACATGGACCGTAGTTACTGTGCGTCATTTCGAACACCGCTACTCCCATGCAGAGAACCGATCGTTCCTAACCAATCTTGATCGCCCCTTTCTGTGCCATTAAGCATGTGCCGACCACCCTGAAGCACCGCGTCGAACCCTACCCCTAGCCACGCTGATAGCTCGTTGTACCGCCGTCGCTGGAGGAGCCAGACCATGCCGCAATGTCCCCATCGCTGGTGTAAAAATAGAGGCCACCCTAGCCTCAATTCGACACACTATTCTACTCCCCACTCCTCACAGAACCTCCCACACCTCTCCGCGTAGCAAGGCGAGCACCACATCGCTAGAATTTCACCGGAGCCCGCCTGCTGAGGGTTTAACACATCAATGCCCATTGTTATGGACTTGGGTTTTGGAGAAGGAGGGAGTGTTGTAGACATCTATCGGCTAGAAAACAAGCACAAATGGGACTCGAAGATTTACCCAGGTTCAGGCCTCGTAGAGGTCCCTACTCCTGCTTGTCTGCTCGTGGAATTATCAAAGGAATCGAGGATTACAATGGTGCGCATATGCAATCTAGCGAGGATGGTGGAAACTAGGGTTATGTGTGTCCTCCTCGCCGCCACTCCTAGCCTTTATATAGATAGGCTAGATCTCGGGTAGCAGGTCGAGTCGGTTACAGGTTAGGGTTTTTCCCTTTAAACTTTCTATCTTTAGCTTCTTCTTGTTCTTCAAGAAGTCGAGAGTCCGTAAGTTACTCGAGTTCTTCATTTGGGACCTGGCGACACCATGGGCCTCCATGTATTCAGGCCGTATATACCAAGCTCGAGTACCTGTAGGGTATACCCATGTCAGTAGCCCCCGAGTGTCCAGTGGAATTGCAGATTCGACTGAAGACTTTATGAAGCCTTTCGAGTGCACGACTGAGTATATTTTTCCACTGCTCCGTTTATGTCATAGGGATTGTTGATGTGCGTGCCTGATTTTAACCGATGTATCGGTATCAGTTAACTACCTTAGGGTAAAACAACGCCATCTACTCGAACTCGAGTGCCCGGACTCGAATCCGGAAAAGTGCTGGTGTAATTCGACTCAAGCCGCGGAGGTCTTACAGGAGTCGAATTCCAGTATATGGGTGTGAGAACTCGACGCGTCCGTCAAGGCATATTCATCGTACATGTAGGCATGGATATATTTCTGGTAGTGCACAGCTTAATGCGTTGCCAGGCCTTATTCAGGTGTTACCTTCACGCTGCAAGCGCGGCATCCGAATTTTATCATCGCAGAGATGATTCGGGTGACCCAGGAGACGCGATCTCTTTGTAGGGAAAAATTATGAGGCGGTGTCGCCATAAACTTCGAGGGTGGATGTTATCAACACACAGTACTTTGTACAAATAATCATAGGGTGCGCGACCAGCGCTCCCTATGGGAGTAGCCCCCGAGTGCCTGGTTGAGTCGAAGACTCAGGCAGGGACTAAAGAACTTTGGCGACTGCTGTCGTCCTTTGTTTGCTTGTTTTAGTCAAATTTGCTTCCGGCGCTCCCTATGGGAGTAACCCATGTCTATAGTCGAGCCACGCTTCGAGTGGTTGGGTTTGCTTTGATCGTCCATGTTCCTGAAAAAGAAGAAGAAAAATCGTAGGGTGCACGACCAGCGCTCCCTATGGGAGTAGCCCCTGAGTGCTTGGTAGAGTCGAAGACTCGAGCAAGACCTAAAGTAGTCGAAGTCTGGTGATGCGTAGCTTTTGATGACATCAGTGCTAACGATTTCATGACCTCAGTTGCCGCGTGAGCGAGTTCGACGGGACGTGACGAGCGGTGGGCCCCACTATCTGACTCTGATTTGACTGGGTGTGCGTCACCTTTAATTTAACCGCGCCTCCTCGATTTCCACACATAATAGGAGTAGTGGGGGGACGGTTCGTGTTTCAGCTCCTCCACGTGTCTAGCACGATGATCACCACGCGTCCAGTAGGGTTTTTCTGAGCCGTTGGATTGCATCTTCCAGGGGTTAAGTAGTGGTGCTACGACGGTAAAATCCACATCTGCTTTCGCTCATCGTTTGCCTTCATCGCCATTGCCGCTGCTCCCCTGCTTTCTCTGCTGTCTTTTCCTCCGCGGCGCTAGACCAGCTCCGCACATTTCCCAGATACTTTCTCCGGTCGCATCGCCACCACGCAATGGGGAAGAAGAAGGGAGGTATTGCGGCCGATTCCATGGCTACCGCTGCTGCGGTGAAGAAGAAGGGCGGGTCCGCCGCTGCGGGTACCAGCACCACCGTCGGCGGGAAGAAAAAGGGCACGGGCACTCGCATCACAAATGGCGCGTGGCGTCCCTCCATCATCAAGTCCTCTGATCTCCGTCTTCTTCGCCAAGACGGAGTGCTGTCCGCCATAGTCGCCGACGCGCGTGTCCCCGGCAGTGAGATAATCCCCTCTCCCCCCGCTGGTTTTCGAGTGATGTTCTTGGCGTTCATCATTCGCGGCCTCTCGTTACCCCTGCATCCCTTCTTCAGGGGCCTCCTTTGTTTTTACAGGCTCCAGCTCCATCAGTTGTCCCTGAACTCTATCCTCCACATCTCTTGCTTCATCACCCTCTGCGAGTGCTGGCTCGGAATCGAGCCACACTTCGGCCTCTTCAAGCGTCTCTTCAAGTTGAAGCGCCAATCTGCGTCTGGCTCCTTAGTCTACGATGTAGGCGGCTGCGGAATCCACGTCGATCCATCCGCCATCTATTTTGACATCAAGCTGATGAAGTCTGTCCAAGGGTGGAGGGACAAGTGGTTCTACGTTCACGACCAGAAGGCCCACGGATACCACTTCGGACTCGCGCCCTTCGACCCCTCGACGCCATGCAAGAGGAGGCGCTCCTGGAAGAATGTAGTCATGCCTGGCGAGTCCGCGGAGACAGATGTGCTGTACGAGCACGTCTGTGACCTCGAGAGTCGCATAGGTAAGGAGGAAGGAGGTTGCGCGCTCATTCGCACGTCGCTGCGCCGTCGCGTCCAGCCCCTGCAGGCCAGAGTCCACCCCATGTTTCAGTGGGCTGGTGCTGACGATGCCACTCGCGTGTCTGCCGATGGCATGTCCATGAGTGAGATAGATAAAAGGGTTCGACTAGTGACCACGTACACCGTCAAGGATGTGCTCCCTAGTGAGCCAGTCGTTCCTCCATTCGACGCTTCTAACCCTCCTCCTAAGGTACAATTGTGCTACGTAGTAGCTTAGTTTGTTTGATTGCTTCTTTGCTGTTTATTTGCTTTTTGCTGAATTTGTTGTCTGTATGCAGGATTGGGCGGTGTCACCTTGTATGCCCCCTCTTCCTGAGGGGGTTATCCCTCACGAAGCCTTGGAAGAGGACGAGTCGGAGTCGACCGTCCTATCTGATGTGGAGGAGGAAGCCCCCGAGTCGGGTAGTCCGGATACTCGCAAGCGTTCGTGCAGCGAGGATTTCGATGAGTCGTCTCCTTTGACTCCAGAAGGTGCAGGCGTTGGTGCGGAGTCGCCAATCCCTTCCATTCCCGTGAGCGCCGTGGCACCATCCTCTCGCAAGAAGATGCGACTGCCCAAGGAGTCCTCGCCAGAGTCGGGGGAGCCCACTTTTGACTTTGACAAGTTTGATTGGTAAGTTTTCTAGTTTGTTTGCTCTTCTCTGGATTTGCCCTTTTTGGTTCGTCTCTGGATTTGCCTTATCTTGATGTTGATTTTGTCTTGCAGTCAAGAGGCGTCGTCATCTTCTGGCGACGTCCAATTTTTGAAAGAATCAGGAGTCGTGACCTCCAGGGCCAAGAAGGAGGTCGAGCGCTCTCCTTCTCCTCCATTGGCGGCCCACTCCGGGCACAACTCTTCCAACTCTCCTCATGAAGGGGAGCATCGAATGGTTGCCTGGATGACTGCACACCAATTGACTTCGGAGTCATTGGAGGATCATGTAAGTGTAGGATTTCTTCTTTTTGTTGTTGCAGTCAATGTTATCGATGGCTTCTGCTTATCCTTTGTTGTTTTCGTTTTTGCCATAGCTCCTTGTAAAAGAAGCTGCTCACTTGGCGGAGCAAGTGCTTGCGATGGGCCGCCAGCATGCAATGCTGGAAACGCGCCATCGCCTGGTAGAAAGTAAGTGCCCGTTACTTTTCTCTTTTCTGCGCCTTTTTTGTGTAGTCGACTGATAGTCCATCCCTTTTTCTTTGTAGCTAAGCATAATTCCCTTTTGCGCAACACCGCCAGCATGGAGAAGACAATGGTCGCAGCTGTGAAGGGCCGCGATGAGGCAATCGCGGCGTGTGACAAGGCACAAAGGCGCGAAGAGGATCTGCGTGCCTCCGTCGCAGCCAGGGAGAAGTTGTTCAAAGAACATCTTTTCTCGATTGCCAAGGCCCTCTCAGGTACTTTGCTTTGGATATCATTATCTTTCTCTGCTCGTCTTTTTGCCGCTAGCGCTGATGTTTTTGTCCATGTGTGGGTTTATGTACAGATGCTGGCGATTTGAGCTTTGATCCTCAGGCCCTCCATCGTGACGATGCCTTGGAGGGCGCGCTTTCAGCAGTCGAAGACTATAGCGTCGCCGTTCAGGATATGCTCTCCAAGGCCAAGGGTGTGCTCAATCGCCTCCAGGAGGAGTTGGTGCCCAAGGCGGAGCTAATCGAGAACATGAACGAGCTGGTGGAGTCTCTCACCGGGGGTGGTCCTGCATCCTTCAAGAACTCGCTCTGTGCGGCTGGCGCGTCCATGTCACTTGCCATGGTGCAGGCCCACGGAATTGAAGTTGATCCTGCAGCGGTTTCGAAGGCGATGCCCATTAGCATGGACGGCCAGCAGGTAGTATTTGCTCCCTTCGCGACTGCCTGTGGCAAATATGGGCCGTAGCTGATTAACACGGTTGTGAAGTACTCTGAGGAGCTACAGCGAGCCAAGAAGGTGGCAAAGGCTGCGGCATCAGCGGCTGGCGGAAAGTCAGTGGCATCTGGCACTGCCACGGACTCGATGAAGCCCCCGAAGCCGTCGAAGAAGCCAATCGCTCCTCAGTAGTTTTGTAATAGTTGATTAGTTTATGCCTTTTGTCTAGAACATGCCTTTGGCGGGTGTATCTACTGATACGTTTGCCAATCTTGAATGCACTCAAATCTTTTATCTGTGTGTCGATTTGATCTTCTTCTTCGCTTCTTGCTTGGCTTGTGGTAGGGTACATCAAGTGATCCTTTGAACGAACCTCAGGACTCGCCGCCCCTTGATGATACTCTGGCGCCATCGTGCTCCAGGGTGGATGAGTTGTCGCTGCTTTCGCGACTACGCGACCGCGTGAAGCAGTTAGAGCGTGAATTGCCCATGCTCCATAGTAACACGGATGTATGGAAGTCAAAGGCAGAGAAGGCCGCCGCCCGAGAACAGTATCTGCTTGGCGAGGTGACGCAGTTGGGCGACCAATTCAAGTGTTAGTTTGCTTGCTCTTATCTTTTCCTTGTAGTCACTCGTATAGTTGTTAGCGCGCGTCATCCGCAGGATGAGAAGGATAGAATTGCCATTCGCATGCATGATCTAACCCAGGAGCAACTTCAAGAGAGTGGATACTTCTGGGTAGATCATGATCATGCGATTGCGCTGGCGACCCTGCAGGATCGTGCGTCGCGAGTGCTGCACTTTCTGAAGAAGTCGCAGTCATGCTTGAAGAACATTTATCGGATGATGTTTCCGCTAGATGTTACTCCATCAAGCCTGCTGGCCCTCCTCGCCAAGTTTCAAGACCTGGTCGCGGTTCGTGAGTGTGTAAGGCAACAGTTGGTGGCTGGTGCCAAGGCTGCTATGTCGCTTGTACGACTACATATGCCTGATGTAGACGTTGCGGCAATTGCGGCTGGGCCACCTGCACCACCAGTGGGTTCTTCTTGGAATATGGTGCCGCATTATCAGGCGGTGGATCGCCCAGCAGAAGAGATCGTCGACTTCTTTGAGGAACAAACCAATGTTCTCTTGTTGTAGTAGTATCTTAGTTTGTATCCTGCACATAAGTGTACCAATGTTGTAAAGTTCATATAAATGTTGTGTATAATTGACTATCCAATATGTATAAAGAGCTTGTTAGCATGTAAGTGCGTTGCACTATGCGACTCCTTTTCGTTAGCCTGGCCATGCGTTTATCTCAGTCCCTTGTCAACCTGTCAGGTGCGTTGCAACTGGGTTGATGTTGTGTCAAGGGTTTCGATTGATGTTCCAGCTACTCAGGATATCGCATTTTAGTTCGTAGAACAGATGTGTATAGGGTGGCGTAGCCCCCGAGTCGATAAGTTGCGGAAAAATAAAGGAAGACACGGAGTTTTGGGGCACTTAGCTTTATTTATTCGTGAGACGGTACAAAGTACAATGTGTGGCTAAGTAGCCTTGGCTGAGTGCCTTATTTAGGTTGTAGAAGTAAAAACGACTAAGGGTAGAAGCGTCGTAGCTGCGCGGCGTTCCAGGGGTTGGAGTATGCGACTCCTGTCTCTAAATCTTGAAGGCGATAGGCGCCACCTGGGATTACTTCTGTAATCACGTATGGTCCCTCCTAGGGGGACTCGAGCTTGAGATGTCCTTGTTGCTTTAGTCGCAGGACCAGGTCGCCTTCGACGAAGGATTGGGGGCGTAGCCTCCTACTGTGGTAGTTGCGTAGGTTCTGCTGGTAGATCGTTGATCTTTCCGCGGTGATTTCTCTCGCCTCGTCGAGAAGGTCGACGGATTCTTCGAGTGCGAGGGAGGACTCCTGCTCGCTGTAGGCGACCACGCATGGTGCTTTGTACCGTACTTCGGCGGGCAGCACCGCTTCAGCCCTGTGGACCATGAAGAACGGGGTGTAGCCTGTAGCACTGTTTGGAGTTATACGTAGGCTCCAAAGTACTGACTGTAGTTCGTCAGGCCAGCAACCCGCGGCTTTTTCGAGTGGTCAGAGGAGTCGCTTCTTGATGCCGCCGCAGACGAGCCTGTTCGCCTTTTCGACTTGACCGTTAGTCTGTGGATGCGCCACCGAGGCGTAGCTGATGTTGATTCCCAGGTTCTCGCAAAATTCTTGGAACTCCTTGGATGTGAAGTTCGTGCCATTGTCTGTGATGATGTTGTGTGGCACCCCGAAGCGGAAGACGATGGACTTGAAGAACTTGACTGCGTCGTGCCCTGATTGATTGGTCGCTAGCATGGCCTCTATCCACTTGGTGAATTTGTCGACTGCCACCAGGAGGTAGACGTAACCTCCTCGTGAGGATTTAGGGAGCTTGCTGACCATGTCGAGTCCCCATTGCGCGAAGGGCCAGGCCAATGGAATTGGCTAGAGCTCTGCGCCAGGTGTGTGTGGCTTGTCCGCGAATCGCTGCCACACGTTGCATTTCTAGACGATGTCCTTGGCGTCGCGCATGGCCGTAGGCCAGTAAAACCCAGCTCGTAGAGCTTTGGCCACGAGGGCGCGACTGCCAGCGTGGTGTCCGCAGGTTCCCTCATGGATGTCGAGGAGAACAACTCTTCCATCAGCCGTGGAGACGCATTGCTGGAGCACTCATGTGATGTTGCGCTTTCATAGTTCGCCGTTGATAACAGCGAATGCCTTGGATCACCGCGTGATGTGCCGTGCGTTAGTCGGGTCGTCCGGTAGCCTTTTGCTAAGGAGGTACATGATGTACGGCTGAGTCCAGGATGATTCGATCATCATGACGCTCATTGATCCTTCGAGTCCTGTCTCCAGCTCTAGGTCGTCAGGTGCCATTGGCTCATTGGGCGGCGTAGCCCCCGAGTCCGTTGCTGCGCTTGTTTTCTTCTCTGCTGCCTTTGGCTTGATGGAGCGTTCGCAGATGCGCTCGAGAAATACCCCAGGTCATATGGGGGCACAGGTAGAGCCTATGTTGGCGAGTGAGTCCGCCTCTTCATTGCTTTCGCGGCCTACGTGTCGCAGTTCGCAGCCGTCGAAGTCCCCTTCGAGTGTGTCGTAGAGGTCGCGGTAGGCGATCATGTTCTCGTTCAGTGCGTCGCACTCATGCATTGTTTGGTTGATGACCAACTTGGAGTCGCTGTAAATAATGAGTCTCTTGGCGCCACAGGCTTTTGCCATCCTCATCCCGTGTAGCAGGGCCTCGTATTCAGCTTCGTTGTTGGAGGCGGTGAACTGCATTCGCAGGATGTACTTCAGCTTGTCCCCTTGAGGTGATGTCAGTATGACACCTGCACCTGCTCCGTCCTTCCGCTTGGACCCATCTAAGTGCATTGTCCAGAGGTAGGACATATCTGGTTTGTCAGGGAGCTAGTTCTCCATCCAGTGCACGAGGAAGTCAGGGAGAACTTGCGACTTGATTGTGTCGCGCTTTTTGTATGTAATGTGTCGTGGAGACAATTCTATTCCCCAAAGCGCGACTCGTCCCGTGGTGTCGGGGTTATTGAGGATATGCCCCAACGGGGCGTCGTTGACCACCACGATTGAGTGTTCCTGGAAGTAATGGCGCAGTCGCCAGGCGGTCATGAAGACGTCGTACGCCAGCTTCTGGTAGTGCGGGTACCGCTGTTTTGTTGGCGTGAGGACCTCACTGAGGTAGTATACTGGGCGTTGTACCCCGTGGACCCTGTTTTCCTCGGCTCGCTCGACGACGAGCACTGTGTTGACCACCTGGTTGGTGGCGGAGATATATAGCAACAGTGCTTCCCTTTCCCGTGGAGTCACTAGTACTGGCGAGGTGGATAACAAGCGCTTGAGATCTTCAAATGCTTCCTGCGCTTCATTGGTCCACTTGAACTTTTCAGTTTTGTGGAGGAGTTGGTAGAAGGGCAGCGCCTTTTCACCCATCCGACTAATGAATCGACTGAGGGTTGCGACTCGCCCAGCCAGCTGTTGAACGCCCCTTATGTTTTTCGACTTCTCCATGGCCAGTATGGCATTTATTTTCTTCGGGTTTTCCTCGATTCCTCTTGCGGAGATGAGGTACCCGAGTAGTTGCCTAGATGGCATGCCAAAGGTGCATTTGTCCGGATTGAATTTGATCCGGTAGCGGTCGAGGTTGGCGAAGGTTTCACGCAAATCGTCGATTAGGGAGGCTTCCTCCTTGGTCTTGATTACTATGTCGTCGACATAGACTTGAATGTTGCGACCCAATTGTTCCTTGAGGCAAGCCTGCATGCACCGCTGGTAGGTGGCTCCCGCGTTCTTTAGCCCAAAGGGCATTGTGTTGTAGCAGAACACACCAAAGGGCGTTGTAAATGTTGTTTTCTCTTGATCTTCCTCCTTCATTCGAATCTGATTATAGCCTGAGTAGGCGTCGAGGAAGCAGAGGCGCTCGCATCCTGCGGTGGAGTCGATGATCTGGTCGATGCGTGGCAACGGGAAGTGATCCTTTGGGCAGTGCTTATTCAGAGAGGTGAAGTTCACGCACATCCGCAGGATATCCGTGTCCTTTTTTGGTACCAGCACCGTGTTGGCGAGCCAAGTGCTTTCCTTGATCTCGCGTATGAATTTGGCGTCGAGGAGTCTATTGATCTCCATTCCAACTGCCTGCGCCCGTGGCTCAGATAATCGCCGGATTGTTTGCTTGACTGGCCTTGCGTCTGGGTTGACGTTGAGTGCGTGCTCGGCGAATTCCCTGGGAACTCCTGGCATGTCCGCAGGACACCAGGTGAAAAAAATCCCAGTGCTCACAAAGGAATTCGACGCGCACGAGTTCCTATGCGGGACTCAGGTTGTTGGCGATGAGGGTCGTCTTGGCGGGATCCGATGGGTGGACCTGCACTTTCTTTGTGTGCACCGATGAATCGAAAGATAGATCAGGTGAGCTTGGCCGGCTGAGGGGAGGCAGACTGTTGTCTGTCGACTCCTTCAGCCTCGTGAGTTCTTCCTGCATGCCAAAGGACTGGGAAATTCTGTTGAATTCCCTGTCGCAGCTGTCGGATCTCTCGAAGCTTCCGTTGATCGTGATGACGCCATTGGGACCTGGCATTTTCATCTGCAGGTAGGCGTAGTGTGGTACTGCCATGAACCTAGCGAACGTGACACGTTCAAGGATGCAGTGGTATTGTGAGGGCCAGTCGACGACCTCAAAGTCGATGCGCTCGCGCCGAAAGTTCTTCGGTGTGCCGAAGATGACGTCGAGGTTGATTTTGCCCAGGGGATATACACCTTTTCCTGGGACGATGTCGTGGAATGTTGTGTCCGAGGCCTCTAGGCAAGTTAGGGGGATCGTCATTGCTCGCAAGGTACTCGCGAATATAATGTTGATGCCGCTTCCGCCATCCATGAAGACGCGACTCATGTCAAAGCCTCTGATTTGCGCCTCGAGTACGAGGGGGCAATGGCCTAGACGGGGTACTTGAGGCGGATGATCGCGTTTGTCGAAGGTGATGCAGGACTCGCTTCCGCTAAGGTACTCAGTGGTAGATGGTGGCGAGTGTGTAGCCAAGTTGACTTGGCGAGTGATGGCCTTCTGCACCTGATTCGAGGGGCGTCCCTTTTGGATCATCATGGTACCCATCGCCCGTGGGTATGGTTCGCCTCCGTGGTACTGGTCCGGCGCAGCTGCATTTGGAGGTTGCCCCGGTGGTGGTGGCGGAGCTCCATGTGCTACGGTGCCTGGAGCGGCTCTGTAGCCTCTTTCGACTGTGTTGCGATTCATTCGAACCAATCCCTCATGTAGTTTGAGGAACTCGCGGCAGTCCTTGAGGAGGTGGCCGGACTTCTTCTTTCCATCGTGCTTGTCGATGTAGAAGTGCACCGTACATGGCCCGGACAGTTTGTCCTCAATGGATGTCGCGGGTGCTTCATCGCGACTGTGGTGTTGCCACACTTGCGTGGTTTTCCCGGAGTCGCGGTATCCGCTGCTACGGTATCCGTTGTTGCGGTTATCATCGCGTCTATCGGCGTAGCCAGCTGCGACCATGTTAATGTCGTCGTGGTCATCGTAGATGCGCATGCGGCATTTGCCTCGGCGATCGCGTCTGCGTTCGAGTTCCACCTCCTCATGGGAGTGAACGCGATTCTTCACCGAATCTTCTCCATCGGCCCACCGATTTGCGATTTCCATCAGGTGGTCGATGGTCTTGGGCTTTGAGCGGCCCAGCTCCTCCCTGAGCTCTATGCGACGGACGCGGCCGTTGAATGCATCAATCGCGCGATCCTCCGAGATGTTTTCTGCGGAGTTCTTGATGATGGACCACCTTTGGATGTAGGAGCGCAGCGATTCGCACGATCTTTGCTGACAGCATCTCAGCTCTTCGATTGATGCAGGTCGCTTGTATGTGCCCTTAAAGTTGCGCACGAAGCTGTAAACCAGCTCATCCCAACTGCGAATGGATCCGCGTGGGAGGTTGTTGAGCCATGCTCGGGCGGCGCCCTGCAGCTGTAGCTGTAAGCATTGCATGGCCGTGCTTCGACTGCCTCCTTGGAGCCTGACGGAGGAGATGTGGTCTTCCAGCCAGATCTTTGGGTCCTGCAGGCCGTCAAACATTGGGTTCTCCGACAGGAGTTTGAACCCCTTTGGCATTCGCTTCTGCCTGATGGACCTGCTGAAGCATCTGGCGCCACAGAGCTCCACGTCTTCCTCTTCTGAGTCAGTCAACCGAGCACGTCGTGCCCTTGATTTGTCGATCTTGCGTTGCATGATGTCATCACGCGCGTCGTAGTCGTGGTCCTGTCGCCGTGAGCGGCGACGTCGAGACAGGTCGTGACTGTCATCACTGGATGAGGCCGAGGAATAACACTTTGCTAGCGCTTTGCCTTTCTTTGGCTCCGGTGTTGGCTCCTTGTCGAGGGCGGCCTCGATTAATCCCAAGCCCGCGATCGTAGATTGGTGCATGGCGGCTCGGGGATCTCCAGCTGGCGGCTGGTTGTTAAGGAGGTACATGGTGGTCGCTGTCACCGCAGCCTGCGGCGTCTTGGGGACCACATTCCCCGTGTATCGACTGTCATAGAGCTGAAGTCGAGTACCTTTGCAGCTTCTATGCGTTCTTGCTCGGTGAGATGGGCCATCCGAGATGTACTCGTTGCCTTTTGAGGAGGATCCTCCGTGGGATGAGAGCCCAGCACGATGAAGGCTCGACTCGTCTGCTGCTTTTTTGCGCGCCTCGAGTTGCGCGATTGTTTGTACTTGGCGCTTGAATTCTTCCTTCAGGAGCCAGTGGTAGCCCATAATCAGTTCTTGCGGGGATCCGAAGGGTAGAGGAGTGCCCCGCAGGGCCTCGCGGCAGCGAGCCCATTCTTGCTCGTTGAGCCTGATCACGACGCGTTCGCCGGTTTGCTCGTTTATTATGGTTGGAGGCTCGACTGCTCCTCCGTTGTCGACGGGGGTGCGATTGCCACTGTTGCCGCCGTTAGGCGGGTCGGTTTTGTTACCGCGATTGCCCGTGATGTTGCGGTTGGCGGAGGTGTCGCCTGCGTTGATGACGGTGCACATGAAGTGATTGGGGAAGCTGCTGCTTCCACAACTCTCAGATCCGGAGCCGTCGGCTTGATACATTGCAAATGTATCTATAATTTTTGATGTTCTGTGCTTGGTTTTATCCACTTTCTTGTGTTTTGTTCCAACTTTGGAGTACTTTTCGTATGATTTCTTGGACTAACCTATTAACAAGAGGCACAGTGCCAGCTGCCTGTTTTCTGCTGTTTTTGGTTCTAGGAAAGTCAGAAAATGAATATTCTCGGAATTGGACGGGACAAAAGCCAAAGTGCCTATTTTTCCGGAAGGGATCAAGTGCCAGAATACGAGACGGAGAAGGGCCAGGGAGCCACCACACCACCTGGCCGCGCGGCTAGGCCTGGCCCGCGCCAGCGGGTGGTGTGGCCGCTCCCGGCACCCCCTCGGCCTCTCCTTCCGCCTATATATTGCCCTCGGGACGAAATACCTAAGTACCCGATCAAAAATCCACGAAAGAGTCTGCGGCCGCCGTCATCTCCATCCCTATATCAGGAGGGATCTGAAGCTCTTCCCGGCACCCTGCCGGAGAGGGGAATTCACACTGGAGGCCTTCTTCATCACCATGCAAGCCTCTGGTGTAATGCGTGGGTAGTTCATCATTGGACTACGGATCCATGTAGTAGCTAGATGGCTGGTTCTCCTCCCTTGTGCTTTCATGTTTAGATCTTGTGAGCTCCGTTCATGATCAAGATCATCTATTTGTAATTCATACATGTTGTGTTTGTGGGGATCCGATGGATATTGAGATGCTATTTCAGATTGATTATTTATTCTATCATGTCTTTGTTATTTCAGATCTTGCATGCTTTTTTTGTTAGTAGCTATCTTGGCCAAGTAGATGCTAGCAACTCCAAGAGTTAGTATTTATGCTCGACAGTGGGTTCATGCCTCTGGTAATCTGGGTAAGTGACAGAAATCTCTAAGGTACTAGATGTGCTGTTGCTACTAGGGAGAAAACAACAATCCTTTGTTCATTGAACAATCGTATTGTTTACTTTACACGCAGTTCGTAAAGCAATAATTTGTTGCTTGCAACTTAATACTGGAGGGGGTTCGGATGATAACCTGAAGGTGGATTATTAGTCAAAGATGTAGTTGGATGGCGGTCTATGTATAATGTTGTAATTCCCAATCAAGTCTCAGAGGAGTCAAGATGATTAGTATATGCATGTATTGCTTTCTCGGTGTTTGTCAATTGCCCCGCTGTAATTTGTTCACCCAGCATGCTATCTATCTTAAGGAGAGCCACCTCTAGTGAACTATGGATCCCGGTCCTTTACTTTACATACAATCTACAATCTTTTACTGCTTTGTGTTTACTTTCTGCAAACTTTTACTTCTTTCCATTTGATACGTTTAATCCTTTGTTTTCCGCAAAACATGGTGAGATTGACAACCTCATCACAAGTTGGGGACAAAGTTCTATGGTTGTGTTGTGCAGGTCTCCACGTTGCTACTAGCACCGGTAGTGCGCCCTGCCAAAGCTCAGCTAATGACACCTTTGGGGTGTTTCCTTGCTCCTACTGGTTCGATTAAACCTTGGTTTCATAACTGAGGGAAAACTTACTGCTGTGCTCATCATACCTTCCTCTTGGGGTTCCGAATGAGCTCTACGTCGATCGTCGAGTACATCAAGGCTCCATCTTCAGTGGCCAGATCGCTCAGATCGGAGTCACGACTGATTCGTTGACCGTGTTCTCGACTGTTGTCGAGGCGTTGAGCTCACTGAGGGTGCCGATCGATGGAGGGAACCATGATGCTGGGGCAATCGACAGCACCATCGGCTGGTTAGGCATGCGAAGCGTGCCCATCTGACCAACTTGGAAGCGGGAGCTCCCCATTGCCAGGCTGACTCCATCGCCCACGGACTCGTAATCCGGGCGAGTGGCTGGCGTGTGGACGGTGAAGTCGAACACGCCGAAGAGCTGGCGGATCTCCATTGTTGCGGAGTTGTAGATCGCGGTTGATGGGGCCGAAGGAGCCGCAACATCAGCACTCCCAATTCCCATAGACGGCGCCAATTGACGAGGGTTTAACTCATCAATGCCCATTGTTATGGACTTGGGTTTTGGAGAAGGAGGGAGCGCTGGAGACATCTATCGGCTAGCAAACAAGCACACAGGGGACTCGAAGATTTACCCAGGTTCAGGCCTCGTAGAGGTCCCTACTCCTGCTTGTCTGCTCGTGGAATTATCAAAGGAATCGAGGATTACAATGGTGCACAGATGCAATATGGCGAGGATGGTGGAAACTAGGGTTGTGTGTGTCCACCTCGCCGCCCCCTCCTAGCCTTTATATAGATAGGCTAGATCTCGGGTAGCAGGTCGAGTCGGTTACAGGTTAGGCTTTTTCCCTTTAAACTTTCTATCTTTAGCTTCTTCTTGTTCTTCAAACAGTCGATAGTCCGTAGGTTACTCGAGTTCTTCATTTGGGCCCTGGCGACACCATGGGCCTCCATGTATTCAGGCTGTATATACCAAGCTCGAGTACCTGTAGGGTATACCCATGTCACCGCCGTTGTAGAGGAGAAGAGGAACCGGTGCTAGGAGCCGCCCCAGGAGCTGCCGCGACCACCATTCGAACCGCCATCGTCTACAACGTCGTTCGCCCCCATCGCCGACCCTAGGTGGAGCCCTGGTGAGCCCCCACGTACCCCCACCGTGGAGTTAGGGTTCGTTCCTCACCGGAGCTGTTCGCCGGAGACGAAGAACCACAGCCATAGATCCTAGTCTAATCGCACGGCCTAGTTTGAAACATACCGTTTCAGGGTAAATGAGCCACTGACTAGTGGGACCGCCCTGTCAGCAGCCCGCTACGCTAACATAGTGCAGCTGGGCCGACCCGTTTACTTTCCCACGTAAGCCTATCAATTCAAATAGATTTTTTCTATTTTAATTAAAACTAGATTCTGTTAGTAGATTCAAAAATCAATTCAAAGAGATTCACTGAACCAAATTGCATGATTCCAATTTTGTTAAAAAGATACTCCAATTATCTATCCAAGCCCGTTGGATTCAAACCATTTGAAATTATAGATCACCTATAGTAGAAATAACAATACAGAGACTTTTCCAACTTCAAACATTTTTCAAAAATCAACCATAAATGCTTTTGAGTTGATTCTAACTCTCAAAAATCACATTTAACAAGATCTATCTGAATATGTAAAAATAATTAGGTTTACATGTAGTGATCTTGGACTAGAACCAAAAGAATGCTATATAGGCATTTCTAGTCACTTTAATTTTATTAAATAGTAATTTTAAACTTTATAAAATATGACCACCACTTTAAATCACATTCCCAAGTATTAGAATATGTGGTGATGACATGTGTCAACATGATCCCATATTTTAATTGGAGAATATTAAATCTTAAGTATTTTCAATGAGTAGAAATTACTTTTCTAAAATAAGATAAATAAGACTAGGTCTTTATTTCATGTGATGATTGTGATGATGCTAGATCATCTAGTGTGAACCTTAGTTTGCTAAATAGAAATAGTTAAGTATTGTTTGGTGATTTTGTACCCCGTATTCATTTATAGACGCTAGTACCGACCCGGGATATGAGGAGGAGGAGTAATACGAAGAAAAAGAAGAAAACTTCAACCACTACACTACTCAAGGCAAGCCATCACTAATTGCAAGCTAGAACTATGCAAGTTAACACTTGCCAACTTCATAACCTATGCAAGATGCATTAGGCATGCTTTGGTTATGCAACCTTGATTATACCAATCCCAAGTTTTACTTGCAAGATTTATGCTTTTACTTTTACCAAAGTTCTTTACCTTTAGTTAGTGATTTGTGAGTATTAGAATAATAGGATAGATACCATAAAGAGTATAAAACTAGGCCTAACTAGTTATACTTAGATGTCATCAAAGGGCATAAAACTAGAGTTGGATAGTCCACTTGAGTAGCACCCCTCATTAGTGAATACCCTCAACTTTAGTGGCTAGTGCTAAGCATAAAAGTTGATTACTTTAGATGGGAATACTTGGTGAAAATGATTATGAAAAGCTTGGAATGATGATTCATTCTATTGAGATGTTTTGACATGTGTTGAGAAACACAATGATTGATGATGAAAATGTTGAGGCATGAGCCTTGGCCATTTATAAAAACTGATGGTTGGGTTTGGATGTGATACCATTCCAATTTTACCGTACAACCACAATACCTGAATTGGGTAGGGCTTAGCTGGAAGTTCATATGCCTTAGTATGGGTTCCCTTGCGGAAGAGGTTGAGCTGAGGCAACCTCGTCATGAAAGTCCACCTATGCAGTGCCTAGGATGGAAGATGGCCATGGCTGGGAGGCCAAGCTCATAGGGGAGGTGCCTATACTAGAGTGCGTAATTGAAAGGTTATGATTGATTATCCGCATACTAATTATGATGATTCAGGTTTATCCCTGACAGATGTATCGAATTTTGTGGTGAAAGTGTACCACCTCTGCAGAGTGTCAACCTATTCGAATAGCCACGTCCGCGGTCATGGACAGTTGGAGTGGCCATACTGTTCTGTTGTCAGATGTTTTCAAAATTACTTGTGAATTGAACTATGACGTTGACTTGACCACAACAGGATTGTGGACATGAAAACTAGGTTCCCACTTAAGTGATGTAGAACATTAAATTAGTTTTCTTTACTTCTAAACTCCGTATGAGATAAACCTGGATTTTTGCAAATAAACCTAGAGCTTAGTATTCCTACTAGAACTACCTTACTTGTTAGTGATAGTTTGCGAGTACTTAAAGAGTACTTATGGCTTTGTCCCTGGTTATTCCCATGGCCATACTATGAGGAGGACTACCAGGATGATGGACAACAGGAGGTCTACGACAACTAGGATCATCTCCCATCGTCAGCATTGCCTATGACTCTGAAGATGGAGCCCCTACTACGTTTATTTTCCGCTGCTTGATTTGTATTAAGACTAGATCGTGAGATCCTTTATTTGTAAGACCTTTATTATGGTTTGTAATGGATGATGTACTATGGTACCAATTCTGTTATGTCTCACAAAAATGGTAATCCTGGGATTGCAAGGTATGGCATAACAGGCATCTTGGATTAAAAATCCGGGTGTTGACAAGGTTGTATCAGAGCCATCCTGATCATAGGAGATCCTAGTTAGAATGGATGTACAAACAAAAATTTAATTTCAAAACAAAAGAAGTGAGTATTTATGAAAACCTATTCCCACTCTTATCCTTGATTCTTTCAAAAAAATCATGTTCCTCAAAAATTCTTGCAATTCTACATAAAATTCGACACACTTGATCACCTCACTAACTTGCTCACCCTAAATTCTTATAGATGGAGGTCCAGTATTGCAAGTTCTACCAGCTGGGCGACAGAGACCACCTGATCTTTGAGAGGGATCTATATGCATCGTCCGAGTATCTTGAGTGCCCGCACCCGGAGTTCTTCAGGGAACAACTCAACGGTCATGTAGGAGGAGATCTACAATGGCTGATAGTTGCAGATATCAGAGGCAAGATGGAAGCACCCACTTCGGAGAAAATCCAATTCAGCTTGAGGGAGAACAAATGGCTAGATGGATTAGCCAGGGCTATGCATGAAGCTCTTGCCCGTCTGTGAGGACAAAACATCAACCAGATCCAGGGAACTCGCTTTGCTCACTACGCAAGGCGTGATTCTATGGGAATGCCCTTGGAGATGCCAGGACACCCGGAGCTGAAGCACCAGGTGGATAATCTTAACTTCATGTTGTATGATAGACAGAAGGAGTTGGATAACGCCCGCGCCTACGCCAACCACAACCATGCCATTGCAGTCAAGAAGGACCAGACCCTCGCAATCCTCGCCAAGGAGTGCCAATCACTTCGTCATCAGCGTGACCAGAAGGATCGCATCATCGAGCGTCTTCGTAAGAAGGTGGCACTCTCGAGAAGACCATCCATGAACAGGAGATTCAGCTTGAAGCGAATGAGGAGGAAGGTGAAGATATCCAGGGAGATCTCTACTCTTACCTCAGCGATGATAACGACTAACTGGAGGACGATGCCATGGATTTCCACTCTGATGATGATGATTCCGCCTTCATTGATGATGATTAGACACACCTGAGCACTACCGTAGGAATGAGTTGTACCCGGTCCCACTGTATCGTAGGTTCACAGAATGGTTCTTAAAACATCTATTTTCTATTTGTGTTGTGGTGTGTGTTTGTATTGTGTGCTTTTAATGAATGAATGAGAGGAAGTTGTTAGTTTGCAAAACCTGAGTCAAACTCAAAGTTTAAAGCTTTTGAAACAAAACCATGAACCTTAGAGATTTCCCTCTTATCTCATTATCTATCTCAATCTTCAGATGACTCGTGGAAATCCCGGAGGAAGCACTTCATCTCAGGACCCGATGCTGCAGATTCTTCAAATGGTAGTTTCTGACCGTGAAGCTAGTAGAGCCGAACTTCAAGCCAACCTAGCCACTCTTCAATAGATAGCTCAGATGGCCCACAATAATCAAGGTCACGGAAACTAGGATCACCATGGATCCAAGCTCAAGAACTTTCAGAATACCAACCCACCTATATTTAGTAAGACTGAGGATCCCTTAGATGCTAATGACTGGCTGCAAACCATGGAGAACAATATGGAGGTCGCAGGAGTTGAAGCCAATGAAAAGTATTGTTTGCCACCCATTCTCTGGCAGGAGATGCAAGAGCCTGGTGGAATATCACATGTACCATGAACGAAGGTCAGATGATGACTTGGGAAGCATTCAAGATCAAGTTCAGCTGCACCCATGTGCCCAAAGGTTTAGTCACTAGGATGAGGGATGAGTTCAGGTAATTGAAGCAAGGGAGAATGACTGTGGTGGAATACCGTGAAAAATTCTAATCCTTGGCTAGGTATGCCCCTGATGAGATTAGCACCAAAGCAAAGAAGCAGGAAAGGTTCCTAAATGGATTACATGATGATTTGTAGACTGTGTTAATCAACATCCGTTTTGCGGATCTAGAAGAACTAGTGGACTCTGCTATCCAGTTGGAAGGGAAGATCAACCAAGCCAATGACAACCGCAAGCGTCGCATGATGCACTATCCTAGAGCCCATCATACCCAGAAGTATCGCCCCAACCCATCTATAGGATATGCCCGAAGAAACAACAGACCCCCTATGTCCCGTCCAAACTATCCCAATCGTAGCGGAGGAAACTTGAAGTCTGGAGGAAACCACAACAACAACCCCGTCAACTCCAATAACTTCAACCCTGCACCGCCCAAGTCCAACAACAACAACACCAACAACAACAACAACAATACTGCCCCAAGGACTGGAAGCAATGATGTGCCTGTTGTAGGAAAAGACAAGTCCCTGATTACTTGCTTTGAATGCGGAGTCAAGGGTCACTACTCCAACGAGTGCCCCAAGAAGCTTACAGTAACCACCAATTTGAATGCACCCGCTCAGCAACAACGCCATATTCAGCCGGGAAGGAGATTTGGCCCAGGGAACTCGCTCAACCGCAACGGCCGCCTGTTCCACATGACTGCAAAAGAAGCCCAGGAAGCGCCAGATGTCATGCTGGGTATGTTTTCTGTTAACTCAGTACTTGCAAGAGTGTTGTTTGATTCTGGAGCATCGCACTCGTTTGTTACAAAAGAATTTGCATGCACTAGTAAGATTCAACCAACAAAATTGAAGCATGTTATGATAGTTCAAATCCCTGGTTCAACCACCAAAGCTAGAAAAAATTGCAAGGATGTACCTATCAGAATCCATGGAATAGATTTTTATGCTAATCTAATAGTACTTGGAACCAAAGGTTTGGAAGTAGTACTAGGAATGGATTGGATGTCGAAACATAAAGGATTAATCGACTGTGCCAAGAAAGCCATAACCATGACCAGTAGCACTGGAGTATCAGTAAAGCATGTATCTGAGACGCTGCCCTGTCAATTCAAATGCAACAAGGGTCTAGCCCAACCAACCCTAGACCAAGTTAGAGTAGTCTGTGAATACCCCGACGTGTTCCCAAATAAATTGCCTGCTATGCCACCAGATCGGGATATCGAGTTCATCATTGAACTAGTTCCTAGAATTGGACCCATAGCTCAGAGACCTTATAGTATTAACCATCTGAATTTGTGGAGCTGAAGAAACAACTCGATGCTATGTCGGACAAAGGTATGATTCAACCAAGCGCGTCGCCATGGAGATCGCCTGTTTTGTTTGTGAATAAGAAGGATGGAGGTAACCGTTTGTGCACGGATTACAGGAAGCTGAATGATGTCACCATCAAAAACAAGTACCCACTGCCAAAGATAGAAAATCTTATTCTCATGAATAAGATTTTTATGAACTTCCTAGATAAGTTGGTCATTGTTTTTATCGATGATATTCTGATCTATTCCAAGTCAGAAGAAGACCATGAGCTACACCTAAGAACCATCCTTGAAACCCTTAGAGAACATCAGTTGTATGCCAAGTTTAGCAAATGTGAGTTCTGGTTAAAGGAAGTAGGATTCCTAGGACATATTGTATTGGGAGGAGGAGTCATTGTCGATCCCGCCAAGATCAAAGATGTTGAAGAATGGAAAGCCCCAACCACTCAAACCCAAGTCCATGCATTTCTCGGATTAGCGGGATATTACCGCAAGTTTGTTGAAGGATTTTCGAGCATCGCCAAACAGATGACCCAGTTATTGAAGAAAGATCAGAAGTTTGAATGGACGGACAAATGTGAAGCAAGTTTTCAAGAGCTCGAGAAGAGATTGATTTCAGCCCCAATTCTGATTATGCCGGATATCAAGAAGCATTTTGATGTGTATTGTGATGCATCCAAGATTGGTCTCAGATGTGTGTTAATGCAAGAAGGCAATGTCATAACATATCTGTCTAGACAACCGAAGCAACATGAGCAAAACTACCCTACCCATGACTTAGAACTAGCAACCGTAGTTTTAGCTTTGAAGACATGGCGTCATTACCTTATGGGTAACTGTTGTGAGATTTATTCGGATCACAAGAGTCTGAAGTATATTTTCACCCAGAAGGAGCTAAATACGAGGCAAAGGAGATGGATAGAGTTAATCAAGGATTATGACCTTGACATTCACTATCACCCCGGCAAATCCAATGTGGTAGCAGATGCTCTTAGCAGATTGCCGTGTAGATTAAACACCATGATTAAAGAAGCCTAGCCAAGTTTGCATGAAGAGTTGGAGCAGTTTAGAACAGAGCTAGTTAGCAAAGGATTTTTAGCTAGCATAGAACTTCAACCCACTTTGATCAGTCAGATCAAGGAAGCCTAGAAAGAAATGCAAGTATCGACAGAATCAAGCGTCGTATCGGTACAGGGAAGGTACCCGGATTCACCGAACATGAAGAAGGAGTTTTGTGGTACAAAGGACGTATCTGTGTACCAGCAGATTCCGAGTTGCAACAAGTTATCATGCAAGAAGCTCATGATACTCTCTATTCTAGCCATCCCGGAGGAATGAAGATGTATCAGGATTTGAAGGAGCAATTTTGGTGGCACAAGATGAAGAGAGAATTCGGAAGATACATAGCCAAGTGTGATATCTATCATAGAGTCAAAGCAAAACATCAGCGACCCGCAGGACTTTTACAACCATTGCAGATTCCAGAATGGAAATGGGATTCTAACGAAATGGATTTTATCACCGGTTTGCCAACTTCTAGTAGGGGAAATGACTCTATTTGGGTCATAGTTGATAGCCTATCTAAGGTAGCCCATTTTATACCTGTCAAGACTACCTACCAGAGTTCGAAGCTAGCAGAGCTGTACATTGCTAGAATCATCAGTTTGCATGGAACCTCTAAGACCATGGTATCAGATCGACGAACCCAGTTTACCTCAAGATTTTGGCAGAATGTCCAAGAAGGATTAGGAACCAAGCTGAATTTCAGCACAACTTATCACCCACAGACCGATGGACAAACTGAAAGAGTCAACCAAATCTTAGAAGATATGTTGATAGCTTGTGTGCTAGAATATGGATCAGAATGGGAAGATTGTCTACCTTTCGGAGAATTCTCATACAACAATAGTTATAAATCTAGTTTGCAAATGGCCCCATTTGAATTTCTGTATGGAAGGAAGTGTCGTACCCCCTTTAATTGGTCGCAAGTAGGAGAGATTCAGATCTTCGGACCCGACATCCTACGAGAAGCCGAAGAGAAGGTTCACAAAGTCCGGGAACACCTCAAGACCGCCCAATCCAGACAAAAGAGTTATGCTGACAAAAGACATCGAGACCTGACCTTTAATGTCGGAGATTTTGTGTATCTCAAAGTATCACCCTTGAAAGGAATGCAGCATTTTCGTATGAAAGGAAAGTTAGCCCCCAGATATATTGGACCCTTCAAGATTTTGAATCACCGAGGAGAAGTATCATATCAACTGGAACTGCCGGAGGAGATGTCATCCATACATGATGTGTTCCATATCTCGTTACTTCGCAAATGCCTAGAAGTTCCGGAGAAGACTGAAGTGTTCAAGAACATCGATCGCCAAGCCATAGATATCAACCAGGATCTAACTTATCGTGAAGGGTTCCATTCATATTTTGGAAGAAGCCTTCAGAACCACCAGGACCTGGAGTATCAAGTTTCTAAAGATCCAGTGGAGCAACCATACTGAAGAAGAAGCTACTTGGGAGCGAGAAGATTGCATTAGGACTAAGTTTCTAAATCTCTTTAGTTCCTTGTTTTTTCTTAAATCTCGGGACGAGATTTTGTTTAAGGAGGGAAGGTTCGTAACACCCAAAAAATATTAATCAAGATTATCAAGTTCAAATCACCTAAGTTTAGGGTTAACAAAACAATTTATTAAGAAATTTAATATGAGTGTATGTGTGATTTGCATTAGTGTATGAATGGGTGCAATTGCCATGTTTGATTGCTAAAAATGATAAGGAATGGTTTAAAGATCAATACTACATCATCTAGGCCAATTACAAACAAAATCAAAAGAAAAGAAAATCAAATATGAATCATATGATCAAATGGCCATTTTGACCAAAATTAACCACTAGACCACTTTGAGTGTTCCTAGTAAAGAATTTCTAATAGAAATTTTCCCAATTCTTTTCACCCCTTGCTAGACTAATTAAAAGTGAACCCAAGCCCACTTTACAAACTCATAGAAACTATTTTAAAATCTATTTAAAGGACAATTCAAAATTGAATCAAGTGTATCTACTAAGATCACCATTTTGCAAAAACCACTCAAATCAATTCACCTTGACTTTTCCAAGAAACCATAGACACTCAAGCAAGTGCTCAGAACACTCACCAAAGTTCATTCAAAAATTTCAAATTTGAATTCAAGCGGCCATTTGGTCAAGCACCTGGCAGACACAGATAAACCCTGTCCTAACTTCCACTATTTTGAGCAGTGATCACTCACTCATTTGTCCCCTCTTCACTCCCCTGGTCTCCCAAACACACAGCAGTGCAGGACATGCATCCCCCTTTGCCGTTGCGCCAGTGTAGCATCGCCCGAAGCTCACCGCGCCGGCCGACCAAGAACCCCTCACCACAGCCCGTGCCGCCCTCATCCATGATGTCCAAGAGACAGGCCACCATCCACCGGCACCCCTTGTCTATCCCTCAACCGCAGGCAATCCGTGGACCACCTGAAAACCGCCGCGCCCATTTCTCTGCTGCCATGCCGAGAGCGCGCCAGAGCACCATAGTCGACCAGCGCACACACGCCGTGCCTTGCCCTCTCCGTGCATGACCGCACTCGCCATGACCCTAGCTACTCCCCAGACATGCCCGTTCGCCGCCGTGTGGACCGTAGCCACTATGTGCCGTCTCGAACATCGTCGCTCCCGCGCAGAGCACCGATCGTTTCTGGCCAATCTCGACCGCCCCTTGCTGCACCATTAAGCGTGTGACGACCGCCATGAAGCACCACGTCGAACCCTACCCCCAGCCACGCCGATAACTCGTTGTACCGCCGTTGCCGGAGGAGCCAGACCATGCCGCAATGTCCCCATCGCCGTTGTATAAATAGAGGCCACCCAGCCTCAATTCGACACACCATTCCACTCTCCACTCTTCACAGAACCTCCCACACCTCTCCCTAGAGCAAGGCGGGCACCACATCACCGGAATTTCACCGGAGCCCGTCGCTGCAGAGGAAAAGAGGAACCGGAGCTAGGAGCCGCCCCAGGAGCCGCCGCGACCACCATTCGAACCACCGTCGTCTACAACATCGTTCGCCCCCATCACTGACCCTAGTTGGAGCCCTGGTAAGCCCCCACGTACCCCCACCGTCAAGTTAGGGTTCTTTTCTTGCCGGAGCTGTTCACCGGAGACGGCGAACCATAGCCGTAGATCCTAGTCTAATCGCATGACCCAGATTGAAACATACCGTTTCGAGGTAAATGAGCCACTGACTAGAGGGACCTCCCTATCAGCAGCCCGCTGCACCAGCACAGTGCAACTAGGCCGGCCCATTTACTTTCCCGCGCAAGCCTGTCAATTCAAATAGACTTTTTCTATTTTAATTAAAACTAGATTCTGCCAGTAGATTCAGAAATCAATTCAAAGAGATTCACTGGACTAAATTGCATGATTCCAATTTTGTTAGAAAGATACTCAAATTATATATCCAAGCCTGTTGGATTCAAACCATTTTAAATTATAGATAACCTATAGTAAAAATAACAAGACAGAGACTTTTCCAACTTCAAACATTTTTCAAAAATCAACCATAAATGCTTTTGAGTTGATTCCAACTGTCAAAAATTACATTTAACAAGATTTATCTGAATATGTAAAAATAATTAGGTTTAAATGCACTGATCTTGGACTAGAACCAAAAGAATGCTATATAGGTATTTCTAGTCACTTTAATTTTATTAAATAGTAATTTTAAACTTTATAAAATATGACCACCACTTTAAATCACATTCCCAAGTATTAGAATATGTGGTGATGACATATGTCAACGTGATCCCATATTTTAATTGGAGAATATTAAATCTTAAGTATTTTCAATGAGTAGAAATTACTTTTCTAAAATAAGATAAATAAGACTAGGTCTTTATTTCATGTGATGATTGTGATGATAGTAGATCATCTAGTGTGAACCTTAGTTTGCTAAATAGAAATAGTTAAGTATTGTTTAGTGATTGTGTACCCCGTATTCATTTATAGACGCTAGTACCGACCCGGGAGACTAGGAGGAGGAGTACTACTAAGAAGAAGAAAACTTCAACCACTACACTACTCAAGGCAAGCCATCACTAATTGCAAGCTAGAACTATGCAAGTTAAAACTTTCATATTCATAACCTATGCAATATGCATTAGGTATGCTTTGCTTATGCAACCTTGATTATACCAATCTCAAGTTTTACTTGCAAGCTTTATTCTTTTACTTTTACCAAAGTTATTTACCTTTAGTTAGTGATTTGTGAGTATTAGAAAAATAGGATAGATACCATAAAGAGTATAAAACTAGGCCTAACTAGTTATACTTAGATGTCATCAAAAGGCATAAAACTAGAGTTGGATAGTTACACTTGAGTAGCACCCCTCATTAGTGAATACCCTCAACTTTAGTGGCTAGTGCTAAGCATAAAAGTTGATTACTTTAGATGGGAATACTTGGTGAAAATGATTATGAAAACCTTGGAATGATGATTCATTCTATTGAGATGTTTTGACATGTATTGAGAAACAAAATGATTGATGATGAAAATGTTGAGGCATGAGCCTTGTCCCTTTATAAAAACTGATGGTTGGGTTCGGATGCGATACAATTCCAATTTTACCATACAACCACAATACCAGAATTGGGTAGGGCTTAGCTGGAAGTTTATATGCCCTAGTATGGGTTCCCTCGCGGAAGAGGTTGAGCTGACGCTACCTCGTGATGAATGTCCACCTATGAAGTGCCCAGGATGGCAGATGGCCATGGCTGGGAGGCCAAGATCATACGGGAAGTGCCTATACTAGAGTGTGTAATTGAAAGGTTATGATTGACTATCCGCATACTAAATATGATGATTCAGGGTTATCCCTGACGGATGTATCGAATTTTGTGGTGAAAGTGTACCACCTCTGCAGAGTGTCAAACTATTCAAATAGCCGCGTCCGCGGTCATGGATAGTTGGAGTGGCCATACTGTTCCGTTGTCAGATGTTTTCAAAATGACTTGTGAATTGAACTATGACTTTGACTTGACCACAACAGGATTGTGGACATGAAAACTAGGTTCCCACTTAAGTGATGTAGAACATTAAATTAGTTTTCTTTACTTCTAAACTCAGTATGAGATAAACCTGCCTTTTTGCAAATAAACCTAGAGCTTAAGATTCCTACTAGAACTACCTTACTTGTTAGTGATAGTTTGCGAGTACTCATGGCTTTGTCCCTGGCTATTCCCATGGCCAGACTATAAGGAGGACTACCAGGATGATGGACAGCAGGAGGTCTATGACAACTAGGATCGTCTCCCATCGTCAACCTGTGACTCTAAAGATGGAGCCCCTACTATGTTTATTTTCCACTACTTGATTTGTATTCAGACTGGATCATGAGATCCTTTATTTGTAAGACCTTTATTATGGTTTGTAATGGATGACATACTATGGTACCAATTCTGTTATGTCTCGCAAAAATGGTAATCCTGGGATTGCGAGGTATGGCATAATAGGCATCTGGGATTAAAAATCCGGGTGTTGACACTGTATTACTAGCCGACATAGAGCATGATTCGCTTAGAGTCACCCAATACACAGAAACCAAAGTGCAAGAAGCCCGGAAAAATGATGTTGGTCTGCTGAAAGAAGCGATGGAATTGGCATTGTCTAGATCTGCCATTTAGCAGCAAAATCTCTGATGCTACCATAGCCGGAAAGTGAACCCCCGAGTCTTCCGGGAAGGAGATCTGGTACTTCGGTTGGTGCATCACACTACCGGCATGCATAAGTTATATCCCCCATGGGAAGGGCCATTCATTATAAGCAAAGCACTGCACAATGACGCCTATTACCTCATTGATGCATAGCCACAGGAGAAGAACAAGGCGGACAAGTCCGGCAAGGAATCCAAGCAACCATGGAATATAGCTCTACTTCGCCCATTTTACACTTAGCTAAAAGTGTATCTATCTTGAACTCTCATATGTCGCCCTGTATGTCGACAATGAGGTGATTAATGAAACTTCGGCACCCCGAGCAGAAACTTGGGGACTACCTTAATAATAATTGTCATTTTTTGTATTTACCTTTTTATATGTCGGCTGGCTTACATTACTTAGACCTTAGCTGGATTAGTAATGTGTCGGCACCAAAAGATAACTCTTCGACTTGCTGTTGTCCAACAAGAATTGGCTTCATGGCAAGCAAGAGAAGAAGTTTGGAACTGCTAAGCACATGAAAAACGACTAAGGAAAGGAACATAATCGAGCCGACATTTGTTTTTCAGACTAACCCCTTTATTTACTTTCACTTTGTTGTGTTGAATTATTTTGAGCTAATCCTAAAGTTTCAAGTATTGTTAAGTCAATTTTTTGAACCTCTGGCTCGTAAGTCAAACGCCGAATCAAGGTAGATGCGAGCCAAGTCATTGAATTGGGAGAACAAGAAAATGAAACTCGGGGACTTCACCCAAGTTAATCCAACATAAAACTTAAGATGTAGCAAAATAACACGTTGTTTTATACATCTGCACCCGACATACTAGGGATTTAACAAATTTCGTAGTTTTTTGCTCAAGGAGCCGCAGTAGCCGAACTATCGCCAGCAGGTGGAGGCAAGTTGTCCTCAGCGCTGGGAGCCTCGGCTTCAGCTTCATCGTCCGGATTAGCTTCGACATCCTCGGCATCCTCGGTAGCATCTCCTTCAATGTCTTGATTGTTGATGACTTCGAGGAAGCTCAGCCCCTCGTTCCATTCATGCAAATGGGCATATTGGATAAGGTCATAGGCATCAGCTTTGCGCTGGGCGATCCAGGCCGGATCATTTGTCCACCTGGATCTAGTGCGCAGGCGACCGAGTACTTCCAAGTCAACGGATTCATACTAGGATAACACAAAGGACAGTGCCGTATCAGCTCCAGCGCGGGCAGCAGATTCTCGCCATAGGCTGAGTTGAGTGCTGGTCTCTTGAAGTTTCTCAATCAACTGGGCAACTCCCTTTGGATCAGCTTCGCCAGGCCATAGAGTATGGAAAGCATGGACGGCGGTCCGGAGGAGACCCATCTCGAAGACCTTCATTGGTTCGATGTAGCCTGCAAGGCCAGCCAAGGACTCATCAATAGTTATTTCTTCCGAGATAGGTCCGGCTTCAGCCCTCTTCCCCCGGATTTTGCTGATAGCAACGTCGGAGCGGGCCTTGGACTAGGGGAAATCCTCTAGAGACACAAACAAGAGCAACTCAGAAAATGCAAAGAGCAGAGTAACCTCGGCAGAGTGAAGCAAACTCGGAACAAAATAAACTTACTGGCTATAAGGCCTTGGATCCGTGTCAATTGGGCCAGCCAATTTTCTTGGTTTTTTCGGAGTCCCTCAATAGCGGTATTCAGAGATTCAACCTTGGATTTGACTTCTTGGAGGAGTCCTTTGCCCTTATCAAGCTGGCCCGTGAGCTGAACCTTGGCATCAAAGAACGCTTGATCCAATTTTTCAAGCTCGGTCTTGTCTAGCTGTTGAAGCTTCTCATTCTCGGAGCGAAGCCGAAGGATCTCGTTATCCTTCTCCTTTAGTTGGGCCTGATGTTGCCCTGCTTGTTCAAGAAAGTGGAGCATCATGTCAGGAAAAGGCACGTTGTCCTGAAGAGACACTGCAACAATTTTTTGAAAAAAGGACAACAGATAAGGAGAGAAGGAAAATTACCTTTCATCTTGGTCAGCTTCTTCCTCAGCGCCTTGTTTTCAGCTTCCACATTGGCTGCAAAAAATCCGAGTCAAAAGTTAAATCGGCAAGCTCGAGATGAAGAGAAGCAAAATGTGGGAAAGTATGAAAGAGAGAACTTTACCTTTCTTCTCCGCCTCAGGTAGTAGGGCCTTATATTTTGCGCTAAGATCTTTGTGGGAGTCCAAAAGCTGCTGAAACTCAATGGTCCGGCGGTTGGTGGTGATTTAAAAAGGAAAGTGTTGGCTCATGTATCATAAGGAATATTTGAATTTAGTCAGAACCAAGTCAAGTGGAACTTAACCCGGCTCTAGGTGAGTGATTATTCGAAGTTACTCAAGATCCGAGTCAAGTGGAACTTAACCCGACTCTAGGTGAGGGAATATTCGAAGTTACTCAAGACCCGGGCCAAGTGGAACTTAACCCGACTCTAGGTGACTGAATATTCGAAGTTACTCAAGACCTAGGCCAAGTGGACTTAACCTGGCTCTAGGTGAGTGAATATTCGAAGTTAATCAGATCTGAGTCAAGTGGAACTTAACCTGGCTCTAGGTGAGTGAATATTCAAAGTTACTCAAGATCCGAGTCAAGTGGAACTTAACCCAGCTCTAGGTGAGTGAATATTCGAAGTTACTCAAGACCCGGGCCAAGTGGAACTTAACCTAGCTCTAGGTGAGTGAATATTTGAAGTTAATTAGATCTGGGCCAAGTGGAACTTAACCCAGCTCTAGGTGAGTGAATATTTGAAGTTAATCAGATCCGAGTCAAGTGGAACTTAACCCGACTCTAGGTGAGTGAATATTCTAAGTTAGTTAGACCCAGGCAAAGTGAAACTTAACCCGGCTCTAGGTGAGTGAATATTCGAAGATAGCTAGATTCAAGTCAAGTGGAACTTAACACGGCTCTAGGTGATTGAAAGCTTGAAACTACTAAGGAATTTAACACAAATAAAATACTTCGGATTTGAGCATCCAGCCGAGTAACGCATTACCCCACCGGAGGCTCGGGGACTGGAGGATATATCTACAACTACTTGTCCATATGTAAAGGCATGGCGGAAGGATTTACCTCCATCATCCTGCTGGCAAGGCCAATGGCTTTGGCGGTTGTGTTCATCTGTGCGCCAATCGCGGCAGGACTAAACTTTGATGAATTGCTAGAGTTGACATCGACATATTCAGCATTGTTCTAGTTGTCTGCATACTCAGTGGGTGAGTCGTAGCTCTCCCTGCTGAGAGTTCGAGCCACGACCAAGACCTTGGCGTGAGCAGCTTTTCGGGCAATTTGAGCTGCGGCTGGGCTGGTGTGCAGAGCAAGCTATTTATCAGCAGCAGAGCCAGAAGCAGCACCGCCTTGTTGCATCATGGATGCAAGGTTGCACTGCCAAGACCCGGCTGTTGATCCTTTGGGCGTGGTCTTGGTTGCCTCGGAAGCCTTATAGCCCTTGGTAGCATCGACAGCTTTCTTGGCCTTGGTGGCTGACTTGGATTGTTGCGGCAAAGATGTAGTTTGGTCTCTAGTCACCGAAGATGGCGCAGGAGGCTTGGTCCGAGGGTTCTGCCAAAATATGGATTTGGCCAAAGATGTTGGTGCGAAAGATGTAGCCTCGGGCTGATCCGAGTTTGGTCATCTCGCCAAGTCTGGGGAGACTGAGACGAGGCAGGAGGAACTTGAGGAGAAGAACTTGGAGCTGGAGCTAGAGCTGGTTGGGGTTGAACTTGGGTCGGTGTCAGGATCACCGGCACCTTGGTAAGAACTTTCTCGACGCTGATGTTGATGGCACCACCATCAACTTGTTTTTAAGCTGAAGAGGAACTAGGTTGATCCGGCATAGCCACATCCTTGGAAGCACCACCACCCTCTGTGTCGTTGTTGCCCTCCTCTTGCCAAGGTGGGCTAAGATTCAGCGCAGCCGTAGAGCCCTCCTAGATGGGGCTCAGGGGACAAGCATCATCACAGCAAGGTGAAGGTGGATCACCTTGGATAGGTGAGGCTATGCTCGAGCTGCTCTGGGAGATGTCCTTGGGGGCCCTGCCGAGTAAGACAGGAAACGAACCTTAGGTTAGAATAGAAAGAGAGAAACAAGAAATACACGTAAAGGGAGATAAGCTAACTGAAGAACAAGGAAAGAAAGAAGAGCTTACTCGGATGCGGTAGGTGGTTCCTTGGGCTTCAGGGATTACTGAACGGTGGCCTTAGTCGAAGGTTTGCTGGCGGCCTTATTGCCGGATTTCTTCTGTCTTTTCCCAGTCCTGGGTGGCTCGGATGAAGGAGCCGAAGTAGCAGCCCGTTTCTTCACCGAGGTTGGTGCTAGCTCGCCCACAGCAAGAGGAGGATCGGTGTGGACCTGACCAGCCGGGTTAGCTAGAGTTAGGTTAACCAGAAAAGCATATGAGATAGGCACATGATCATATACCTCCAAGATCTCAATATCGTCATCTTCATCGTCATCCGACCAATCCCTTAAGACGGAAGCCTTACTAGAAGGTCGGCAGGAGGTAGGGTCCAGAACAGCCAACAAGTCCTCGGAATCCGACTCCTCCATATCCGAGGTATCGTGGTGCTTCCCCCACTTGAGGGATGGGTCCGCGCCGTCCTCAATTGTCTGCTGAAGAAAGGTCTAAAAAGAACAAAGCAAAAGGTCATATAACTGACACTAACCGACATAAGATGTAACTCGGAAAGCGGGTTGGATAAGAGATGTACCATGGGAGCAGGCCTATCTCGGCTGAAGTGCTCAAACCCCCACCCCCAATCTTCAGTCATTTCCGAGGTTATCTTGAAAATAGCCTTAACCTGGCGGAAGATCTGAGCATCGGAGAGCTCGAATGATGAAGTTTGGTTTGCGTCGAGATGCCCGCTCATATGGCAAAGCTTGTGCATATGATGCTGTAGCGGGGACATTCGGCAACAGATGAAAGTGATCATTATATCTTTGCCAGACATCCCCAACAGATTCAGCTCCTTAATGTGTTTCTCCACCAACAAAACCAAGGTGACATACTTCCTCGGGATCCGGCCCCATTTGGTCCTGTTAGGGACACCGAGAGAGAAATGAGGCAGTCGAATCTTGTTCTCCGAGGTATCGTTCTTCACGTAGAAGAACGTCTTGGCCCTTCCCGTGCAAGACTCCAAGCCGGTAACTCAAGGAAAGATAGACCCTTTCTGAGGTGAGATGGAAGCTTCCCCGCACTGGGTCAAAGATTTGTCGGCGGGGTGAAGGTCCTTACCCGGAACAACATTGGCCCCAAAGCCACAGGCCGAGGTACCCCTCAACCCCAGAAGCAAAAGCAGAGAGAGAGGTGATGGCGTTAGCCAGAATATGGTGGGGTTGAAGAGCGAAGGTAGTAAAGAATTCATGGAAAAAGTCGCTGATGGGTAGGCCAAATCCACGCTGGAAATGGGAGAGGAAAACAACAAACTCACCCAGATTGGGAGATGGAACAACCTCTTCGCAGGGGAGTCGACAACTAACCCTGGCGGCGATGCGACGGGACCGGATCAGCCAGTCAATGTCATCCTGGCAGACCTAGGAACCGGCCCAGGCACCACACTCATGGTAGGCACCGCCCTCTTCGTGCTCTTCAACAGCAGCAACCTCCTGAGGCATCTCCAAATCTTTGCCCTCGCAAATCCAATCTGAAGCGAGGGAGAGAGATCTTGACCGGCACGACCTCGTGGCGGCTATGAGCAGTAGAGCAGCGACAGAGCAAACAAGAACGGAGAGCGGCAGCAGCGACGCTAGCACTAAGAGGAGGCATCGGTAGTGGCGGCGATGGTGATGCAACAAGAAGGAAGAAGAACGGCCATAGGGAGGGGGCGAGCGGGGAAATGGCTAAGGGGATGCCCACACTCCCCTATTTAACCACACCCCTAGTGGGGTAGTGGGATCACAGCGCGCAGCGGGCCACACGATGTGGCCGTGTACTTCGCCGAATCAGCCAATCAACAGCAGGCCACAGGAAGGGCTACACCGCGCAGCAGATCCTATGACATGATGTGGCGCTGCAGTTATCGAAGAGGCGCCCACGATGTGACGTTGGCACAGTAATCCCTGACAACATGCACAGTAACTGGTGCAAGCCTTTAAAATGAGGAAAAGTAATGATTACCCTCCACGTAGGACATGGGGAAGCGTACACGAGAAGGAAGGAATCTAAGTGGGTAACCCGGACATAAGAGTATAACCCGGCCAACAAGGAATAACTCGGAACGAGCCAAGGGAAGTCCAAGGTGACATCAAGTCACTAAAGTAAGCTTGCCAACATAAGAGTAACTCGGCAAGAGGAACAAAGAACTTAGTGGGATGAACCTGTTGTGGCCTTATCAGCTGAAGTTCCTAAGACCACACCAACTTCGGGGACTAATATTGGGGGATAACCCCGGGTAGGGCAAAGTTGGGGTTTAATGGAAATGTTAGCCGAGGTACGGAAAGGTCAAAGCGAGAGCTGGCCGAGTTACCTCAAGGCAAGCCGACTTACGGCTAACCAGGCCCAGACAACATTCACCCAACGTTACCTCGGCCGACATAGATTGTATGTCGGCGTCATCTATGTTACTTGTATGCGGGTACCCCAGAGCTGAGTTAACTAGGCAGGATCCGGGTTACCACTTGGCTTACAAGGGAAGGAAGGCATCTTCCATGGTCAAAGCTTTTCTCTCTCCACTGTAGCGTGAGCGCAAAGGACGGAGATGAGGACCAGCGAGTACGGGCCGACAAAGGTGACGTTGCCTTTGTCAGGTGACACCGCATCGCAGAGGGGCTCAGAGAGGCTTACACCATGAGTCCTGAGTGTCTTACGGACGGAAAAAGAGGAGCACCGCTTTGCTATTTCGGGAGAGGCATAGTCGAGGAATATGCCCTCCACGTATGCCCTATCTTGTAGCCTATCCTCCCCTATATAAGGAGGGCCAGGATCTCCATAGAGAGGGTCAGCCATTTTTACCAAGGGAAAACCCTAGAGAGAGGTGTGGGCAGTAGAGAGGTTCTTCTTCCTCCTCCCCACGAACAACTTAAGGAGCATCTGTAAACACCATTGATAGAGAGAATAAAAGCATTTATGTGTGGAATCACCACACTATCCCTCCCTGGATACCTCTAGCGCACTTTGGACCCATCTTTAGCCTACCCATGGCATCTACCGTGCCACCACCATGACAGTAGGTGCCAATTTGCAGTGTTTGCTACACTTCTACCTTTTAAGCACAAATGTAATGAACATCTTTTAGCTGATTCTTCCTATGATTGCCTTATCTTGTGCACTTTGTCGAGGCATGTCGAGAGTGGCCAGCCCTAGGATCGGGCACCCTGATGCAAGCTGATAGAGAGAGAGCGAGAGTGGGACCCTGGGAGCGCCGTGATTCAGCCACCTCGGCTAGCAAGGGTCGCGAGACCGTCGCCCGAGCTTTTGGGGAGGGAAAGCCCTGGACTTTTGAGCATTTCTTAGCTTCTTTGGGGAACATGCTTCTATCTCACGGGCCTATCAGGGGGAGCTGCGAGGTTTCCACTGACCCTTGTTCTCTACGGAAGAGAGCTGGGGCTTTCCCGCTCGCTATGACCATCGGGAAGGGGTGGCTCTCCGAGCTGCCTCCCGTGATCTTTAAGGAAAAAGGGGGCTATCGTTGGCAGCCCCCTATGCATTGTGCTAATCCCTCGAGGGCGAATCGGTAGGTTCCACACTGGTCCTGGCCATCTAGGGGAGAACCCTCTCGAGCCTCCTATAGTCCTCTCGAGGAGGAGGCAGTAGGCCCATGCACATCCTAGAGGCTCTCGAAGGCGAGGTCGTCATAAGATCCTGCCCCCATAGGTTGCTATGCAGGTCTTTCTAGTAGCGGACCATAGGGTAGTACAAATGTGGTTGGACCCTCTCAGAAGGACTACAGGGGCGGCCGCCGAAGGGGAGTTCCCTCGTGAGCCACTCCATAACCCTCTCGAGGGGAGATCCGTGCGACAAAAACGTACCATTGTGACCCCACATACGTGGGATATGCGAGTTTATCAAACACCAGGGGCCTTGTCGTCGAAGCTTGTTCATATGTTCGGAGTCCGACGCTTTAGGTCCTGGCGTCAATTGGTAGTGGCCGCTTGGAGGGAGTACCATCATGATCCGTCCTATAAGCCTCTCGAGGAGAAGACCATAGGACAATGCTTATCCCATTGGCTTTCCGTGAAAGAGACCATAGGTGTAGCATGAGGTTTGGCCGCTGGAGCGGACTACCCTCACGAGCTGCCCCGTAAGCCTCCTGAGGAGAAGACCGTAGGACAGGTTGCGCTGCTGAGGTTCCTCGCGTGAGGGTTCTAAGCACCGGGAAACATGGGTGACTTATCTTCGAGATGGCTTTTAAGTTTAGAGCTTGAAACTTTAGGCCCTGGGTCGACGAGGAATGGCCCTTTCGAGCGCCAGGGACCGTGGGTGAGTTGACTTGTTGCCAAAGGCGTCCCCTTCGAGCTCTAGGGACAGTGGGTGAGGTGAATTGTTGCCAAAGCCGGTCTGTAAGTCAGAGCTCGACACTTTAGGCCCTGAGTCGATAGACGGTGGACCGGCGGTAAACACCATGGAGAAGGCCTCCGAGCAAAAACACACATGGCCGATTTCCCTACATGTGTCGCGAGAGGGTTCCAAGCACTAAGGACTGTGGGTGAGGTCACTTATTGCTGGATCTAGTCTGAAAGTTCAGAGCTCGACACTTTAGGCCCTAGGTTGTATCCCGAAGGTAGACACCGTGGAGAGGGCTATAGAGCAAAAACGTACACGGCCGAATATCCCTACATGTGTCGAACAAGGGTTCCAAGCACTAGGGACCGTGGGTGAGGTGAGTTATTGCCGGAGCTAGTCCGAAAGTTTAGAGCTTGACACTTTAGGCCCTGGGTTGTTGGGAGGTGGATCGGTGGTAGACATCATGCCTAGCCCCCCACTCGCGGGACACCTGTCAAGGAATCTCAACTGCACGTAGCTTCCGAAAACATTTTCTCGAAGGAAAAACAAATGGCAGAGTTGGCGCCAGGCGCAAAATCCAAAAAAGGGAAGTGCCAAATAGGTCCAACTTATTACAATGCCAATATGATCCTCATGGGGTCTTACAAGGAATAAGGCTGTCGAGGATGGGAGTTTAGAGCGTCACCTTCAAAAGGGTCAGGTAGTTGGTCACCCTGTGTGAGAGAGGGGGCTTGTAAGCCCTCCTGATGCCTAGCTCCCCTGGGCGTCCCTTAAGAGCCGTCGGGGAAGGAGTTGGGGTTCAATCCGCGATGGGTTCTATCCACTGGGAAGTTGGGAGTCCCCGCGTCTGCGTCACCCTCGCGAGCCTCGCTGACACTAACGAGAGCGAGGCGAGCCTGTCCCAAGGGCCTCCCATAGCTGTGGGTAGCGGCCGAGACGTGGCCCTCATGAGATGGGTACAATGCGGCGGCCGCCCTCTTCATTAGAGTGTTCTCCTGAGCCATCATCTGCTTCTTCTTCGAGGTACCCCCGATGTAATCGAGGGCGTCCATGTCCTCTGGGTAGGCAGCGGACGCAGTTTTGTAGGAGTGCTCAAGAGAGCGTAAGGCTTCCTTTTTGTCACACCGGATGGTGATGACCTCGCCATTGCCTCCCAGTATCTTGACAATGTCGTAAGGGTGGTGAGTGGTTGCCATGAGCTTGGCGAGGGTGGGGTAGCCCAAGATGACGTTGTAGGGGAGGCTGATGCGCGCCACGTCAAAGTCGATGAGCTCCGTTTGGTAGTTGTCGTGAGACTTGAATGTGACAGAGAGGCGCACCTTCCCGATGGGTATGGTAGTGCCGTTTGTGACCCTAGAGAATGGCATGGTTGACATGAGCCGGTTGTACATCACCTGCAGCTTGGCGAATGTCTCGGTGGAGATCACGTTCAGTCTAGCACCACCATCGATGAGCGTCTCGGCGACTGCAATGTTGTTGATGGTGGGAGTGCAGATCATGGGCAGATCTCAAATGGCCTTGGTGGAGACAGGGTGGTCCTCCGTGTAGAATGTGATGGGGCATTGCGACCACTTAAGCTCGGAGACAGGGTCTCGAGCCGAGCGGTGGTGACCTCATGAGTGAGCTGCTTGAAGTGCTTGTTGGACGCTAGGGCCTAGGAGCCGCCGAGGATGCATGCTATGGCGCCACTCAGCACCTGGTAGCCCCGGACGCTCCCTTCGACCTTCTAAGGGCACGGGGAAGCTGTTGCATGGTGTTGGCCTGATGCCTCGTGTGGGGTGTGCCTTGGCCACCGTGGTTGTTGTCCCAACACCCCCAGCCTCAATTGCCACAGTGGTTGCTCCCACGCTCACCTTCCCGTCTCCCTTTGCTCTAGCTATTGGGCTGGTCGCGAAGCTTCTTGAGCTCATAACAGTCGTCTGTGGGATGCCCATGCTTCTCGTGGAAGATGCAGTACGAGTGGTCGTCACGCTCCCTCTTGCTGCCAACCTCGCAAGGGCTCTTCCACTCGGGTTCGGTGGTGAGGACGGTGGTGGGATTCCGCTTGGGGTCCTTTCTCGTTCTCTTGGAGGCGCTCGAGGGCTTGGGAGTGCCTTGTGCCTTGGCAAGGCTGAACATCCACCCTGCCTCAGCCTCGTCTCACTTCTCCACCATGAAGAATAGCTCAGCAACCGTGATGAGGTTATCCCTATGAATTCCAATCTTTTCCCTCATGTGGACGTCCTTGACCCCCTCAGAGAAGGCGGTAATCACGTTGGAGTCCGAGATCTTGGGGATCCTGTTGTGGATCCGGTTGAACCTCTACAGGGTGATGAAGAGCGGGCAGAGGGCAAACCATGAGCCAATAGATTCCTAGTGGAGGTTCATCAGCCCGTTCAAGCTATGTCCTTGATGCTTAGTGGGAACCAGTTTGCCATGATGCAGTCATCGCCTCCCGCCGCCTCGATGCCCATGGTGTAGAGCTGCAGAAACTCGCAGTGATTTCTAGTTCCGTCCTAGCACAAAGGTATCTTGGGGCGGAACTTGTGCGGCCACACGACGCGTAGGAGCTCCCTGGTGAAGGCGAGGCATCCATTGCCTTGCACCTCCTTGGGTGGGATGGTTCTGTTGTCCTGTCGCGCAATCTCCTCAACGATGCAGTCCTCCCGCCAGCGAGGGGGCACGGCACCCTGAAGAGCAGCAGCCGGAGGAGGAGAGATGATCTCGTAGTTGTGGCCTAGACAGGATACATCGTCACCGATCTTGGGGGCCCGTCAGAGCCCCAGGACAGAGGCTGGCTGACAGCTCCTGACGCATTGTTCACGGTCTCAGCCCCTAGCCCCTAGAGGTAAGGGTGGCGATGTCGAGGAGCTCAATGAGCTGCTCACACCACTTCACATGTCCAGGCTCCGTCGGTGGGTGGTGGAGCATCTCGTGCACCATGCGCTTGGCGGTCTCTGGGATGGGCCTATCCGGCTGGCCACGGGAAGTCGTGGTGTGGGAGAGAAAGGTGTTACCGTGGGAGGAGAGGAGGAGCTCTCGCGACAGGTGGAAGGAGGAGCCCTTCTCGTCCTCCATCCATGAGGATGGCGCTGGTGATGTGTGTTGAGGGGAGGCTCTGTTTGAGCCCGGCTCGCCACGCGGCAGAGGGCATGCTCCGCCTGTGTCTTGGTGCGAGCCGACATGCCGACGGAGTTGGTGAAGGTCTTTGAAACATGTCTCAGCCCCCAACCTAGCGCGCCAAATGTTGGAGAAAGTGTCCCGCGTGGGAACAAGGGGTCCAACAAGCCATGAGTTCGAGAGGGGACTGAACATGCATTTCGAGCTTCTCGTTCGATGGCAGAGACGGCGGCACAGAAGCACGACATAGAGGTTGACACATTTTTTTTACCCAGGTTCGGGACCCTCGTGAGGAGGTAAAGCCCCTGCTCCTGCTTGGTTGTATTGCTCGCGGTGCTTCGCGAGGGTATAAAGGTGTGTCAATGCCTAGGGTTACAGATATCCTTATATAGGGGCGACAGGCCTCTCCTCCCAAACGTTGGGCGGGAAAGGTCTCCACAGTGGCGTCCTCGAAGAACCAGTCTACCAGGCTACTTTGTATGGACTCGGTTCACCACCTCGGGCTTTCCTCTGATCCTTCGCAAACAGGGGGTGCCTGACATTGTCCTTCACTACCCGACGCCTCCCTTGTGTCCTTTGCACCGAAATGACAAGGGACAACTTCTCTAGCTCTGGTGACGACCATGACGCCTCTGCACTAGAAGAGGTAGTCTGACTTCTCTTTACCGATGCGGTCCACCATGCCCTGGCCTTTTATGCAGGGTTTTGTCGTCCTCCTTCCTTTTGCCCCACGATTACGAACGTACCCTTGAGGCACGTTCTAAAGCATCTGAGGCCTGCTGGAGGACCCGGGCGAGCCGGCGCTCTACTGCAGTAGGTGGGAGGACTCGACCGAGTCCCCCTCTTGAGGCGACAACCTCATATTTCCCTCCCGAGATCATCCATCTCGTGCCTCCGCTTCTGGAGGGTGATGTGGCCTTGTCAGTTGGCCGTTGGCCACACGATCATGGTACCCCGAGTTCCAGGACTCCGACAAACGTCGATGCAATGAAGGGAAAGCTGACGGCATGCATAGATGGCCACCAGGAAGAAGACTAGACATTGATGACAACCCAAGATGGCTCCGTCTTCGAATCTTCAGCTAGGATAACCAGGAGGGCATAGCGAATCCAATCAGGTACTCAACTCGACAGGGACAGGCTTGTAGTGTCAGCTTAGTGGTGTTCTATGGTGGATTTTTGTGGAGAACAAAAGAGGAGGAAGTGAGAAGTGGCAGAGGTAGAGAGGAAGAGGAACTAGGGTTCCTATAGGGGGGATTTAAAGGAAAGTAGGGATCACGAGCATGATGTGGGGTGGTCAAGCACACGGCTGACATGCACGAGCGCTCAAGATCTTTGTGTTAGGGGAATGAGGAAAAGGACAGGAAAAGGGATTGATGGAGGGGTATGGGCTAGTTGGGCTGATTCGTTGGAGAGAAGGAAGTAGGTGGGCACTAGAGCTAGGCTGCTACGTCCTGGGCTTCTGCAGGCTTCACTCTTCTTTCTTTCTAAAACTTTTTTTAGCTTTTCTTTATTTTATTTACAAATTATTTTAAATCATTCGATTTTTTTGGTAGACTTCAAATAGGGAAGAAAAGTAACCATTTAAACCGAGATAAGAGGGAGTATAGTAATAGCAAGAGTGATGCCCACATAACTAGTTTGGTAATTTTACAAGATCAGAATAAATCAAGATAACATAATAGAGATGAAATATTTCGAAATGATATGTATTCTAAATAATTTGATCCTTCACATAGATCATGAAGAAAAGTTTTGATAGAACCAAAATAGAGAATATGATGGAGGTTAAAAAAACATGTGTGATAGTAAGCAAATGCACACATACAACACGACAAGATACAAATGCAATGCAACAAGACAACAATGCAACAAAGATGAACCATGCAAGGTGGTATGATGTTCATGATGATGCGTATGATGTAATGATGATGCAAAAAATAAAATAATGAGAAATTTCTAGTTTGCGTTTTTTCCTGGTATCCTAGAGCATCTATCGATTAGGCACCAATGGTTAAACGCACTACACCTAGCCAGAACTAGCGAGTCGACTGGAGTCGAATACCTGGTGGGCAACGACTAGAGCTCCTCCCTCGGACAACCAAAATGCGTTCTTCCTCCTCCTAGTGGACAAGGCGATCAAGGCCAACTTGCCCAGCGTCAAATCCCTCTCTCCATCATTACCGCGTATCCTCCTTGGACTCGGATCAACTGGTCGAACATCCTCCACATGTCTAGGACCACTAGCTCACATTTGCTCCTCCTCTCCTTCATGAGGCCTTTCCTTCACTCTGATGTTGATGAAAGCATGCTCACACTCTTGTTTGTCATCAACAATGCTCCAATAGCCCGCTCCTCTCCTTCAATGTGCAACCAGTGCCTCTGATCCCTAGCTCTACCCGGGATCACCCCCATGTCTATAAAAGGAGAACCCTGAGCCCCTTTCCAACTAAACCCGCTCTATAGCATAGCTCTCTCCTCTCAATAAAGCCCCAGGATGCGCTCTAGATCTCTCCAAGCTCTTCTTCCTCGGCCCCAACCCAGAGCTCTACGGTCAACACCTCAACATCGAGAGCATAATACAGATCCTCCCTAGCCTTTTCGTTTCTTCCCCTAGTTTCCCCTCTCCCTCATGAAGCTCAACACCCTCTCAATTTTGTTTAGGAACCTCCAGAACATGGTCTCCAATGAGCTCCACCACGGTTGTCATTCTCTGAATACCACTATCTTCAGGCCACTCCCATCATGGGAAATTGGTACCTTTCGATCAGTGACTCCATGATGAGTCCTCCTGTTTGTTCTGTAGCTCCCAGCGATGAGCCCACGACGTGCCAACAATGTAGCCTCCGTGATGGAGAGGACACTGTCATCCTGGATGGTCATTGTCGACATGGAGGCGACGTGGCTCCATCTTGATTATGCATCACCTACCGGACATCCATGTATTGGTTCATCGTTGAGGTATGTTAAGTGATTCGACCAGGACCGTCCATCTTTAATCCATCGGTAACAACTTCATTGAACTATTCTCTATCATTGACACACCTGTCCACCTGGCGGTTTGATCGCTGACACATGCCAGACTGAAGTTGCTATCCTGAGGACGTCTATTTCCTAGAACCAAAAGAGGACATGAATTCAAACTCAAGTGTCCACTATTTATGAAAACAACGAACAACTCTATCTCCAGCATAGTTCATACAAATGAGGTTATTCCTTTTTACCTAGTTCACAAATTCAATTTTCTATCCAATGGTACTAGGTCCATCAGGAGTAAATTACAGCGATAGATTGTTTTTTCTCAAACTGCTATTCACGTTGTCCCGATTCTTTTGGGCCATGGGCTGGAAGCCTAGGAGGACACGCAGCGACGTCACAACGAGCGCTGCTATCCTGTGAGGTGGGTCCCACTGCAGACCAGGGCGAAAGATTCCATACTAGGTGCGGATAATCGTGGTAACGTTGCGTTTTAAACCCTACATGGGTGCGTATTTTCGCAGACGGGGTGCCCTTGAAGAGCCGACGTGGCGATCTACTACCGTGAAACCCTACATGTGTACGTGTTTTCACGGACGCGGGGCCCATCGAGAGCTGACTTGGCTACATAGACTCCCAAAGGGCAGTCGTGTTACCTCGCACGTCACGGTTTGTCGCGACAATGGGCGCCATTCTAAGCTAGTGTGGCGTAGTGTAATCTCTACGTCAGCGTTTTCTCGCGGGCATATCACGGCCGCGTATGATGTTCAGAACCGACGTGGGTTCGTTAGCTACAGTCGTAAGAAGTTTGTCGCGAACATTGGGCTACGTGGCGACTAAGAACCAATACGGTTGCGTACGTTCACATCCCAGATAGGAGTTGCCAGCAGTAAGGATGGGCGGATGCGGATTCTCGCGTGCGACGGTAGAGTCGTGGATCCCGCCCACACGCCGCCTATAATCAGCTTGGCATCTATAGCCTATGGATGTGCACGCTTTGTCGTGGCGATTTCTACTATCGGTCCCGACCTCGTGTATGTAGCCTGCGGGTATACGTGATTTCTCGTGGCGGGATTTGGCGGTGGATACGATCTCGGACAAATCTGACTCTCGGATATGATAGCATATGCCCTACGGCGCGCGTCGTCCGGGTTCTGACTGTCCTCGCATATAGTTTCGTATATATGCTCGGCAACGTCGTTCTCTCTCCACAGACCATAAACATTGTCCACCTTCTGTCCTCTTCTACTGTCGTTGTGGGTGCACATTGGGCTGCCGTCAAGGATCGCCGGACGTGTGGGCATCGTATTCGTCCACCAAACTTGGTCGTCGTCTTATACAAACCGTCACAAGCAAACCTTGGGTCGCCGAACGTGTGGGCATCTTCTTCGTATTACGCGCTTGCTCTTCCACGCTTAGTCCAAGACCGTCGACCACAAACACGGTACCTTTTGGAAATTTCTTCCTCTTATACGGTATTTTGTATGCTTATGTTCTAATCTTTTGTTTGTTGTTTACGACCAATTTTTGCCTTTTCAGATGCCTCGCCAGTATGCTTTTTGGAAGTAGCCTCCTCGGTGCGCGGTACGTTTTTCTTTTCCTTACCTGTTGTATTCACTTCCTCGGATCACGCATTTTTCAGTGTCTGCATGCCTGTTTTTTCCTTAATTTTGTAGCTTTCAGCGGATGAGTTGACCATCCTTTTCGTTTTAGCTTCGACTAGGTAAGTATATTCTCCTCTTTATAGCTCATTTCTCGTAGTCTACATTATGGGCCATTTCGTAAACCGTGTCTCTTTTGCCTTTTTTGTAGATTTCTGCATAAGCTGGCACACGTCTCTCGATTGTCGCTGCTGTCGCTAACATATCTCATGCTGTCGCTTTGTCGTGTTTCCCGCACATTTTTCTACTATCTTTCCCGAGCATGGGAATGTTAGACAACCGTACCGCTTTTAATGATCTTCCTTTCTGTATTGTATGAATGTTAGAGTGCACTAGCGTTTTTCTCGATTTTTTACTCCAGGAGAAAAAGCTTTAGCAGAAAATCACTACAACATCTACCTACTGTGGCGTGGACATGCCATTTGTGAGTTTTGAAGGAAGGGATAACAAAGCAGTGGATGATGGAAATCTCTGCATGTTGGTGTCCTCCTGTTTCGTAGGCATGCCACCCTCAGTATAAGAAATGTGTTGACTAATAACTTTTTCTTAACAACCATGGTTTGTTTGGTCACAGATCTATGACCATTCTGAACCAAATGGTCGTCAGATATTTTGGAGGGTCGAAACCTTCAAGAATTATGACCAATTTTGTTAAGAAGGTCATAATTTCCTAATATAAAATGATCATAGATGGATAACACTGTTTTAGCGGCTTATATTTACCAGAATATGACCCATTTAGATGGTCATAATATATAATAACAATATATTTTATGTACAAAGTGGTGAGTGGACGGACACCTAGATAATTCGTCTATGTGTGCTATGGCGTGTCCATCTGCGTCGACCCTACACGTGAATCTTATATTATATACACATTATTATTATTTGTCTACTATAACCAATTTAGATCGTGTAACATCAAATGCCACTATAATTTGAGGTACAATCATGCTAACTGGATGGAAAACTAAGGAATTCACCTCCGTTTCAAGTTAATGTGCCAATTTAGACTACAAAATATCAATATACTTGTTTGTGGGACCCAACTCATGATGATGTCATCTTTTAAGGGAGAGGTTATTATTACAGGTCACTTAAACATGGGACCGACGTGTAAACTAAGCCCATGGCCCCTTCCTGTCCAAAGCGAATTTTTGGAGGGCCGCGATAAACCAGGCGTTAGCGCGACCCCTTTGCCTGGCCCCCAAATTATTTGGTGACCCGCTCAGTTGTAATCATCCTTTTGCCTCCACTCAGCGAAAACTAGCTATGATTGGCGCGGCGGCACACCGCTCCCTTGTCGTCGCCCATAGTTGTATATGGTGGTACAATGTAGGGTGGTGAATTGAGATAGGCACATCATGTTATTGTGTTCTTCTCAGGTAGACAGTCTATGTTTCATTGTTGTTGCTAGCTGGCTGCGAGCTTGCGTAATGTGTTGTCGGTGCGATGGAGTGGAGGTTTATGTATTATACACACATGTTGTATTTGTCTTTCGAGACCATTGCAATGTAAATAAAAGCTATCAAGTTTTGTATCAAACCTGTCATCGTCCATGAAGAACCATCCAGCAAGAAAGAGGGATTGGAGGTTAGATAGGTTCTAGTGACACTTGAAAGAATTACCAACAATTGAGATTGTTTATTAAATAATCAGTAAATATATTGCTAGTCATACCAGGTCAAAAACATGCTATCACAGAAGTTCTATTCTACATCAAGAAAGCAAGAAATGGAAATCAAAGAATAAGATGCCTAACCGCGCACACTGCCATTTGCTCATCCCTTTGTTTGACCCGGCGCTTCATCACACTAACACGGCCTCTCATTATAATACAAGTTGAGGAAATAATCTCACAAACCCGCCAGATACATTGATAACATTTCAATCCTTACAACATGTGAGCTAATTTCATATACAATTCTGCTATGCCCCTCTTGGAGCATAAGTTTTGTTCCAGCATTGATATCCCACAATGTCCAAGTCTTGTCAAAGCTAGTTGTACGAAGGTACTTTGCAGCAAGGCGATCCAGGTGACCATCGATATTCCATAATTTTGCAGTTTTATCAGTTGAGGCTATCGCTAAGCAGTTATCAACTGAAGGAAAGGCAATATCAGTTGCACATTCTTTCAGGGTTATATTATTTGTGGCTTGCTCCATACTTTGATGATCCCATTCCAGGAACTACAGAACCAAGAGAAATAAATAGTTATTTACTGAAAAATAAGCATGAATAAGAGAACACAAGTTCTCTTTCACATCAAAAATCAAGGAAAGGAAAATGTTGTTAGGTGTTGATAAACAACTAATTGCCCATGACATTGCTAACAAAGAGAATTGTGCATCTTATCTTTACTAACCTTAAAAAATCTGAGTGAGAAAGAACTGATTGCATCTTTTTAATTCCAATTAATATTTTTCAACTGAGCATCACTAGAGATGCAGTCTATGCTGCTAGTCAAATAGTTATGCATATTGCCAATATTTCAGTCCACCTAAAATGGGCTGAGTAACTGATATGCATGGACACCACCCTCCATTTAACAGAAAAGGAAGAAGATCTGGTCCGAACTTCATGGCAGTGCAATCACATTGAAAACTAAAATATCTATCTCTAATTATGCTAATCAGGAAAAAATGGCCATCTATTTAGTTCAGAATAAACACTATATACCCGTATTTTGTTGCAGTAGTGTCAAACTTATCCAATATGTCTACTGTATCTGGACTGACACCGTAAGAAAATGTGTTTAGGCAGTGATTTGGATTGTTTTCAGTTAAACAAAAAATCTCACCCAACTGGATTATATGCTCAACTGCAGCAGGCAATGGTTAAACGTCTCACCAACTGAACTCAAATAAGATTATAATGTCACAAGTTGAGAGTTACAAAGGTAGATTACATATTTAGTTGTTGTAGCTTAAATCCTACCAACAAACTTGTATGTATGCTAGATATCACATCAAGACCCACACTTTTGTACCATATAGAGCACATGACCATTAAGAGGAAGGAACATAGTAGTAGCATCTCAAGAATGAATAGCGAAGAAGTAAATACCGCCTAGTGCAAAACACATAGGTTAGGTGAAAAATAATTTTCTTATTGACCACTTTATGGGAAGCTTGCAATCTAATAAGTAAAGTAAGTAGGTTGTGACAGTTTTTTTCCGGTAAATTATCAAGCAGCATAAATGAAACGACAGAATAAGCTACAAGTCAACAGTACAACCAATACCGATTATGCTAGCAAAATCAACATCAAATTAGCAAGTCTACAAAGCAGTTACCGTCATTACTACAAAAGGCTTTAGTAGAGGTTGTATACGATGGCACGATGTGGGGTGGCGGGGTTCCTATAAATTCTGAATTTAATCAGCTATTTTTTCACATCCATTCTTTCCAAAAATGGCCACTTTCATCGAGGGGCATTCACTAACATTATTTGCGACGACGAAATTATCCCACCCAAAGTCGATAAGACGTTTCCTTTCCACTGCACCATTTCCACTTTTTCCGAGAGAATTTCTCGAGCTATCTTCTGCGAGAATGTGCTAGTGACATACCGATGAAATTCTCTTGGTATCTTGAGCGGCTGTAGAGGGATTCAAGTGATCTCGCGCTTAAATCAGCGGTGATGCTTAGCCTTCTAGAAGAGACCAAATTGTGGTGGCCTGCTGGGTTTTGATGTTCCCGACCTGTTTTGGGTTTTGGGTGGTCCATACGCTTGGCGTTGTATTTCTTCCCATGTTAGATGAGTCGGTTGTTTGCTCTCTGTTTAGGAAAACCGTGGGACGAAAACCAAGTAGGGAATTAGGTGCAGTGTTTGTTCTCGCCTGTATATTCCCTGGTGTTGCCTCTATGGATTCTTCATTTATCTTGATATTCTTGTGTCGTGCCTTGGAACGTAGAATTAGTATAGTGAAGTCGAAAAACACGAATATTTCTTGTAGAATGGAGACATCATAAGAGAGGTGACAAGAACTTAGAGGATGGGGTGGAACGGAGCGATCGTCTGATGTTCTCGATGCCATGGTGCAATCATTGGATCTGAGCGGTCTTGATTTGGGAAAGAGAGGGGGTCTTTTGGTGCGTGTGTGGTATTTATAGAGAACGTATGGTATGTTAATGTTCAGCGTGGCCACGTTTCCAGGAAGAGGTTTAAGCATGATAAGAAAGCAGACGCAAGTAGAACCTTTGATCCGTAGTCTCCCACCATAAACCCTAGCCTATGATTGAAGTTGTCAAGAGGAGTAGGAGAAGAAGGTTTGGTTTTTCCATCCAGGGACACGTGGCACGGAGAACGTCTGGATCGCGGCCCAAAGCTGGTGTGTGTAACATCCCAAAACTTAATCCAAAGTTAATCATGATCAAATCTACCCAATTTGGGGTTAACAAAAACTTTTTCTATTTAAAATATTTAAGCGTTCATATGTGTGTGCATTTAAAGTAGGAGTTGTTTTGAATTGCCATGTTTGAGTGATCCATTGGTTGTAAAATGATTCTAAAGTGAATTACACATCATATAGATCATTTTCAAACAAATCCCAAAGAAAAAGGAATCAAAAAGAATAAAATAAGGAAATGGTCATTTGTGCCATTTTAACTAACTAGAACACTTTGGGTGTTCCTAGGACTCAAATGCCAATAGAGACAATTGTGGTTCTTTCCACCCCTTGCTAGTACAAGTAGTGATGTGCCAAGGCCCACTTTGTGATCTCTCAAAAACATTCAAACTCTAATTTTAAATGACATTTGAAAATTGAATCTAGTGTATGTATCAAGATCACACTAATTCAAAAACCACTCAAATGAACTTCATTTCAAAATCCCAAGCAAACCTAGATGCTCAAGCATAAGTTATACCACTCCACCAAAAATCTTTCAAAAATTCAAAATTTTCTCTCATGCGGCCATTTGATCGAACAGGTGGCAGGCAGAGAATTTTTGGCCTAACTAACACTGTTTTGGAGCAAATCTTGTCGACCCAATTGGTATGCATTGATCACGTTGGTCTCCCCCAGGCCCAACCAGACCAAAACCACCCCTATCCCTAGCCCCTGGCGCCAGTGCCATGCCGCCCCGACGCCATGATCGCCGGCTGATCGTGCCCGAGCCGCAGCAGACCGCCAGCCCTTCTCCGCCGCTCCAGGAAGCAAGGCGCCACCTCACCACCGCCCACCCCATGGCCACAGATAGCCACTGGACCATCCCAGAGCCTCGCCGCCCTTTCTCTCTGCGTGCACCAGAGCGCGCCAGAGCGCCCTCGCCGCCAGCACGCCACAGACCGCGCCTTGACACCAAATCGCGTGCGTCGCTCCGCCTTGAACCCATCATCCCGCCACACACGGCCGTGCACTGCCGCGCGACCCACAATCACCGGGAGCGGCGTCGAGCACCGCCTCTTTCCTCAGAGCGCGGGGTGCCCCCAACCGATAACCACCGCCCCTAGCCAAGCCATTGCACTGTAGCTTACTGCCAGCGGACTGTCCACCGTCCGCCTACCTCGCCCACGCCGGTATCCTCCTGTATCGTCGTCACCGACGAGCCACGCCCATGCCTCACTGCCTCACCGCCGAGCCTATATAAGGAGGCCTCCCCCCACACCATTTCTTCACACCATTCCACTCCCCTCTCTCCACTAATCATTTTCCCTCTCTCGTCGGAGCCGCTCGAGCAGCACATTGCCGGAATTCCGCCGGAGGTAGCCGCTGTAGAGGAGGAGACGTGTCGTCGATTTCGTCCACCTCAGCCCCTGCCGTGACTTCGCCTGAGCTCACCGTCGCCGTCCAGTTCATTTGCCCGCCTCGCCGCACTAGCTGGAGCCCTGGTACGTCCCCAGTAGACCCCCACCGGCCGCTTAGGGTTCGGTCTCGCCGGCGACGAGTCCGTCGTCGATGATGACCGTAGACCGTCCATCTGTGTTCTAATCGTGTGGTCCTGATCGCCCCGTATCGCTTCGGGTTTTATGTGCCACTGACAGGTGGACCCCCTTGGTCAGTCACCCTCTGCGCCGCTGAGCGTCACTGGGCCGGCCCATTTAGTTTCCCGCGCTGACCCAGTTAATTCAAATTAGGTTTTTCTATTTAGAATTAAAATCAATTATGTCCCTTAGTTCAAAAATCAATTCAAAGAGTTCTACAAATCCAAATGGAGTGATTCCAATTTTTTTGGAAAGGTAATGAAAATCTCTATCCAAGCTCGTTAGATTTAAATCATTTAGAGTTAGAGATCTCTCCTAGTAAAAATAACAAGACAGAAGCATTTGCACATTCAAATATTTTTCTAAAATCCCCATAATAGCTTTTGAGTTGATTCCAACTCTCAAAAATCACATTTAACCATACCTATCTGAATATGTAATAATATTAAGGTTTGCATGCAGTGACTTTGGACTAGTACCAAAATAATGCTATATAGGCATTTCTAGTCACTTTAAATCATTAAATATTCAACTTAAACTTATTAAAATGTGATCCAACATTTGAATCACATTCCCATATGTTAAATATGTGGTGATGACATGTGTCCATATGATCCCATATTTTAATTGGAGAATATTAAATCTTAGTTAATTTCAATGAGTAGAAATTACTTTTCTCAAATAAAAAGAAGGAAGCTAGTTAATTAAACCTTGTGATGCCTGTGATGATAATAGATCATCAAATGTGTGCCTTAGTGTGCTAAGTAGACTAGTTAAGCTTTGTTTGGTAATTGTGTATCCCGTATGTATTTATAGACGATAGTACCGACCAAGCTTTCCAGGAGGAGGAGTTCTACCAAGAGGAGGAGGAAGAAAACTTTAACCACTGCACTACACAAGCCAAGCCATCATTAACAATGCAAGCTAGTCCTTGCAAACTAGATAACCTAAGTAAATTCATTGGGCATGCTTTGGTTATTCCCTTTTACTTACACCTACTCCAAATTCTATTTACAAGCTTTACTTTCTTTACTTTACCAAAATCCTTTACTTGTTTGAAGGTAGCATAAAAAGTATAAAACTTGACCTATCTAGATAAACTTAGATGTCATTCTATGGCATGAGATTGATCTTAGCATCCCACATTAGTGAACACTCTTAACTTAGTAGTTTAGAGCTAAACTAAAACTTGAGTCACTTTAGATGGAAGTACTTGGTGAAAATGACTTGTGAAAACCTTGGAATGATGAGTCATTCTATTGAGATGTTTTGACATGTGTTGAGAAACACAATGGTTTATGATGATGAAAATGTTGAGGCATGAGCCTTAGTCCTTTTACAAAACTGATGGTTGGGTTCGAATGCGATACCATTCCAATTTTATCGTACAACCACAATACCTGAATTGGGTAAGGCTTAGCCAGAAGTTTATATGCATTAGTATTAGTTCCCTCACAGGAGAGGTGTGAGCTGAGGCTACCTCTCAATGTTGTCCACCTATGCAGTGCCCAAGATGACAGATGGTCATGGTTGGGAGGCCATGCTCATAGGAGAGGTGCTTATGCTAGGGTGTGTAAAGGAAAGGTTATGTTTGATTATCTGCATACTAAGTATGATGATTCAGGGTTATCCCTAACAAATGTATCGAATCTTGTGGTGAAAGTGTACCACCTCTGCAGAGTGTCAAACTATTCGAATAGCCGCGTCCGCGGTTATGGATATTTGGAGTGGCCATATTGTTCCGTTGTCAGATGTTTTCAAAATGACTTATGAAATGAATGATGAATCTTGACTTGACCACAATAGGGTTGTGACTATGACACTAGCTTCCCAACTTAAGTGATTCTAGAACTTTATTTTATCTTTCTTTGTTTTTGAACTCAGCTTAGGTTCCAAACTTAACTTTATAAATAAACTTAGAGTTAACATTTCCCACTAGAACTACCTTACTTATTAGTGATAGTTTGCGAGTACTTAAAGAGTATGCATAGCTTTTGTCCCTGGCTATTCCTATGGCCAGACTATGAAGGAGACTACCAAGATGAAGGACAACAGGACGGCTATGATAACTAGGACTATCTTCCATCGTCAGCATTGTCTGTGACCCTGAAGATGGACCCCACCTCTACGCTTATTATTTTATTCCGCTTCTTGTTGTATTAAGACTGAATCATGAGATTCTTTATTCGTGTAAGACCTTATTATGGTTTGTAAGGGATATTGTACTGTGATATCTAATCTGTTATGTCTCGTAAAAATGGTAATCCTGGGATTGCGATGTATGGCATAACAGGCATCTGGGATTAAAAATCCGGGTGCTGACTGTGTGGCCGACCTACAACGCCACCCTCGCGTCCAGTTGCAGCAGCTGCACGGGCAAGTTGATGTGGGGGACATCGAGTTTGGCTGGGAGGAGCTATGCAACTCGCCGGGAGGTGGAGACTAAAGCATAGGTCTTGCTTACGCCATAGACACTGCTCGAAACTCCCTAGTTCCTAGGCCAACAGCTGAGAGGCACCCCTGCCCCAACCTGAGGCTGCTTCCTGTCTACATCAAGGGAGGTATGCACACGTATCCTAGGCTGACAGTATGTTAGGCTTGAGTTTTTTTTAGAAATTTGTCGTTTAAGCAAGTTGACATGTATGGTCATTTCTGAAAAAAGCCCAGCAATCACATACTCTAAAACTTGCCATTGATAAGCATTGTTCGATATTTACACCTGCAACCATGGGCGGACACAATGCCCCTCCTGGCCAGGATCTTGCCTGGGCTTCATCGCTACGCGCCTCGTTCGTGAGAACCGTGTTCAGCTTGGAAATAACGACCAAACGTGGGGAAAAATTGATCAGCATTTTTTTCTGAATCGACAAACTCTATTGGTCTGTACAAACCATGGTGACTTAATCACTAAATTCCTAATGGGCCTTTCCGCTAGCCTTGGGCCCTTCTTGGCACTGTTCGCGCACAACGAATCGTGAATTGATGCAGCGACCAGCAAGCCAGCTGCTCCGTCTCGAAACAAAACCCTTGACCACTAGTCTGATGCCCCTGCCTGGCAGCTCCGATTCCCCACCCAGCGAAGCGAACTAGGCCCTGCACTGGACAGGGTGACGAACGGCGGTGCGCCGACATGAAGAAAAATCCATGGGCAATGGAGACCCGCGAGACGCGGCGCATGCCACGGCTCGTTCGAGCAACGGTGGCAGTGGCCTTCCCAGCCAGAAACAGCCAGCCCCTACCACATCTGGCATGCGTAAGCGCCGGCGAGGCATTTCAGGCCGCCACTCTGACTCCGCCAGACGGTGGCTCTACCTGAAGAAGTCAATTTTATTTCGATTTTGGACAGATTGAACTCAATTTTGGATAGATTGTGACGAGAGGTTAACTCATCAATGTCCATCGTTGATGGACTTAGGTTCGAGTAAGTGGGGAGCGCTGGAGGCATCGATCGACTAGCAAACAAGCACACAGGTGACACGAGGTTTTACTCAGGTTCAGGTCTCGTAGAGGACCCTACTCCTGCTTGTCTGCTCTTGATTATGAGGGAGTAGAAAAATACAAGGATGCGTAGATGCAATCTGGCGAGGTGTATACGGGGGTGTGTGTATTGGTCCTCCTCGCCGCTCCTCTCCTGGCCTTTATATAGAGAGGCTAGGTCTCGAGGTAGCAGGTCGAGTCGGTTACAAATTAGGGTTTCTCCTTTAATTTTCTATCTACACTTTTTCGTGTTTTTCAAGAAGTCGAACTCTAATGGGCCACCCGAATCCTTGTTGAGGTTCGATTGCACCGTGGACTCTTTCTTGAGCCGAACCGTATAGGCTAATCTCAACTACCTATAAGGTATATCTATGTCAGATTGAATTGCTCATATTTTGTTAACTGGATTTGTGCATAAGTTGTTCTCTATAGGAAAGGATAATCTATTTTCACCCTTTTGCTAGCTCGTGCCCCATCGTCTACTTTTGGAAATGTATCTAGTACTTATGGTATTAATATAGTCATATTATAGAAAATGAAGATGCAAAATCTAAACATAATCCATAGAGTGAAATGTCGTGGAAATTGTATATGATACATATGTACATACATGAGACAAAGAGCTTCACACCTATCGCATCACAAGTACACAGCGAATGTTTTGGATGTAAATAAATCCTACTCCTACACACTTCTCTTGGTTAAGGACACGTGAACAAATAATGTGAAGTCGACATTTTAAAGAAGTTGAGGGCGAGCGACTCTCTTCCCCTCACCCACTTCCCGAAATCTCACTCTCTATCCAAATCCCCACTGCAGTGGTCGATTCCAGCAGCCGCTCTCGCTCCGGTGGTCGCGACTGAGGCTGACTTGGTGCTTTTTCCACGCCCCCTCTCTCCATAGCCTCCTCCATCGACCACTCTTGCGCATCGTCCGTCGACCCACGGTGGACCTCGACGACGCCCTGCCGTGCACTCCGATGGCCGCCTCCGGCAAGCTCCGACCCGACCATCTTTGCTCGAGGCAGCTTCCATGGAGAAGAGGCAGAGGAGCTCGAGACAGCTGCCACGGAGAGGAGGCAGAGGAGCTGCGCGCCCCTCCCGACTCCGACCACCAGCGCCAGCCCTGTAGCGCGCTGCCTATAGCGCACATGGACCCTAACTCGTCTACAAGGAGCACAATCACGGTGAGTGAGTCTCGCTTAATCTTCCTCGTGCGTCCAGCCGAGCGTTCTCTTTGTCGATCGATTAGAGCATCTCGTTTCTATAATCGCTACAGGTTACGGAGCTGCATCTGTTTGCTATTCTTGCATTTGCCCCCCTAGAGTATCTGGAGCCCTTTGGAGCTGTTCATTACTCTCAGTATGCAGTCCATGTGTGCGATGATCTGTCTACCACCATATTTACGTCATTGCTTCATTTTTGCTTTGGTTTCGTCTCCTGCGTAGAGGATCTCGTATGATTCAACATGTATAGTTCTTATCCCCCACCCAATATGTCCTTCGCGTGTCCTGCCATTGTACATAGCTACAAATACATTCATCTTCTGGTTGTTTTGATACAATATCAAGGAGTATGGCCCCAAGTTCGTGTAGAAGCATCTGTAGTTTCGAAATAAATGGTGATCCGGTCCTTAAAATGGCACATGTGTACTAATGGGCACTGTACTAGTGTAAATTATTTCATTAGCGCCATTGAATTACTGATGGGCACTGTACTGGTGTAAAAATTCTAAACTATACCTTACATCAGCAAGGCTAATATTTCTTCCTGGATCTTGATTTTTTCTTGGAATAATGTATGTCTAACATGACAACATCTTCTGTTAAGTAGAAAAAAAGGACCACATCAGTATAAGATATAAAAAGGTACCAATAAAAAAGGAGACCATAGAAGAGAATGAACAATGCAATCAGTGGATTAAACATGATATGGACTGAACACTTGATAGAACTGCATTTTTTCTGCTGTGGAACAACTTTGTGCATTTTTATGTGCTGAGTAATCTTGTATTTCTTCCGTGCATTACAAACAATGAAAGATTCCAATGTATAGATTGAGTCTTGCTTTAGTTGCTTCTTGAACTGATCAATACAATTGGCTGGTATGCATCCTTCGATTGTGTTTCCTAGGATGAAAAGATACATAATATTACTTGTATACAAAAAATCATGAGGACCTGTAGGAAAGTGCAAAAAAATAGTACCTTGTTTATGTTGGTTAGTGCAAGATCTAGAAAAAGTATGACTCAGGAGGTTGAGAATGTTGCTAGATTAGCATTTCAGACAATGATTTGTTCATAACATGAGAAGTTTAAAAAATGATACAAAGGGAGAAGTTAAGATTTTAAAACATTGTTGGATCAGCATTAACTTGAATTTTGTTATGTGCTCTAGATGACTTTAGGAAACATTACTGTTTAAAAAAATAAGGCATACTACTGCTGTATTTTTAGGTATGCCATTGTACTTGCAGAGGCCACCCATGGGATCCCACCTTTCTCCACGAGCTCGCCTCAGGCCACTATCCTCCACTTCGTGGCCCCAGATTAGCGCGCCGCCATGATACAGTCAGTCTCCATCTCACTGCTGATCTGGACCAGGTTCGTCGCCACCAAGATCTGAGATCCTTAGCGACACCGGTTTGCAATCATTTACTAGCCTACCGACCAGTTCATGGGCGCCCTTGTGTCCTTTGCACCTGATACATCGCTTGACATGAATCTATGTTGGATAGCTCTCTGCGCTCCTACAAGTACCTCTCTGAGAGAGGGGAAGGAGGTGTTGCTCCAGCATATGATTCTTATTGAAAGAGATGGCGTGCTTACGGTCGATCTAGAGAAGAGCATCGCTTCAGGTGAATACTCAAATAGTTCTTAAATTTCCTTTCATGTGGTTTATTAGCTTGTTTGTTATGAGGTATTTGATATACTTAATCAGTCTAAGGAATCACATGGTGCAATGTGAGGCAACATTATGTGCCCCTTGGAAAATGAATAAATCTTCGAGTTCTTATCTATACAACCACGTCTTCCTGAATGATCCTACACCATCCAGACCTAAGCTCTATGGTCATTTGGAAAGAAGTATAGAATTGCTTTAGGCCTTGTTTACTTCTCTCATATTCGCTAGTGTATTCGCGGAGATCCGAAGGGATTATTCCAATTCCCGCAAAATCCCCATAGTCTGTTTACCACGTCGGGTTTAGTCGGGATAATCCTGGGATATCCCCACGAATTCTTCTTGTTTTTGTCTAGATTAAAAACTCTCCTCCATGGTAGAGTATTTTTGGGGATTGGAGAGTATTGGGTAAACACCAAATCCCTGCATATCCCCAAAACTCTAGTATGTAAAAATACGAGAGAAATAAACAAGGCCTTAAAGTGTGTGGATTCTTTATGTGTCAAATAGATATGTTTACGATGATAGTACTTTGTATGCAGTTGTGCACTAACCCAAGAAAAACCAATAAAGGCCTTAAGCCTCTTATAGTCATAAAGGATGCTACCACTGCCTACCGCCCGACATGGTAGATGAGTCTAAAATGGAGATTAGATTCCCTACCCGAATAACATACATTTCTGAAAAGTGACATTGATCTGCATCTACATTCTTTCAGGTTTTCATTTGCTGATTTCGTCAATTTATAGGAGATTGAGAAGCTGCAACAAGATCAACTCAGTTTGTCTACATTATTTACCACTAAACAATGTACCCTGCCGTCAAATAAGATGAATGGATTCTCGGGTAAATCCTTTGCCTTCATGTTGCCTATGATGTGGTGTAACTACCATTAGGAATCACTCCAGCAAGGATAATGTGGATTATTTTCTTGGAAAATGCTATTTTGACAAGAAAAAGTAATAGAAGATGCCATAATAGTTAAGAGTCCCATTAAAAGCACATCCACTCACAAGTGTCCCTTTTACATTTATTAAGACTATTGCTATGTGTTTTTTCTCATTGCCTTCTTTAGTCAGCAGACTATCATAAGGAAAACCTTTTATCATTCTACTCTTTTTGCAATACGCATATTCTGAAATTAGTATGAGCGTAGCATTCTTGTTTCCATAGATTGAATGTATGGAATATTTTTGTTAGCATGACCTTTGATAGTTCATCTACATGTATTTTAGTCTATTACCAGATCTCATACTATTGTTCAATTTATTAGGAAGTGATGTTCCAGCCAAGACTGCATGGAAACTTCAAATCTGAATGCTTGTGAGTACTCTTGGATTTCAAATTAGGTACATCCTCGAACAGACAATATAGATGGGTGCATTGTGGTCATTTCTGATTTAGTTGATGTTTATGCACAATCATGGTACAAATAGCCTACTGAATGATGACGTTGGGCTGCCAGCTACCTGGAGGTTTTCATAGCACGTAGTGATTTGCTGTTAATTTGTGAGCTTTTGTTCAAGTTCAGATTTAATAGTCTTTGAACATACAGTCTGATAGCAAGTCCACCATTTGAATTGATCAAGTCTTACTAAGTATATTAGTTATAGGCTTCCTTTTTACAAATATTATATTTCTATTTCCAAATATAACGGTGTGACAATGCCTATTTACGTTTGGGAAATCCCTACCATTCTATTGAGAAAATAGATGAGACAGTGGGAAATATTATTTGATGTTATATATGTGTTGGATCCTATTGCTTAATTCAAAATATGATTACATGTTGTACTGGAGTAACTTATAGCATTTGATGTTATATATGTATTGGATTCTATTTGCTTAATTCGAAATATGATTACCTGTTGTTGTACTGGAGTAACTTGCTCGCATCCTTTACTATCTCATCAACTATTAGTTTTAAAATAATTCTCCTAGACATGCTTATGCTAGGTTCAGCAACAATATGACTTACTTTTAAACTTGAATGCTTAACATATTCCAATTTTCTTTTAGATTGCGCCTATGTGTCGATGTGCTGTTATGCATACCTGAGTTCTATGCATGTTTGGGCTCCATGTTGTCTTCTAATATACAATCTTACTTTTGCCACTTTGATCTGCTCAATTGTATTTAGCAATTGCAGCTTACTCAGGTTGCTATATATGTAGTCGTGCAAATTAAGGTTGCCATATATATAGTCATGCAAATTAAGCAGAGTTCTTTTTTTACATGAATTAAGCAGAGTTCTGGTAACAAGTTAAACTCTATTTGGGTCTGCAGAAAATAGTGATAGCTATATAATCAGATTGCCAGTTTTTACCTCTATGATTATGCAACCTACTAACATCTCACTTAATTGGAATATTTTTGTTTTCCTGTGATCAACATTGCAGGGTAGAATGTATTTTGGAAGGTTGATATACAACCAGCATTCTAAGCTCTTAAAGATAAGATAATTAAGGGACGAGTTATGCATTTCTTTGAACTACTTGCTTCATATTAATTATATTGTAGGAACTAAACGCAGCTACATATCTGCATGTGCGATTATTTGTAGGTCCATATGAATACTGGAGGGAAAAATGATGCAAAAAATAACACCAAGTCGCATATTATTGCTAGGAGTTAGAATTTAATTATATTGAAAAGGAGATTCTAGTGATTCTTGGTTGCAGCTAATTACGAGAGTACTGTAGGGGCTTTTAGGTTTTTGGATAATCTGATCAAGAATATATTCGCTAACAGCTCAACTAGGAAAATATGCTCAGTCCTTACTCATGGGGAAATGCAAACCTTTGGAAACAGTATAGAAAGAATTAACTAATTAAGCACCACAGTCCACAGGTAAGGTCTGCATATGTTTATATTTCTTTTAGAGAACATCAACATTGAAACTCAACAACGAACTGTACGCAGAGATTCCTTAGTTTAGTATCGTGCTCCTTTCTCTCAAACCATTGAACATGGAATAAGAACTAAGAAAACTAAGGAAATTGACCACACAAAAAACTCACCACTTGCTACTGGCAACTCCTTGGAAGAAGGAAGCAGAGCGAAGCGCCGTCCTGCACGCCTGTGACGCCGTTGAAGGTATCAGAAATAGGATACATTGCGTTGAGGCCACTGAAGCACATAGCCCGGGCGTCGTCGTGGTCGCCATGGATTGCTTTGTCCTAGAATCCGCCGTTGGTGTAGGAGCTCGAACACCAGGAGCTCGCCACGGAGGAGCTTGGCCATTAGGATCTCATGGCACAGCAGACGTCGGCCACCATACCCGCCGCCTCTACCTTGTCACACCAAGCAGCACCGGCGACTGCCGCCTACCTCTCACAAGGCTCGTCTCTGGTTTGGGAGGGCAAGATAAATAGGAAGCAAAGAAGACACAAGATGTTTCCATGAAGATCGAGATATATGGTACGTGTAGAGAGACAAATGGAGTTGGATTGTTGAAAAATCGAACCCACCATAGCTCCATACATTGGCAAGTCAAACAACCTCACACCAAAACAAAGGAAGAAGACAACACTGCCCCACAACCACCTGCCAAAGCAATCACACATAGAGACAAATTAGGCAATCATATACAGAGATAAATCAGACAATCATATATAGTCTCTACCGTGGGACATAAAGACAAACCATTTAGGATGTTACCTATTTGTTGTAGTGTTTTTAAAGTAAACTGATTTCAATTACCTTAAATTTACCTGGTTAATCTAAGCTTGTTCGTAATTTGAAAGGCTATCGTGGGACATAATTAATTGTTGCCAGATTTTTAAGCTACTTAGTTACTTGTTGCCAAAGTTATTTTTTTAGTCGTTAGAAAGCAAATAAATGTATTTTGAATGTACATGTGGGTTATCTACTTTATCTTTTTTAGATATAAGTATAGTTTGGAACTTAAATTGTTGCCAAAGTTTGGAAGTTGTAACTCTCGACGAATGGAAACGGATATTTTTTGCGAAAAAACCGTCATACATTGTTACACGACATCTCTCTTAAAAGATATGTACCCTGCAGACTTGCTTCCAAAAGAAACTATATTGTGGGATGTACCTTAGGTTATACAATGAAAATTATGTTGCTATTACAACAGGAAGAAGTGCATTGACTCCAATGGTTTCATGTGAATTGGCTAATGCAAGGAGATCGGAATACTAAATTCTTCCATCAATTTGCAACTACACGTAGGAAGAGAAACTATATAAACCGGCTAAAAGGACCTGGCGATGAGTGGATGGAAGATACAACACATTTGAAGCCTGTTATTTTTCAATACTTTTCTGAACTGTTTACTTCTAAAGTACAGGCTATTGATCAGACATTGCTGGATAACATCAACCCAAAGGCGACCATGGATATGAATAATAATTTATTGAGGCCTTTCCCAGAGGAAGTGAAAAAACAACTTTTAGCATTGGTGATTTCATGGCCCCTGGTCCCGATGGTCTGCATGCTATTTTTTACAAGAAATTTTGCGAGATGTGTGGCGACCAAATTACTGAAGAAATTTTGGAGGCTCTAGAGACTAGAATTATTTCGGAGGGATAGAATGATACTACTATTGTTCTTATCCCAAAAGTTAAGTCTCCCGAGCTAGTTACATAGTTTAGGCCTATAAGATTATGCAATGTCGTCTACAAAATTATATCCAAGATGTTGGCGTTTAGACTTAAGATAGTTTTACCTGAAGTGATTTCTCCAATGCAGAGTGTCTTTATACCAGGTCGATTGATCACAGATAATGTTCTGGTGGCATATGAAACTGTCCACACAATTAAGAATAAGAGGAGAGGAAATTCTGGTGCTTTCATAGTGGAGCTGAACATGCATAAAGCATATGATCTTGTAGAGTGGGTTTTTTCTAGAAAACATGTTGAGAAAGCTGGGGTTTGCTGAAAGATGGGTTACTCTTATGATGGCTCGTGTGAGATCAGTGAGATATCAAGTTCGATTCAATTTAGAGGAACGGAGATGTTTACTCTTTCTAGAGGACTCCGTTAGGGGACCCTCTTTCTCCATATTTGTTCCTAATATGTGCGGAAGGCTTATCTAGTCTTCTGCTGCACGAAGAAGAAGTTGGTGGCATTGATGGGTTAAGAGTGTGCAGAGGAATGCACCGCCAGTCTCTCATTTACTTGTTGCTGATGATTCTCTTATTCATGAAGGCGGATATGAACAATGCAACTTCCTTGCAGCGGGTGCTGGATACCTATTGTGTAAACTAGATCATGTTGGCGCGCGTTGCCGCACCCCTCTATATTACTACAATAAAATGGTTGGATTTTATTTATAAAATCTATTGAGATATAAAATACGGAATTTTACATGAAGTTACTCATATATCGGGTGTAATCTGCTAGACTTTTTTCTTTGTGTATTGGACTTGTAGTTGGTTCGAGTTTAGGTCTCAAGTGCATTGTTTCTGAGTTAGGATGGTTTCACGGATAAATTTATTTTAATTGATCCGGGTCTACATGGCTACTAAAATAAATTAAAGCTTGAAAAAGGATCACAACGAAAAGCGCATAAATTTTAAAATATTTAGTAAAAGCATTACAGATATGTAAGAAAAGAATAAGGCAACACTAACACTTAAGGAAATCTGGAGAGTACATATTTCTAAAAATTATTGAACAATCTCAATGCACTTGTGATACTTATCTCATACGCAAAATAATACTATAATTTGGTCTAGCGGAGAAAGGTTCTAATATCTACGGCCCCCAGTCCGTGGGTATTGCACCAATACAAAGATCTCACCATCATGCTTACCAAAACCTAAAGATACCATAATCTTGACAACATTTGATGGATGATTACTGTTTTCGATTTCAACAGCGCTGGCTTGAGCCTACCCACACACGGCTGCAGGCTCCAAGTCGGTTCTACTTCGCTCCACGCCTGTTTATTTACTGTGAGGGCTGATTCAGATTATTTTGTTGTTCATATATATTCCCAAGGTTGTGAGGAGGCATGCCCATGCTTTCTCAACTATCTAAAAAAATGTGCTTGCAGGTTTAATCACATTTGGTTAGAGATAGTTTATCATATACAAAAAAATAGGTGCCGGCTCTATACCCTAGTACAACCACTCACTAACAAATTAGAGAGTAAAGATAGTACTACCTAATGTATTAGCATCATTAGTAATAAACTGAAATTGGTATACATGATTTAGAGAAAGATAATCCATGTGATGGGCGAGTGTAAATTTTAGGTGATGACATATAGTGAAACGAAAAGTTAAGATGCTCAAGACATTTGTTTGCTTTCAGTCACTTAAATCGGCACTTTTCCCCATGTTATTTCAATGAATGGATAGAGCTTTAACCAACTGTCAAGATACTGTAGTAGTACTCGAAACAACAAATCGTAAAGTATATGCCTAGCTAAAAGAATGTACATATGTATTCTTGTTTTTCACTTCTAAATGAAGGAAATTGTACCTCTGATGGAATAATATAACTTTAGCATTCTAGAGCCTGCAGATAAGAGAACTGGATGAAGATGGCAAGAAAAGTATAAATCCCAAATAAATAATTTGCCATTAAAAATATCACTTCATTGTTCCTTGTGTGATTTTCAAGATTATCACGTCCATCAATACAGCCTAATCAGGTAAAAATATTAATAGAACAGTTCTACAGGAACAATCGCTCCGCTGAGATTGAAAAGAATACTTTCCAGCCATAGCTGGCGTTGCCTTCATATGGTTTTTGCAGTCTGCCATCGTATCTTGAGTCTTGATTCCAACTGACACGCCATAGGCCGCATGGCATGAGCCACCCTTGGGATCAAATTGTTTTAGTATTAATAAGGCCTGGATTCAACAAAGAAGGCATGAGGAACGGAGCCGTGGGAAGGAGTAGTGGTGGAATACCTCTGGATACCACACGAACAGGTGGAGGAGTGAGACCTTGGGAGAAGTCTGTTGGTGGTGCGTCGGGGTATGGATCAATCGTCATATGAGCATAGTGTGTGTCGCTGCGTCTCGAATGTATGGTGGGTAGGCCACGGGACGCGGTGCCGGCTCGCCGCCACCATCGAATCGATGGGAGAGGGGCGGAAGGGGAAGTGAACGATCGATCTTATACGTGTGCACTTTGTTGAGCTCCAATGGGAGCATCCGGGCCCAGTTAACCACAACGGGCCGATTTGATCTCCAGAGAAGCTTCCCTCGGGGACATTCGGTCCAAATGCGGGAATATCAGCAGATCGAATGGCCAGAAATGATTAGGAAGGACAATCGGATGGCCGAAAATGCTGAGAGCGTGAGAGAGCTCCCTTTTGGTTCAGTTTTAATATCCCTAATTTGGGCCAATTGGTGAGTTTTGCAAAGTCAAGCGTCTTCTTTTCCCCAAACACTAATGTTCTCTTGAGGGCTGAAATCTGTCAGACTCTTCATATTGATACGGAGGCTCTATCTGATAAATATTTGGGATTGCCGGTGATGGTAAGTGCTGATAAAAGTGATAACTTTATTCATTTTGTTGAGATGATCATCTAGGGGATTAATGGATGGAAGCATAAGCACCTGTCCATTGGTGGGAAGGAAATTCTTTTAAAACTGTTGCTCAGGCTATCCCTGTTTATGCTATGTCTATATTTCAATTGACCTATTGGGATTTGTAAGAAAATGACCGAAGCAATTTCTCAATTCTGGTAGGGAGATGATGAAAATAGCAAGAAGATGCATTGGCTTGCATGGTGGAAACTGTGCGTTCCAAAATGTGATGGAGGAATGGGCTTCCGTGATTTCCATTCGTTTAACCTTGCTATGCTTGCTAAACAAGTTTGGAGGCTAATTACAGAACCAGAGTCACTTTGTGCATAAGTTCTCTGAGCTAAGTACTATTCGCAAGGTGATATTCTTGAAGCAGGGTCAAAGGCAGGTTCCTCTTTTACTTGGCACAGCATTGTGGCTGGTCTGTCAACGTTCAAACGGAGATATATCTGGCGAGTGGGTAGTGGTGAGAAGAATAACATTTATCCTGATCCGTGGATCCCTTCAAGTGTGGACATAAAGCTCATGTTTCCAAGGGATAACTCTATTTACACCAAAGTATCGCAATTGATTAGCCCGATTACCAGCCTTTGGGATGAGCAACTTCTGTACAATTTATTCAATATGGTGGATGTGGTCCGCATCCTTAGGATACCCATAAATAATCACGGGTCTGATGATTTCGTGGCTTGGCACCCGACATCTCATGGTAGATTTACCGTCAAATCAGCCTATCAACTACAACGGCACCACCGTTTTGGTCCTTCTGAAGCTCAGGTGGCAGTACCAGGGACGTCTGTTCAAAATCCTGTTTGGAGAATTCTTTGGAAGCTCAAAATACCTAGTAAGATTAAAAAATTTGCATGGCAGCCACTACATGCGTGATATGGGGTGGCCCGATCTACTCAGCAAGCACTTGTCGATGATGATAATGGTGGATAGATAACTAGCTTGTATCTATGAACTCTCCCGCTTGAACCCTGATGCCAATGCAACAGCTCTTGCACCCTGTAGGATATTTACAACACCATGCTCTTGTGCACGTAGATGTTGACCACGAATGGTAGTTTGCAATCTACTAATTCCCAATGGAACAATAGATCACACTCAATTGCAGTAGTATAATTCGATCACAGGGTAATTTCAGAGGTTCTAAAAAGAAACAACTCCAAAATAATTTTAGCGTGGTCTTAACCCTAACTATGGGGCGTCCCAGGGCATATAAGGGTGGCTGGGGCGACCAGAAAAAGAAACTAAGACACGTACGACTCAAACTGATACATGCCGACTCGGACCAGATTCGGTCAGCAGGCGGACAGTCCGATTGATATTGACTGGATAGTCCGGTCAGGCGGACACTCCGGGTGGATTCGGCCGGATAGTCCGGTCCGGCCGAAAACTTCAAACTTTCCGGGTGGTGTCCGGGTAGTGTCCGATTTGGTGTACTGATTGTCTGCACCAATTCTTTTCTCAGGCAGGCCGGACAGTCCGGGTGGGCTCGGCCGGACACTCCAGTCGTTGCAGAGTTTCTTGCGCCTTCCTTCTTGATGATCTCCTCCTCACTCCGTGCGCCTGCCTCCCACTCCTCCCTCGCGCATCCTTGGACGATCATCACGTCTGACTCCTCGCCTTCCTCCCTCTCCTTCCTGCTAGCGCTAGTCCAAAAGATATTAAATCTAGTCAAAAAATAACACCATGATTTAGATAGTATAAAGTTCTTATAAATCAAAGTATCTTGTCCAACTAGGAATGAAGTCACCTGATAGTCATCATTGATTTGAGTCAATATTTCCTTCCAGTTCAAGCAGTCAGAATCGTCAGAATCCCTGTATATATCCTCATCCTCCTCCATTTCTTTAGGAAAAGCCGTCAACGGCTTTGGGTAAGCTGAAAGTGGAAGAAACAAAAAGAACAACGTGTACGCAAAGTATATGTATATATAACATGTTGTATTATTGTTGTTCACATGAAAAACATGTCTAGTGTATATCAAGCAACTTAAATTGAAGGTATAAGTGAAGTAGAAAGAAACATGATCATGGTGAAAAACAACTAAATAGATAGTCTTGTTCTTCAATATTAAATTTAGTTTTCTCAAAAAAGATTTATGATCAAATTTGTGAGCAAGATCAAACCAATTCAATATGTGTGAAAACCAAATTGATTCATGCCATGCTTTAACTGTGCTACTCTGATTATTATGAACATGATCGCGTTGTCCAGTATGTAAGATGCAACTCAATTTGCAAATATCAGTGAAGTCTAAAGTAGTAGCATAACTAGACAAGGCTTTTGGGACAAACACAACGAATATGAAAACTTGGGTTCTATTCTAGCAAGATTAGAACAATCCAACATAGGTAAAATTAGCTGTGTTGGTTGCAATATATCAACTAGACCAGAATGTATTTCCATAATATCTCGAACATGAACTATTGTCCCATAGCAAACATTTTGTGACACATTGCACATATGGTTGAAAACAACTTGTTTCAGTTCAGCGATTCTATCACAAGTAATGCATATGTGATCCACAAGAAAATTTTCATACATGCTATATTCACCAATTAGATTGAAAGTGAAACAAGGAGAATATGTGCTAGAATTTAGACATAAAATTTCAGAAATTTTATTCATAGCACAACTCATACTCATAAGTTCATTTGGCATGATGAAATACACAATATCAGCAGGTGGTATTCGAGCAAGTATTTCCTTATGTGTAATCAGTACCACATGATCAAAATTCGAATTTGAGAAACTATCACATGGTACTAGAACGTTAGTACACGGCAAATCACAAGGAGGCAGCAACAAAGGAATAGACTCATAATATGTTGCGCTTGTTGGCTGTAGCTCCAAGTCAGTACCTACATCAATAATGTTCTCCTCATATGTAGTAGGCACTAGGACATCCTCCTCAAGTGACAATGCACAATCCAACGATATATGTTGTAAAATAGATGGCTCCCTTTCTTCAAAAGCAACCTGGATATCACAAGAAACAACACTAAGAGTAGAGATGATTACATTAGTAGAAACCTCAATTGTCTTATCAACTCTCACTCTCGGTTCTTCTATGACAGGATCAACATGTGGTTCTATGTTGGTGGTTACAGGTGCACATAGGTTTTGATGCCTAATCTCCTGAAATTGCTTAATACGTGTACATGCTAACCACGTGTCATTACCATTCCAAAAGATAGAAGGATTAGAACACTCACTACCAAAGGTAACCTGAAATTTATTACACCACTTTGTTCCCAACATGATATGGCATGAGTTAAATGCTCTAGGAACAACATAACAAGAAATATATGTTTTAGGGCCATAAATGGTGAGTGGAACACATGCAGTCTGAGTAATTGGTAGTGCATGACTAGAAGTTGCTAACATGAATAGGGATTTTGTTGCACGTGTGTATAATTATAGCTTTTCAACAACCTCAATACTAACCAAATCTATGGAAGAACAAGTATCAATGGTAGTAGCAGCTTTTCTACCACTAATTTTTATGATGAAGTGGAACAAACCCGAATTAGGTACCACTCTTGACTCCTCTTCCCAAAATGTGTTGCTGTAGTAGGAGCGTAATGAAAAGGGATAATCATCTACATCCTTTTTGTACATCACATCAACACTACTAGAAGACATGATTAGTACATTAGTGCACAAAACAAAATATGTTTGGTGGAAACACTCACAACTCACTCACAACTAACAATAAAGCAGATCTTATCGTTCCAAAGTGAATAGAGATGCTTTACCAAAACAAAATCAAAGACTGATGCACTGATGTGATGAAGTGAATATCAAGGGGTTGGAGAACGATCACAGGACACACCGGTTATTTATGGTGGAGATCTAGGTATGGTATCCTAACTACATCATAAACAAGTACTAGTGTTGATCGTACAAAAACCCAAGAAACACACACGGTGGAGGTAAGCGTGGCAACGCAACTTATGAAAAGGAATATTGCAATGCACAAGAGAGACGCTAGTAAAAGCTCAAATTAAACAGGCACATGATTGCTCAATTTACAAGTGCTATGATCAACTAGGCCTCAATAATGCACACTGAGATATCTCTTTTTGTCACGCTTGTAGCTCTTTTTCTCCTTTTTTATACTAATTCTCTTTTCTTTTCTCTTTTTTTTGATTTTTCCACTATATGAGTCAATGCAAACACGAGTGCAGCAACTTATAACAAAACTGGGCTGGATAGTCCGGATGATTCACGCCAGAGACTCCGGTCGGGCCGAATAGTCCGGTGTATATATGCCGGATAGTCCGGTTTTGCCCGTAGAAAATTTCTGCACTTCGAAACCCTAATGAGCAGCCTATTGGAGCAAAGCAACTAGTCTCATGGGTACGTTCCTAGGCACAAATGTTGTAGATAGGTTGTGTCTATGGTATGCAAACAAAGGTACGCTATGTGGACTCGGACAAACGATGAAAACTTGCGGAAAACGGTGATGGTGGACTCGGCGGAAAACAAGATCAAATCCTAAACCTAGACACAAACGAAAACTAGACTTATACAAGAAAAACCTGCATATCGGATCTATGAGAAGACATGATCAACAACTAAAACTCGAAAACAATGCAATCTAATCTATGGTAAATCTTTTTGTAAGGCTTTTTGTGTATAGGACTGAAAATAAACTAATCTATGGATGGATCTGTGGATGCTCACCGAGTACACGAGGAAATCTGATACCAACATGATATGGGATGGCCCGATCTTCTTAGCAAGCACTTGTCGATGATGATAATGGTGGATAGATAACTAGCCTATAGCTATGAACTCTCTCGCTCGAACCCTGATGTCAATGCAACAGCTCTCGAGCCCTGTAGGATATTCACAACACCATGCTCTTGTGCACATAGCCGTTGACCACGAACGATAGTTTGCAATCTACTAATTCCTAATGGAACAACAAATCACACTCAATTGCAGTAGTATAATTCGATCATAGGGTAATTCCAGAGGTTATAAACAGAAACAACTTCAAAATAGTTTTAACGTGGTCTTAACCCTAGCTATGGGGCGTCCCAGGGCTTATAAGGGCAGCTGGGGCGGCCAGAAAACGAAATTAAGACGCGTATGACTCAAACTAATACATGCCGACTCGGACCAGATTTGGTCGGCGGGCGAACAGTCCAGTTGATATCGACCGGACAGTCCGGTCAGGCGGACATTCCTGGTGGATTCGGCCGGACAGTCCGGTCCGGCCGGGAACTTCAAACTTTCCGGGTGGTATCCGGGTAGTGTTTGATTTGGTATACTGATTGTCGGCACCAATTCTTCTCTCAGGCAGGCCGGACAGTCCGGGTGGGCTCGGCCGAACACTCCAGTTGTTGCAGAGTTTCTTGTGGCTTCCTTCTTGATGATCTCCTCCTCGCTCCATGCGCCTGCCTCCCACTCCTCCCTCGCACATCCTTGGATGATCATCACGTCGGACTCCTTGCCTTCCTCCCTCTCCTTCCTGCTAGCGCTTGTCCAAAAGATATGAAATCTAGTCAAACAATAACACCATGATTTAGGTAGTATAAAGTTCTTATAAATCAAAGTATCTTGTCCAACTAGGAATGAAGTGTAGCATCCCAATTGTCTAACAATGGTAATGCTACTTGGTCTAGTAATATAATGGCTACTTTCCTTATATAATTGTTGCATCATAATTATATCATGCTCATGTCATCATGCCACCTTGCATTTGAGCATCATATAAAACCCTCTTTCTTTGGTTCTTCTCTCATATGCATTATTAATTGTATTTGCGTCTTGATATTGTATTTGGTTATTGATATATTGTTTAATGCCCAAATTGAGTTGGGGGCATATCTTTTATTCAACTCCATCACCTTTCTTTTCACCACCTTATAATTCCACCACCCTAATTATCCATGGGCTTTTATTTTATTCTTGCCACTTAATTTAGCTCATGTGGTTTAGTGTGGATCCAATCCCTTTTTCTTTTGCTTGGCCTTTATTCCACATGTTGGTAATGCATGGGATCATGCCATGTTATAATATTATTGTTTTCACAAGAATAAAACATGGCATTAATTATTTTGCATGGGCCATGCAAGAGTACCACCACCTTTAGCCCATTTGTTTTCTCTTGGTTTTAGTGGTTCTTTTCTTTGTGGGATCATCTCCATCCCTCTCCACCATCCCCATGTTCTCATCAACACCATTTTTTTCCTCCATGCATGATGCAAATGAGGCCTTTTTCCATAAACCTCTTTCTCTCTCTTTTCTTGGGTTCACCTCCACCTCATCTCATGCTAAATCAAAGCCTCACCTTTCATCTTGGTTTGATCTTATAAATATGTTTTAAAACCTAAACACCTAATTAAACCCTAACCTAGTTTTCTCTCTATTCCCTCTAACCCTAGTTCTACTCTAAACCCTAACCCCTACCTCACCTCACCTCCTTCTCTCTCTCTTTCTAGCTAACACCAACCCTAACAAAACCCTAACCGAGCCACCCCTCTCTAGCTAAACCTAACTACCCCATCTACCCCACTCCTAACCCTAGCCCTAGCTCACCCGAGCCTCCCCTATCCTCTCTCTTTCTCTCTCACTGCCGAGCATGCCCCACCCGAGCCTACCCTCCTGAGACGCTACCTGGCCCGCCTGGCAGCTCCACCCTACCTGCCCTGCCTTGCTCCAGCTCGAGCACGTGAGAAGAGGAGGAGGAGAAAGGTGGCCAAAGCCACCTTTATCTCTGACCTGATCCCCATGACGCCCCCTCCTCTTTTACACTTCCTCTTTTCCCCCACGTCTCCTCTGCCTCGCCAGATCCACCTCGGAGCCCTGCCCTCTCCTTTTCTTCTTTTTCTCCGACGCCATCTTCTCTCGTCGGCCGTCGCCAGTACCGCCGCCTACTCCTCGTTCCTGCCGGCGTGCACGACGTGGAAGTGGTCGAGGAGATCGAGGAGAATCCCTAGCTTCGCCCCGTACGCACCAGCGGGGAGGAGAAGCCCCACGTCCGCCGCAGTACCGCGACGTCGCCGAAACCCTAATCTCGCCGGCCGCCAGCCTCGTCGTCGCCCTGCCGCGTCCCAAGCTGATCCGCCGCTGCCAACCACCCCGCGATGAGTCCCTCTTCCGCCCGGACATCCTCCGCCTCACCGTGAAACCCTAGCCGCGTCAGGCGTTCCGCCGAATGCCCTCGGTGCGCCGTCGATCGCTGTTGTCTGCACGTTTCCGCGCCGCATAGTGCCTCATCTAGCCACGTAGCTACCCCCTGTCAACTACACCGTCCTACCGCGTTGGTACCGCTTCTCTGCGCGCGCGCCCTGCGTCGCGGGATCGAGTCCCCGCCTCGCCGCGCCGCGCACCGCGCGCGTCAGACAGATCCGTCAGAGAACGAGAGGAGAAGATCCATAGTGCCCCCCTTTTTGCAGATAGCCCCCTCTGTTAATTCTCGCTCAACCCACGGTACTCGCGAGCCCCACCAGTCAGCCTCCCTGTCCATTTTACAAAAACGCCCCCGTAGTTTTGAACACCCAACCCGCGCTCCATCGCGACCCCACCTGGCAGCCTCTGCGCGTTCGGCCGCTGTCACGTGGGCCTCTAGCCGCTGGCCCACCTATCAATCGCAGCGGCTAGGTAGCGCCGTGGTGAGAAAAGCCTGCGTCTGTGCAACGTTGACCGCTGGGCCCAGTTAGCGCCGGCCCCATCCGTCAGTGTCTTGGGCTAGCATCTTCTGGGTGTAAAAAGTCCTGGCGAATTTCTGTTTAAATAAAAATGATTTCAGTAAATGTTTAATTCAAATTCAAATCAGATTTTAAATAACTTTTAAATTATAAATCCAAACAATACTTATAATATATGTTTTTGAATCAGAAAAATGTGAGGAATTCAAATATGCCATTCAAATTAATGTTTGAGCACTTTAAATTTTCGAGATGATTAAAATTGCAATAAAATGCCCTTTTCCTTAATAAATTAATAACTTTAATTCTATAACTCCAAATTTGGCAAATAATATGTCTAAATCGATCAGCGCGACGAGCCCGTTCTATCTATGCATTCCTTGTTCTGAATTGAAGCATGCATCATGTCATTGTTACAAATCAGAACTGTTTATGACAATAAAACTTGGCTAAGTAATTAATAAAATGCTTTATTCTTGTACCCCACACCTCACCCTTGCCATGCTACTTTAATGCCATGTAAATTGTGCATCATTCATCATGGCATGCTTGTTTGCTTGTCGCATTTTAATTCCTATGGTTGTGCACTTTATTTATGTTGGCCCTTGTTTGTTTGGTTCTTCTTCGAATAGACGCCCAGCAGGAGAATTATTCGGAATCACAGGAGTACTACCCAGATCCATCTCTCGCTTCAACTGAACTACCAGGCAAGCACTACCTCATGCTTGCATACATTTAGTACCTATTGCCTCTATCTTATTCTTGCATCATTGAGTCGCGATTGCATTAAATTGAATCCCAAGTACTGCATAGCTTTTACTTTTAAACTCCACCGAAGCTTGTTCCTCCAGCCCATGAGCCATTACTACAGGAGTTGTTTGAGCCATGCGAGTCGTAGAAAAGCATGAGTAGGGTATGTGAGTGTCTGATGAATAATGAGGTACCTAAACAACATAACCTGAGTAGTAATGGGATAACTAATGAAAGAGGCACCGGTGAGCAATATCTGCTATTTGGTTTTTCATGCTCACTTGTGTCCCGTAGGACCCCGAGTACTTGATTCCTGTTCCTTGACTATTCGCACTATCCACATCCGGGAGGCCTTATGGACCCCCCTGAGCCAGAGCTTGATTCATTCTTATTTCTTGGGGCCACAAAGTAGTTTGGGGTTTTATTACTATCCTGTACTTATGCCATGTTACTGCTTAATTTAAGATTGTGCGAGGAGCACCTGTACTTTTTTGGATCGTGGAATATTTTCGCGGTATCGATAAGCCCAGTCACATTTTCGGGTTCCCAGTCGTTTACAGCCATTGACATAAACCTTGGGTCCGTCTCGGAGCCGGCCAACTTCGTTGTGGGTAGCTTAATGGGGTGGCCCCCTGAAATATTTCTGAATCCTGTGATTGCTTTGTCGTGAATGCCTCGTTGGGTTTTGAGTTGGTTTTTCCGAGGTTGATCGAGTGTATGTTGCTATTCGTGCACCCCTGCGGGGTAAATCTTTCTGAAAGCCGTGTCCGCGGTTATGGACGACTTGGAGCACGGTTTCTCGATCATAGACAAGTATAACTAAAGTACAGCTTTTAATTTGACTAAGTACTTGACTAGTAAATAGTGCAATACTCATGGAATGGTTAATAAAACTGCCAACGGATGGGGGTTGTTCGTCCGCTTCCTCATTGGTAAGCGAGGAGGAGGATGGATCTGTTAATTATACTATTATAACTGTTGTTCTTAATTAACGGACATCCGTCTATCATTGGTTAGGCGGATGGTTAGCGAGTATCTGTAGAATTGTTAGGTATTATCTTTTGCTGCAATTGCGTCACCCCGGGTCGTGTCCCCTTTAGCGGCATAAAGACTTGCTGAGTACCCCTAGGGTCTCACACGATAAATTGTTTGATTCAGATGAACAGGTGTACCCGCAAGATGGATACTGGGTGGAAGAGACAGAGGATGTTGGCAACGATCATTCGGTGTAGAGATTCCGAGAACGGGGATCCGTGGGATCTGTGGGCGGGATGTGTTTATTTATGTGGCATCTTATGCCGATTTGCTTCCTATCCGTACTCGGATCTTGTTTTCCGCTTCCGCCTGATACTCTGATGTTTGTTGTATGAGGAGCTATCCTAAATTATTATCTCTATCTAGGATATTTTAATCTTGCCGTATGGCGTTGCGATATTTCTATTTCTTTTAGATGGAATGGCTCTGAGGACTGTTGTATGTGGCTTGCATACATACTCACTTGTGTATGTAGTTGATCCCTTCGCCTGTCGATTACGCCGCTCGTTCTTGTCCCGATGTTCTGAAAGTGGTTAGGACGGCTGAAAGGTCTACCGTGAGTGGCCCCGGGCCCCACCGTACTATTTTAACCACTTTCGCTCATCCAGGCATGCAACTAAGAGCGTAATTCACCGAGGTAGTTACATGAAGTCACCTGATAGTCATCATTGATTTGACTCAATATTTCCTTCCAGTTCAAGCAGTCAGAATCATCATAATTCCTGTATATATCCTCATCAATGGGATAATAGCATTGAATTCCACTTTTGGTAAACAAACATATCGATGTTAGGGGTGAATGCCCAGTTTGTAATGAAGCAGCCGAAGACATTATGCATGTACTGTTCCGGTGTGCTCCTGCACGTGCGATCTGGGAATCTATTAGTGTTTCATATATAGTTGACCGAGTATCGGATGGAGAGTTATCTGGTTCTATAGTTCTAGAAAATTTGCTAACCAGCTCTATTTCAGTGATGCCAGGGTTTAGACAATTGGGTTTCAAAGAAGTGGTCGTTATCGCATACTGGTACTTGTGGTGGATGAGGAGGGTATGGCTACAGTTGATATTTCTAATGCTGCATCTCCATCTACGATTAAGGCTATTGCCATGAAAGAGTGTCTCGCTCTTGCTAACCATCTTGGGTGTCATAATGTTTTAATAGATTCTGATTCCTTGGAAGTCGTGGAGGCGTGCAATGGCACAGAAGCATGGCGGGGGCAATCTTCAGCTATGTTTGCAGACTGTATCGATGAGGCGTCGATGATTGGTATTGTTTTATTCAAACATTGTCCAAGGAAGGCTAATGGAGTTGCCCATGAGCTTGCTAAATCCTGCTTCTTAGATAAGAATTCTTGTAATTGGGCTGATGAGCCTCCTAGCTTTCTTTTACAAACTCTATTAGATGATGTAACAATTGTTTGAGAGGCTGCAAGTTTCAGACACACTTTTTCTCCTCATCAGGGTACCTAAGGGGACTGGGAGGTTTTAATGAGGCAGCTTACATGCCTAATATATATTGGTTTTAAAAAAATGTCATCTCTGTGTTGTATTAAATTAGACAGTCGCTTCTTCTTCCTATTTTCTAACAAACAAACTGATAACCCATTGATACATTGCAAATGTATCTATAATTTTTGATGCTCCATGCTTGGATTTATCCACTTTCTTGTGTTTTGTCCACACTTTGGAGTACTTTTCATATGATTTCTTGGACTAACCTATTAACAAGAGCCACAGTGCCAGCTGCCTGTTTTCTGCTGTTTTTAGTTCCAGGAAATTCAGAAAACGAATATTCTCGGAATTGGACAGGACAAAAGCCAAAGTGCCTATTTTTCCAGAAGACTCCAGGAGCCAGAATACGAGACGGAGGAGGGCCAGGGGCTGGCCACACCCTCCCAGGCGCGGGCTGGGCCTGGCCATGCCAGGGCATCGTGTGGTGGCCCCAGGCACCTCCTTGGTCTCCCTCTTCGCCTATAAGAAGCCTTCTGACCTAAAAACTTCGGGGGGTTCGACGTTTTTCTACGAAAAGTTCCGCTACACCGCCGCCACCAAAGGGGAGATTCGGGGGACAGAAAGTCTCTGTTCCGGCACCCTGCCGGGACCGGGAAGTGCCCCCGAAGCCATCTCCATCAATCTCCACCATCATCTTCATCGACCATCCATGTTTCCTCCATCTATGAGTGAGTATTCCCCCGCTGTAGGCTATGGGGATGGTAGGGATTGGATGAGATCGTTCATGTAATGGCATCAGATTGTTAGGGCATGGTGCCTAGTATCTTTTATTAGTGCTTTATGACTTTGTTGCGACTTGTTGTGCTTAATGCTTGTCACTAGGGCCCGAGTGCCATGATTTCAGATCTGAACTTATTATTGATTCATTATGATAGTATTGTTCTTGGATTTATCTGCAAATTGTATACACACGTTGTTGTCCAAAACCTATGGCCCTGAAGTGACAGAAATCGAGATAACCGGAAGGGGGAGGCTTTGATGTGAGGATCACATGTGTTCATGGAGTGTTAATGCTTTGCTTTGGTGCTCTATTAAAAGGAGCACCTTAATTGCCAGTAGTTCCCTAGAGGCCCCGCTGCAAACGGGCTAGCAGGACAAAAGATGTTGTGCAAGTTCTCATTGCGAGCACATATGACTATATATGGAACACATGCCTAGGATTCTCTAGTACTTGGGTGCTTTATCTTATTTATCTGCAATTGCCCTACGTTCTGATTGTCATGTGAATTGTCTTGTCCATGCAACGCCTGTCCATCCATCCCTATGCCTACCGCACTCGAATCACACTGTTTACTGCTTTTGTTACTACTGTAATTTGCTTTACTACTGCTGTTACTTTACTATTCCTACTACAAAATTGTTGCTACTGATAAACTGTTATGAGCAAGATTGTTTCCAGGTGCAGCTGAATTGACAACTCAGTTGTTAAGGCTTATAAATATTCTTTGGCTCCCCTTGTGTCGAATCAATAAATTGGGTTTCACTTCCCTCGAAAATACTGCGATACACCCCCTATACTTGTGGGTCATCACCCATCGAGTGCAGATATAGGATTATGTGCACCGCTTTGACTGATGTGTATCTTCACTCGGTTGTCCACACGTCCAGGGTACCAAAGCAATGATTGAGAGGAGGTGCAACACATAGATCCAAGAAAGGCAATGATCGAAAGGAAGAAGAATAAGCTGACAATGAACGATGACACACATCAACCTATGATAGTGCATACCGCTCTGTACTAAGGCCACAAAAAAACACACCAAGGAAAAAAACCTAACGGAGCGTACAAGAGGATGACGCATGAGGACCACATGGCTACACCTGCGCCACATCAGCGCCACCTATGGCCAGCCCACCACACAAAAAGGCTACAGGGCACCAGAAACGCACACATGAAGTTAACACCAGAATTGCAAATCATCCAATGGACACGTGTTCCTTAGGGCAGCCCAAAATTCCCAAAAAAGGAGAAGTCCCACGGGCATGGAGATTTGGATCTTGGGATCATATGCACCTGGACCAATGAGATGGCATGCATACCTGTGCCTACCATCTTTATTTTAGCAGATACGGTGTGTCAATAATTTGTGATATGACTCTACTTCTATGGAGTTTATTTCTTACGGTGGGCCAAGGGGTACCACGGCGTATAAGGGCATTCACGGCCGGCTGGCCAACGTCACGGTTGTCAACCTGAGATTGTTGTTGCTCGACATGTGCGTCGCCGGATCATTGTTCGCTCCTTCAGGACGAGCATCCCCTTTCGCATTCGCCTCATAGAATAGATCAACACCTCTGGATGTGTCGCCGTCATGGAGGTCCATAGCTTGGAGAATATGTTGTCGTTGTCAGAGAGGTTTGTGCATACCCATCAGCCATCGCCACATGTTGCTTGCCAAGTCGACCTTCGTTGATGCCATCATGTTATTCATGTCTATGTAGCTTGTGGCCGTCCATCTCACCATTGGTCAATGGCTCCGAGGCAGTACGCCACCGTGAAGTTTGCGGCCGCCTAGGTCATCGCTCCTGAATGTCGTCGTGCAGTTCATGGACACACAACTCGTAGCCCCTAGGCTTACCCCTAGATGCACTGTTCCGCCAAACTTGTCTTGTTTAGCTGGTAGTAACCTGGACTTATTTAGCTAGTCACGGTTGCATGAAGTTGTTTGTAGAAACCACTGGTTCCTCGTCCAATGTAAGCTAAATACCCGTAGAAAATTATAGACTATGTTATACCGATTACGTGAACAGTGATTTAGCAGGAAATGAAGACTTGCAACGAGTAACTTCAGCAACCTATTTAGCAGGGAACCGCGGCCCAAGTATCCATCGATTGGTCCAAGGCAGCCTCTCCATTTGCACCATCGCATGCAACAACAGGAAACCGACATAAATGCGGGCATGTGGTGGGGCATTCCACTGTTACTTATTGTAACATCCCAGCATTAGAGCTTAGAAATAAGCTGAGATCAGGTGTGTGCATTGCATTCATGCATAGAAAATCTGGATAATTTTCGCGCTTTTAAATAAAACTTGTCAAAGTGATTGAAGCTTCTCTTAACTTGGTGGAACTGAAGTAGATCATCAAGTTGACTACGATAAGTTTCGATATGACCTTTGCTAAAACCTTATCTTTGGGTAATATAATTTGATCGATGGGTAGATCAAATGGAATCAAGTTAAACCCACAACACATTATTTAATGAATAATAAAGGATCTTATAGAGATCATATCATGGTACTTCCTAAGTATTAACTCTTATCACAAATAGAGTAGAAAGGGAAGTCAAGCCACGACCATTCACCACATATTATAATATCATATTAAGTGATGACATTCCTATTTAACCAAGTTCTAGTGGCAATTGATCATTAATGTGAGTAATCAATTCTTGACCTAACACTTATTGACTCTTAACTTTGACATATTATATCGACCTCCAAAGACCTTAAGTAAGTTAATGAGAAGAAGGAACTAGTTATGGTAGAGTGTGCAATCATCAATGGAATGAGATCCTTAGTGGAGATCAAACCATTGGATGTTGGAGGAGTTAACTCACTTATGAGTAAACTAGAAGAAGTATTTAAACCCAAGAGTTTAGACAGTAATTATGGAGCTATGAGAAAGCTGGAAGTATTAGAATATCCCATGATAATCGTGTTAAGCCAAGTAGATAGAAATATAAAGTAAGCTTCCTTAACATGATAAATCCTATAAAGACTAGTACAAGTCTACTACTTAGTGTTAATAGATCTTGATCTGACAATTAGAAGCCTAAGCTTTGCTTGATCAAAGGATGGTGGTCATTATTCCCAAGTCACTTGAGAATAGATGACTAGATTATGAAGAAGTGTTGTGGATATACCAAATTAGGCAAAGCCCTAGTAAGCTGAACCATCCAGCTTGATCATGAGAAGTCAAGCTAGAGTATTAAGAAGTATATAACATGAGTATATGAAATAGTTGGAGGCATAGTAGCTTAACCAGGCTAATACAAGAGTAATCTTGTCTTATGGGGAATAATACCATACCTCTTATAGAGGATTGATATCCCTTGTTATATATAGTGAGGATTGTAATCTTGCAAGCCTTGGAAGCTAATGCAAGATGGAGTTAATGGATAGAGTTAGAAGTAGCTACATTGATGGATTCATCAAGGGTAGTTTAGCAATGGAAGTTATATATGTACTAGGAGGAGAATGAAGGAGTAATGTCGAAGTGGCATGACCATGTCATCTTATAATGATGGTTATGGTGGAGTCTGATGTTAACGTATTCAGGAAGATATGATCTTTGTGACTAAGATAAGAGAGATATATAGACTATATTTAGGAAAGGAATTCCTTATCTAAAGGTAACCTTAGTGAGGTATTAAGGTAAGGATTCTTTAGAAGCCTTAACCAAGATCATATCAAGCCAGGACAGAACCATGTCTACCTATTTGTCCAAAACCCCAGAATTAAGTTAGTAGTTAAACCAATTCCTATTTTTAGGCAGCCAATGGATATTATCTCTTAGTCAAATGCAATGTCTAAGAGATAAGTAGAAAACCAGTTGAGAGAGTATTGATGGAAGTTTGTCCACCTTATTGTCTTAAACCCTAATAAAGACCTAGTCTCGTATACCATCAAGATCACATTAGGAAGGTAATCTCCATAGCTCATTCTGAGTTGAGATATCACCTTGGTCACAAAACCTGATGAAAATATGTCTTAGCCTTAATATTCATCCATATCTATAATTGAATATGAGTTATTAAATCCTCTCAAAACCCATATACCTATATTTAAATAAATATGAGCATTTCTCCACCAGTGATTGTTATTAATTCATAATGACCTAACCAAGATTGCTCTGTGGTAATACTAAACACTAAAAAACAAGTAGAATTGGATTTGGGAGAAACCACCAAATATAGAGAACCATGAAATTCAAATCACCACTTTATGAACCACAAGGTTTACTACCTTATAATAAATATATATACCATTATTTTATGAGGCTAACTATGAATAGCGTTCTCTACATATCATTCATCATTTTAAATTCTTACCATTATAATTATTAAGTGAAAACAAAATCATTTTTGTGAAATCTTATTATAAGAAACAAATTCCTAAAACCCTAATATTTATTAATATTTCCTAATGAAAAGGACTTTTCATATAATTATGAATATTTTTAATGCACAAAAAGAAATGAAGAGATGAGGGTCATATTTTCTTTGCACAATAATAGTCAGGGCCTATAAACTCTCTAGATATTTAAAACCTTGAAGGAATTCATATTTGAAATGTTTTTGTAAAAAACAGAAAAAATAGAAATAGAAATAGAGAAAGGAATCAGCAGACTCCAGAATCAGCCCACGGCCTAGGTCGTTCCTTCGTTATCTGTCGCTCGCCTACGTGATGTTCCGTGTCTCGCGCACTTTTCCAGAGCCCAGTAGCAGCCCAGCCTAGAATAACTCTTCGATGTCTGATATGTCATAAACATATCTGTATTTTTTAATGCTCCATGCTTGTTTTATATCAACTTTCTTACGTTTTGTTCACACTTTGAGGTATTTTTATACATTTTCTGGAACTAACCTATTAACAAGATGCCATAGTGCCAGTTGCCTATTTTCTGCTGTTTTTGGTTTCAAAAAAGCTAGAAAAGAAATATTCTCGGAACTGGATGAAACAAAAGCCGAAGTTCGTATTTTTTTCGACACGAGACGGGGTCCAAAGCAGAGACAAAGGAGGGCCAGGGGCTGGCCACACCATATGGTGGCGCCGGTCCCTCCTAGGCACGCCACCAGGGGGTGTGGGCCCCTCGGGCCTCCACCGACCTTTCCCCTTCGCCTATAAAAGCCTCCTGGGATGAAAACCCAAAGTACCAGATCAGAATTCCACGAAAAGTTCCACAACACCGCCGCCACCGAAGAGGAGATTTGGGGGGGTAGAAGTCTCTGTTCTGGCACCCTGCCAGGATGGGGAAGTGCCCTCGGAGCCATCTCCATCGACTCCACCGCCATCTCCATCGACGTTGCTGACTCCCATGATGAAGGGGTAGTAGATCTCTCTCGAGGCTAAGGGCTCTACTGGTAGCTATGTGTTCCTCTATCTCTTTATGCGTGATCTTATGAGATCATGAGCTTTGTAATCTATAGATCTATTCTGCTACTCAAGTGCTTTAAATAATCTCTACGTATCCCCACGTGTGTGAAGTTGATAGTGTGCACACCGTGTGGCACTTTGGATAACGTTACATAAATACTTATCATGAGTATAATTTGAGTTGGATGTCTGTATAAGATTGTGGTGTTTGTTGGAACCATCTAGCGCTCAATGTGACAGTGAGGGGTTATTGATACGTTGCAAACGTATCTATAATTTTTGATGTCCCATCCTTGGTTTTATCTACTTTCTTATGTTTTGTTCCAACTTTGGAGTACTTTTCATACACTTTCTTGGACTAACCTATTAACAAGATGCCATAGTGCCAGCTGCCTGTTTTCTACTGTTTTTGGTTCCAGGAAAGTCAGAAAATTAATATTCTCGGAATTGGACCGGACAAAAGCCAAAGTCAATATTTTATCGGAAGACTCACGGAGCCAGAAGACGAGATGGAGAGGGGCCAGGGGCTGGCCACACCATGTGGTGGCGCGGGCTAGCCCCGGTCGTGCCACCAGGTGGTGTGGGCCCCTCAGGCCTCCACCGACCTTGCCTCTTCGCCTATAAGAAGCCTCCCGATGCAAAAACCCTAAATCGTCAAGCCTCCAGCCACGAAAAGTTCCGCAGCGCCGCCACCACCGAAGGGGAGATTCGGGGGACAGAAAGCCTTTGTTCCGGTACCCTGCCAGGACAGGGAAGTGCCCCCAGAGCCATATCCATCGATCTCCACCACCATCTCCATCGCCGTTGCTGATTCCCATGATGAGGAGGGAGTAGTTCTCTCTCGAGGCTAAGGGTTCTACCGATAACTATGTGTTCATCTCTCTCTCTCTCTATGCATGATCTTATTGAGATCATGAGCTTGTAATCTATAGATCTACCTTGCTACTCAAGTGCTTTATTAGATCTCTGCTCTCCCCATGTGTGTGAAAGTGACAGTGTGCACACCATGGTAGCACTTAGGCTAGAGATTACAAATACTTGTTATGAGTTATATTTGGAGTTGGATGTCTTTATGAAATTGTGGTGTTTGTTGGAACCATCTAGTGCTCAAGGTGACAGTGTGGGGTTTTCTAGATGGGAAAGGCTTACTTTGAGGTGTGCTCTTATAGCCCTACCATGGATTAGACTGTCCAACCGGAGAGTAGTTAAGAGTAGTATCATAAAGACAAGATATTTATATGAGAGTGTTCACTAGTGAAAGTATGATCCCTAGGCCTTGTTTCTAAGCATTGATACACCATTTGCAATTAGATATGTTACATGTTTGCTTGCTTCCATCTTTATTTCAGTTTGCCTTTAGTCTTTCCCCACGTCAACCACACGCCATCAAGCTATTTTCTAGCACCATTACCACTTATAATTATCCATACCACTTGTATTTCACTATCTCTTCGCCGAACTAGTGCACCTATACACCTGACAAGTGTATTGGGTGTGTTCGGAACACAAGAGACTTCTTGTATCTTGATTGCATGGTTGCTTGAGAGGGAATACCTTTGACCACTTCCTCCCTGAGTTCGATAAACCTTGGGTAATCCACTTAAGGGAAAACTTGCTGCTATTCTACAAACCTCTGCACTTGGAGGCCCAACAACTGTCTACAAGAATAGAAGTGTGTAGACATCAGTTATCTAGATGGGGAATGCGAACTTTAAGGTGTGCTTTTACAGCCCTACATCATCCAACCGGAGAGTAGTTCAGGGTAGCATAATGAAGAGAAGATATTTATATGAGAGTGTCCACTAGTGAAAGTATGATCCTAGGCCTTGTTTCTAAGAATTGAAACACCGTTTACAATCAATCCTGTTACATGTTTGCTTGCTCCCACTCTTATTTCAGATTGCAATTACCACTTATAATCATCCATATTACTTGTATTTCACTATCTCTTCGCCAAACTAGTGCACCTATACACTTGACAAGTGTATTGAGTGTGCTGGGGACACAAGAGACTTCTTGTATCTTGATTGCAGGGTTGCTTGAGAGGGATACCTTTGACCACTTCCTCCCTGAGTTCGATAAACCTTGGGTGATCCACTTAAGGGAAACCTGCTGCTATTCTACAAACCTCTGCACTTGGAGGCCCAACACTGTCTACAAGAATAGAAGCGTGCATAGACATCACTGTCTCTCTGGCAAGCAGGGCCCGCGCGAAGAGAGAACCACCATCTACGTCTTCCTCCGTCTGGTCAACACGGCGTCGGTGAGCCACGTCGCCGCCGCTATCCTAGATCGTCCCGGACCCGATTGACCAACCTAGAGCCTTACACTACTCGCTTGGAGTCCGTCCCCACTTGTTCCATTAAGATTCGTGCCCGAATCGAGCTCAGCACCACCGCCGCATCTCGTCGGTCCTCGTCGTCGTGCCATCGTGTCCGTGCCCGCTAGGCCGTATAAAGCAGCCGCCTAGGACCGCATCGATCTTTTGGTTGATCCTTATCTTCTCCATTCATCTCCCTCGCTCCCAATCCTCCACAAATTCACTGAAGCCGTCGCCGGCGAGCTTCAGCTAGCCGACGATACAACCCACCTCTGGTTCCATGGAGTGGTCTGGGAGAAGCACCTCATCGCCGTGATCGTTCTGGCACAAGCAGGCATCAAGGAGAGGTCAGAGGTAGAAGAATTTCTAGATTCTCTTCTGATGGGGTTCGCCGGAATCCACGACGCCACGCTCATCTTCGGTCACCATCAACATTACCGAGCCCACCATCATGTCCAGGGTAAGAATACGCATCGATTGGTACTACCTACACATCGTAGGGCAGCTGATAGCCAAGGTTGTCATTCGGCTGGCGAGCGCCGCCGTAGGTGCTCGTCGTTGTCGCTATTCCAATGACCATTATGCGGCGGAGCAACCACTAGAGGGTTTCCCATGTTGTCCTGCATCGAACCCGACCAACATGCCTTGCTAGTTTGCACTGGATCGCCGTCATAGCCCACCATCTGACCGCCGCCGGCGGGATGACGTCAAGATGACGTCATCATGCGCGAAGTGAGACCCAATCAAACCGGACGGGTCCCACTTTGCTCAGGTGTCCTACTAACGTGGCTAGTGGCCCACCTGTTGGTGACCTGAGGCTAGATTGGGTGTGGTGTAAAAAGAATTAGGTGAAGGACTAACGTCAGCAATGACACAGTAAGCCATTTAGTTATTTAATTTTAATAATTCCAGAAAATGATTAAATCTTGTTAAATCAATATCCTTTGTTTTGTAATTCAGAAAAATATATATTATATATCAAAATGTTGAGAAAAATAAACTCTATCATATAAACCTAATATCATATTTTATTTTCCAACTTAAATAAGTTAATTATTATTAGTAGTAAGTAGCCTATTAGGGATAAATCTTTCACAAACATCTTTTATTATTTAGAATTCATAAAAGTAAGTATAATATATCAAAATTCTTAGAAAAACAAAATATACATTTATAAACTTATTTTGTACATTTTTGTGATACTTAACTATAACATCCCAAAACTTTATTCAAGGTTATTAAGATCCAAATCATCAAAATTAGGGTTAACAAAAACTTTTCCAATTAAAATTATTAAAGCATTCATATGTGTGCATTTAAATAGGAGTTGTTTTGAATTGCCTTGATTAAGTGATCCATTGCTTGTAAAATGATTCTTAGGTGAAATAAACATCATCTAGATCATTCCCAAACAAATCCCAAAGAAAAACAAATCAAAATAAATAAAAGAAAGAAATGGCCATTTGTGCCATTTCAATCAACATACCTACTTTGGCTATTCCTAGGACTCAATTCTTAACAGAGATAAATATGGAACTTTACACGCCTTGCTAGTACATGTAATGATGTACCAAGACCCACTTTGTGATCTGCTAAAAACTTTCAAACACTAATTTTAAATGACACTTGAAAATTGAATCTAGTGTAGGTATCAAGATCACCCTATTTCAAAAACCACTGAGCTCCATTTTCAAAACCCAAGCAACCACAGATGATCAAGCTTATGACTAACACACCCACCAAAAATCTTTTCAAAATTCAAAACTAAATTTCTTTCGGCCATTTTCACAAACACTTGGCAGGCAGGATTCACACCTAGTATTAGCTCACTGTTTTCTATAGGGTTTTACCACCCAATTGACCTCCATTTACTCCCTATGTCTCCCTTTGATCTAACCAAGGCCTAAGCACCCCACCCCTTTGTCCCTAGCAGTAGTGTCGCGCACCCCGAGCACCATGCTAGCCGGCCAACCTTGCCAACGCAGCGGCAGACCGCCCCTCTCTCTCTCTCTCTCGCCATGTCTAGAAGCTAGACCATACCACACCGCCACCCTTTGTCCCCTCCCCGAGCAGAGCCGAGCCGTGGACCACCCGCAGAGCGCCACACCCAGAGCGTCTGTGCCATGCCGCGCACGTGCCAGAGTGCCACACCCGACAAGCACACACACGCCGCGCCTCGACTGCAGCCCGCGCCCACCGCGTCGCCACGACCCAGGAAACCACCCAGACATGCCCGTTCTCTGCCGATTGACCCGTAGCCACCGCACGCCGTGTCGAATGCCGCCTCTGCCGCTCAGAGCAGGAGAACCGCCCGACCGTTTTCCACCGCCCCTAGCCACGCATTGAAGCTGTAGAGCACCTCCAGGAGGCAGGCTACCGTCCCCTACCTCAAGCCACGCCGCTAGCACGCTGTGCAGCCCTCGCCGGAGTCGCCCGCCCATTCCTTTCGGTCGCCTCATCGAGCTATAAATAGAGGCCACCCTAGCACAAACCGCTCACACCATTCCACTCCCCTCTCCTCACTGGTCCTTCCCCACCTCTCACCGGAGCCACTCGAGCCTTGGTTCGCCAGAATTGCGCCGGAGGAGCCCGCTGTAGAGGAGGAGAAGGCATCGTCAATTTCGTCCAGCCCAAGAGCTGCCACGACCACCCCTGAGCTCGCCGTCGTCCACCAGTTCGTTTGCTCGCCTCGCTGTTGTCGCTGGAGCCCTGGTATGCCCCCTGAGCACCCCCACTGAGCCGCTAGGGTTAGACCTTGCCGGCGACCTGTCCGTCGTTGACGAGGAGCCCCAGCCGTAGATCCTAGTTCTAATCTAGCGGCCCACATCGCCCCGTACCGCTTCGCGTGTAAAGAGCCGCTGACCGGTGGACCCCCTGTCAGCTGTGCCCCGCGCCGCGGAGTGCCATTAGGCCGGCCCGTTTGCTTTCCCGTGCGATCCATTTAATTCAAATTAGGATTTTTCTAGTTTAGTTTGAACTTAGTTCCGTCCCCTAGTTTGAAAATCAATTCAGAGAGATGTACAAATCAAAATGGAGTGATTCCAACTTTGTTAGAAAGCTACTGAAAAGATCTACCCAAGCCCGTTGGATCTAATTCAATTAGAGTTAGAGATCTCTCCTAGTCAAAATAACAAGACAGAAGCTTTTGCACATTCAAACATTTTCATAAAATCAACCATGATAGCTTTTGAGTTGATTCCAACTCTCAAAAATCACATTTTACCATATCTATCTGAATATGTAATAATATTAAGGTTTACATGCAGTGACTTTGGACTAGTACCAAAATAATGCTATATAGGCATTTCTAGTCATTTTAAATCATTAAATAATGAACTTAAACCAAAGTAATTGTGATCCAACCCTTAAATCACACTCCCACATGTTAGAATATGTGGTGATGACATGTGTCCACATGATCCCATATTTTAAGTGGTGAATATTAAATCTTAGTTAATTTTTCAATGAGTAGAAATTAATTTTCTTAAATAAAAAGAATGAAACTAGTTAATAAAACTTGTGGTGCTTGTGATGATAATGGATCATCAAATGTGTGCCTTAGAGTGCTAATTAGACTAGTTAAGTATTGTTTGGTGATTGTGTACTCCGTATGTATTTATAGACGATAGTATCGACCAAGCTTTCGAGGAGGAGGTGTTCTATCAAGAGGAGGAAGAAAACTTCAACCACTGCACTGCACAAGGCAAGCCACCATTAACAATCCAAGTTAACCCTTGCAATCTAGATAACCCAAGCAAATATGCTTTAGGCATGCTTTGGTTATACCACTTTGACTATTATTCACCCCAAGTATTATGTTCAAGCTTTACTTCCTTTACTTTACCCAAAGTTCTTTACTTGTTTTGAAGGTAGCATAAAGAGTATAAAACTTGACCTATATAGATAACTTTAGATGTCATTCTATGGAATGAGATTGATACCATCTTTCCACCTTAGTGAACACTCTTAACTTAGTAGTTTAGAGTAGATAAAAACTTGAGTTACTTTAGATGGGAACACTTTGTGAAAAGGAATTATGAAAACCTTGGAATGATGAGTCATTCTATTGAGATGTTTTGACATGTGTTGAGAAACACAAATGGTTTATGATAGCGAAAATGTTGAGGCATGAGCCTTAACCCCTTTTACAAAACTGATGGTTGGATTCGGATGCGATACCATTCCAAATTTACCGTACAACCACAATACCTGAATTGGGTAAGGCTTAGCCAGAAATTTATATGCATTAGTATTAGTTCCCTAGCGGGAGAGGTTTGAGCCGAGGCTACCTCCCAATGTTATCCACCTATGCAGTGCCCAAGATGACAGATGGTCATGGTTGGGAGGCCATGCTCATAGGAGAGGTGCTTATACTAGGGTGTGTAAAGGGAAGGTTATGTTTGATTATATTCATACTAAGTATGATGATTCAGGGTTATCCCTGACAGATGTATCGAATCTTGTGGTGAAAGTGTACCACCTCTGCAGAGTGTCAAACTATTCGAATAGCCGCGTCCGCGGTTATGGACAATTGGAATGGCCATATTGTTTCGTTGTCAGATGTTTTCAAAATAACTTATGAAAGGAATGATGAATCTTGACTTGACCACAATAGGGTTGTGTTTCTGACACTAGCTTCCCAACTTAAGTGATTCTAGAACTTTATTTTATCTTTCTTTGCTTCTGAACTCAGCTTAGGTTTCAAACTTAACTTTATAGTTAAACTTAGAGTTAACACTTCACCTTAGAACTATTCTACTTGTTAGTGGTAGTTTGCGCGTACTTAAAGAGTACTCATGGCTTTGTCCCTGGCTATTCTCATGGCCAGACTATGAAGGAGACTACCAAGATGATGGCCAGCAGGACGGCTATGATAACTAGGACTATCTGCCTTCGTCAGCATTGCCTGTGCCCCTCAAGATGGACCCCACCGCTACGCTTATCTTTTATTCCGCTGCTTGTTGTATTAAGACTGGATCACGAGATCCTTATTTGTGTAAGACCTTATGTATGGTTTGTAATAGATGATGTACTGTGATATCCAATCTGTTATGTCTCGCAAAAATGGTAATCCTGGGATTGCGATGAATGACATAACAGGCATCTGGGATTAAAAATCCGGGTGTTGACAAGTTGGTATCAGAGCCATCCTGACCATAGGAGACCCTAGTTAGAATGGACGTCCGAACAAAAAACTTAGTTTCAAAACCAAAGTGAGTATTTATGAAAAATTATTTCCTCTCTTATCCTTGGGAATTCATTCTTTCTCAAAAATTCATGTTCCTCAAATTTTACATTACTACTTAAAATTTGACACACTTGATCGCTTCACTAATTTCCTCATCCTTAATTCTTGTAGATGGAGACTCAGTTCAGCAAGTTATACCAGTTGGGAAACGGAGGCCAGTTGATCTTCGAGAGGGACCTAGATTCATTATCGGAGTTACTGGGATGCCCACATCCGGAGTTTCTTGGAGCTCAACTTCCAGGACCCCCAGGAGGAGATTTACAGTGGCTAGTCACCGCTGATCTTAGAGGAATCATAGAAGCACCAACGTCCGAGAGAATCCAGTTCTCCGTGAGAGAGAACAATTGGCTAGATGGATTAGCCAAGGCAATGCATGAAGCTCTCGCACGTCTATGTGCCCTTAGCGTCAACCAAATCTAAGGAACCCGTTTTGCTAACTATGCAAGACGTGACTTCATGGGAATGCCGATGGAGATGCCAAGTCACCCAGAGCTGAAGCGTCAAGTGGAGAACCTTGACTTCCTGCTGTATGATCGTTAGAAGGAGTTGGACAATGCTAGGGAGTTTGCCAACCACAACCGTGCCATTGCCGCCCAGAAGGCCCAGACTTTCTCACTGCTAGTCAAGGATCGTCAGTCTCTTCGCCTCCAGCGCGAGAAGAAGGATCGCACCATCGCCCGTCTTTGCAAGAAGGTGGCCGACCTCGAGAAGACCGTCAAGGAGCAGGAAGCTTAGCTTGCAACAAAGGAGGAAGAAGAGGAGGGTGAAGACATCTAGGGAGACATGGATTCTTACCTCAGCGATGATGATGACTTTCTGGAGGAGGATGTTGTGGACTTCTACACTGATGATGAGGACTCTGACTTCATCGACGATGAGTAGATGCACTAGAACACTATCGTAGCATGAGATGTATCGGTCCCACTGTATTGTAGCTTGCAGAATGGTTCTTCAAACCATCTGTTTTCCTTTGATGTTGTGGTGTGTGTTTGTATTGTGTGCCTTTTTGCATGAATGAAGTAAAGTTAGTTGCAAAACCTGAGTCAAACTCAAAGTTTTAGCTTTGAAACCAAAACCATAAACCTTAGAACTTTCCCTCTTACCCCTTTATCTACCTCAATCTTCAGATGACTCGTAGAAACCAAGGAGGGAGTAGCTCGTCGCAAGACCCAATGATGAAGATCTTGCAGAATCTCATCGCAGACAGAGAAGCAAGCAGGGCAGAACGCCAAGCTAATCTAGCAACACTGCAACAGATCACCCAGATGGCTCTCAATAACCAAGGGCATGGAAATCAGGATCACCATGGATCCAAACTCAAAAATATTTAGAATACCAATCCCCCAATCTTTAACCAAGCTGAAAACCCACTAGATGCTGATGACTGGTTGTAGACAATGGAAAACAACTTAGAAGTTGCAGGAGTTGATGACAACGAGAAAGTTCTATTCGCTAACCACTACCTGGTGGGAGATGCAAGAGCTTGGTGGACTAGTATCCGTAACATGAACCATGGTCAAGTGATGACCTGGGAAGCCTTCAAAATCAAGTTCAGCCGCACCCACGTGCCGCAGGGCTTAGTCACCAGAATGAGGGATGAATTCAGAGAGTTGAAGCAAGGCAGAATGACTGTGGTAGAGTACCGTGATAGATTCCTGTCGCTTGCCAAATATGCACCTGATGAGATCAACACGGAGGCCAAGAAGAAGGAGAGATTCTTGAACGGACTGCATGATGAGATGCAGACTGTCCTCGTCAACATTCGCTTCGAGGATCTCGAAGAGCTAGTCGACTCTGCCATTCAGATGGAAGGGAAGATTAACCAGGCAAACGATAACCGCAAACGTCGTATGATGCAGCAATCTAGATCCAACAATCACTAGAAGTACCATCCCAATCCCTCACCAGGATATGCACCAAGGAACAATCGACCCCTAATGTCTCGCCCAAGCTACCCCAACCGTAGCGGAGGCAATGTGAAGTACGGAGGAAACAATCACAGCTCCGGCAACACCAACAACTTTAACCGTGCACCTCCCAAGAACAACAACAACTACAACACTGCACCCAGAACTGTCAGCAATGTTGTGCCCGTCACAGCAAAAGACAAGTCCCAGACCACTTGTTTAGAGTGTGGAGTGAAGGGTCACTATTCCAATGAGTGTCCAAAGAAGACTGCCGCCACTTCCAATGTGAATGCCCCAGCTCAACAACAACGTCATGTTCAACCAGGGAGAAGGTTTGCTCCAGGGAACCCTCATAACCGCAACGGTCGTCTCTTCCACATGAACGTTGAAGAAGCCCAAGAAGCGCCAGATGTAGTGCTGGGTATGTGTTTTGTCAACTCAGTTTTAGCAAGGGTATTGTTTGATTCGGGAGCATCGCATTCATTTGTCACCGAAGAATTTGCATGCACTAGTAATATTCACCCAACCAACTTGAAGCATGTCATGATAGTTCAAATCCCTGGTTCAACAACCAAATCTAGAAAAAATTGCAAAGTTGCGCCTATCAGAATACATGGGATAGATTTTTATGCCAACCTAATAGTACTCAGAACCAAAGGTTTGGAAGTAGTACTAGGTATGGACTAGATGTCAAGGCATAAAGGACTGATAGACTGTGCTAAGAAAGCCATCACCATGACCAGTAGCTCTGGAGTCACAATAGAGCATATATCTGAAACCTTACCTCGCCAATTCAAGTGCAACAAGAGTCTAGCCCTACCCACCATAGACCAAGTCAGAGTAGTCTGTGAATACCCCGACGTATTCCCAGATGAATTGCTAGGTATGCCCCCGGATAGGGATATTGAATTCATTATTGAATTAATCCCCGAAACCGGACCCATAGCCTAGAGACCCTATAGCATGAACCCCTCAGAGTTAGTGGAACTGAAGAAGCAGTTGGATGCCATGTTAGAAAAAGGCTTGATTCAACCAAGCGCCTCGCCATGGAGATCACCAGTGTTATTCGTCGACAAGAAAGATGGAGGAAATCGTTTGTGCACAGATTACAGAAAGTTGAATGACGTCACCATCAAGAACAAGTACCCCTTGCCAAAGATAGAGGATCTATTTGATCAGTTGACTGGAGCTCAGGTATTCTCAAAGATTGATCTTAGGACTGGTTATCACCAAGTTAAGATTCGTGCAACGGATATTCCGAAGACCACCTTTACTACTCCCTATGGTTTATACGAGTATACGGTTATGTCTTTTGGATTAACCAATGCCCCTGCTTATTTCATGAATATCATGAATAAGATCTTTATGAATTTCCTAGATAAGTTTGTAGTTGTGTTTATCGACGACATCCTTATCTACTCCAAGTCAGAAGAAGAGCATGAGCAACATCTGAGAATCATTCTAGAAATCCTGAGAGAGCATCGGTTGTATGCCAAGTTTAGCAAGTGTGAGTTTTGGCTGAAAGAAGTAGGATTCCTAGGCCATATTGTGTCTTCTAGAGGAGTCTCTGTTGATCCCGCCAAGATCAAAGATGTCGAAGAATGGGAAGCCCCAACCACTCAAACCCAAGTCCGTGCATTTCTCGGATTAGCGGGATACTACCGCAAGTTCGTAGAAGGATTTTCGAGCATTGCCAGACCCATGACCCAATTGTTGAAGAAGGACAAGAAGTTTGAATGGACCGACAAATGTGAAGCCAGTTTTCAAGAACTGAAGAGGAGATTGATATCATCCCCAATATTGATCATGCCAGACATCAAGAAGCCGTTTGATGTATATTGTGATGCATCCAAGATTGGCCTCGGATGTGTATTGATGCAAGAAGGCAGAGTCATCGCGTATCTGTCTCGACAACTGAAGCAGCATGAGCAGAACTATCCGACCCATGATCTTGAACTAGCAGCCGTAGTTTTGGCATTGAAGGCATGGCGTCATTATCGGGTGGGTAATCGATGTGGGATTTACTCAGATCACAAGAGCTTAAAGTATATTTTCACTCAAAAGGAGCTAAATATGAGGCAAAGAAGATGGATAGAGTTAATCAAGGATTATGACCTTGGCATTCACTATCACCCCGGCAAAGCCAATGTGGTAGCGGATGCTCTTAGCAGATTGCCTTGCAGGCTAAACACCATGGTCAAGGAGAAGCAACCAAGTTTGTATGAGGAGTTGGAGCAGTTCAAAACTGAATTAGTTAGCAAAGGATTCTTAGCTAGCATTGAACTTCAACCCACTTTGATTAGCCAAATCAAGGAAGCCCAGAAGGGAAATGAAAGTATCGATAGAATCAAACGTCGTATTGGTACATGAAAGGTACCTGGATTCACTAAAGATGGAGAAGGAGTGCTATGGTACAAAGGACATATCTGTGTGCCAGCAGATTCGGAGCTAAAGCAAGTTATCATGCAGGAAGCTCATGATACTCTTTATTCTATCCACCCCGGAGGAACGGAGATGTATCAAGATTTGAAAGAGCAATTTTGGTGGCACAAGATGAAGAGAGAAATCGGAAGTTACATCGCCAAGTGTGACATCTGTCAAAGAGTCAAAGTAGAGCATCAGAGACCTACAGGACTGTTGCAACTATTGCAGATTCCGGAATGGAAATGGGATTCCATCGGAATGGACTTTATCACCGATTTTCCTACTTCAAATAGGGGAAATGACTCAATCTGGGTCATAGTTGATAGACTATCCAAGGTAGCTCACTTTATCCCTGTCAAGACAACCTACCAGAGTTCGAAGCTAGCAGAGATGTATATTTCTAGGATTGTTAGTCTGCATGGAACCCCCAAGACCATAGTATCAGATCGAGGAACCCAGTTTACCTCGAGATTTTGGCAGAAAGTCCAGGAAGGATTGGGAACCAAGTTGAACTTCAGCACAACTTATCACCCGCAAACTGATGGACAGACTGAGAGAGTCAACCAGATCCTAGAGGATATGTTAAGAGCTTGTGTGTTAGAGTACAGATCAAAATGGGTGCCTTTCGCAGAATTCTCATATAACAACAGCTATCAAGCTAGTTTGCAAATGGCACCATTTGAATTCCTATACAGCAGAAAGTGTCGCACCCCTTTGAATTGGTCTCAAGTAGGAGAGAGTCAGATCTTTGGACCCGTCATTCTCCGAGAAGCCGAAGAGAAGGTTCACAAAGTCTGTGAGGACCTCAAGACCGCCCAATCCAGACATAAGAGTTATGCTGACAAGAGAAGGAGAGACCTGACTTTCAATGTCGGAGATTTTGTATATCTCAAGGTTTCACCATTGAAGGGAACCCAACGCTTTAGTCTGAAAGGAAAGTTAGCCCCCAGGTATATCGGACCATTCAATATTCTGAATCGTCGAGGAGAAGTATCGTATCAACTGGAACTACCTGAAGAGATGTCAGCCATCCACAATGTGTTCTAAATCTCGTTGCTTCGTAAATGCCTGGAAGAGCCGGAGAAGACTGAAGTTTTCAAGAACATCGATCACCGAGCTGTTGAGATCAACAATAACCTTACATATCGTGAAGTACCCATCCGTATCCTAGAATAAGCTTATAGGACCACAGGACCAGGAGTATCAAGTTTCTCAAGATTCAATGGAGCAACCATACCGAAGACGAAGCCACTTGGGAGTGAGAAGATTACATTAGGACAGAGTTCCCAGATCTCTTTAGTTCCTAGTCTTCTTTGTAAATCTCGGGACGAGATTTTGTTTAAGGGGGGAAGGTTTGTAACGTCCCAATCCAAGGTTATTAAGACCAAATCATCAAAATTAGGGTTACCGAAAACTTCTCCAATTAAAATTATTAAAGCATTCATATGTGTGTGCATTTAAATAGGAGTTGTTTTGAATTGCCTTGATTAAGTGATCCATTGCCTGTAAAATGATTCTTAGGTGAAATAAACATCAACTAGATCATTCTCAAACAAATCCAAAGAAAAACAAATCAAAATGAATAAAAGAAAGAAATGGCCATTTGTGCTATTTTAATCAACATACCTACTTTGGCTATTCCTATGACTCAATTCTTAACAGAGATAAATATGGATCTTTGCACCCCTTGCTAGTACATGTAATGATGTACCAAGGCCCACTTTGTGATCTGCTAAAAACTTTCAAACACTAATTTTAAATGACATTTGAAAATTGAATCTAGTGTAGGTATCAAGATCACCCTATTTCAAAAACCACTCAAATGAGCTCCATTTCAAAACCCAAACAACCACAGATGATCAAGCTTATGACTAACACACCCACCAAAAATCTTTTCAAAATTCAAAACTAAATTTCTTTCGGCCATTTTCACAAACACTTGGCAGGCAGGATTCACACCTAGTATTAGCTCACTGTTTTCTACAGGGTTTTGCCACCCAATTGACCTCCATTTACTCCCTATGTCTCCCTTTGATCTAACCAAGGCCTAAGCACCCCACCCCTTTGTCCCTAGCAGTAGTGCCACGCACCCCGAGCACCATGCTCGCCGGCCAACCTTGCCAACGCAGCGGCAGACCGCCCCTCTCTCTCTCTCTCGCCATGTCTAGAAGCTAGACCAGACCACACCACCACCCTTTGTCCCCTCCCCGAGAAGAGCCAAGCCGTGGACCACCCGCAGAGCTCCACACCTAGAGCGTCTGTGCCATGCCGAGCACGCGCCAGAGCGCCGCGCTCGACAAGCACGCACACGCCGCACCTCGACCGCAGCCCGCGCCCACTGCATCGCCACGACCCAGGGAACCACCCAGACATGCCCGTTCGCCGTCGTTTGACCCGTAGCCACCGCACGCCGTGTCGAATGCCGACTCTGCCGCTCAGAGCAGGAGCACCGCCCGACCGTTTCCCACCGCCCCTAGCCACGCATTGAAGCCGTAGAGCATCGCTAGGAGGCAGGCCATCGTCCCCTACCTCAAGCCACGCCGCTAGCACGCTGTGCAGCCCTCGCGAGAGTCGCTCGGCCATCCCTTTTGGTCGCCTCGTCGAGCTATAAATAGAGGCCACCCTAGCACAAACCGCTCACACCATTCCACTCCCCTCTCCTCACTGGTCCTTCCCCACCTATCGCCGGAGCCACTCGAGCCTTGGTTCGCCGGAATTACGTCGGAGGATCCTACTACAGAGGAGGAGAAGGCACCGTCGATTTTGTCCGCCCCAGGAGCTGCCACGACCACCCCTGAGCTCGCCGACATCCACCAGTTCGTTTTCCCGCCTCGCCGTCGTTGCTGGAGCCCTGGTATGCCCCCTGAGCACCCCCACTGAGCCACTAGGGTTAGAACTTGCCGACGACCTGTCCGTCGTCGACGACGAGCCCCATCCGTAGATCCTAGTTCTAATCTAACGGCACACATCACCCCGTACCGCTTCGCGTGTAAAGAGCCGCTGACCGGTGGACCCCCCCTGTCAGCTGTGCCCCGTGCCGCGGAGTGCCACTAGGCCGGCCCGTTTGCTTTCCCGCGCAACCCATTTAATTCAAATTAGGATTTTTCTATTTTAGTTTGAACTTAGTTCTGTCCCCTAGTTTGAAAATCAATTTAGAGAGATTTACAAATCCAAATGGAGTGATTCCAACTTTGTTAGAAAGCTACTAAAAAGATCTACCCAAGCCCGTTGGATTTAATTCAATTAGAGTTAGAGATCTCTCCTAGTAAAAATAACAAGACAGAAGCTTTTGCACATTCAAACATTTTTATAAAATCAACCATGATAGCTTTTGAGTTGATTCCAACTCTCAAAAATCACATTTCGCCATATCTAACTGAATATGTAATAATATTAAGGTTTACATGCAGTGAATTTGGACTAGTACCAAAATAATGCTATATAGGCATTTCTAGTCATTTTAAATCATTAAATAATGAACTTAAACCAAAGTAATTGTGATCCAACCCTTAAATAACACTCCCACATGTTAGAATATGTGGTGATAACATGTGTCCACATGATCCCATATTTTTGGTGGTGAATATTAAATCTTAGTTATTTTTTCAATGAGTAGAAATTACTTTTCTTAAATAAAAAGAATGAAACTAGTTAATAAAACTTGTGATGCTTGTGATGATAATAGATCATCAAATGTGTGCCTTAGAGTGCTAATTAGACTAGTTAAGTATTGTTTGGTGATTGTGTACTCCGTATGTATTTATAGACAATAGTACCGACCAAGCTTTCGAGGAGGAGGAGTTCTATCAAGAGGAGGAAGAAAACTTCAACCACTGCACTGCACAAGGCAAGCCACTATTAACAATCCAAGCTAGCCCTTGCAATCTAGATAACCCAAGCAAATATGCTTTAGGCATGCTTTGGTTATACCACTTTGACTATTATTCACCCCAAGTATTATTTTCAAGCTTTACTTCCTTTACTTTACCCAAAGTTCTTTACTTGTTTTGAAGGTAGCATAAAGAGTATAAAACTTGACCTATATAGATCACTTTAGATGTAATTCTATGGCATGAGATTGATCCCATCTTTCCACCTTAGTGAACACTCTTAACTTAGTAGTTTAGAGTAGATAAAAACTTGAGTTACTTTAGATGGGAACACTTGGTGAAAAGGAATTATGAAAACCTTAGAATGATGAGTCATTCTATTGAGATGTTTTGACATGTGTTGAGAAACACAAATGGTTTATGATAGTGAAAATTTTGAGGCATGAGCCTTAACCCCTTTTACAAAACTGATGGTTGGTGAGATACCATTTCAAATTTACCGTACAACCATAATATAGCTGAATTGGGTAAGGCTTAGCCGGAAATTTATATGCATTAGTATTAGTTCCCTCGCGGGAGAGGTTTGAGCTGAGGCTACCTCTCAATGTTGTCCACCTATGCAGTGCTCAAGATGACAGATGGTCATGGTTGGGAGGCCATGCTCATAGGAGAGGTGCTTATACTAGGGTGTGTAAAGGGAAGGTTATGTTTGATTATCTGCATACTAAGTATGATGATTCAGGGTTATCCCTGACAAATTTATCAAATCTTGTGGTGAAAGTGTACCACCTCTGCAGAGTGTCGAACTATTCGAATAGCCGCGTCGGCGGTTATGGACAGTTGGAATGGCCATATTGTTTCGTTGTCAGATGTTTTCAAAATAACTTATGAAAGGAATGATGAATCTTGACTTGACCACAACAGGGTTGTGTTTATGACACTAGCTTCCCAACTTAAGTGATTCTAGAACTTTATTTTATCTTTCTTTGCTTCTGAACTCAGCTTAGGTTTCAAACTTAACTTTATAGTTAAACTTAGAGTTAGAACTTCACCTTAGAACTATTCTACTTGTTAGTGGTAGTTTGCGAGTACTTAAAGAGTACTCATGGCTTTGTCCCTGGCTATTCTCATGGCCAGACTATGAAGGAGACTACCAAGATGATGGCCATTGGGACGACTATGATAACTAGGACTATCTGCCTTCGTCAGCATTGCATGTGCCCCTCAAGATGGACCCCACCGCTACGCTTATCTTTTATTCCGCTGCTTGTTGTATTAAGACTGGATCACAAGATCCTTATTTGTGTAAGACCTTATGTATGGTTTGTAATGGATGATCTACTGTGATATCCAATCTGTTATGTCTCACAAAAATGGTAATCCTGGGATTGCGATGAATGACAGAACATGCATCTGGGATTAAAAATCCGGGTGTTGACATTAACTAAGTATTTATTATTTATTTAGTATTTATAAAGTGACAAAACTTATAAAAATCATATCTTATTAATTATAAATCATAAAAATACTTATAATATACCAAAATGATCACAAAAACAAAATGTACACATTAAAAATATAACTCTTCACATTTGAAGTAAAATAAATGAAAATATTTATTAAGTCTTGATTAAAACTATTTTCTAATATCTTAATGGATTAAAAATACACAAATCTTTACTTTGCCTTTGGCATTAATTGTTTAAAGTCTAAACATGTAAAAAACAAGTTCAATTTATGTTTAAATGAAGCTAAAATAGGTCTAACCATTTTAAGATGTATTTACTAAGACTATCATCTAAAACTAAGTGTATCTTAATTTTCCTAAAAAGATTTTATCAATTATAAAATCAACTAAAGTAGCATATTGCTTATCACAAGGCTTATATTCACTTTTAAAATCATCAAACTCTTATTTACTAATTCTTTCACAAGTTTAAGAATCCACTTAAAGATTCAAACCAAGTTTTAAAGTAATTGAAGTAATACATGTTCTTTACTTATGAAGTATAACCATTGATTGTAAAAGATAGGTGAGTGAATTTATCCACTTATAATTTTAAAGCACCACCCCATAAAAGACATAACACTTATATTCCACATTTATAAAACATTAAGAAGTGGACAACATATAATAGAATACATATTCAAAAAATATAAGTATCCACTATAAGTGGAATAGCTATTCAAATATGGTAATTGTTTGCTTCTTGAATATTCATAACTAGTAAGAAAATCTTAAGGTGTTAGCTTTAAGTTTAAGTGCTTTTACTTTGTAAAGAAATCTTTTCCTCAAAAGTTATTCTTTTAAAAAACATTAAAAGTAAGCCTTAAGCATTTCTATAAAGGCTCTAATTGATTAGTAATCTTGCTTAAGAAATCTTTTGGATACTATGCCCCATTTAAGTGCTTTAGTATTGCATGCTACTTGTTGTATTTACATATTATTTCACACACTCTCACAAGCCTTAATAAAAAGCACATGTGTGAAGCTGGTATAAAAGTGCAACACATTCCAAAGAACTCATCACAAACTCTAAACCCTAGATTAAATACGATTATTCCGGGGATTCGCGTTTATCAAACTGCATTACATTACTTATGCATAATTGCATCTTGCTTCTTTAAATATTCGTCCTTACCAGACCAATGATGCTGTTTACAAAATTTGGATTTTCTATTATTTCGAAGACCGTGATTACATAATATTGCAATCACAAAAGGCAAGTTCACACTTGCTCATGTCCTTTAATTATTTTTTATCAAATGCTTGTAACTCAAATGTTGTCATCACCTGCATTTCAAAAAGGTCATAAAACACTATTTTCATAATAATATGATTATGGATTATTTACCAAATGGTAATAATCTACTAATACAGTTCTAGTGGTAAAGGAACATAATATCTAGGACTTAACAACCAATGTCGCCAGTGATTCTAGCGCCGTATATTACATGTTAACCATGAGATTTGGAATGTGCCGGAGAAGTCAGTTGGATCTTCTTTCTTTCACATGAACGGATGACCTTATCATGAAGCTGCAGATTTCTCGTGGAGAATCCAGCACATGGGTGGGACCCCTTAGTGCCCCGTGATCTAGGTGTCTAGATTATCTGTGCATAGTTGTATTGGTGGAGGTTCACCATAGCTGTTGGTGGCTGCCAGGTAGAGCTAATTACAGAGTCTTCGAGAGGCTACACGGACTGTACTCGTGGTAGTGCTCTTGGGGGATCATGTCTTCATGTGGGGTCACGAAGAAGGGCAGTGATTGGCTTGGATCTTAGACTGGCCTCATACCAAGGAAGTGTGAATGAGCCTATAACTTAGATGTGCAACAAAGTTAAGGTCTCTCATGGGTAAAGCAACATACCTCTGCAGAGTGTAAAAACTATGACATGTTACTCCCTGTTCCGGGAAGGAGCTACGAATGCGGCAAAAAAGGAACCCAGGAAGGTTCTGGTCAACCTGTAAAGGCTGTCAGATATAGTTTTCAGAATAAAAGCAATCTTTAGAGAAATATTTATGAAAACCTGCATTGCCTACGACCTTTGGTCTATGGCTGTAGAGATAGTGCATCATACACTTCTTTTTAGTAAACTTGCTGAGTACGCTCGTACTCAACCGTACCTTCTTAATCCTTGCTAGGATCTAAGCCGTTGAAGATGACGTTAACACCAACTAATGCTCAAGAAACCATCATCGATAGCTCAAATTCTTCAATGAAGTCAATGGAGTCAACATATTCATCAACCGAAGTAAAGGCGCAGTCTTGATTATATAGGAGTAGATACTCTAGTCATAACACATACTTCTGCAGAGCATTGTACTAGCAGCAATTGCAAACCAGATAGTTTAGATGCTAGTCTTATTAGCTAGATAGTTCTAAGTTATTATTTCTGGTTCTTCTTTGTAAGAAGTTTTTTTCTTTCTCTTTAACCTAGAGTGTTCTCTAGATCTTTTATAAAGAGTCTAGTTATAATCTATAGTCATGTCTTGGACCTGCTGTGTTTCTGTTATACCACTCTAAGGGATGTAATACTAGTGAACGGTATTTCATTGTTATATGTCGACGACTATAGTGTACTACATCATGCAGTGGTATGCTGGGTCACCGCATTTATTCTAGTTACAGCTAAAAATACAGCAGAAAATACGCATGCCAACACCACTCTCAGAGCAATTGATTGGTCCAGCTAAAGGGATCATCTAGACCCGAGTTCAGTTTCACATTTCCGAAGTCTCCATGTTTAAGATCTTTAGATATTTCGGTACCGCACCCAATCCACGCGCCTCTTCTTCCCAATTTTTCTGTACCGCACGTACTCGTTAATCCCCACCCGATAGCTAGATCCATTTCTCTCGAGTCCGACACACTCCACCACCAAACCCTACCCTGCCGCCACCCTTCTCCCCGATGGTCGCCTCACCCGCTTCCCCAAGATTGGCGATGTTGACTTCATCCGCGAAGCAGAGTAGTAATCCTCACTAGCCTCCACATCGCCCGCTTCCTCTGGTCCTCAACCCCTGCGCAACTCCTCCTACGGCCTCTGCAAGGCGTGGAGCCAGCGCAACCCCCAGCGAGGCAGGCGCCGTGACGCACGCCAGCCTCCGCCTCGCCCACTTCCTGAAGATCCTCACCCCTTCATCGTTGCCTCCAGCTGCACCAGTACCACTGTGCCTCCCGCCTCGACGACGCCCCCGAGCTCCCGGCTCGAAGAAGGAGAGGAAAGGCTGACGAGGGAGTCATACAACTGCGACAGCCTCACCTTCAATGAAGGATTTAGTGAGTTCTCCACCCGCTCCCCGTCTTTTTATTGCTTCATTTGTTGTGGATTTTATCTGATATTAGTGGATCTAGTATGGTCTGTGCTCGTTTTGTGCAAGGTAGGTATATATTTGTATGCTAGTATGCTAGTCGACTCTCACTATGCTGTATTTGTAATTACTAGTAGGACAGTCTAGGTTAGTTGGGTTAGTGAATTTATTTATTTCAAATATGAAGTGTAATATTCTCGTGTTTTCACATTCAGTATTGTAGAATGATTGAGTTAGCAATATTTTTGTTTGTTCATGTTCAATATTGTACTCCAAGATGAATAATACTTGGAGTACTTGGAGACCGATGATGTATCATTGTTCTTGCACTAGTACCACACATGATGTGACACTAAGTATTCGGCCAACGAATTGTAGGATGATTGATTATGGAGTGTGATTAGCAGTCATGATTAGTTGTAGGAGCAATATTCTTGTGTAGGACATGCCGAGTAGTACATTACATTGTCTCTAGTATTGTTTTACTGCTCCTAACATGCCATTTTCTACTCCAAACATGTTTTACTACTCCTAACATGTCATTTTACTACTCCTAACGTGCCATTTTACTACTCCAAGCATGTTTTACTACTCCTAACATGCCATTTTACTACTACAACAGAGAGTACTAATAATTGGTGTACCATGTTTGAGAGAATGCAGAGATCACCAGTGAGGATGCTAATGAACATTTTGTCTTGACATGGATGAGAGAGGTAGGAGTATGTGGTGTGATTCCTTTAATAAAGCTCATTCAATTTCATGGAACAGTACATATGAGAAATTGATTTGGTATAGACCAGGTACTCAGTTTCATGGTTTTGTTTGTCATCTTATCTACTGAACTAGCAATATTAAATTTGCAACTACGACTAGTCTTCCGTTAGCAAATCATTTGTATAGAAAAATCAAGATACAATAATTATTTTATGCATTGTCGTGCCGCTGTTGTGCCGCTGCTACTGCTCACGGAATGATCTTGGATATGCTTGCGTCGTTCGTGACTTGTTTCGGTGTGCTGGAAGATAGATACGTACAACTTGTTTTGGTGTGCTTGAAGATAGATACATATAATACTCATCCTGATTATTTGTCGTCACTTCACATATACCTGTAGTGCTATTTTTTTTGCTCTAGTAAGTAAATGATAAAAACGCGTTGCTCCCATGTCTTGTCACCCCACCTCTAATCAATGACACACATGTTCTAGGCAGTGGCAAGCTAAATTTTGGGATTTAATTAAGCATGCATAGACTCACCCTCTCCATTTTGATAATGCTAGAAAGGTTGTATCACTCTTGACACACTCTATACTGCCAGTTCGGTCGGTATGCATCTCCCTCCTCCTCCTCTCCCCCTCCCAATTCAGTCTATACACCCAATGCTCTTAATATACTGCCAATTACGAGTTAACCTTATTGGAGGCTTAATCTGTCTGTCTAGATTCACCTGCGACAAGTTTACCATCGTCCACCTGCAGTATGCACGTTGGCAATAAGGTTGAGACACCACTGGACAGCAAAGGCAAGTATATACCACCCTGATCCGTCTCTCTACGTGTTTGCAATTTGTATATGCCCTGCCATGTGGATCTCAATATCTGTAGTTGGTGATCCCTTAATACTTCAGCATAGTACTATGTTCTGAATGCTCCCTGGAGCAGAAACTGATGGTGATGTTTATTATAGTGTGTCGTATAACTAGAGTATGTTCTGATTTTTTCTTAAAAATGTAGTGTTATCACTCAGATTGTTTCCATCTTATATATATATTTACTAATTGGAGGCACCGCTCAGGCCTCCACGTTAATCCACATCATCAAAATTAATTAAGTCGTTAGATCTTAGTTACACAGTTAACCGTACGAAAAATCATGTAGGACTTGGCAAATAATCGGGCACGGTTTAGTCCGGCATCGCATGCTGAGCTAAATTTCTTGAAAAAAATGAGACGTACAGAAGCTGGACTTTTGAGTTTAACAAGCTCTGGTAGGACGTGACTAAAAGAAGTTTTTTTTAAAGCATCACACATGCAAAAGAAAAGATACTAGGGCCACGTGCGGTTACAATATGGAGTCAGTTAAAACGCTTCTCCTCCCGGCTCAAGCGGAATCGAATAGATTGAGTTTGTGTTTGGCTCTAAAGTTAGGAAACTGCTGATGCACTGGTTTGGCGAATCTGAAGTGTATGTATAGTTAGGATCAAAGTAAGAAATCAGGAGTTATATTTACATCTGCTTAGTCCTAGAAGCATACGAACGCTTAGGCAATTATCATGCTTGGGCTTAATACGTCACCTATAAGAAAAATAAAAAAAGGTTAAAAAAAATCTCAAGGAAATCTTCTTCAGGTCGTTGCTGACAAAGTCCAGATCAAAGCGCTTAGAGTGATCCGGTAGGGACGTACAAGTTCTGTTAATTTTCCTATTAAGTGCATAACCTTTTGTAGACAGGGCTGATCGGTTATGTATGCGCGCTGTTCGATGCCTCCGATGGGGATATATCCTTTGTTCAAAAACAGGATTGAGATATATCAATGGCTGCTACCAGAATTGGGAATGACATCTTAATTCGATTCGAAGGGAAGCTATATATCTACCAGAATAGGGGAGACACAGCATGATGAGTTCGCAGGATGATGAACTACTACTCTTTTTTTGTGAAATTATGAGTTACTACTCCACTGAGTATGACATGGTAAGTTTCTATTAATGATATCTCTCGCGTGTTAAATTTCTTTTTCCCTTCTAAAACATATAACATGCTACCCTGTCTTTAATTACACTCGTGAGATATACGCACGGATAAGTTTATTCATGCACGAAACAATTGTTTTTATCTGGCATGTAACAATTTCTGCTGTTCCATTGACTTCACAGAATCACACTGACATATTACTTCCCGCAAAAAAAATGATTATTGCTAATAAAGGGAGCTCTTCTAAAGATCTTATTTTACTTATATAAAAATAGCTAAATTAAAGATTTCAACGTTTATTGAACAAGTCTCAGAAAAACCTACGTGAAGCGATCAATCTTAGATTATGTATTGTCAAAGTACACACACAGGGATATAGTCCTAGATATGCAAATGCTACAAGTATCGTCGGAAGAAATGGTACGGAGTACATGTGAATAATATAGATGTGTTCAAACTAATTATGGCACTATTCAGTAACTTTGAGGCATCTCACTCTTTCTCTACAGCTTGGACTTAATGATAAACGGAGAAAGAAAACATGTTTCATAATTGTTTTGTTTAGAATTTAACAAAAAATAAAAGGAAAAACACTTTGGTCCAAAACAAAAAGATACTGGAATGTGTCTGTCGCTCTTAAAGGATTTAGTAAATAATATCCTTACCTAACCATGATAAAATAGTATAAGTTTTTAGTAGCACCACAAAAAAATCAGTTTAACTTAAGAGCCATTAATTTATTATGTGGTTCTCAAAATTGCTAGCCCGTGCAAGTGCACGTGTTCTCGACTAGTGGTTTTAATTTGGAGTTAATCTCCAACACGTAATTCCTTTCTTAAACTTGGTGCGTCCATCTACATACAATGTATGTAGATCTGTACATACATTCTATGTAGATCTGTCTGTCTATTCCTATTGATCTAGTTTATAGATGTGCCATAAGCATGGGGTGATGTACAAGAACCTCAAACCATGGAATTTCTTGTTTGCGAACATGAAAGAAACCAAGACATTGAAAGCAATTGATTTTGTCATGTCTATTTTTTCACGCCATGTGGTCATCATATTCTGATCTACTATCTGTATATAACTAAAGGTTACTATTTGTCGTTTAGTAGCAAGGAACCTGCGCGTCGCTACGGAACTCGCTTTTATGTAAAAGCACACGAGAATCTTGCTGATAGAACAATCAGCTTCCTCAAACTCTCTTGTTCCTGCATGTCAAAGAAAAAGCAAGTGGAATATGATTATTGATCAAAGACTATAACACCTCTTTTGGATCCAGAAACTGGAATCAGATTAAGCTACAGTCCAGCCATAGTACATGATATATTGATGTCAGTCTACGTTTGAACATACATGGAGCAATGTAGAGACACACGCACCCCAGTGTTTAAGATATCAGTGATCAGCCATTAAAGCCTACGTTTATTCACTTGAACTTCTTCATGATTTAGTCTGTAGCTTATTTGCATTATTTAGTTATTCATGAACGTATGGTTCATGATTTAGTCTGTAGCTTCTTTGCATTAATATATTCCTATAGAAGCATAATATATTCTTAAATCTGTGAATTTCTCTACGAGCATAAATATTTAAATTCTAACATTTTGTAATCGTAGTCCAGTTCTTGTTGTAATGCATTGCTAAATATGGACATAATATTATTTATTTATCACTCGGCGCAATAATAATTGACAGATTTTGGCTAAAACTGTTTGCTAATTGCATTTGTAAGGGAGCCTTCCAAGCTTGAAGGGCCTTACCTTGTGGAAGAGTTGTCCGAAGAAAGCTGGAACCAAGCAAAGATTTCTAGTTTGGTAGCTTGTTATTGTAGTTTGAATTTATTTATATTTTGGCAGCTCGATACTTGATACGAACTATCCCTGATTGTATTGTACCCTTGTTATATGAAGTATTATTCTTTAATTGGCTCTGTTGAATCATAATAATTTATGTATCTGTTGGTTCTGATAAAAATCATTCACTGTTAATTACGCCATCCGTTTCAAAATATAAGATGTTTTAGCTTTGTGAAAAGAGTGTATCTAAACCCTTTTAGTGCGTAGAGGGTCTAGATATACTCCTTTCATAAAGCTAAAACATCTTATATTTTGAAACGGAGGAAGTACTGATAAGTTGTAGTAGGGGCAAATTGAAAACTTATAAGTGGGACCTGATTTGAGCTTTTGACAATTGGGACCTACTGACTAGTGGGACTGGTCAAAATTAAAAGTTCAAAATTTAGAAGAAATTGAATGTAAACAGGCCATAACCCAAAAACAAAAAGGATGGGTTGTTGGGCTTGGCCCGTGTATAGGTGACTAAAATTGATAAGAATAAATAAGCAGATTGTTGGGCTAGACCCATTTAAAAGGATGAATTTGACCGGGCTGAATTTGCTGCCACATCGGATTCCACGTAGGATTTATTGTCCATGACCAAATTTTGGTAATAGAGTTAATGACTATCTATATTGGTCACAACAGTGCATGGCCAATTTTTTAAAAAGGTTATATATTATCATTAGTGCCTCTCGGTATGTGATCTACTAATTTTGGTCATAAAAAGATCATAAAAGGGTAACCATGATCTTTCTATGATCAATATTTGGGGTCGCTAGTTAGCAATTTCTTGTAATGACGTGCCTGAGCGTGGGAGTAACATGTCTCGGAAGGACGAAACAACATAGCGTTGGATGATGGTAATATCGGTGCGGTGGTTTCCTCTTGCTTCCTCGCCATGCCGCCACATGTCCGAACGTGGTAGGAAGACATAGCCTCGACAACCGACGCGTAGGCACGTGCTTCGTGTGTCATCGACATGGATTCTTTGGGTGGAGTGGCCACGTCGGCGTCTGTGGACGATGCGAATGTTGCGTCCTTCATCGACGTGCCATGGAAGGTGGCGACGAGCGCGTCTCAGGTGTTCTCTATGTTTGAGCTAGCGGATGACGGGTATGTGAGCGTGATAGCTCCCTCCGACAACAACAATGGAAAGGACGAATCGGCGGTTGCCAACACGTTGGAGGGCTCTTCTATCCCTTACCATCTTCTTTGGCTTGGATCATTGATACCCTTGTAGAAGGTACGATGCATGACCACTATGTGCGGATAGAGCGGAGGTGAGAAGTGCACGGACAGTATGCGAAAGAGAAGAACGAGGAACATGCGCAAGTGCTATTTCTGTGACTGACTTCTCTTCGACTCCGTTAGCTATACTATCATGTATAATAAGCTTAGCATGTATACTTTATCTAATCTAAGTTTGTCTACTTAGCATGCGTGTTGTTTATTGCATGTTGTGTCTTCGTCTTTATCAGGAGTGAATACTAGTGCTAGATTAAATTGGCGAAAATGAAATATGTTCAAATCGAATTGTGATGCTTTCTAATATTTTGTGGTATGTCTTCGAGAGTTTCTACTTTTGTCGTTTCTACCATTCTCGCTCTGTCTAACCTTCGACGTCTATTTGTCTTTCCACCATATCTTAGCTGTCGTGGCCGCGTGTATGGTAGACTGCACAATCTTTTCCAAAATATATGTACGCGCATTTATGCCCATTGGTGAGTATGCATGTATAGCATGCGGGTTATGAGACATGCGCTCATCAAGACGGAATCGTATCTGCGCACCCTACTCATCTGGAAAACATTGGTCTATTTCATGGGCTTGCTCTGCCTATCTACGTGCTACTCATAGACTCACAATTTCCCACACTCGCTTATACATGTCACGACACATACACACGAGCAGACGCTAAACCGGTACAAATTTAGGTAGGCGCACAAAACTTTTGACCAACAGAACGCGGCCGTGAGGCGCAAAGAAAAGTGTACTATACGTGACGAATGATAAAAAGAAACGTTCTTTCTAGAGCGCTTACGAATGTACTACGATAAACTTTGTCATTTGATCGTCAGACTGTTTATCTACCACCTGCGTTGTGGTGGCCGTGAAGAGAAGCGTGTACGCCCGAGGATGAAGGTGTCAGCGATGTTTTCTTCATGCGCCCAAAAATATGATCGTTTGCCACGTGAACATTTAGACCTACAGTGTATATACTTATCACACGAAGTTTCTCTATGTGCGAGGTTTCATGGAACGCTTGCGTGCACAGAGAGAAATCTAGTATTTGTAATTTGTAGAGAAACAATGGTCAAATTTAAATAAAACTAGTACATATCTCATTCGAAAATCATAACTTTAATTTGAAAACTCAAATCAGCATGAATCAGATTAATATATCCCATACCAATCTTAATATATCACTTTTACTTGCTAGAAAAATATATAAGAAAATATTTTAAACAAATTGTATGCATGTTCTTTTAGTTATCAAAAAATGCATTAAATCAAATCTAATTAGTATTTTGGTATGAAACCACTTTTTTATCACGATAAACAAACAACGAGACAACACCTTGTTAACCTCTTCTTATGTTAGTAACCACTTAGACAAGTTCTAATTGCAAAGACAATTGAAAATCGACTTGTGCATGCTCACATTAGGAGTAAATAATAGCACTAGATGCTATCCACGCTGTCCTGATTCTTTTCGAATGTGGGATGGAGGCTGAAAAGGACACGCAACAACGTCACAACGGAGCCCTGCTATCCCATAAGGCTAGGGCGAAAGATTCTAGATCGCCGCTTGGTGTCGCACGACTCATCGTACCCCATATCGTAGACCTGCTGGCTACGCGCGGTGAAATGGGCCCGTCGCCAGCGTACGCGGGAAGGACTGCGCTCTGTGAGTGGCGTTCCCATCACGACACTCATCCGCACCCACCGGACGGCGGGGCCCATCGAGAGCCGATGTGGCGCCGTAAGCCCATGCTGGCCGCAGACTCTCGCTGACGCGGGGCTCACCGAGAGCCGACGCTGCACTGTGAGCCCATGACGTCCGTGGGTTGTCGCGTGTAACACCCCTGGGATCAGGGTTAAACAAATCCCAGACCTTAGCCGAACATAGGCTTAACCTAGAGCTCGAGGATATTTAGTGAGAAATCGGTAACACAACAGTAACCCTACGACATAAAAATTATTACAGCAAACTCATAACTGAGCAAAGAACCAAGATATTACAAGCAGAGGTCACTGACCACAAACATCAAACAACAGAAGGAAAATTATGCTATTAAGTACAACAAACTTAACAAATGACCTAAGAGGCCTGAAGCATAACGATGACGTTCTAGCCCATAGATTCTAGGCTGTCGGCCGAGAACCCCAAGCTACTCATCGGTGGCGATGTCGTACGGAACTTGTCTTCAGGGAAACTCTTACTCTGCTATAAAAGTATCAACAAAGCAAGAGTGAGTACATGATGCACTTCGCAAGACTTATGGCTGGTGGGGTTATTTTGCATAGAGCCATATTTGTTTGTAAAACAAGAGGGAGAAGAAGCTCGTCTAATCAGAATATTTTAAAAGGAGATAAGAGAGCGACATCTCTAAAGAATTGATCTTCATCTTTTGATATCCACCAAGTTATCATCCTCATCTGACAACTAGGATCACCCCCTCGTACCCATGAGGAAGCATCCTTAAGAACACATTAAAATCACACTAGTAGGAAAAGAGCTATCAGTGGCGCACCAAAAAAGATGTCAGTGGCGCACGGGGCGTGCGCCACTGATAATACGCCACTAATAGTAGGGTAATCAGTGGTGCACATCCAGGTGCGCCACGGATAGCAGGGTAGTCCGTGGCGCACGACTATACCATGCGCCACAAATATTATTAGCAGCGCACATGAGCTAGGTGCGCCACTGACATTGTGCACCGCTGATGTCAACAACGGTGCGCCACTGACTACTCATGTGTATTTTTTCATTTATACGATAGTTATATATAGCAGTTATACGACAGTTATTCAACAGTTATACAACAATACACCGAATCTAAGATGATAGTGATCCAAAGTGCTGAAAAACATCAACTATGAATTCAAGTGTTAGATTATTACACAAAGTGGCAGTACAAATTCGGTCATCACATTACAAATTCGATCATCACATTACACATAGAGCTATCACCCTAGACTATGATCGAATAGAGGATAGCGGCGACGACGGGGAGCAACACCGAGACCATGATCAAGATCTTCATTCGGTTATTCTTCAAACATGGAACCTAGCCCCTAAAACATGGAACCAGACAAGGTATAAAGTATATGCTATACAACAAAAAGAATGGCAACATGTTTGCATGGCAACAATCCCTATATTCCTAACATGCAGAATATATTCCTAAAGCAGCAGCAGTAGTCCAAAAGCACATGCATGGTGAAGTGATATATGAATGATAGATGCCTCAAAATGGAATAAAGGCATAATTGCCATTTTTGGCTGCATTTACTTGTCACTGTGAAGTGATATATGCCTGAATTATGCACTGTTCTACTTGTGTGTGCATGCTTTTGTCCACATGTGCTCTTGTATGTCAATAAAAGCTAGCACACACTCTGCATCGACATTTCATTCCAGCTATGGAGACCAAGTTTTACACAAGGAGAAGCAATGTAGAGAGGGATGAGAGGAAGGCTGCTAGGGCACTTAAGAAGTTGGGTGAGGTAGCAACGTCGGATGATCCTTCATTCTTAGAGCATGAAGCCATTTGCCAAGGTTTGTTCAAAAGCAATGCTCCTTTGCCTAAAAAGGTTCCATCAAGGTTGCTTCCTAAGCTCAAAGCAGCTACTGCATTGTTACTGATTAACAAAGGCATTGAGTATTGCAAAGATAGGATCAAGATGCTGAAAAAGAAGAACAAGGAGAAGTTTGGTGAAGGCAGCAGCAAATAGAAGAAGAGGGGAAGTTTGTTCTATAAATAAAATACAGCTACTAGAGCTGTTTTACTACTTGTTTGTGCTTGTAGCAGGATGATGAGTATGTGTTTGTAGCAGTATGTGTTTGGTTCGAAATAATCTCTGATTGTGTTTCAGAATATCTATGTGGCCATTCTACTTTGACTTGGCATTTTATTCATGTCAGCCCGAAGCTTTTTCTATGTTACCCATATTACTTTTGAAAAGCTACCAAACATGTGTTATCCTCCTCCCCTCTCTAATATTTTTCTGCTAGCCCCAAGCCATCCAATTCAAAGCATACAACTAAACCAGGGACATCTAGGGAGGTGGCATGGTGACCTTCAAGGGATCACAAACTTCTTGGTTAGAAAGGTCACATGGCACAAGGGAAAAGGAGAAGAAGGGAAAAGGAGATGAAATGTTAGAATGACACATACTTCTTGGTTAAGTTCATTTGACAACAGCTAATAGGCATGGTACTTGACAGCAGCTAAACCAAGGGTAAACATTCTAATTGATGGCCCCTCACAAGGTCACAAGTAGTACCAGGTCAAATATACACCTACAATAGCTTTACAGAAAGGCACATTCTGATCGGCAAGGTTTGGATACACCCTTTAGTTGGCCAGAGATAGAGCTAGCAATAAAAAAGGCACCCGCAAACATAAGCCAAGGACTGGTTGGCTTCACAAATAAGTTCTACAAATTCTACATACAAGAGATGAAACCTGAGTTGGAACAAATTTTAGGCACTATATGACAAGGAGATTCAACTGCAGGTTTAAACCTTGCAAGCATTGCACTCCTATCAAAATGTGATAGTCTTATGATAATAACTGACTACAAACCAGTATCTCTACAGCACTCAATCCCATATCTAATTGCAAAGGTTCTTGCTAACAGGCTACAACCAATAATCATAAGGTTGGTGGATGAAATGAGTCAAGTTTTATCAAAGACATATCAATTGTTGAGAATTTTGCATCCACCTCAGAGGTTACCAAGGACTTGTACATGTTGTGCAGCATGGCATCGTCACTGGCCTCGACGCCGCCACCCGTACTACTCCTAGCAGGAACCCTAACCCTAGCTAGGAACCCTAACCCTAGCTACGAACCCTAACCCTAGCAAGAGAGGGGAGAGGGGAGGGAAGGGAGAGCGAGCCCCAAACCTGGCAGGTGGTGGCGGACGGTGGCAGGTCGTGGCGGCACGTAGTAGGTGCTAGCGGTAGTGGGCTTTGTCTTCTCCGATCCGCTAGCGAGGAATGAGAGGAGGTGACGGTGGTGGGCTTCGTATTCTCCGTGGCAGGTGGTCTTCTTGCTAGTGTCGCTGGTGGGGAGGAACGGGAGGACGGTGGCGCCGATGTCGTCTTCGGGACAGAGAAAGCAGGGGAACGAGAGGACGAAGGGGAACGGGCTACGGCGCACGCGCGTTATTGGCTAAGTACCCAAACTCAGTGGCACACGCTTGTTCCATGCGCCACAGATATGCATGCATCAAACTTATCCGGAGATGGTGTCGACCACTAGAGGTGGGGCCCACGTGTGCATGGTGCACCGTTCTTGCCGTGTGCCACGGTTATAAGCAGATCAGTGGTGCACCTCTATCCTAGTGCGCCACGGATAACTATCCATGGGGCACCCTTTAGATGTGCGCCACTGATATGACCCCTGTGGATAAGCATTTTCCTACTAGTGTCACCAAGTTTTGTGATTAGGTTATAGTTCTCTAAGATCTTAGAATTCAGTCACGAAGCGTTCATAACCGTGAACACGGCTTTTCGAAAAGATTTAACCCTGCAGGGGTGTACAACTTTACCCACACGTACCAACCTTCTCTTAATGTCACTTAAGATTAGCCTTCTTCCTTGGAAGGCCGACAGAGGTTGGTTGGACACGACCTTTACCTTGCTTTCGCCGAGACCATGAGTCACGCCCTAAGGAGAGTTCCACCGTAACGGATCAAGTCCCGAAGCCGGTCCCTAGAGATGTGAGTCGGGGTTGGTTTACCAGAGGAACCGCCTCAAGCAACCCTAGCCACGCTTACCTACTTGTTATGATGCACCTTCACCTGCCAAATCTTTCAAAACATTTTCTATGCATATGTCGAATGGATCGCCTGAACTATGTGACTCATGGAATCTACTAGGCAAGTTAGTTACTCATGAGGTTTTCTAGGCCATGTGTGGCTGTACGCTCGTCTCGGTTCCAAAGACAAGAACTCGTTTCCTAGTAGTGGCGAGCATGGGACTACAAAAACCACATCCCACCATGGCTTCCTATACAAGCCTTAGCATGTTTAACCTTTGCCACTGATCTTACCTTATTAGTATACCTCATTTTCCACACATACTAGATTCTCTGCATCTGATACATCATCTGGATGACCCAATACTGACAGCTAAGCATGGCTAAGAAATACATAGATATAAGCTATAGCAGTGCACACAAGCCAAACCTAGTTATGCTAGGAGCAGTGGATCAGGTAATATAAGCTCAGAGGGAGTAATGCAACATATAGGACACTCTATCTATCGATAAAAGACCACAGTAGAATCGCATGCGTCATGGAAAGAATGAAATACTTTCGAAACCATAGGATTGTATAATAGTGGGGCTATGCTTGCCTTGTTTGTTGATACCCAAATATAGATCTTCGGAAGCCTTGTACTTGACTTGATTATAGCTGGCCAAGTATTGTTCGTCGATCTTTGATGGTGTTAGCCTCGGTCTTCAATCTTGATCTCGATGTTGTATTCTACTAGGAAGAAGCAAACACCAGAAAGAAAGGGAAAACAACAATCAACACATGGCATCGATGCAATGCTAAAGCAAGGATGATGATATGACAAGTTTAATAGAGCTTAAAATGTAACCCTAAAGCATGCTTGTCAATTTAAAGGGGATCCGAAGGGTGCAAACCCTAATATAGGAGAGACCCCGGAATCACCTACGGAGGTTCATTTGTTCTTCTAATTAAACTTGTAATGAAAGTTACTTAAAAACACATTCTTTTGATGCAATGAGATAGATCTCACTTTTCTGAATATTTTGATTTATTATACACATTTTTATGACTTATAAATTAAAAGTTATTGATTTTGTAACATTAAAACCCTTTTTTGAAATTATTAAAACAATTTATAAGAATTATTGCATCACCATGACGTCAGCATGACACCAAATCATCGTAACTCTAATCTTTTTACACCGCAAAGGTATCTAACTGCGGTCACTGACTAGTGGGGCTTGGGTACACGTGAGTAGACACAATGGCAAAGGTTGCACAACGTCCACGTCACGACTAGGTGATACCTTCGATCCGGATTACGGATGTAGTATAGCTCTTTTTCCCTAGTAGACCTAGGTTTATCAAATCCTCGAGAAGTAGAAGCGTAGTAAAGTTACTTTAACGGACCTTTGGGAGTTTTAAATTCCTTTTGTGTTTTTACTGGACCAAGAGTTTGCATCATTTTGTTGTTTTCGATGATGGAGAGAGAGGGCCTAGGGCGTTCGGTTTTACCTGTAGCTGTGCAAAACATCTGATGGGAATAAAAGATAGAAATAAAGTATGCATGTAATTGTTAGAGCAAGATAAATTATATGTGGGAGGTGCATCCATAATTACTATTCCCCATGCAACCGCTTATAGCAATAACCTACTAGTCTCATCCATAGAAGAAATAGGACTAATGATATGCATAGTGATGTTACCGTTAATCCCAAGTAAATCCCTCACATACAGCCGTACTACCCTTTCTATCACTAGGGTTCCCATCCTGCAGATTAGTCATTACTCATACTCCCTATACCTGGCTCAATCCTCAGGGTCTTGCGTACTTGACAAGTAAATAGATTGAGGCAAGAGAGGATACAATAATCATCATGTTATACAAACTAATACATGATCCCATCTATGATAAATAACATGCACAAAAAGCTACATGGCTAGGCCGAAGCCCTTAGCCCAAGGAGAATTACTCACACATAGAGATGAGATCAAAGATCATAAACATTGTAGTAGAAATCATGATATTGATAGCAAATAGTCTTACAATGTCGCCAATCAAAGAAGATATCTACTATTGCAAGTGGTGGAATATGACTATGGTGGTGGAGAGATTAGATCTAAGTCTATTCCTCCGGTGGCTCGTCGGTGTTGTGGATGTAGATCTGGGGGGTGACTGATGGTTTCTACAAGCGCCCGTTTCTCATCACCCGAGGCCTCTTTATATAGGGGTCCCTTCACGAAAGTTGTTTTGTTTGATCTAGTAGCGTCGATGGCAACTATACGGCCATGATTTTTTTGCGGTTGTATAGTTGGTCATTAAAGTGTCTGCCTCCGATCCACAACTCCTGGTTTCTTCTGGTTGTTGGAAATCTCGTATCTTTGACTTTAATGTAGTGATTCCCATCATAAAACGTCATTATCTGTGCAAGAAAAATAGAAAGAAAGGATTGCATACCTCTTTGAATATTAGGCATTAGTGGCAGGGTTTAGAGATATATTTCATCAAAATTGTGAATAATATCCAATTTAAATGTGGACGTAGATGGCTATATTTTAGAGCCATCAACCTCTCCAAGCTTAAACTTGATCGTCCCCGAGCAAGAAAACCAAAATCAAAAAGGAACTCAACATTTAAACTAAAATAACGAGATGATGATCTTACTCATGATTGATAGTCTCATGTTTCCTCCACTTCATAAATCTAAAAATCTTCAGCATAGATAGAGTAATGGCAAGCATATCATACAAGCTTTATGCATCCTTATAGCGGAGCAAAATTATTGTTAACATGGATGATTCAAATGAGTAAACTTTATTCCATGTCATGTAATCAACACATAGGCTTGCCTTTGAACAATAAAGTATAATTGTGTATATTGAGAGTGTGAGAGTCTTCATGAAAAGAATATACACTAGAGTATCTCAATTCTCCCACATCAATAAATCAAGACTTTTCAAGCACTACTTTTCTATTCATTGTCCTTCAAGAATTTCAGTTTTTGAGTAATTGTGAGCATGCCGAAAAATTTGATTTAGTTTATCGGGCTGTGATGGACACTCGTGGCATCACTAAGGTTTTTGTTCCTTTTGCATAATGATTACTCATAATAGCCAGAGGAGTGATTCCATCATGAACACAACTACCCTGGAGTGCCAAGAATCTTACCCACTATAACATTGCTGCTACATGTGATTAATCAACTCATAGCCGAAATCTAGGAGTTTCCTCCATGAAGATCGTTCATAGGCTAGCGGAGTTGTTGGCATCCCATGAAGTTTGAGACGTGTAAAGCAATATCATTCTTATGATTAACAAGTCAAACTTTGGCATGCTCACAACAACCGCTAAACATTAATTCAATCAAACAAATACTTTTAAAGAGAGCTATCAAGTCAATCAACATTTTCAGTGGTGTTGAGTGTCTCTAGAAATAATCCTTTAAGACTAAACACTACAACACCCAAGCCTTCAATTGTGAGACTTTTTCTTATTACAACTGTTTAGCAATTTTTAGGCAAGACTTGGTTAATTATGAGAGCTGGAACAAAACATACCCAACTAAATACCCATGCAAACGAAAATCTTACTTCAATAAAAGGACTCACCCCACCAATATAATATCTCAACATTTACCACTAACTAGCATGGGTTTCTCAAACTTCAAAAGTGGGGAGTCATAAGACATACCTCTCATGTTTGGTTCCACTTCTCTCTTCCTCTTTTATTTGTTTCTTGGAAACTCGAAGTCGATCACTCTCCTGCAAATACATGAGAACCTCGAGGCAGAAAGAAAAATAAAGAGGGAAATAAAGAAAAATGGAGAAATCTTTTTGTTGGTTTTAAGAGAGGGAATTTAAAGAATGGAAAATTGGTGGCAAAGCTCGGCCAGAAAATCTTGAAAGCAAATAGAAATAACTAAATATAAAGTGTTGGGGAAACCAACACGAGTGCTTATAAACTCAAATTAAAAACACAACCTCAAAAAAAAAGCAAATGAATGCCAAATAAAGATACATGAGGAAACTTCCCCAAGCTTAGGCTTTTGCAAGCCCTTCAAATCATTGTGGTGACGGGAAAAAGTCAGAACTACAGTTTGCAAATTGAGTTGAGAGGTTACTAGTTGATTCTCGGAGGTTCAGAGAGAGGCTATGCATCCTCTCCATAGTCCCTCCAAGTTCTTGGAAGTCTTGGTCTGTAGCGAACCGGGTGGATGGCTGCTCCTCTTGGATGATCTTCTTGCTCCTATTCTTGGTCCTCATCCTCATCCCGAATCTCCTCCTCGGGTTGGTGTTGCTCAACCTGCAAGTCATATAGAAAACTTCCTTCCTCGATAGAGAAAAGACCATTAGGCATAGGAACGGGGTAGATACGCCCAGCTCCAGCAATATGCAGGTAATAAACACCTCCTCTCCTAGTGAGCATTCCACAAGCTTTCAAATTAGAGAAACCAACACGTCACTCACCTAGCACAAGTTGTAACTCACCTAGGTCGATTCCTAGGGCATTGGCGAGCACGGTGATGACGCCTCCACCTGTGATTGGTCCTTGGATTTGGGAGGATTGGTGCTCCAAGTAGCGCACAAGGATTGCGCCCAAGTTGAGTGACAAGTTGTTGTTGATGTAAGCAGCCTTTGCAAGGACTAAGATGTCCTCCTCGTTGAGTCTCATGAACTCATTACGATCCTACAAGGTGTTAGCAATAACATAGAATAAATATCAATAGCACCAGAAAAAGGGTTGATACCTTCGATCCAGATTACGGATGTAGTATAGGTCCTTTTCCCTAGTAGACCTAGGTTTATCGAATCCTCGGGAAGCAGATGCATAATGAAGTTACTTTAACGGACCTTCGAGAGTTTTAGAATACCTTTTGTGTTTTTACTGGACCAAGAGTTTGCATCTTTTTGTTGTTTTCGATGATGGAGAGAGAGGGCCTAGGGCATTCGGTTTCACCTGTAGCTATGCAAAACATCTGATGGGAATAAAAGATAGAAATAAAGTATACATATAATTGTTAGAGCAAGGTAAATTATATGTGGGCAGTGCATCCATAATTGATGTTGCCTCCACAACTGCTTATAGCAATAACCTACTAGTCTCATCCATAGAAGAAAGAGAAGTAATGATATACATAGTGATGCCACCGTTAATCCCAAGTAAATCCCTCACATACAGCCATACTACCCTTTCTGCCACTGGGGTTCCCATCCTGCAGGTTAGTCAATACTCATACTCCCTATACCTGGCTCAATCCTCGGGGTCTTGGGTACCTGACAAGTTCTTAGATTGAGGCAATAGAGGATACAATAATCATCATGTCTTACAAACTAATACATGATCCCATCTATGATAAATAACATGCACAAAAAGCTACATGGCTAGGCCGAAGCCCTTAGCCCAAGGAGAATAACTCACACATAGAGATGAGATCAAAGATCATAAACATTATAGTAGAAATCATGAGATTGATAGCAAATAGTCGTACAATGTCGCCAATCTAAAAAGAGATCTACTATTACAAGTGGTGGAATATGGCTATGGTGGTGGAGAGATTAGATCTAAGTTTATTCCTCCGGCGGCTCGTCGATGTTGTGGATGGAGATCTGGGGGGTGGCTGATGGTTTCTGCGAGCGCCCCTTTCTCTTCGCCCGAGGCCTCTTTATATAGGGGTCCCTCACGAAAGTTGTTCTGTTTGACCTAGCGGCGTCGATGGCAACTATACGGCCGGAACTATATGGCCAAAATTTTATTTCAGTCGTATAGTTGGTCGTTAAAGCGTCTGCCTCTGATCCATGACTCCTGGTTTCTTCTGGTTGTTGGAAATCTCGTATCTTTGACTTTGATGTAGTGATCCCATGATAAAACGTCATTATCTGCGCAGGAAAAAATAGAAAGAAAGGATTGCATACCCTATTGAATATTAGGCATTAGTGGCAGGGTTTAGAGAGATATTTCATTAAAATTGTAAATAATATCTAGTTTAAATGTGGACGTATATGGCTATATTTCAAAGCCATCACCAGGCGGGCACCACATCGACACCACATGGGTGCCATGCAGATGACACGTAGGCACCACGTAGGTCTTGTCGAAGACTACGTCGGCGGCGTGGAATGACGCTAGTCAGCAAGCTGGGAAGCATTGTTGCGTGGGTTCGGTCGAGCGCAATGCGGGGAGCCTAAACATGGCGCCGCCGCTGTGGGAGGGTCACCGGAGCATGGACCATGACGGCGAGCGGTGCTCTCGGGCTCACGACGTAAGGCGACTACTGAGCGAGAGGGGGAGGTTGAAGGGGTCCTTTCGTACTAGGAGCTCACCACGGAGTGAACGGAGGCGATGGCGAGGAGCGGGGTGGCCAGAATCGGTGGTGAATGCGGTGGCCAGAGCTCGGGGTGGAGGGGATGATTGGCTTGATGGGGAGGGCCAAGGAGGGCATGGCGAGCGCTATAGTGTCCTCAATTGCTTGCAGGGAGGTCCAGAACAACGACGACGTGCGACTCTGGCCGTCTAGGGTTTCGGCCTTAGTGAGGAAGAGCGAGAGAGAATGCACGGGGAGGGGATAAGACCATAGGGAGAGAGAGAGACATGTGGCGCGGTTCTTATCCAGCTCCAAGAGGTGGCGGGGATCTTGGCGAGGCCGCGGCATCGAGCGGCAGCGGACGCGCCAACGAGCAGCTTCGCTCTCTCTCTATCGCGAGGAAGAAGAAAATAAACAGACGACAAAGAAGTACCGAGCCGAGGACGGGCTGGCTAGGCTGGCTCCGGGTGCGCGGGCGGCAAGAAGAGGGGAGAGGAGAGGTGGGCTGGCCTACTACGGCTCTTCTGCCTATTTTTTGAGCAAAACATTTTTCCAAAACATTTTTCACTTTTTCTCTTTGTAGTTTCATTTCAAAATTGTTTTGGCTCATTTCAAAATACTAGAGGTTTACAAATATTTTGGAGAACATTCAGGGGTCCTTGTAATCCATTTGGGCTCCAAACATTTTATAGTTTTTGAAATTCGAACTATTTTGAATTGCTTTTAGAGAGGGAGGAGAAATAGCTAGAGTTTTAGGGTTTTGCATTCTTTCTTTTGCATGCATTTTAAAAGATGATGCTCATGAATGCACAATCAAAGCCCTAATTAAGATTGACTAAAACTTAGGTGTTACAGATCTATCCCCGTTACGAGAATCTCGACCAAAGATTCCGTAGGTAGGAAGAAGGAAGAGAAACAGGGTCACTCTAAGGATAAGAGGGAAACACACTAAACAACACACTGAGTATTTCATGATCAACTCATGAAGGAGTGTTCTGAAACGACTCTGAGATGATGACATAAAACACGCAATTTAGCGGAGGAAATTAAAGGAGATGGTTTCAAGGTGGAATATAATTGGTCTTCATAAGGATTGAGACCATCGAGTTTCAGAAGAGTTTAAGCTTCTAAAAAGGAAACCTTGCAACGGAAAGAACATGACCATATACTTTGAGAGATGAAACTCTACTAAACGGTTTAAGTAGAACTTCCGGGGATATAGAGATGCGGATAACCAAGCTCTTGAACTACTTTTGATACAGAAGGGGCACTCTTCATTCAACAAAAGGCCAAGACAGAAAGGTGTTTTGTGGCGAGGACTCATAAGAGTCACAAGGAACATGTAACAAGATAAACTTATGATTACCAAAATCATAGTCACTATGAACATGATCGAGATACGAAGGAAACTCTTTATTCATCCAGGGTTATCAAAATCTTTGCCAAAGATCGTGATATCACTTTACACCACCAGGATAATTAGGTAAGAAGATTCCCGATGACACGAGGAAAAAGAAACTTCATTCTAAGACTTCAATTACTTGGCATAACAAGATTCTTGCCAACATAAAGGGTCTAGAGGATCGACCGAGAGACATTTAGCACCACTACTTTAAATGTTCTCCTTCATGTTCGAGGCAGACATCAAGTAAAGGTTGGACTTTGGATACAAAGGAAACCATAAACACAAGTCCTATAATAAATCATAGAAGGAGCCTTATGAAGAGCGGTTATTATTGCCAAATCAAGAGAATATGGTGGCAGGTCTTTCTGACTAATTGTGACAACCATTACATCAATCTTGCCGGATTTACAAAGATACCTATGTCAAAAGCTTGAATAACACCAACCATCATATCTGCTTGAGATTCAGATTTGGTTAGGTGGAACGATACTTCACACTTATCATGTCCGAATAGAAAGATTGCAACATTTACCATAAAGGTAAAGTTATTGAATTCTCAAGACATGGACTATAGTGTCAAGCTCCCATAGACTGAGCTAGATTGCTAAACCCATGTATTAGAAACTTGTCGAAGGGCAACTGCTCATACATCGAATACTTGCAACAAAATACACATGTGTCCTTAAGGGAACAAAGATAAATCTACTCGAATCCACGGTGACATCTTTCTTCAATTGCACATGAATTGGTGAAGATCACTTCTAACATCAAGAACACATACTTCGAGACAACCTGAAGACGCTTCTTAAAAGTTTTCCAACATTAATGCTATCTATTCCATATGAATCTATTCTAACATGGAGAGGATAAGGATATTGTCGATGGGCTCAACAACAAACTTATCAAAATACTCCAAGAACATGGACTCATATGTTGTATGAACGAGGTAGAGTATTGGTCAGACCAAAGGACATGAAGATGTACTCAAGTGAAACATCACGAGTAGCAATGTCATCAAGATAGTCCTTGGAACTGAGTTTGATTTGACGATAACCCAAATAAAATCAAAGGTAGGGGAAGATAACATATCCACAAAGGAAATACTATCTTTCTTCATCACGAACAACACTAGACATCCCTTTAAAAAGGAACATAGTCAGATAGAACTTTTGTCTTACAACTCTCCAGGTTGTTGTTTAAGCTCAACCAACTAGTTCAAGGGTATCTAGCACGGATCCTTGGAGAAGGGAGCAGTTCAGAAAACTTGCATGCTCAAGAAATTGACAACATGGTCATGTGGCAACATGGTGATACTTATAGAGGATGTTTAGAATATCACGGTCCACCGATATGTCACTTATTTTGAGAGGAAACTTGCTTGGTAAAGCAAGAAGACATAGTCTTAGAGCTTCGGCATGAGCCTAACTCTTTGACCAAGGAGAGTGTACCAGAGTAGCGGACTTGGTAGACCAATCATCCTTCGCTTAGTGATAGGGTTAACCAATCATGCTGAGAATGACACAAATGTCCTTAGAGTTCAAATAAATAGATATTGCTAAGAATCTCGGATAGCCACATTATTACGCACACGCATCATTCACGAGCGTGAAAGCTCGGAGGAAGGGTGGGTACTAATATGTAAGAGCATCACTTCATTAAGGGAGTCATGAAACTCAGCATGACCTCTTAATATAAAGGAGTGTGATATCCTAAGGTAGAACATATAGAAGCTAATCATGCCTCTTGAGCTGTGAATTACAACACTTTAACCTGGTCCTAGATATGACGAGGTACTAGAGTTTGTTTCTCCCGACATCCCAAAATGGTTTGTCTTGATGGACCACAAGAGTATCTTGCATCATAATACACCAATGCACATTTACTACTTGGGTACCAACTGATAAACAAAGGTTGGAAACAACAAGGTAGGAAAAACATGCTCAGGATAGAATCCCGAGATGTGGATGCATAGATTATCGGTATTCCGAAAACCAATGCATAAGAGGGGGAGGGTGTGGCAGAGTCACAAATATAGATGTGACTCACGAGGAGTACTCTTGTCGTGACCTGTTTGGTTCCATTAAAGAACATCTACCATCGCTAGTGGTAGGGGAAGTCATGTGTTGTCAAAAATCGATCGTGACAAAGACCACAAACTTGAAGGCTAGAATTGTAGTACCAGCCATACTAAGGTAATGTTTGAGCATTAACAACAGGGACAATGAAATGAACATTGGGTTAAAGATCAACTTCATGTACAAGATTCACCACACTAGAATCTGGCACAATCCGAGATCTTCGGTTCAAGTCCAAGGGTTAAACCCCGAGAAAGAAGTAACTACTACTTGAGTGACATAGCATACACTACAAGGTAGTAATCACGAGGTAGCTTCCAAAATAAGAAATGACTTATGAAGTACCCAAAGAAATAAAAAGGACGCGTACAAGGCGAAAGGAAACCTCGAAGCCTAGAACAAAGAACTATGGAACATTGTATTATAAGTTCCATAAGATAGAGAGATCATGATGGAAGGAAGCTCTCAAACAAAACAGAACAAATGGGACACAAAGTACACAACACACAACTCTAAAGAACTCAACATTAGGTCAACTGGCTGAGAAACGACCCAAAAGGCACCTAAGTTTTGAAAAACTAGAAGAGATATCAAAACTTTTTCCAAATCAACATAAGGTAAGATGAACCAGAGTTAGAGCGATACCAGATGAGGAGAAAAAGAAGCATACTAGAGCTTTCACAAATACTTTTCATCTCTGATTTTTTTTTCACAAACACTAGACTCAACATTGACCAATAGCAAGGTTTTCCTACAGTCGGTACTGCTCTGATACCAAAAACTAACACCCTGGCATCAGGGTTAAACAAATCCTAGACCTTAGCTTGACATAAGCTTAACCTAGAGCTCGAGGATATTCAGTGAGAAATCGGTAACACAACAATAACCCTGTGACACAGAAATTATTACAGCAAGCTCATAACTGAGCAAAAAACCAAGATATTACAAGCAGAGGTCACTAACCACAAACATCAAACAACAGAAGGCAAATTATTCTACTAAGTACAAGAAACTTAACAAATGTCCTAAGAGGCCTTAAGCATAATGATGACACCCCAACCCATAGATTCCAGGTTGCCGGCCAGGAACCCCAAGCTACTCGTCGGTGTCGATGTCGTACAGAACTTGTCTTTAGGGAAACACTTACTCTGCTACAAAAGTATCAACAAAATCAAGGGTGAGTACATGGTGTACTCTGCAAGACATATGGCTGGTGGGGTTGTTTTTCATAAAGCCAGCTCTGTTTGTAAAACAAGAGGGAGAATAAGCTCGTCTAATCAGAATATTTTAAAAGGGGATAAGAGAACGACATCTCCATAGAATTGATCATCATCTTTTGATATCCACCAAGTCATCATCCTCATCTCACAACTAGGATCACCCCCTCGTAACCATGAGGAAGCATCCTTAAGGACATGTTGAAATTACCAAGTTTTGCGATTAGGTTATAGTTCTCTATGATCTTAGAAGTTGGTCACCAAGTGACGAGGGTTTAACTCGCCAATGCCCATTGTTATGGACTTGGGTTTTGGAGAAGGAGGGAGCGCTAGAGGCATCAGTCGGCTAGCAAACAAGCACACAGGGACGCAAGATTTACCCAGGTTCAGGCATCGTAGAAGTCCCTACTCCTGCTTGTCTGCTCTTGGAATTATCGAAGGAATTGAAGATTACAGGGGTGCGCAGATGCAATCTGTCGATGGCGGTGAAAACTAGGGTTGTGATTGTCCTCCTCGCCGCCCCCTCCTAGCCTTTATATAGATAGGCTAGGTCTCAGGTAGCAGGTTGAGTCGGTTACAAATTAGGGTTCGTTCCTTTGAACTTTCTATCTTAAGCTTCATCTTGTGTTGCAAGCAATCGAAGAGTCCGTGGGTCACCCGAATCCTATATTGGGCCTTGGCAACGCCATGGACTTCTGCTGTATCTAGACCGTATATGCCAAACTCGAGTATTTGTAGGGTATACCCATGTCAGTAGCCCCCAAGTGTCCAGTGGAATTGCATATTCGACTGGAGATTTTATGAAGTCTTTCGAGTGCTTGTCTGGGCATTTTTTGAGTGTTCTATTTATGTCATAGGGATTGTTGATATACGTGCCTGATTTATCCGATGTATTGGTATCAGTTAACCGCCTTAGGGCAAAATAAATGCAATCTACTCAAACTCGAGTCCCTGGACTCGAATTCGGAAAAATGCTGGCGTAATTCGACTCAGGCCACGGAGGTCTTACATGAGTCGAATTCCAGTGTATAAGTGTGAGCACTCGACATGTCCGTCAAGGCATGTTCATTGTACCCGCAGGCATGGATATATTTCTGGTAGTGCGTAGTACATGCGTTGCCAGGCCTTATTCAGGTCTTATCTTTACGCTATAAGCGTGGCATCCAAATTTTTGTCATCGCGGAGATGATTCGGGTGACCCAGGAGACACAGTTAGGGAAAATATGAGGCAGAGTCGCCATTGTATTCGAGTGTGGATTTTATCAACACACAATAAGATGTACAAGAAAGAAATAATCATAGGGTGCGCGACCAGCGCTCCCTATGGGAGTAGCCCCCGAGTGCCTATTTGAGTCGTAGACTCGAGTGGGGACTAAAAACATCTTGCAACTGCTATCGTCTTTTGTTGCTTGTTTCAGTCGAATGTGCTTCTAGCGCTCCCTATGGGAGTAACCCATAGTTCACAATCGAATCGTTAATTCGAGTGATGGGTTTGTCTTGAATGCTCATACACCTGCATAAAAATTCTTTCGGGTGCGCGACCAGCACTCCTGTTAGGAGTAGCCCCCGAGTGCTTGGTTGAGTCGAAGACTAGAGCAAGAACTAAAGTAGTCAAAATATTCTTCTGCTGGAATCGATGACATCAGTGCTGACAATGTGATGACCCCAGTTGCCCACGTGAGCGGCTTTGGCGGGACGTGACGAGTGGTTGGGTCCCACTTTCTGACTTCGATTTGACTGGGTGTGCGTAATCTTCTGTTTTAACTGCGTCTCCTCGATTTCCGCGCATAATGGGAGTAGTGGGGGACGGTTCGTGGTTCACCTTCTCCACGTGTCTATGGCGATGTGTGCCACGTGTTCAGTAGGGTTTTTGCTGGCCATTGGATGACATCTGCGAGGAGGTTAAGTAGTAGTGCAGCTGCGGTAATTTTTTCTCATCTCTCTTCTTGCTCGTGCCTCCTACGCCATTGCTGTTCTCTCTGCTTCCTTGCGCGCTTCCTCTTCGTGGCACTGGACCAGCTCCGTGTTTTCCCCAGTTACTTTCTCTGCTCGCATCGCCATCGAAATATGGGCAAGAAGAAGGGAGGCACCGCTGCTGGATCTGCGGCCACCATTGCCACCACCAAGAAGAAGGGCGGCACCACCACTGTGGGCACCAGCGCCACCGGTACTGGGAAGAAGAAGGGTGCGGGCACCCGCGTCACCAACGGCTCCTGGCGTGCATCCGTCATCAATCTTCCGAGCTGCATCTTCTTCGTCAAGATAGATCTCTTCCACCCGCAGATGATGACTCGCGGGTACCTGGCGACGAGGTAATCCCCCATCCTCCTCCAGGTTTCCGGGTGATGTTGCTTGCGTTCGTCATTCGATGCCTCTCTCTTCCCCTGCATCCTATCTTCAAGGGTCTTCTTTGTTTCTATGGGCTTCAGCTGCACCAGCTATCCCCAAATTCCATTCTCCACATCTCTTGCTTCATGACACTTTGTGGGTGCTGGCTCGGAATCGAGCCACACTTTGGCCTCTTCAAGAGGCTTTTCAAGCTCAAACGTCAGTCATCGTCTAGTTCGGTAGTCTACGATGTAGGAGGCTGCGGAATCCATGTCGACTCCTCCGCCGTCTACTTCGACATCAAGCTCACCGCGTCTATCCAACGGTGGAGAGACAAGTGGTTTTACATCCGCGACCAGAAGGCTGACGGAGAGCACTACAAACTCGCGCCCTTCGACCCCATGGCAGCTTGTAAGAGGAGGCGTTCCTGGAAGAACGTCGTGATGCCTGGCGAGTCCGAGAAAACGGAGGTGCTGTATCAGTGCATCTGCAACCTCGAAGGCCGCATAGGCAAATAAGAGGGTGGCACCACTCTCATTCGCACGTGGTTGCGCCGCCGCATCCAGCCTCTGCAAGCTAGAGTCCATCCTATGTTCCGCTGGACCGGTGCTGGCGATGTCACTCGCATATCTGCCAAGGGCATTTCTACGGGTGAGGTAGATAAGAGGTTGCGACTGGTGACCAAGTATACCGCCAGGGAGGATCTCCCTGGCAAACCAGTCGTGCCTCCTTTCGATGCCAACAACCCTCCGCCAGAGGTAGAGTTTTTTTTCAAAGTAGTATTGTATTTGTTCGATTGGTTTCCAAGTGCTTGAATCTGCGCTGTTGTTTCTTCTGAATGCAGGACTAGAAGGTGTCTTCCAATTTTCCTCCTCGACCTGAAGGGGTTATCCCTTGTGAAGCGGAGGAAGAGGACGAGTCGGAATCGACCGTTCCGATTGTCGTCGGATTGAGGACAAGTACGCCATGAGGGGGTCCTCGAGGCGTGCGGAAGAGAGGGGTGTGAGACGTACGGTATTCCGGGACGGTGAGCACACAAGTTTACCCAGGTTCGAATCCACCAGCTTTGGACGGATCCTACTCCTGCTAGCAATCCAGTAATACAGCAGAGCCGGAATATGGGTTACAAGGGTTTCGCCTGTGCAAGTTGAGGGTCTAAAGTATTGGGTGCCCTAAAGGCTCTCCCTAGTATGACTTATATAGATATCCAGCCTAGGGTTTACAGGAGAGATCTATCCGGCTACGACTAAGAGTTGGTTACAGAGTACATCTTGATCTACAAGTAACATTATGGGCCTAAGTCGGTAAGTCTTCTAGGCCTTCCCGTAGCCGGATTGGACTCCATATTTCTCCCTGACTGGGCCGCCCGTGAAGCAAAGCTCTAACCCGAAGTGGGCCACCCTGGTCTGTGAGGAACCGTGAGGATACCCGGAAAGTATATCCCCAACAGCAGCCCTCGGAGGCCTCCAAGATCCAAAGTTGGATTTATCATCGTCTAGCTTGATCTTCGGCTTGCAGAATCTTGAAGGGTTCCTGAAACTTCACAACAAAAAATACAATCCGAGTCTTAAAATAAGTCGGACCTATCAACAGGTTACTCGGATTTTCCAGCTTGATTTCAAACTAAGCCGGAACTTGGTTTCTAACGCCACCTGACACAAGTCATGGTCAAGTCACGTCATCTGACATGCATTCCGTCAGCACGACCGTTGGTGGGTCCGCGGTTCGCGGAACGGAGGTGCCGTTTCAATGCGTGCATGGAGATCGAGGCGCCGCAATCATCGCGTGGGTCCTTCCTAGTTCCTTCCACGACGCGTGGCGGTTAGACTGTAGCATTTGCACGAATCTTGGCGCAGTTAGGTGGATATAAGGGGTTAGGATTTTCTCCTTCTCCTTCCACCAGTCCTTTGCCTTTTCCTCTTCTCCCAACCTCCCTGCACGCACAGAGCTCCCCCGTTCCTCCCCCACAGAACTCCCAGTGCCACCCCTTTTAGGTCAACTTCTCGCCGGAGAAATGGCTTCATCTTCTTCCTCCGGCTTGGCGGCAGCGGCGGCGGCGGCGACGGCGGAAGCGGTGGCAGAGAAAGAGAGCTTTAGTGGGATCTGGATTACCTGCGCGCTCAGTGAGGAGGGCCTCAAGAACGTGGAGAAGGAGGGGCTTCTTGCCGCTGGCGACTGGCGGAGCGGCTTCGAGGAAACCGTCCCCAACCCGCGCGACGGCGAGCGGGTCCACTTCGGCACCCACCTCGATAGAGGTTTGTTGTTTCCTCCCTCGGAGTTCTTCTCCGAGGTGATAGATCATTACGGAGTTCAACTCCATCATCTTCCTCCCAACTCTCTCTTAGAGATGAGCGTGTATGCTTCGCTGTGTGAGGGCTTTCTTGGCATTAGGCCGAGTTTGACTCTTTTCCGGTACTATTTTCATGTACGGATAAACTCCATTACCGCCAGTGTTCCTTATATTACCGGCACTATTAGTTTTCGCTTAGACATGAGCGCGCGTATCCCAAAATTCTAGCTAGTGACTCGGTCAAACAATGGCCAGCCATGTTTTTCTATCATAGGGATATTCTGGCTCCCGGCAAAGCCACTGCTTTGCCGGATTTTGTTGACGGAGCTGCCACGGCCCAACCTTCTTGGGACAAGGCTGCTCCGGCTCTCACCGACGATCTGATCCTCGCTAAGAGGCAGATCGAATACTTGATCAAACACAAGGGTCTGAAGGGATCCGACTTGATCCAATGCTGGGTCTCACACCGGATCCAGCCCCTTCAGTACCATGGGGATCGAATGATGCACTCCATCACGTCATCCAAAAAAGACTCCCTCCGCATCAGCCCCAAATCCTACACCACTCAAGGCTACATAAGCCATATCAAGTGGCTGATCCGGGAGCGGATCGAGAGGAGAATCCTGGAGGTTTCTCTGGATATGCATACGGCAGAAAACGCCGTAGTGCTGGTAAGCTTCCATCAGTACACTTTTTACATGTTTCAATCTTCGAGTTATACCGCAATACTGATATGTTTTCTTATTTTCAGCTTGCCGACCTCCCCGAGTCGGAACTTGCTCCGCTCGAAGGATATCCTCCTGAGTTTTCTCAAGAGACAGAGGTGGTCCCATTGCCGGACCTTGCGCTCAAGAAGTGCAAAGCTCCGACAGTGGATGTTGGTACAAAGGAGGTGCCTGTCATGAAGAGGTAACTTTCAGTCACAACTTTCCGCCTTTGTACTTTACTCAAATTTCTTTCCGAGATGTAACGTTTCCGAATTTACTACATTCTTAGAGCAAAACCGCTCATCAAGGGAAAGGGGAAGGGAATTTCTTCGAAGCCCTTGCGACAGACGAATCTCACCACAGCTTCCCCTGCCGTAGCTCCTCCGACTCCTGCCCCTCAACCTTCTACAACGCCAACGACCATTCCTTCCCCGGTCGTCGCAGAAGATCCGGCTCCTTCAACAGAGCCTGCGATCCCTGAATCGCAAACTGACGTCACCATGGGTGAGTTAGGTCTAGATAAGGGTGAACCCTCTTTGGGTAATGATCACTCGGCAAAAACCTTTGCCGAAAACCTTATCAGCAATCCGGGACTTGCCAAGTTTGGCATGTCTCAGAAATCTGCTGAAGAAATCCAGCGGCTCGCCAGGCAATGCCTGGAGAAAAGTACTCTATCTGCGGAACAAGAAGCGCAAGAAGCAGAGGACGTCAAGTTCTCCGACCTTCTCGCCCAAGTGCACCTTCGTGACGAGAGGATTAGGACTGGTGAGCTTCCAACAGCCCAAGTGATTCCTTTGACTCTCGCCGAAAAGGTGGCTGCTGAAGTGAACGCGGGTTTAGATAAACTCACTCGCGAACAATATGTAAGTCAAAATTCCAACTCCCGTTTTTTCCATTATTTTGTATCATATCATGTAGCCCCCAAGAATGAAGTAGGATATATAATCCGGGTTTATGCTTCATTAGGATGCCAAAGAACGAACTAGTGTAGCCCCCAAGGCTCGTGCTGATATTAGCAAAAATATTAGCCCGAGTCTTAAGTAGCTTTCTGACTTTAGGTATTCTGACTTACAGAAAGTATGTTCCTATAACCAGGATTTACTGGGAAATGTCTGCGATAAGCGGAGAGAGATCAAAGCTCTCCGGCTTAAAAATGCTGAACTTAAAGTTGCCAAGGATGAGGCCGAAGGTAAACATTCCGAGACTCAAACCTTGTCTTTGTTATTTTCAATGTCAAATTTTTCTGAACTGTTGTTCTTTTTGACTTATAGCGCTGGTGAAACAATCCTGCGCCATGATCGAAGAGGCCGAGAACCTCAAGACCTTGGTGGTGGAGAACAAGGAGCTTCGCCAAGAGCTGGATAAGCTCAAGATCATGAAAAGAGCATTGCTCAAATCCTTGAATCCTCCTCCATGGCCACTGATGAGCGTGATCGCAAGATCGCTGCTCAAGATGAAACAATCTCGGACCTCAAGAATGAGCTTAGCAAAGAGAGGGACCTTTCCCAGGCGCTTCGGGATGAACTCCAAAGTCTCCGGGAGGAGAAGACCAAAATTGACGACGTCATTTTTGGTACGTTCCATCTGTCTGACTTATCTTTTTCTTCGACTTTCTTCAATGTAGGATTTTTCTTAACTTGTTATATATATATAGGTCCTATGAACTTGACGAACTCTTCCTCCACCGAGCCCCGCACCCACTGGCTTACCCAAGTCGGTGACCTGCTTCATGACTTCTGCCAATCCCTTGAGGACATTGGCGAAGCTCTCAAGATTCCGGACATGCACAACATGTCGGATTTTCAAGTGCGGGACAAGGCAAAGGAGATGCCTCAACTCGTCCAGGATTGGAACATGTCCTACGCGCGATCAACAGGGAAGAACGCTCTCACCATGGTCATGAGCCACCATGGGAACATGGAGATATGGCAAGTGACCAGAGGGTACTCTATAGTGGACGAAGATGGCCAGTAGTATGGACTCCTGTGCTAGATATGGGTGTCATGTAGCTGACCTGACCAGCTACGATACTGCATTCTTCAACCGCGTGGACACTCCGCCTCCGCCTCCAGAAGAAACAACAGAAATTTTCGACGATGAACGCACCACCTCGGATGCGGACATCTCGGAAAGATATCAAGGCGACGTATCCAGCGAGCCGACAGCTCCTGCATCTCCTCCTGCATCATAGATCAATTTTTTTGTATTATTCCGGAAAAACATGATGCGTCTGTAAATATGCAACACTTTTAACTTTGCTAGTGCTAAGCTTTTGATCTATTGAGCACTTTTGGGCTTTTAAATTTTTTTGTGTGCCTGAAATGTTTACACAAGCACTTGTATTTTTTCATCTATACTTATCATTTATCTGGCTTTCCGCCTCGTCCCTTTTGTGAGCCGGCTAAACCTTCCACCGGAAACTTTGCCGAGCAACGGAGCTCAATTGCTAAACCAGTTTAAACTCGAAAACAAAGTCGACTTCCAGTACCAACAATTCACTACTCGGAAAATGCCCGCATCCAGCAATCAGACAAATAACCAAAGTAAAGACTAGAAATTTTAGAGTTATACCCAAAGGTAGCAATTTTAGAATCGGAAATCTAGACCAGAACGAACATGAGCATAAAGTACTTTCAAGCATTCTGGGACTTTCGACTATGACATGATCATTTGGAAATAAGATGGTAAATACTTCTCAGAAAAACTTGAGGCAACCAAAACTTTTATTTCTCTCAGAACATGTACATATGTATGATTACAAAGAAGGATAAACTAAGAATAAAATGGACGTAGCTGAGCAATATTCCACGGTCTGTCTAACTCATCTGGATTTGTACTGCCTCCAGCTCTCTTTCTCTTCTTAGTAGAGGTCTTTCTTTGACTGGCCTCATGTCATTTAAGTAGTACGATCCATTGTGCAATACTCAACTAACTAAAAAGGGCCCTTCCCATAGTGAGGAAAGTTTGTGCTTTCTTTATTGCACAAGCCGGAGAACCAAGTCACCTTTATTGAAAGATCTATTGCGGACTCTCTGGCTATGATACTTGCGTAACTTCTGGTGATAGGCTGTAGATCTCATTTCAGCAACGACGCGAACTTCTTCGACAAAGTCGAGATCATTTTGTCGAGAAATCTCGGCATCCTCTTCGATATACGCGGCCACTCTAGGAGAAGTATGAATCAAATCGCAAGGAAGAACTGCTTCTGCGCCATAGACCAAGAAGAAAGGTGTGTATCTTGTTGACCTGTTTGGAGTTGTTCGTAAACTCCAAATTACAGAGGGTAGTTCCTCTGCCCAAGCCCCTGCAGCACGTCGTAGTGGTGCTTCGAGTCTCGGTTTTAGCCCTTGTAGGATTAAACCATTTGCTCTTTCGACTTGTCCGTTAGCCTGTGGATGTGCGACTGACGCAACGTCAAGCCGAATATTTTGCTCATTGCAGAATTCAGCCAATTCTCCCATAGAAAAGTTACTCCCGTTGTCCGTGATAATGCTATGCGGATAACCATACCGGATTATAACATCCTCGACAAATCTTTTGGCTGTTGCTCCATCACAACTAGTGACAGGTTTAGCCTCAATCCATTTGGTGAATTTATCCACCATCACTAAGAGGTGAGTAAATCCACTTGGAGCTCGTTTAAATGGTCCTACCATATCAAGCCCCCAGACCGCAAAGGGCCATGTTATAGGTATTGTTCACAGCTGATCAGCCAGAACATGAGCTTACTTGGCGTACTTTTGGCAGCCTTTGCACGTCTTGACTAATCGTTCGGCATCTGCCTGAGCTGTAAGCCAGAAAAATCTGTGTCTAAAAGCTTTTGCCACTAAAGATTTGGCTGCAGTGTGGTGACCACACTCGCCTTCATGGATTTCCCTTAAGATTTCCACTCCTTCTTCCGGAGATACACAGCGCTAAAAAACCCTAGAAATACTCCGTTTATGTAGCTCACCTTTAACAATAGTATATGCTTTTGCTCGTCGGATAATCTGCCGGCTCAGCACTTCGTCTTCAGGTAATTTGCCAGCTACCAAATAATCGAGGTAGGCTTGAGTCCAGCTGGGTATTACTGCCAAAACTGCTATCAAAGGTGAGTCGGATTTGGTCGGATATTCCTCATCTACTCCCTTATTGAGGGAACTATGAGGTGCTCTAAAAAAGCGCCATCCGGGACCTCTTTCCGCGCAGAACCTATCCGAGATAGTGCATCTGCTTCCTCATTTTCTGCTGGAGGGATGTTTTGAACTTCAAACCCTTCGAACGATTTAGATAGATCATCCACGACAACTTTATATGCTGCCATGTGTTTATTTGCATTACAAATATCCGACACTTGTTGAGCGACAAGATCCGAATCTCCGTAACACATCAAACGTCGGATGCCAATATCCGGATTCCATGCAGCAGTGCTTCATACTCGGCAATGTTGTTTGTCGCTGTGAAGTGGATCTGCAACACGTAGAAAAGTTTATCTCCTTGGGGTGATTTGAGCACCATGCCAGCCCCTGAGCCCCCTCGAGCCTTAGACCCATCAAAAAGAGGGTCCAATATTCCGACTCAGGGAGGATCATGTTCTCCTTCGTCTCTGTCCAATCAGTGACAAGGTCAGCAAGGATTTGGGATTTGATTGCTGTCCGAGGTTTATACTCAATATCGAAAGCTGAAAGCTCTATGCCCCATTTGGCGCATCCTGTGGCGTCACTGTTGTTGATTATATCTCTCATGGGAGCTGTGCTCACCATGGTAATTGGATGCTCCTTAAAGTAGTGTCGTAACTTACGAGATGCTAGAAAAACACCGTAAGCCAACTTTTGATAGTGCGGATACCGTTGTTTTGATTCTATCAGGACCTAGCTGACAAAGTAAGTCGGACGCTGCACCAGGTGTTCCTGATTTTCCTCTGGTCTCTCCACTACCATGACGATACTAAAAACCTTATTTGTCGCAGCAAGGTAGAGCAACATCAGTTCCTTAGGTTCCGACGCTGCAAGGATAGGAGCAGATGAGAGTACTCTCTTCAGATCTTGTAGTGCAGCTTCAGCTTCGTCATTCCAAACAAAATTCTTGGTCTTTTTCAGGAGTTTGTATAATGGTGTGGCTCTTTCACCAAGCCGGCTTACAAATCGACTGACCACAGCGATGCAACCAGTTAACCTTTGTATGTCCTTCAGGCGAGTTGGCCTGGAAATATTGAGTATAGCCTTGATTTTGTCTCGGTTCACCTCTATGCCTCTTTGAGACACAATGAAACCTAACAATTTTCCGGCTGGTATTCCAAAGAAGCATTTCTCCGGGTTAAGCATGATGTTGTATTTTCATAGATTGGCGAACGTCTCCTCCAAGTCGGAAATCAGTGTTTCCTTATTTTTGGACATCACCGCGATATCATCCACGTATGCATGTACATTGCGTCCGAGTTGGTCGTGGAGGCAACGCTGCATCGTGCGTTGGTACGTAGCTCCTGCGTTCTTCAGCCCAAAGGGCATCGTAACAAAACATAAGGTTCTGAAAGGGGTTATGAATGAAGTTTTGACTTTGTCAGATTCCTTCATCCAGATTTGGTGATAGCCGGAATATGCGTCAAGAAAACAGAGGAGTTCCAAGCCTGCCATAGAATCGATAACTTGATCAATTCTAGGCAGAGCGAACGGATCTTTTGGACAAGCCTTGTTCAAGGCAGTATAATCAACACACATCCTTAAATCAGTGGTGTCCTTTTTAGGGACCATTACAGGATTGGCCGACCACTCAGTGTGGATGACCTCTTCTATGAATCTGGCTAACTCGAGCCGCGCTAGTTCCTTAGCTATTGCCTTACGCTTTTTGTTGCCAAACCATCGTAAGGACTATTTGACGGGTTTAGCATCCGGGTTTACATTTAGAGAGTGATCGGCAAGTTCCCTAGGTACTCCGGTCATGTCAGATGGCTGCCATGTGAAGATATCTTGATTTGCTTGGAGGAACTTGACGAGCGCGCTTTCCTATGCGCTACCTAGGCCTACGCCTATCTGGGTCACCTTGGAGGGGTCATCATCCTTCAACGCCGCTTTCTTCGTCTCTTCTGATGCCTTGAACTCCGGATTTGGCTTTGTCACCTCCTTCTTCGTTACGGGCATCTCGGACGGATCTATGCTCTTCTTGATCTCCTGGTACTCCTGGGCATGCAGCATGGCTTCGGCAAAGGAGGCATTTCCATCCTCGCACTCTCGCTCTTTCTTCGGGTCTCCCCTGATGGTGATCACGCCGTTGGGACCTGGAATTTTCATCATATTGTAAATGTAACACGGACGAGCCATAAAAGGCCAGTAAGCCGGACGTCCGAATATAGCGTGGTACGCGCTCTTGAACAGGACCACTTCGAAGGAAAGTGCCTCCATCCGATAGTTCTTTGGAGTTCCAAAGGTAACATCCAAAGTAATCTCTCCCAGGGAATTAGCTTGTCTTCCTGGGACAACTCCGTGAAAGATCATAGAGCTATGGTTCAGCTGGGTTTCTGAGATCTTCATCCGGCGTAGCGTTTCGACATAGAGAATATTGATGCTGCTACCACCGTCCATGAGGGTCTTAGAGAAACCATAACCGTCAATAAGTGGATTGACGATTAAGGCGTATTTTCCTCGCCTGTGCAACTTAGGCGGATGATCATCGCGGTCAAATGTGATTGCCACTTCCGACCAGTCCAGATATTGAGGGATAGCTAGAACTGTTGCATTGAGCTCGTGGATAACTGCTTTCTTGACCTTTGCTGGTTGAGATCCGAGGAAAGTGACGTAAGTGTCCTTCTTGGTGGGAAAAGTCTTCTTCCCTTCCGGCTTGGGATTTGAAGCATCAGCCTCATCCATGTCAGAATCTTCCTTGGTCTCTTTGTACTTTTCGGGATTTTTCTTTCCCTTCTTCCGCTTAGCTTTGTAGCTCGCGGTATCATCTCTTTTGATGTCGTCATTGAAATGAGATTCAGCGTTGGTGTGGGACGAGCCCCCATTGGCGTCTAGGTGATGCACACATGGGTTATTGGCAATGTCGGCCCAAGAGTAGGTTTTGCCTGGTTGTTGTTCTCCTCTACCTTGGACCCTTGAACTCCCACGGCCATGCCCGCGGCCTCCGCCATGTCCTCCTCGTCCTCCAGACCCGGAAACAGTAGTAACCACCGCTGTTTCCATGTTGGGTTTTTCTTCCGAGGTATTTTTGCGCTTCTGAGCTTGTTGCTTTGGTTGTCTTGCCGACTGAGGCACAACTAGGACGTTGAGTAATCCCTCTGCATCGTCGTCAGCATCTGCATACTTTCTCCCTGTTTCTATCATCTCTCCCAAATCAGTGACCTTGTCACACTTCAAGCGGTGACATAGTAGACCAATTGGGAGCCCTGCGATGAAAGCTTCAATCGCGGTTTGATCGTTTACTCCTTCATAGGAGTTCTTGGTGTCGATCCATCGTCCAAGGTAATCCTGGAAAGTTTCTCCGGCTTTCTGGGTGCAACGCTGTAGGTCTCCGACCGAATAGGGCCTCCGATATGTGCCTTCGAAATTCCAAAAGAACGCACTTTGCATGTCATACCAGTTATGGATGGTGTTCTCCGGAAGTTCATTGAGCCATGATCGCGCCGTCTTCCGCAACATAGGTGGGAGATATCGGGTTGCGACCAGGCTGTTTCCGCCTTTGGCAATGCAGCAAGCTTGGAAAAAATCTTGTAGCCAAGTATCTGGCCGAGCAATGCCATCGTAGGCTTGGATGTGCCTTGAGATAGCAAATCCTTCTGGGAATCTTGTAGCTCTGATGCGTGGTCCGAAGCACTTTGGACCCACGTACATGTCATCATTTTCATAGCGCCGCGCCTCTATGTTGGAATTGATCTTGTGCCTTGCGTCATTCGGGGATAGGGATCGTGCCAAATGCCGGTTGTGGCTGCGGTGCCTTGGAGCCGGACTTCGGCTTCTGCCACCACCTCCTCCGCCTCGTCATCCTCCATGCCCTCCTTGGGAGCCGTTGTGATGACTGCTTGGTGGAGAGGGTGGGGCAGCTGAATTGTTTCCGGCTGATCGCTGGCCCCCGTCCAGAGCGTCATTATTCCGGTTCCGGGGAGGATCTTGACTACGACGAGCCCCCTACCGGCTTGTCCCAACATGGTTTCCATCGTTCCTTCGTTTGTCGTTCCCACCATGGTGAGGCTCAGCCGGACGGCTTGCATGTTTAGGAGGTGGCATTTTTTGACGATCCTCCTCCCGACGTTTCTCTTTATCTTCTCCCCTTTGATCGTTAGATTCTCGTCGGGGAGGGTTCCTCGGATTCAGTGCAGCGATGGCATCTTTCTCGACCGCTGGAGTGACGTTGCTCCAGTTACGCGTAGTTCTAGGTTGCTGTCCTGACGATCCGGTTCTTGAATAATTGTCTTCCCGGCGTTCGGGGTGATGATACTGCGCCCGGACGTAATGGGATCTTATGCCAGCCCATGCCGGATCTGTGCGACATTGGTCAGAACCCGAGACCAGTTTCTGACTTCCGGACAGGGCGACCTTTTGCTGCTCCAGTCCCTTGTTGAGTAGTTTGATACCCAAACAGATCTCCTCCGGTCCTAGATTAGCCATTAGAATTTCTCGGGCCGCCACGGTATTCTGTACTAGGGCTGGGTATACCCAATCTCCTTTGCTATCTTTCCGTGGCTTCCCCATCTCATCTCCAAAAAGGATGGCACAGACATGTGGGAATTGGTCGTCATCGGTGTGACGCTTCCGTGTCTTCTGATGCAACCGAGACATGTAGTCCTTAGTTGCCATGCGTTTCTTCTCCACCTCGATGTTTTTGGCTTCATCGAGGAGTTGTTGACGACGTGCTTCTAGGGCTTGGGCCATTTCGTCCAGCTCTTCAGCAGTAAGTTCTGCGGCTGTAGGGATAGTGTGGTTAATGCAGCATCGATGAGTTTACGCGCACCTTCGGTGATCACGTGTCCATCCACCGATTCTTCTTTTTTCGGCTCTTCTGGGATAAGTGCTCCATCCGAGTCTTCCTCGTATTCCTCGACAATCACCTCCTCTGTCAGAGGGTCTTTTGCCGGTGTTTTGTTCTTCTTTTTCTTCTTCTTTGCCTTCTTGGCAGCGCCGGTAGCAAAGATGGCTTTGGGTCCGTTTCCCGGAGTCAAGCTCTGATCGGTACTTTCGGACACCTGGACTTCGGAATTATCTTTGACGTCCATGTCATCCTGTGCTTTGGGAGAGTGTTCCCTAGATCCTTCATCCATGGCTTCTCCTTCTTCTGCAGCTTTGGAGTTATATTCCTCTTCATATTCCACAGAGAACTTTCAGAAATCTGCTGACGTAATCGATTCATCCGAGGATGCGGGAACGTCGGTGTTTGTTCCAATTGCCTCCAGCACAGAGTCGGTGTTTTCTCCAGCATCAGCAGAGCCGGATCCGGATCCCACGTATCCGACGAAGTGCGACGCGTGCTTCCTGAGGTACCTGCGGCTTTCGTGATCAGCCATGTTGAAACTTTTGATGGTCTCGAGGATTGCATCTGCGCTTTCGCCTTGCAGTATCATACGTCTTAGTGTGTACCTCAGGAAAGGCATGTCTGTCCCAGCGTCATCGGAGCCGAAATCAGTGTCGTTGTTATGCTCCTCCTAAATTTCGACTTCCACGGGTGGGTTGATCTGGGATCTGGCTTCTCTAGGGAGATCCACTCCAGATTCGACTTGGACCGCTAGGTCTTCTTCAGGCTGGGATTTCTCCACTATCTCAGCTACTGGTGCGGGCTGGGTGGGATTAGGGTTTTCTGAGATCCGGAACTCTGCCGCCTCCACGGACAAAGGGGACCCAGAAGATTCTTCTGCCTCTATCATCACTGCTGGGGTGGGTTGGGCAGGTTCAGCGAAACCGATGTAAACATCGATCTCGCTAAAAGACATGATTGTGTAGGCAGTCATGACCTCCCTAGTCGGAATCCAAGTCTCGCCGAGAACGATGAGAGGGACGTCGCTAGCGTAGAGGATGCGACCGATGTCGATAGTCTCGCCGATTCTGATTCTTGCAGATTCCGCTCGGAACATAGATCCGAAGCTCACTTGCCCCACGATGGGCGCCAACTGTCGTCGGATTGAGGACAAGTACGCCATGAGGGGGTCCTCGAGGCGTGCGGAAGAGAGGGGTGTGAGACATACGGTATTCCGGGACGGTGAGCACACAAGTTTACCCAGGTTCGAATCCGCCGGCTTTGGACGGATCCTACTCCTGCTAGCAATCTAGTAATACGGCAGAGCAGGAATATGGGTTACAAGGGTTTCGCATGTGCGAGTTGAGGGTCTAAAGTATTGGGTGCCCTAAAGGCTCTCCCTAGGACGACTTATATAGATATCCGGCCTAGGGTTTACAGGAGAGATCTATCCGGCTACGACTAAGAGTCGGTTACAAAGTACATCTTGATCTACAAGTAACATTATGGGCCTAAGTCGGTAAGTATTCTAGGCCTCCCCGTAGCCGGATTGGACTCCGTCTTTCTCCCTGACTGGGCCGCCCGTGAAGCAAAGCTCTAACCCGAAGTGGGCCACCCTGGTTAGTGAGGAACTGTGAGGATACCCGGAAAGTATATCCCCAACACCGATTGAAGAAGAGGAGCGATCCCTCGAGTCTAGTGGCCACGACACTTGCAAGCGCTCCCACAGCGAGGATTCTGACGCTTCTTCATCGACAATGTTGGAAGGTCCTTCTGCTGCTGCAGAGGGGCCAATTCCCGCCGTGCATGTGCGCACCATGGATCCTCCTGCTCGGAGGAAGCTACGACTGCCGAAGGAGTCATCAGATGACTCTTTTAATCTCGACAAATTCAACTGGTAAGCTTTTTAATACCTGCGAGTTCATCTTGCTCATTTTGAGGTTGCTTTTTCTGAAGTTGTGCTGGGTATGTTTTGTAGTCAAGCAGCGTCGTCGTCTTCTGATGACGTCCGATTTGTGAAAGAGTCCGAAGTTGCAGACTCTAAGGCCAAGGAGGTGGTTGAACGGCCTCCTTCTCCTCTAGTGGTGGCCCACTCTGGTGCCAATTCTTCGAGTTCCCCGCATGCCTGGGGAGCACCAGATGGTTGCCTAGACGACTGGGCGACCGTCATCTTCGGACTCCCTAGAGGAACATGTAAGTGTCCTTATTATTGTTTGGCAGTCGAATTTGTACTTTGGGTTGCCGCTGAGTCTTCGTTTCCCTTTGGTGTAGCTTATTGTGAAGGAAGCTGCTCGCCTTGCGAAGCAAGTCCTTGCCATGGGTCGACAGCATGCTTAGCTGGACAGTCGCCACTGTGATGTCGAAGGTTAGTTTTGGCTTTTGTCTTTGTCTTCGTGGAAATTTGTCGGCTCAATTGTTGTTATGCCCCGTCCTTTGTAGGTGAGCACAATGAGCTTCTTTGTCGTGTTGCGTCCCTCGAGAAGGGGCTTGCCATGGCCGTGAAGAATCGCGACGAAGCAGTCGCAGCCCTGGAGGAATCGTGAAAGCGCGAAGAGGATTTGCGCTCTTCCACTACTGAAAGGGAGAAGTTGTTTGAAGAACAACTTTTCTCGATTGCCAAGGCCCTCTCAGGTAATTTTTAGTTTGATTTGCATTGCTCCTTGTTTGACGTCATGTTCCTGTGTTAACCCCTTGTGTATGCAGATGTCGGCGGCCTGAGCTTTGACGCCCAATCTCTGCGTCGTGCGGATGCGTTGGCTAGCGTCGTTGCTGCAGTCGAGGACTGCAGTGTTTCCCTTCAAGAGACGTTGGAGATGGCCAAGGATGTGCTCAGCCGCCTCCGTGAGGACCTGACTCCCAAGGCTGGGTTAATCGACAATCTTGACGACCTAGTGGAATCCTTCACTGGAGGTATTCCCACGGAATTCAGGAACTCCCAGCGGTCTGTCGGCTCCACTATGGCACTTGCGATGGTGCAAGCCCATGGCATGGGGTTGGATCCTGCCGCAATCTCCAAGGCGATGCTTGTTGACGCTGGAGGCTAGCAGGTAGTGTTTGCCCCCTTCGCTAGTAGCTGCGCTAAATACGGGCCTCAGCTTATCGAGACAGTTGCCAAGTACTCTGAGGAGTGGCGAGCGAAGGCAGCGAAGACCGCGGTGATGGCTCAATGCACGACGCCCAGAAAATTGCTTGATGGCGGTGTTGATGTAGATTTCGTTGGGAACCCCAAGAGGAAGGTATGATGAGCACAGCAGCAAGTTTCCCTCAGTTATGAAACCAAGGTTTAATCGAACCAGTAGGAGCAAGGAAACACCCCAAAGGTGTTACTAGCTAAGCTTTGGCAGGGCGCACTACCGGTGCTAGTACCAACGTGGAGACCTGCACAACACAACCACAGAACTTTGTCCCCAACTTGCGATGAGGTTGTCAATCTCACCGTGTTTTGCGGAAAACAAAGGATTAAACGTATCGAATGGAAAGAAGTAATAGCTTGTAGAAAGTAAACACAAAGCAGTAAAAGATTGTAGATTGTATGTAAAGTAAAGGATCGGGATCCATAGTTCACTAGAGGTGGCTCTCCTTAAGATAGATAACATGCTGGGTGAACAAATTACAGCGGGGAAATTGACAAACACCGAGAAAGCAATACATGCATATACTAATCATCTTGACTCCTTTGAGACTTGATTGGGCATTACAACATAATACATAGACCGCCATCCAACTGCATCTATGACTAATAATCCACCTTCAGGTTATCATCCGAACCCCCTCCAGTATTAAGTTGCAAGCAACAGATTATTGCTTTACGAACTGCGTGTAAAGTAAACAATACGATTGTTCTATGAACAAAAGATTGTTGTTTTATCCCTAGTAGCAACAACACATCTAGTATATTATTGCTTTAGAGATTTCTGTCACTTCCCCAGATTACCAGAGGCATGAACCCACTATCGAGCATAAATACTAACTCTTGGAGTTGCTAGCATCTACTTGGCCAAGATAGCTACTAACAACGGAAAGCATGCAAGATCACAAATAACAAAGACATGATAGAATCAATAATCAATCTGAAATAGCATCTCAATATCCATCGGATCCCCGGAAACACAACATGCAGAATTACAAATAGATGATCTTGATCATGAACGGAGCTCATAAGATCTAAACATGAAAGCACAAAGGAGGAGAACCAGCCATCTAGCTACTACATGGATCCATAGTCCAAGGATGAACTACTCACGCATCACACCGGAGGCTTGCATGGTGATGAAGAAGGCCACCAAGGTGAATTCCCCTCTCCGGCAGGGTGTCGGGAAGCGTTTCTTCATATCCCTCCCGATCTAGGGATGGAGATGACGGCGGCTACAGACTCTTTCGTGGATTTTTTGATCGGGTACTTAGGGTTTTCGTCCCGAGGGCAATATATAGGCGGAAGGAGAGGCCGAGGGGGTGCCGGGAGCGGCCACACCACCCCCTGGCGCGGGCCAGGCCTGGACGCATGGCCAGGTGGTGTGGTGGCTCCCTGGCCCTTCTCCGTCTCGTATTCTGGCACTTGATCTCTTCCGGAAAAATAGGAACTTTGGCTTTTGTCCCGTCCAATTCCGAGAATATTCATTTTCTGACTTTCCTGGAACCAAAAACAGCAGAAAACAGGCAGCTGGCACTGTGGCTCTTGTTAATAGGTTAGTCCAAGAAATCATATGAAAAGTACTCCAAAGTTGAAACAAAACACAAGAAAGTGGATAAAACTAAGCATGGAACATCAAAAATTATGGATACATTTGCAATGTATCAACATCCCCAAGCTTAACTCCTGCTCGTCCTCGAGTAGGTAAGTGATAAAAAGAAAGAATAATTTTTGAGGTGACATGCACCATCAAAGACTTGATCAAAGTATTTGTAAAACATTCAAAGCTGGGATCATAGTACTTCAATCATAGCATGAAAGACAAAGTTCTAGCAATAAGCAAAGAAACTATGATGCAACAGGCACAAACAAAAGATTCATGAATAACAATGCTTTGCAAGACGTTTGTTTGTTTCATAGAAATAAAACATGGCATAATAGTATTCAGCTTGTCCCTCAATAGAGTAGCAAATATAAATGCATAGGACACCTTCAAAGTTCATAAGACTGACTAGATACAATAGTTTAAAAAAAAATCAAACTATGCATCAATCAACTAGTCTTGGGACAATGCACATAGAACTAAGAATGGCCACTATGCTCTCAAAGTAAGTGCATAAAGATAGAAGGTGGAGACTCAATATAATGGTGGAATAAAGGCCTTTATAAAAGGAAGTAGGGATTCAAGTCTCATAAAGAGCTTCCAAAAATTATGGTACTTATAGCTTTCAGCTCTCATTGCCCCTATCATAAGCATCTTGAAGTGATTAAGGTTAAAGTGAACAAACTATGGTGTACATGCTTGACGAAGTATAAGTCAGAAATCTCATGTCCCTTGTATACGAGGGCCGCTCCTCATGCTACTCAAGTTTAGTCACCGGTAAGTTCTTGTCATTGTAAGTATATGTGTATCATAGAGAACCGCCAACGGGGTACCCCTTGCCCGATGATACGGAAGAATCATCATATCAAAATGACAAGGCAAGTAGACAATGAGCATCTCAGCATTCTTCTTATTTACCATGGGAATATGGTGCTTTTTTCTATCTTTCCTCTTTTCATAGTATCTCTTTTTTTAATTTTTTTTTCAGTATAGGACTCTTTTTTTATAAGAAGAATGCTTCATAGACAGCTCATTATGGTTACGCTGCAGGTTTCCACCATGTCAGCATGGATTAGACCAGTGGCCCAGGCGTTTCTCTAACACATATACATAACTCCATGGACTTACAAGCTCCCCTTTCATTTCACACCGACGACATCCATATACAAAAGACCATGATATCAACTAGGTACAAGTACCAAGTGCAATGTTGAAAGCGTTCCCCATGAAAGCATGGTTCTGCTAATTCCCGACAAACAAGTGCAAGCATATACAACATAGAATACACAATGGTTCAAGTTTATTAAGGGCAAGAAAAGTAAAGTGTGCCATCAAGTTCGTGAGAGCTTTAATCACTAGTTTTCTCATAACAAGTTTAATTTGGAAGGTAAACAAAAGCATGAATATACTTGGAATAGCATAAGCTAGTAGGTAGGTATGGTGGACTCTTTGGAATAACTTGGTTTAGGGAGTTGGATGCATGAGTGGAACTCATACTTTGTTGTGGAGGCTAGCAAAAGACTGGGAGCGACAAACTAAGAGAGCAATACTGGCCATAATCATGCAGAGCGACAAAACATCATTGATCAAAGCATAAAGTGATACTACAAGTTGAAGACTAAAGGATCATAAAGGCTATGGTGACTTGAGATAGTCATAACATGGTGTGAGCATGCGCCAAGTCAACCCAAATAAAGCATCAAAGGAGAATACCACTATACTATGCTTTAATATGCTAAAACAACGCATGATTCATCCAAGGCACATTAAGCAATCTCAATTGTTTATAACAAGTCATGCTACATCAAAGAATACTAAGCATAAAGCCAAAACAATATCAAGTATGGCATGACAAAGCATAGGCCACAGTAAAAAACGAGCTCTTTTTACCACATAAGCATGAACTTTCCTACTCTTTTCCAAACCAAACCAAACTATTTGCAAACCAATGCATGAAAGAGGCGGTCCAACCAATTTATTCAGAAAACTAAGAAAACAAAAGCAAACGAAAAACCAAAACGAAAACGAAAAATAAGACACTCCAAGAAAAACACAACTGTGCATTAAACAATAAGAATGAAGCGTTTGGAAGAAACCTGGGATTTTTATTAATGAAGAGGGGGATGCCTTGGGCATACCCAAGCTTTGACGCTTGTACTTCTTGGATATTTCTTGGGGTGACACGCGTGGCATCCCCAAGCTTGAGCTTTAGTCCATCCTTCATCTCATTACTCATTCCTTCCATACACCTGAAAGTTTTCCTTCATACAAAACTTCACACAATCTTATTAGCAACATTAGTGCACTTAAGATAAATAAGTCTTAAGGTTCAGTTCTAACACCAAATAAACTTCCATTAGAACACTAGCTACTGAAGCACTTCCCTCAAAAATCTCAATTCCCCAAAAGAACTCAAAAAGGAACCCACAAGAAGCAAATGTAGAAAAATGCCAGAAATCTGTCAAAACAGACCAGCAGGTAAAGACGATTTTTTTCGAAGACCTTCTGTTGCTCAAATCAAAAAGTGTTGAACTAACGAAAGTTATATAACAACCTGGGACAGAAGTACAAAACATTACAGCTCAATACAACGTACAAAGCTCTCTCATGAAGTTTTACGGTGAAACACAGAAATCTGTTCCGGGACAGCAACTTTCCCAATCATTACTTCTCTCTCATTAGAGGTTACTCTTGGCACAAAAAGCAAATAAAAAGGATAAGGAGCGGTTATTACTGAAGTAATAACTTCCAAGACTAATCTAAAACTTTTGGGTTATCTCCCAATAAGTATTTTTCTTTAATGCCTTTAAGTTAGGCATGATAGTTTGAGAAGATGCTCACATAAGAAATATAAATTGAAGTAAAAGAGAGCATCAAGAAGCAAATTCAAAACACATTTAAGTCTAACCCACTTCCTATGTATAGGAATCTTGTATGCAAATAAATGCACAAAGAACAAAGTGACAGGCATAGTAAGATAAAACAAAAGTAACTTCAAAAATTTCAGCACATAGAGAGGTGTTTCAGTACCATGAAAACTTCTACAACCATATTTTCCTCTCTCATAATAATTTCCAGTAGCCTCATGAATAAACTCAACACAATAACTATCACATAAAGCATGCTTTTCATGATCTACAAGCACTAGAGCTTTATTATAAACATTTTCAAAAGAATCGTTAGGAACATAACATTCATCCTCCTTTAGTAAGCATGGGGGACAATCAAATATTGTAAGGGGTAAAGAGTTACTCTCATTAGAAGGTAGGCATGGGTAGGTCCATTCTTCCTCCTTTTGTTCATCACTCTCCTCCTCTTTTTCATCTAATGAGCTTTCAAGTTCAGCAATTTCTTCTTCCACAGGCTCCTGCAAGGCATTAGTCTCTTCCATTGGTGGAGAGCATCTATTAAGATATTCAAGGATATAGCCATTTTCTTCCTTGTAGTTATCAAAGCAAAATTTAAGTATATCATAAACCTCATATTTATAAGGTGAATCATCAATATTTTCAAGCAAACTAGCAAGTTCAAATGCACGCTTCCAAGCAATAAATTCTTCAATTTGTTCCACATCATAAAAGTCATAATTTCCTTTAACATAAGAAGATATTGTAACATTATCATTATACTCACATTGAAAAGGGAGGTGTTTATACCTCCTACAGCAACAAGATTTATCAAAGCAATAAGTAACATTGTAAGTAGAGCACACGTTTCTAGCAATGGTATTCAATTTATCAATTTGTTCCCATAAGTGTTTACCTTTTTGTGACAAGCGGTGTTCCTTATAATAATATTTTTGTTCTTCTGTGAACCCACCATGCCAATAAGATTCAGTTTCAAAGATACCAACCATTGATAGGAAGCATGACAAAGCAATACAATAATAGACCAACAACTATAGGAGACTTAATTTTTTTGTGTTTTTTTGAAATAAGAAAGCAAACTAGTAAAACTATTTTTTTTTGTGTTTTTTGAAGAACAAAACAAGCAAAAAAAGCAAAAAGAAACTAAGCAAAACAAAAACAACAAAGTAAAGAGATTGGTTATGAGGGACTCCCCGACAATGGCGCCAGAAAATCGCTTGATGGCTCAATGCACGGCGCCCAGAAAATTGCTTGATGGCGGTGTTGATGTAGAGCTCGTTGGGAACCCTAAGAGGAAGGTATGATGACCACAGCAGAAAGTTTCCCTCAGTTATGAAACCAAGGTTTAATCGGACCAGTAGGAGCAAGGAAACACCCCAAAGGTGTTACTAGCTGAGCTTTGGCAGGGCACACTACCAGTGCTAGTACTAACGTGGAGACCTTCATAACACAACCACAGAACTTTGTCCCCAACTTGCGATGAGGTTGTCAATCTCACCGTGTTTTGCGGAAAACAAAGGATTAAACGTATCGAATGGAAAGAAGTAATAGCTTGTAGAAAGTAAACACAAAGCAGTAAAAGATTGTAGATTGTATGTAAAGTAAAGGACCGGGATCCATAGTTCACTAGAGGAGGCTCTCCTTAAGATAGATAACATGCTAGGTGAACAAATTACAGCGGGGCAATTGACAAACACCGAGAAAGCAATACATGCATATACTAATCATCTTGACTCCTTTGAGACTTGATTGGGCATTACAACATAATACATAGACCGCCATCCAGCCGCATCTATGACTAATAATCCACCTTCAGGTTATCATCCGAACCCCCTCCAGTATTAAGTTGCAAGCAACAGATTATTGATTTACGAACTGCGTGTAAAGTAAACAATACGATTGTTCTATGAACAAAAGATTGTTGTTTTCTCCCTAGTAGCAACAACACATCTAGTACCTTAGAGATTTCTGTCACTTCCCTAGATTACTAGAGGCATGAACCCACTATCGAGCATAAATACTAACTCTTGGAGTTGCTAGCATCTACTTGGCCAAGATAGCTACTAACAACGGAAAGCATGCAAGATCACAAATAACAAAGACATGATATAATCAATAATCAATCTGAAATAGCATCTCAATATCCATCGGATCCCCGCAAACACAACATGCAGAATTACAAATAGATGATCTTGATCATGAACGGAGCTCACAATATCTAAACATGAAAGCACAAAGGAGGAGAACCAGCCATCTAGCTACTACATGGATCCGTAGTCCAAGGATGAACTACTCACGCATCACACTGGAGGCTTGCATGGTGATGAAGAAGGCCTCCAGGGTGAATTCCCCTCTCCGGCAGGGTGCCGGGAAGAGCTTCAGATCCCTCCCGATCTAGGGATGGAGATGACGGCGGCTACAGACTCTTTCGTGGATTTTTTGATCGGGTACTTAGGGTTTTCGTCTCGAGGGCAATATATAGGCGGAAGGAGAGGCCGAGGGGGTGCCGGGAGCAGCCACACCACCCCCTGGCACGGGCCAGGCCTGGTCGCGTGGCCAGGTGGTGTGGTGGCTCCCTGGCCCTTCTCCGTCTCGTATTCTGGCACTTGATCTCTTCCGGAAAAATAGGCACTTTGGCTTTTGTCCCGTCCAATTCCGAGAATATTCATTTTCTGACTTTCCTGGAACCAAAAACAGCAAAAAACAAGCAGCTGGCACTATGGCTCTTATTAATAGGTTAGTCCAAGAAATCATATGAAAAGTACTCCAAAGTTGGAACAAAACACAGGAAAGTGGATAAAACTAAGCATGGAACATCAAAAATTATGGATACATTTGCAATGTATCACGCGGCATCTAGGGCTACCACCGGCAAGTCCGTGGTGTCGAAGACTGCCACGGGTGCGATGAAGCCCCCGAAGTCAAAGTTGAAGTCAAAGAAGCAGAATGCTGCTTAGTCACCATGTGTAATAGCTGTAGCTAGCCGTTTGTCTGAACTGTGCTTTTATGGGGAATGTTCCCTTAATATTTTATCAACCTTTTGAATGCAGTCCTTTGTTTCTTTATGTGTGATTAGTCTCATTTGCCTCTTGCTTGATTGTACATAGGGTCCTTCGAGTGGTCCTCATGATTCTCCTCCCCTCAATGAAACCACGGCGCAACCGTGTTCAAAGGTGGAGGAGTTGTCATTGCTCTCATGACTGCATCACCGCATTAAGCAATTGGAGCGTGAGTTGCCCATCATCCGTGGTAGCGCGGATGTGTGTAAGTCAAAGGCGGAGAAGGCCACCGCTTGCGAGAAGTATCTCTTGGAGGAAGTGGCGCAATTGAATGAGCAGTTTAAATGTTAGATTTCTGCCTTCTCATCTTTTCCTTTAGTCAGTTCGATGATGCCTTGTCTTCACATTTTTCTGCTTGCTTGGTGTAGTTGTTAGCGCTCGTCATCCACAGGATGAGAAGGACTAGGTGGCCATTCGAATGAATAGCCTAACCCAAGAAAAAGTGCAGGCGAGTGGGTACTTTTGGGTGGACCACGACCGTGCAGTCGTGTTGGCGACCCTGCAGGATCATTCTTCTCGAGTGCTGCAATGCATGAAGAGAGCACAGTCGTGCCTTAGGCATATTTATCAGACGATGTTTCCGCTGGACGCCGTCCCTTCAAGCCTGTTGGCCCTTCTAGTGAAGTTTCAAGATATTAGCACGGTACACGAGTGCGTGCGGCAGCAGCTGGTAGCTGGTGCCAAGGTTGCTATGTCGATGGTGCGACTGCATCGGCCAGACGTGGACATAGTGGCTGTTGCTGCTGGGCCGCCGCCGCCACTAGAAGGGATGACCTGGAACATGGTGTCGAACTACCAGGAAGTTGATCGGCTAGCGGAGGATATCGTCGACTTCTTTGAAGAGCAGACGAATGTGCATGTTTTGCAGTAGTAGTGTAATTTTGTATCCTACACATAGGTGTAAAAGTGTTGTAAAGTTCGTATAATTGTGTTGGGTATATTTAGTACCCATTGACATGTCAAGATCTTGCTAGCTTGTATATTTTTGAGTGTATTAACTCTGCAGCTCCTTTTCGTTAGCCTGACTTGTGTTTATCTCAGCACCTTGCCAACCTGTCAGGTGCGTTGCAACTGGGTTGGTGTTTGTCAAGGGTTCGATTGGTGATGTGTCAGCTACTCAGGATACTGCCCTTTGTTCGTAGAACAAAAGTGTAAAGGGTGGCGCAGCCCCCGAGTGTTGAAATTGCAAGAAAATAAGGAAACACATAGAGTTTTGGGGCACTTAGCTTTACATATCCGCACAATAGTACGAGGTACAATGTGTGGCTAAGCATCCTGGCTGAATAGCCTTATTTGTAATGTAAAGACGACTAGGGGTAGAAACGACGCAGCTGCGTGACATTCCAGGGGTTGGAGTATGCGACTCCGCTCTCGAAATCTTTAAGGCGATAGGCGCCACCTGAGATTACTTCTGTAATCATGTAAGGTCCTTCCCAAGGGGACTCGAGCTTGAGATGCCCTTGCTGCTTCAGTCGCAGGACCAGGTCTCCTTTGACGAAGGATCTGGGGTGTAGCCTTTTGTTGTGGTAGTTGCGGAGGCTCTACTGGTAGATCATTGATCTGTCCGCTGCTATCTCGCGTGCCTCATCAAGGAGGTCGACGGAGTCTTTGAGTGCGAGAGTTGACTCCTTCTCGCTATATGCAACCACCCGTGGGGCTTTGTAGCGCACTTCTGTGGGTAGCACTGCGTCAGCACCGTGCACCATGAAGAACAGAGTATATCCCGTGGCGCTGTTTGGAGTTGTGCGTAGGCTCCAAAGTACGGATTGGAGCTCGTCTGGCCAGCACCCTGCGGCTTGTTCGAGTGGCCAAAGGAGTCGTTTCTTGATTCCGCCGCAAACGAGGCCGTTGGCCTTTTCGACTTGACCGTTTGTCTGAGGGTGAGACACTAAGGCGTAGCTTATGTTGATTCCCAGGTTTTCGCAGAATCCCTGGAACTCCTTGGACGTGAAGTTCGTTCCGTTGTCCGTGATGATGCTATGTGGCACCCCAAAGCGGTAGACGATGGACTCGAAGAACTTGACAGTGCTGGCTCCTGATTGATTTGTCACCGGCATGTCCTCGATCCACTTGGTGAATTTGTCGACTGCGACTAAGAGGTAGACATAGCCTCCTGATGTCTACGCACTTCTATTCTTGTAGAAAGTTGTTGGGCCTCCAAGTGCAGAGGTTTGTAGAATAGCAGCAAGTTTTCCCTTAAGTGGATCACCCAAGGTTTATCGAACTCAGGGAGGAAGTGGTCAAAGGTATTCCCTCTCAAGCAATCCTGCAATCAAGATACAAGAAGTCTCTTGTGTCCCCAACACACCCAATACACTTGTCAAGTGTATAGGTGCACTAGTTCGGCAAAGAGATAGTGAAATACAAGTGGTATGGATAATTATAAGTGGTAACAGTGCTAGAAAATAGCTTGATGGCATGTGGTTGACGTGGGAAAAGACTAAAGGAAAACTGAAATAAAGATGGAAGCAAGCAAACATGTAACAGATCTAATTGCAAACGGTGTATCAATGCTAAGAAACAAGGCCTAGGGATCATACTTTCACTAGTGAACACTCTCATATAAATATCTTCTCTTTATGATACTACTCTTAACTACTCTCCGGTTGGACACTCTAATCCATGGTAGGGCTATAACCGCACACCTCAAAGTAAGCCTTTCCCATCTAGAAAACCTCACACTGTCACCTTGAGCACTAGATGGTTCCAACAAACACCACAATTTCATAAAGACATCCAACTCCAAATATAACTCATAACAAGTATTTGTAATCTCTAGCCTAAGTGCCACCATGGTGTGCACGCTATCACTTTCACACACATGGGGAGAGCAGAGATCTAATAAAGCACTTGAGTAGCAAGGTAGATCTATAGATTACAAGCTCATGATCTCAATAAGATCATGCATAGAGAGATATGAACACATAGCTACCGGTAGAACCCTTAGCCTCGAGAGAGAACTACTCCCTCCTCATCATGGGAATCATCAATGGTGATGGAGATGTTGGTGGAGATCGATGGAGATGGCTCCGGGGGCACTTCCCCGTCCCGGTAGGGTGCCGGAACAGAGACTTTTTGTCCCCCGAATCTCCCCTTCGGTGGCGGCGGCGCTGCGGAACTTTTCGTGGATTTCTGATTGACTGCTTAGGGTTTTGGTCCCGAGGGCAATATATAGGCGGAAGGAGAGGCCGAGGGGTGCTGGGGTCGGCCAGACCACCCCCTGGCGCGGGCTAGGCCTGGCCGCGCGGCCAGGTGGTGTGGCCAGCCCCCAGCCCTTCTCTGTCTCGTATTCTGGCTTCAGATGTCTTCCGAAAAAATAGGCACTCTGGCTTTTGTCCCATCCAATTCCGAGAATATTCATTTTCTGACTTTCCTGGAACCAAAAATAGCAGAAAACAGGCAGCTGGCACTGTGGCTCTTGTTAATAGGTTAGTCCAAGAAATCATATGAAAAGTACTCCAAAGTGTGGACAAAACACAAGAAAGTAGATAAAACCAAGCATGGAACATCAAAAATTATAGATACATTTGCAATGTATCAACATCCCCAAGCTTAACTCCTGCTCGTCCTCGAGTAGGTAAGTGATAAAAAGAAAGAATAATTTTTGAGGTGACATGCACCATCATAAACTTGATCAAAGTATTTGTAAAACATTGATAGCTGGGATCATAGTACTTTAATCAAAACATGAAAGACAAAGTTCTAGAAATAAGACAAAGCAACTAAGTTACAACATGAAAAGATACAAACAAAAGATTCATGAATAACAATGCTTTGCAAGACGTTTGTTTGTTTCACATAAAGAAAACATAGCATAGTGGCATTCAGCGTGTCCCTCATAGAGTAGCAAGCATAAATGCATAGGACACCTTCAAAGTTCATAAGAGTGACTAGATACAAATAGTTTAAAATAAGCAATATCAAAGTTATGCATCAATCAACAAGTCTTGGGACAATGCACATAGAACTAAGAATGGCCACTATGCTCTCAAAGTAGGTGCATAAAGATAGAAGGTGGAGACTCAATATAAAAGTGGAAGAAATGCCTCCATAGAAGGAAGTAGAGATTCAAGTTTCATAAAGAGCTTCCAAAAATTATGGTACTTACTACATTTCAGCTCTCATTGCCCCTATCATAAGCATCTTTAAGGTGATTAAGGTTAAAGTGACATAACTAAGAGGATATGCTTGACAAGTTATAAACCGAAATCTCATGCCCCTTACTTACGAAGACCGAACCTCATGCTACTCAACTTTAGTCACAAGTAAGCTCTTGTAATTGTAAGTACATGTGTATCATAAAGAACCGCCAACAGGGTACCCCTTGCACATGATACAGGAGCTATCCCATAATCAAAATGACAAGGCAAGTAGACAATGAGCATCTCAGCGATCTTTTTATTTGCTATTTGCATAGGTTTTTATTGAGGATGCTTCATAGAGTGCTCTTTATGGTGATGCTGCAAGTTTCCACCATGATTAGGCATGGCTTAGGCAAGCGGCCCATGCGTTTCTCTAACACACATACAAAATCCATGATCTTACAAGTTCCACTTTTATTTCACACCGCCGGGATCCATAAGCAAAAGAACATGATATCAACGGGGTACAAAGTACAAGTGCAATGTTGAAAGCATTCCCCATGATACATGGTTCTACTAATTTCAACTTATAAAGCACAAGCATATACGCAACAAAGATGGACACAGTGGGTCAAGTTTATTAATTGCAAGAAAGTAAAGTGTGCCATCAAGTTCGTGAGTGCTTTAATCACTAATTTTCACATAACAAGTTTAATTTGGAAGGTAGATAAAACATGAATATACTTGGAATATCAAATGCTAATAGGTAGGTATGGTGGACTCTTTGGAATAACTTGGTTTTAGGAGTTGGATGCATGAGTGGAACTCATACTTGGTTATGGAGGCTAGCAAAATACTGGGAGCGACAAACTAAGCGAGCAATAATGGCCATAATCATGTAGAGCGACAAAAAATCATTGATCAAAGCATAAAGTGATATTACAAGTTGAAACTAAAGGATCATCAAGGCTATGGTGACTTTGGATAGTCATAACATTGTGTGAGCATGTGCGAAGTCAACCCAAATAAAGCATCAAAGGAGAATACCACAATACTATGCTTTAATATGCTAAAACAACGCATAATCCTTCCAAGGCACATTAAGCAATCTCAGTTGTTTATAACATGTCATGCTACAGCAAAGAATACTAAGCATAAAGCCAAAAAAATATCAAGCATGGCATGACAAAGCATAGGCCACAGTCAAAAACAAACTCTCTTTACCACTTAAGCATGAACTTTCCTACTCTTTTCCACTCCAAACCAAACTTTTGAAACCCAATGTATGAAAGAGGGGGTCCAACCAATTTATTCAAGCAAACTAAGAAAACCAAGCAAACGAAAACCAAAACAAAAACGAAAAAGAAGATGCTCCAAGAACAACACAACTATGCATGAAACAATAAAAATGAAGTGTTTGGAAGAAACCTGGGAAATTTATTGATGAGAAAGGCATCCCCAAGCTTTGACGCTTGTACTTCTTGGATATTTCTTGGGGTGACATGCGTGGCATCCCCAAGCTTGAGCTTTAGTCCATCCTTCATCTAATTACTCATTCCTTCCATACACCTGAAATTTTTCTTCATACAAAACTTCACACAATCTTTATTAGCAACATTAGTCCACTCAAGATAATAAGTCTTAAGGTTTAGTTATAACACCAAATAAAATTCCAATAAAACACAAGCTACTGTAGCACTTCCCTCAAAAAGTTCAATTCCCCAAAAGAACTCAAAAAGGAACCAACAAGAAGCATATCCAAATAATGGCAGAAATCTGTCAAAACAGACCAGCAGGTAACGACGAATTTTTTTGAAGACCTTATGTTGCTCAAATCGAAAAGTGTTGAACTAACAAAAGTTAGATAACAACCTGGGGAAGAAGCACAAAAATGCACGCCTCAAAAGGACATACATAGATTTTACACAAATATTTACGGTGAAGAACATAAATATGTTTCGGGACAGCAACTTTCCCAAGCATTACTTCTCTCTCATTAGAGGTTACTCTTGGCACAAAAAGAAAATAAAAAGGATAAGGAGCAGTTATTACAGAAGTAATAACTTCCAAGACTCATCTAAAACTTCTGGGTTATCTCCCAATAAGTACTTTTCTTTAACGCCTTTAAGTTACACATGATAGTTTGAGAAGATGCTCACATAGGAAATACGAATTGAAGTAAAAGAGAGGATCAAGAAGAAAATTCAAAGCACATTTAAGTCTAACCCACTTCCTATGCATAGGAATCTTATAAAGAAACAAGTCATGAAAGCACAAAGCAACAAGCATAGGAAAGCAAAACAAGTGCAACTTCAAGACTTTCAACATAAAGAGGGGAAACTTAATATTATTGAGATGCATAAAACCCGTTTCCCTCTCTCATAATAACTATCAGTAGCATCATGAATAAAATTAACAATATAACTGTGACATAAAACATTCTTATCATGAGCCACATGCATATAATAATTATTACTCTCCACATAAGCATAGTCATTCTTATTAATTGTAGTGGGAGCAAATTCAACAAAATAGCTATCATTATTATTCTCATCACCATAATCATCAAATATAGGAGGCATATTGTAGTCATAATTAATTTCCTCCTCAATAGTAGGTGGACTGAAAATATCATATTCATCATTGTAATCATCATATATTGGAGGCATAGTGTCATCAAAGTAAATTTTCTCCTCCGTGCTTGGGGGACTAAAAAGATCATGCTCATCAAAACCAACTTCCCCAAGCTTAGACTTTTCCATAGCATTAGCAATAATGGTGTTCAAAGAATTCATACTAATAACATTGCTATTAGCACGCAAATAAAGTTCCATAGGTTTTTTAATTTTCTCTTCAAATACTTCATGTCCTAACTCAAGATAAATACTATAAAGCTCTCTAATTTTTGTTGTTGTTTTCCATTAAGCCTAACTAGTGAAAACAAGAAACAAAAAGACAAAATTGCAGAATCTAAAGGAAATAACTTCGAGCACTCACACCAGAGGATGTGAGTACCTTTTACCTTACCTCCCCGGCAATGGCGCCAGAAAATAGCTTCATGTCTACGCACTTCTATTCTTGTAGATAGTTGTTGGGCCTCCAAGTGCAGAGGTTTGTAGAACAGCAACAAGTTTTCCCTTAAGTGGATCACCCAAGGTTTATCGAACTCAGGGAGGAAGTGGTCAAAGGTATTCCCTCTCAAGCAATCCTGCAATCAAGATACAAGAAGTCTCCTGTGTCCCCAACACACCCAATACACTTGTCAGGTGTATAGGTGCACTAGTTCAGCGAAGAGATAGTGAAATACAAGTGGTATGGATAATTATAAGTGGTAACGGTGCTAGAAAATAGCTTGATGGTGTGTGGTTGACGTGGGAAAAGACTAAAGGCAAACTGAAATAAAGATGGAAGCAAGCAAACATGTAACAGATCTAATTGCAAATGGTGTATCAATGCTTAGAAACAAGGCCTAGGGATCATACTTTCACTAGTGAACACTCTCATATGAATATCTTCTCTTTATGATACTACTCTTAACTACTCTCCGGTTGGACAGTCTAATCCATGGTAGGGCTATAACAGCACACCTCAAAGTAAGCCTTTCCCATCTAGAAAACCCCACACTGTCACCTTGAGCACTAGATGGTTCCAACAAACACCACAATTTCATAAAGACATCCAACTCCAAGTATAACTCAGAACAAGTATTTGTAATCTCTAGCCTAAGTGCTACCATGGTGTGCACACTTTCACTTTCACACACATGGGGAGAGCAGAGATCTAATAAAGCACTTGAGTAGCAAGGTAGATCTATAGATTACAAGCTCATGATCTCAATAAGATCATGCATACAGAGAGAGATGAACACATAGCTACCGGTAGAACCCTTAGCCTCGAGAGAGAACTACTCCCTCCTCATCATGGGAATCAGCAATGGTGATGGAGATGGCGGTGGAGATCGATGGAGATGGCTCCGGGGGCACTTCCCCGTCCCGGTAGGGTGCTGGAACAGAGACTTTCTATCCCCCGAATCTCCCCTTCGGTGGCGGCGGAACTGCGGAACTTTTCGTGGATTTCTGATTGACTGCTTAGGGTTTTGGTCCCGAGGGCAATATATAGGCAGAAGGAGAGGCCGGGGGGGTGCTGGGGTCGGCCAGACCAACCCCTAGCGCGGGCCATGCCTGGCCACGTGGCCATGTGGTGTGGCCGGCCCCCAGCCCTTCTCTATCTCGTATTCTGGCTTCAGATGTCTTCCGGAAAAATAGGCACTTTGGCTTTTGTCCCGTCCAATTCCGAGAATATTCATTTTCTGACTTTCTTGGAACCAAAAACAGCAGAAAATAGGCAGCTGGCACTGTGACTCTTGTTAATAGGTTAGTCCAAGAAATCATATGAAAAGTACTCCAAAGTGTGGACAAGACACAAGAAAGTAGATAAAACCAAGCATGGAACATCAAAAATTATAGATACATTTGCAATGTATCACCTCCTCACAAGGACTTTGGGAGCTTGCCGACCATGTCGAGTCCCCATTGTGCGAATGGCCAAGCCAATGGTATTGGCCTGAGTTGGGCGCCAGGTGCGTGAGGTTTGTCCACGAATCACTAGCAAGCGTTGCAGCGCTGGAAGATGTCCTTGGCGTCGCGCATAGCCGAGGGCCAGTAGAATCCAGCTCGCTGAGCTTTGGCGATGAGGGCACGACTACCAGCATGATGCCCGCAGGTTTCTTCATGTATGTCGAGGAGGATGGCCCTTCCATCCCCATTGGAGACGCACCATTGAAGTACCCCTATAATGCTGTGCTTGTACAGTTCGCCGTTGATGAGGGCAAATGCCTTGGATCGTCACGCGATGTGTCACGCATCAGTCGGGTCATCTGACAGCCTTTTGCTGAGTAGATATGTGATGTACGGCTGTGTCCAAGATGGATCTATCATCATGACCTCCATTGGGTCTTTGAGTCCCGTACTAAGCTCCATGTCATCGAGTGCCATTGGCTCATTGGGTGGCGTAGCCCCCGAGTCCATTGATGTGCTTTCTTTCTTCTCTAGAGCCTTGGGCTTGATGGAGCGCTCGCAGATGCGCTCGAGGAATACCCCAGGTGGTATGGGGGCGCAGGTGGAGCCGATGTTGGTGTGTGTATCCACCTCTTCGTTGCTTTCGCGACCTACGTGCCGCAGCTCGCAGCCGTCAAAGTCTCCCTCGAGTGTGTCGTAGAGGTCGCGATAGGCGATCATGTTGTCACTTAGTGCGTCGCACTCGTGCATCGTTTGGTTGACCACCAGTTTGGAGTCGCCGTAGATGATGATCCTCTTGGCGCCGCAGGCTTTCACCATTCGCATCCCATGGATTAAGGCCTCGTATTTAGTTCGTTATTGGAGGCTGTGAACTGCATTCGCAGAACATATTTCATCTTGTCTCCTTGGGGCGATGTTAGTATGATACCTGCGCTAGCTCCATCCTTTCGCTTGGATCCATCGAAGTGCATTGTACAGAGGTAGGACATATCTGGTTTCTTGGGGAGCTGGTTTTCCATCCAGTGCACGAGGAAGTCCAGGAGAACCTGCGACTTGATCACGCCAAGCTTCTTGTATGTGATGTCGCATGGTGACAACTCTATGCCCTAGAGCGCGACTCGCCTAGTGGCATCAGGGTTGTTGAGTATGTGTCCGAGTGGGGCATCGTTTACCACCACGATGGAGTGCTCCTGGAAGTAGTGGCGCAGTCGCCTGGCTGTCATGAAGATGCCGTATGCCAGCTTCTGGTAGTGCGGGTACCGCTGTTTTGTTGGCGTGAGCACCTGATGTCTACGCACTTCTATTCTTGTAGACAATTGTTGGGCCTCCAAGTGCAGATGTTTCTAGAACAGCAGCAAGTTTCCCTTAAGTGCATTACTCAAGGTTTATCGAACTCAGGGAGGAAGTGGTCAAAGGTAACCCTCTCAAGCAACCCTGCAATCAAGATACAAGAAGTCTCGTGTGTCCCCAACACACCCAATACACTTGTCAGGTGTATAGGTGCACTAGTTCGACAAAGAGATAGTGAAATACAAGTGGTATGAATAATTATAAGTGGTAACGGTGCCAGAAAACAGCTTTGATGGCGCGTGGTTGACGGGTAGGAAGAGACTAAAGGCAATCTGAATTAAAGATGGAAGAAAGCAAACATGTAACAGATCTAGTTGCAAACGGTGATTCAATGCTTAGAAAAAAGGCCTCGGGATCATACTTTTGCTAGTGAACACTCTCATATAAATATCTTCTCTTCATGATACTACTCTGAACTACTCTCCGGTTGGACACTCTAATCTATGGTAGGGCTATAACAACACTCCTCAAAGTTCGATTTCCCCATCTAGATAACCCAACACTGTCACCTTGAGCGCTAGATGGTTCCAACAAACACCACAATTTCATAGAGACATCCAACTCCAAATATAACTCATAACAAGTATTTGTAATCTCTAGCCTAAGTGCCACCATGGTCTGCACGCTGTCACTTTCACACACATGGGGAGAGCCAGAGATCTATTAAAGCACTTGAGTAGCAAGGTAGATTGATACGTCCAAAACGTATCTACTTTCCCGAACACTTTTGCTATTGTTTCTCCTCTAAACTTGTGTGATTCGGATGCAACTAACGCGGATTGATGCTGTTTTCAGCAGAATTGCATTGGTGTCTACTTTTTGTGCAGAAAATCAACTATCAGGAAAAATCCCAGAAAATATGCCGAAAATCCTATTTAACCAGAAGACTCCAGGAGCCAGAATACGAGACTGAGGGGTGCTGGGCCTAGGCCACACCACCTGGCTGCGCTAGGGGGTGGTCTGGCCGCCCCAGACTCCCCCTCGGTCTCCCTCTTCACCTATAAGTTGCCTTCTAACCTAAAAACTCCGGGGGGTTCGATGTTTTTCTAGAAGGAGTTCTGCTCCGCCGCCACCATTAGATTCCAGGAAACAACACGAGAAACTCCGTTCTAGCACCCTGCCAGGACAGGGAATTGGAGGAGATCATCGCCATCATCACCACCATCGCTTCTCCATCGACCATCCATGTTTCCCCCATCTATGAGTGAGTAATCCCCCGTTGTAGGCTATGGGGATGGTAGGGATTGGATGAGATCGTTCATGTAATGGCATCAGATTGTTAGGGCATGGTGCCTAGTATCTTCTATTAGTGCTTTATGACTGTTGCGACTTGTTGTGCTTAGTGCTTTCATATCTGAACATGTTATTGATTCATTATGATAGTATTGTTTATGGTCTTATCTACAAGTTGTATACACACATTGTTGTCTAGAACCAATGGCCCCGAAGTGACAAAAATCGGGATAACCGGAGGGAATGGCTTTGATGTGAGGATCACATGTGTTCACGGAGTGTTAATGATTTGCTCCGGTGCTCTATTAAAAGGAGCACCTTAATTGCCAGTAGTTCCCTTGAGGCCCCACTGCAAACGGGCTGGCAGGACAAAATATGTTGTGCAAGTTCTCATTGCGAGCACATTATACTTTATATGGAACACATGCCTAGGATTATCTAGTACTTGGATACTTTATCTTATTTATCTGCAATTGCCCTATGTTCTGATTGCTATGTGAATTGTCTTGTCCATGCAATGCCCGTCCATCCATCCCTATGCCTCCCGCACTCGAATCCTACTGTTTACTGCTATTGTTACTGATGTCTTTACTTTACTACTGCTGCTACTTTACTATTCCTACTACAAAACTGTTGCTACTGATAAACTACTGTGAGCAAGATGGTTTCTAGGTGCAGCTGAATTGACAACTCAGTTGTTAAGTCTTATAAATATTCTTTGGCTCCCCTTGTGTCGAATCAATAAATTGGGTTTTACTTCCCTCGAAAATACTGCGATACACCCCCTATACTTGTGGGTCATCAAGACTATTTTCTGGCGCCGTTGCCGGGGAGCATAGCTTTATTTATCAAGTTCACTTGGATTCTCTGTTGCTCGCTGCTATCCATCCATCATGGGTAAGTCTCATGATGGCAAGGCTCCTATTTTACCATCCATTACAAGAAGAGGTACGGTTCTGAACACCTCTATTGCTCTTGATTCACCATCTGTTATGAGTAAGCTCGTTACACCACCACATACACATGCTACACACATTGCTACTACTGCTGAATCTAAAACTTCTGATGCTTATGATGCTGCTTCTACTGTGCTTGATAAGAGTGGTTCATTAGGTCCTTTCCTAGATGCTACGATTGCTAGAACTATAGCTGGAAATACTGAAACTCCTAATGAAGACACTACTACACCTGTTAGTTCTCCTGAGTCTAGTGAGAGTTATGATATTGAAGATGGTTATGTTGAGATGGCCGATGAATTTATTAAAGAATGTAAAAACACCCATGATAGGAGGAGCACTACTAAGAGTCTCCTTGAGAGGCGTACTATTAGACCCAAATTATCTCCTATTGCTAAGTTTGCTACTTCTCCCATAAACATTATAGATAAAGATTATGATTTCTCTCTCGATCTATCTTACATAGCTATTGTTGAGAAAGAACCTTTTTGTGGGACTAAGAATGAAAGTGCGGTAGCACATATGAATGAACTCTCTACCATGAGTGGCTTGTTTTCTGATGACATTAAGATGCGTACTTACTTTGTTGCTAAGATTTTCCCTTTTTCACTGAAAGGAGAAGCTAAAACTTGGTTTAGTAATTTACCTCCTGGATCTATTGATAGCCCTGATTGCTTGATTAGTACTTTCCTGCAAAAATATTTTCCTCCTAGTGCTAGACATGCTATTTTGCAGGAACTTTTTGATTTTAAATAGGGAGAAAAAGAGATATTGCCTGAATCATGGGCAAGGTTTTGTGCTTTGATTCATGCATAGGCTGGAAGTCCATTACCTAAGAATGAGCTTCTTGATATATTTTATAATGTACTGAAGAATCTAGGACATACCTAGATAGCTGTGCTGATTGTGTTTTCAGGAATAGGACTCCTAAGGAAGCTAAGGAATTAATGGCTAAAATAAGTAAGAACTATGAAGATTGGACTCCTCCTGAACAAGCTATACCTGAAGTAATTGTACCTGAACCAACTATTCCGGTGCCAATTCCCACATCAAAGAAGAGGGGAGTTATTGAATTAAATGATGAAGTGATGAAGGAAGCTAAGAAATGTCTTAAGGAGAAGGGAATTAAAGCTACAGATGTCAAGAATTTACCTCCTATAGAAGAATTATGTAAGCCTATTCCCTACTCATCCACTATCGAGGTACACTGTCTCCAACACTTTGATGAAGGTGATATCCCTTACTCTAAACCTCCTGATCAATGCTTAGAAGAATTCGATATCTTTATTGTTAAGCAAGATAATTTTAATAAAAGGTTGAAAAATCATCTAATGGAAAACACTAGAGCTATTGTTTAGTTGAAAGATATTGTGGAAAGAACCTCTAATGATGTTAAAATGATTGTTAAACACTTTCAAATGGTTCAAACTCGAATAGATCAACTCGTTAAAGTGCAAAAAGACTTGCTAGTTAATGCTGCTAAAGAAAAACATGCTTATGAAATTAGAACTAGAAGTGGTGTTGCTACCCACGATCCTCTATATCCTGAGGGGCATCCCAAAAGAATTGAGCAGGATTCTCAACAAGATGAAAATAGTGGCTCTACTCGTAAGAAGAGGAAAAAGAAACATAAAACTGTTGTAGAACCCTCTGAACCTGCTATAGATCCTAATAGTATATCTATCTCTAATGTTGAAACTGAAAGTGGTAATGAAGAAAATGAAGCTCCAAATGAAGAAAAAGTTGAAGAAGAACCTGAAGAGCACACTAAGAATACTAAATACACTAAAGAAGATTTTGTTGCTAAGAAACATGGTAGTGAAAGAGAGCCTTGGGTCCAAAAACCTATGCCTTTCCCTGATAAGAAACACAAGTCAAAGGAAGACGAACACTATAATAAGTTTTGTGAGTGGATGAAACCTTTATTCCTGCAAATTCCTTTGACTGATGCTATTAAATTGCCTCCTTACTCAAAGTATATGAAGGATATTGTCTCGAATAAAAGAAAGATCCCTAATGAAGAAATTTCTACTTTGCTTGCTAATTATTCCTTTAATGGTAAGGTTCCAAAGAAACTTGGAGACCCAGGGATTCCAACTATCCCTTGCTCTATTAAGAACAGTTATGTTAGAACTGCTTTGTGTGATTTGGGAGCTGGAGTTAGTGTTATGCCTTTCTCTCTCTATAAGAGGCTTCAACTAGAAAAACTGATACCAACTGATATATCTTTGCAAATGGCTGATAAATCTACCACTATTCCTGTTGGTATATGTGAGGATGTACCTGTTCAAGTGGCGCATAATTGCTTGATATTAACTAATTTTGTTGTGCTTGAAATGCCTGAAGATGATAATATGTCCATTATTCTTGGGAGACCTTTTCTTAATACTGCAGGAGCCGTTATTAATTCTAATCAAGGAAAGGTGACCTTTAATGTTAATGACAAGGAACATACTGTCTATTTCCCCAAGAATATTGAAAGGACTTATGGTTTGAATTCAATTGAACATGTTGAGGGTATTCAAGTTGGAGAGATATATTGTCCCATACCAAGAGAAAATTTTGAAACTATTATGATTGGGACTATTGCTATCAAGGTTGAGGTAACATAATCATTAGTGGTTGTCTCATATGGAATTGTTTTGGTAACAAGACCTGATCAACCTTGTTAACTAAAGGATATCATTGAACAAAACAATGTTTTCACTATGATTATCTCCGCTTACTTCTATTCTATCCATTTTAGTTTTTGCTTTCGTTTAGTTTTCTTTTTTGTTGTTAGTTGCTTGCATGTTAGAGTGTCTTAGAACTTCTGTAGTTCTAGCCTTGTTTTGTCATTGCATCATTTCCAAAAAAAATCTGTTTGTCAGAAAATCATTCTTCTATACCTGAAAAATGCCCAAAAATAAAGTGTCTCGAAAAATTCTAGAAAATTCATATTAATTTTTTACGTGAAAAGGGGGCAGAGGAGTACCTGGGAGGTACCAGGGGGACCCACTAGGCAGGCTCACCACCTGGTGGCGCGGCATGCTCTGGGTGGCGTCATGCCATGGTGTGGGCCACCCCGGGCCCCCCACTAACTCTCTCACCTGCCACTTTCTTCTCTCCCGAGTAAGCTCTAGTTCATTTCTCAAAATTGCGTTCTTGCTGTGCTTGCTCTTGATTTTTTCGATCTCCTTGCTCAGCCCATCTTTCTTGCTAAAATTTGTAGCATTTGTTCACTGGTATGTGACTCCTCCCCTTGTCCAAGTAGATTTGTGTTTAGTGGATTATATCTTGAGTATTTTGCTGCTGTAGGTGACAGGTTATGAGAGCTTGTAAGCTTGTTTAATGCTTAGAGATATAGTTTTGATGCATGTTTAGGCCTCTTACAAGTCCCTATGAGTAGAATCCTTCATTTTATTCACTTTGCAATCACTTGTTTAATAGGTGTTTAAATTTCAGAATTGAAGATGAATGAGCACCAACTAAACCAACATGAACTATGGGTACCTGAGGTTATGAAGGTCCACCGAGAGGAGGAAGTTGTTCCTTCCATTATCCATGCTTTGAGTTCATGAGAGCTGCAGGAATTCTCCAAGATTTCCACTTTGGTTTCTAATGCAGGGTTGGAGCACTTTTTGGATGATGAACCTTGTCAATTTGTGAAGCTAACCATGTCTATGGTGCAGGACTTTCAATTTAGTCACTCTTTGCCTAACCCCCTGGTTCACTACAAAATTTACAATATTGCTGTCGACCTTTCTCTCGATGACTTTTGTGCAGCTATTAAGGTACCTCAATGGGGATCATGTAGAAGGATTAAGGAGCGACCTGAACCACTTATGGATTTATACGCAGAAATTTGCCAAGGGAGCAGCTTCTCGAAGGAGAGTGGAAAATTCCTTAACATTCACCTTCCCTCCATTCGCTACTTTGCTTACTTTATTGCCAAGTGTGTTCTTGCTAGGAAAACTGCCAATAAGTTATCTCCATATGATCTAGCATTTACCTCTGCTACTCTTAAACGAGATAGGTCTTACAACTTAGGTGCTTTGATAGCTTTCCGTCTTGCTGCTAACCGTGAGAAAGGTGGAATTTGTGGAGGCCTCATTGCTTCTCGTTTACTAGCATTACATGGTTTAGTGCCTCATCATCTAGACCTACAGTTCCCCATAGAAAGGCTTGATCTTAATTCCATGATACAACATAAATTTGTTTTCTCGTGGGCTAGTTTGAATGAGTTGTCTTATGAAATAACCTTTCTCAAAGCTGGTTGGAAAAAGAGCAAGTCCGAGCGTGTTGTTCTTTTGCCTGCACCTGTTTTGTTTAACCTTGATAACAGGGAAGGATGGTCCCTCACTGAGCAGGAGCTTGACACGTACCTGGGAGAGCTCTCCCAACAGGAGCAGGATACTAGAAGGGAGGTCATAGATGATTCGGTCCAACCCTCGAATGAGGGGGAGTCTTCATATCAGCAGCCTGCTTATGATTGGGGAGCTTCTTCTTCTTCCCATGGGCCCAATTATGACCATTCTTATCATGATCCTCCTGCTTGGAACCCTTACCCATATCTGGATTGATACCCACTTAGGCCAAAAGCCTAAGCTTGGGGGAGGTACGCCAGCATCGCACTCATCTCCCTATCATGTTGCGTCGGTACTTTGTATATTCATGTTTCGTCCTCTTTTTAGTTTTGTTCTTTCTTTGCTTTTGCTTTCTAAAACACAAAAAGACCAAAAACATTTCTGTTGTTTCTCTTTGGTTTGTTTCTTCTTCTTTTTGCCTTGGTTTGTTTTTCCCTTTTTTCTTTGTTTGAATTATTCGAAAAACCCAAAAAGATTTTGCTTTGCTTGTTTTTCCTTTTTGGTTCTTGTTTTAAAAATCAAAAACAACAAAAATATTTGTCGTTCTTCTTTGGTTTTGTGAGTTTGCTACAGGGTTCAGCAGTCCTCAGTGGATATTGGTTTCATATTATTATTCAAGCCACACAAGTGAAGAGCAATAATGAGGATTAATGACAACTTGAGGAGTGGTAAGAGGCTAGTAATGAACTCTGCTTGTTTTTATTTTTGTACATATACTCATCATTGTGGGCATGCTTAGCCTGTTCGTGTAAGGTGTATGTTATCTTTGGATGCTTAGTAGTTCTTGCTTTCTTATGATTAGCTCCAGCTCGCTAATAGTTTGTATCATGTCTTATGAATGTTTGCTTGCATTGCTCTATTCATAAATTGGTATGACACCATGGTATCCTCCTCTGAATGTTTCATTTGAATTGACTTGGCACATGCTCACGCATGCATATGACTGAAATAATTAGTTAAGCCTCGATGAATTAATTTGCCTTGAGGATCTTGAATCACTTTCATGCCATGTTTAGTCTTGTTTTGTTGCAAGCCTGATTATGACAGCTATTGCTCTCTCGTTTTGTCGCTCCCTTACTATTGCTAGCCTTCACTTACACTGAGTATGTTTTACTCATGTTTCCAACTCCCTAAAACCAAATATTGCCAAAGTGTCCACCATACCTACCCATTAGCATCATTTGCTACTTTCGTGCATATTCAATATGCCTTGTTTTCTTCCGAATAAAATGTTTGCTTATTATGAGAAAGTTAGTTAGTAAAGCTCTCACGAACTTGATGGCACACTTTATTTTCTTGCATTTAATAAACCTGAACCATTGCGTCCTTCTTTGTTGCGTATATGCTTGCGCTTTATAAGTTGAAGTTAGCAGAACCATGTTTCATGGGGAACGTTTTCAACATTTCATTGGTACTTACTACCTCGTTGATATCACGTTCTTTTGCTTATGGATCTCGGTGGTGTGAAATAAAAGTGGAACTTGTAAGATCATGGAGTTTGTATGTATGTTAGAGAAACGCCTAGGCCGCTAGCCTAAGCCATGCCTAATCATGGTGGAAACTTACAGCATAACCATAATGAGCATTCTATGAAGCATCCTCAATAAAAATCTATGCACATAGTAAATAAAAAGATCGTTGAGATGCTCATTGTCTGCTTGCCTTGTCATTTTGATTATGGGATAGCTCCTATGTCATGTGCAAGGGGTACCCCGTTGGCGGTTCCCTATGATACGTATATACTTATAATGACAAGAGCTTACTTGTGACTGAAGTTGAGTGATGCGCCCGACTTTCAACGTAGAGCTTGTTGGGACCCCAAGAGGAAGGTATGACGAGCACATCAGAAAGTTTTCTCTCAATTATGAAACCAAGGTTTAATCGAACCAGTAGGAGCAAGGAAACACCCCAAAGGTGTTACTAGCTGAGCTTTGGCAGGGCGCACTACCGGTGCTAGTAGCAACGTGGAGACCTTCACAACACAACCACAGAACTTTGTCCCCAACTTGCGATGAGGTTGTCAATCTCACCGTGTTTTGCGGAAAACAAAGGATTAAACGTATCGAATGGAAAGAAGTAAAAGTTTGTAGAAAGTAAACACAAAGCAGAAACAATTTATAGATTGTATGTAAAGAAAAAGGACCGGGATCCATAGTTCACTAGAGATGGCTCTCCTTAAGATAGATAACATGTTGGTGAACAAATTATAGCGGGGCAATTGACAAACACCGAGAAAGCAATACATGCATATACTAATCATCTTGACTCCTCTGAGACTTGATTGGGCATTACAACATAATACATAGACCGCCATCCAACTACATCTATGACTAATAATCCACCTTTAGGTTATCATCCGAACTCATCAATCTCCAAGAAGATCTGTCTTATCAAGAACACCCCATAAAAATTCTAGAAGTCGCAGAAAGAAGGACTCGCAACAAGTCCATCAAGTTCTGCAAGGTGCAGTGGTCGCACCATTCCGTTGATGAAGCCACTTGGGAACGTGAAGATGAGATCCGTGCCAAGTATCCTACCCTCTTCGAGTCTTCTTCTTCTTCCTAGAATCTCGGGGCGAGATTCCTGTTTAGTGGGGGAGAGTTGTAGCATCCCAATTGTCTAACAATTGTAATGCTACATGGTTTAGTAATATAATGGCTACTTCCTACATATAATTGTTGCATCATAATTATGCCATGTTCATGTCATCATGCCACCTTGCATTTGAGCATCATATAAAACCTTTTCCATTTGGTTCTTCTCTCATATGCATTATTAATTGTACTTGGCTCTTGTTAAATTGTATTTGATTCTTGATAAATGCGTGGTGCCCAAATTGAGTTGGGGGCATATCTTTTATTCCACTCCACCACCTTTCTTTGTCACCACCTTATAATTCCACCATCCTTAATTACCCATGAGTTTTTATTTTACTTTTCATCTAGCTCATGTGAGTTGGGAGGGATCCAATTCTATTCTTTTGGCTTGACCTAGATCCATATTTTGGAATGCATAAGAATAATGCCATGTTATTTATTATTGTTTTCACAAGAATAAAACATGGCAATTAATTATTATGCATGGGCCAGGCAAGAGTATCACCATCTTTAGCTCTTTTGTTTTTCTCTTTGTTTTAGTGGATTTTTCTTTGTGGAATCATCTCTATCTCTCCACCATCCCCATGTTCCCAACAAAACCTTTTTACCCATCAGGCATGATCATGTGGGATTTTTTCTTTGATTTTATAAACCCTCTTCCTCTCCCTCTCTCTCTCTTGTATTGTTTCCTCACCATCAACTTGTGCTCAACCACCAAGCCCTTACCTCACTCCATAGCCACCTCTTTTCCCTTTTAATCAAATTTGCAAAAACTTCCAAAAAGGGTTATTTTTTTGGGGCTTGTTTGAATCTGCAACAAAACAAAAACAAAACAATCAATTAAAATAAAAAGAAAATAACAAGAAAAGCCTCACCTGCAGCCCAGCAGCAGTGCCAGTGCAGCAACCCAACGACGCAGCCCCTCTCCCGGCCCATTCCCCTAGCCGCGGCCCAACCTTCCTCCCAGAACCGTACCGGTTCGAGCCAGACAACACCGACACCATCTCTGTTCCTCTTCTTCCTTCGCTGACGCCGTCTCCTTCTCCCCCTCTACGCGTAGACGGTAGCGAGCAGGTGACCGTCGCCGTTATCCGCGTCACCACCCCTCTTCTTATCCCCGAGTCGAGCCCCAGTAACCCTAGCTTCTTCCCCTTCCTCGCGCGCTCCAATTCGTCGCCTATGACCACAGCAGCACCGCCCCCCTCGCCATCGTCGCTGCGGTTCTGAACGCCTTCCGAAGCAATTGGCCACGGCGGGAGCTTCGTCTACTTTGTCTTCATCGATTCAACCTGCCAGGAAGGAACTGTAGCAGCCGCGGGCCCTCTTCTCCTTCCTGTACGAGTTTGTGCATGCCGTCTACTTCCTCTGCTTCTTCCCAGAGCTCCAGCCCGCCTCCAACCTTAACTCCTGCTGGAATTGCTCGAGGTGAGCGCCACCCCTCTTTTCCCTTCCCTTTTTCTTCCCTGCATCCGTTCCGCCGCCGGTTTGTGGTCACCGTCACCGTCGCGCGCTCGCGCTTGCAGTAGAGCCTCTGAAAGCCGCGTCTGTGGGCCTCTGTTCCCGTCCCTGTTCCGCCCGCTGCAACCTTTCCCCGCCGTGAGCCCTGAACGAAAGATCTAGCTGGAGATCCCCTCTGTCTTTTTCGTTTTTGCGGCGAAGGCTATCTCGCCGTGGTTGCGCCGTCGTCCTCAACCGAAGCCGCCACCACCGTCGGTTTTTCCGGATTCAGAGTAGGTAGAAGGTTCAGGCTCGGGCTCGCGGTTTTGCAAAAAGCCCCCCCTCACCTTTTGTCGATCACGTGCAGGTCCCCCTGTGGCCTTGCGGACCCATCAGTCAGCCCTTGTTCTTTTACGGAAAACACCCCTGGGTTTTGTCTGCTTCACCCCGCGCCCTGGATCGCCCACGTGTCAGTCACCCGCTGGCCCGCGCACGCGTGTGGCCCCATCATCACCTAGCCCCACCAGTCAGCCTCAGTGGCTAGCAAGCCCCGCGTACGAAAAGGGCCGTTGTGCCGTTTTCGCCAGCTCAGCGCCACGCCGGTTTCGGGCACGCATGTCAGTGACTGTGGCTAAGTCCGGCTGAGTATCAAAAGTGTGCCTGTTTATCTGTTTTAATAAAACAAATTCAGAAATGTTTAAATATGTTTTAAATCTGTTTTAAATAACTTTTAAATTATAAATCCAAATAACACAAATGATATATGTTTTTGAATCAGAAAAATGTGAGGAATTAAAATATGCTATTCAAAATAATGTTTGAACACTTTAAATTTTCGAGATGATTAAAATTACAATAAAATGCCCTTTTCTTAATAAATTAATAACTTTAATTCTATAACTCCAAATTTGACAAATAATATGTCTAAATCGATCAGCGCGACGAGCCCGTTCTACCTATGCATTCCTTGTTCTGAATTGAAGCATGCATCAGGTCATTATTAAAAATCAGAACTGTTTATGACAATAAAACTTGGCTAAATAATTAATAAAATGCTTTATTCTTATACCACACCTCACCCTTGCCATGCTACTTTAATGCCATGTAAATTGTGCATCATTCATCATGGCATGCTTGTTTGCTTGTAGAATTTTAATTCATATGCTTGTGCACCTTATTTATGTTGGCCCTTGTTTGTTTGGTTCTTCTTCGAATAGACGCCTAGCAGGAGAATTACCAGGAATCACAGGAGTTCTACCCAGATCCATCTCTCGCTTCAACTGAGCTGCCAGGCAAGCACTACCACATGCTTGCATACATATAGTACCTATTGCCTCTATCTTATTCTTGCATCATTGAGTCACGATTGCATTAAATTGAATCCCAAGTACTGCATAGCCTTACTTTAAAACCCCACCGAAGCTTGTTCCTTCCATCCCACGAGCCATTACTACCGGAGTTGTTTGAGCCATGCGAGTCGTAGAAAAGCATGTGTAGGGTATGTGAGTGTCTGATGAATAACGAGGTACCTAAACAACATAACTTGAGTAGCAATGGGATAACTAATGAAAGAGGCACCGGTGAGCAATATCTGCTATTTGGTTTTTCATGCTCACTTGTGTCCCGTAGGACCCCGAGTACTTGATTCCTGTTCCTTGACTATTCGCACTATCCACATCCGGGAGGCCTTATGGACCCCCCTGAGCCAGAGGTTGATTCATTCTTATTTCTTGGGGGCACAATTAGTGTGGGGCTTTATTACTATCCTGTACTTATGCCATGTTACTGCTTTATTTAAGATTGTGTGAGGAGCACCTGTACTGTTTTGGATCGCGCCACGTTTTCGTGGTATCGACAAGCCCAGTCACATTTTCGGGTTCCCAGTCATTTACAGCCGTCGTCGCAAACCCTGGGTCCATCTCGAAGCCGGCCAACTTCGTTACGGGTAGCTTATTGGGGTGGCCCCCTGAAATATTTCTGAATCCTGTGATCGCTTTGTCGTGAATGCCTCGTTGGGTTTTGAGTTGGTTTTTCTGAGGTTGATCAAGTGTGTGTTGCTATTTGTGCACCCCTGCAGGGTAAATCTTTTTGAAAGTCGTGTCCGCGGTTATGGACGACTTGGAGCATAGTTTCTTGATCATAGACAAGTCTCACTAAAGTACCGCTTTTAAATTGACTAAGTACCTGACTAGTAAGCAGTGCAATACTCATGGAATGGTTAATAAAACTGCCAATGGATGGGGGTTGTTCGTCCGCTTCCTCGTTGGTAAGCGAGGAGGAGGATGGATCTGTTAATTATACTGTTATAACTATTGTTCTTAATTCACGGACATCCGTCTATCATTGGTTAGACGGATGGTTAGCGAGTATCTATAGACTTATTAGTTATTATCTTTTGCTGCAATTGCGTCACCCCAGGTTGTGTCCCCTTTAGAGGCATAAAGACTTGCTGAGTACCCTAGGGTCTCACACGATAAATTGTTTGATTCAGATGAACATGTGTACTCGCAAGATGGATACTGGGTGGAGGAGACGAATGATGTTGGCAACGATCACTCGGTGTAGAGATTCCGGGAATGGGGATCCGTGAGATCTGTGGGCGGGATGTGTTTATTTATGTGACATCTTATGCCGATTTGCTTCTTATCCGTACTCGGATCTTGTTTTCTGCTTCCGCCTGATACTCTGATGTTTGATGTATGAGGAGCTATCCGAAACTATTATATCTATCTAGGATATTTGAATCTTGCCGTATGGCGTTGCAATATTTCTATTTCTTTTAGCTGGAATGGCTCTGAGGACTGTTGTATGTGGCTTGCATACATACTCACTTGTGTATGTAGTTGATCCCTTCGCCTGCCGATTACGCCGCTCGTTCTTGTCCCGATGTTCTGAAAGTGGTTAGGACGGCCGAAAGGTCTACGTGACTGGCCCCGGGCCCCACCGTACTATTTTAACCACTTTCGCTCGTCCAGGCATGTAACTAAGAGCGTAATTCACCGAGGTAGTTACAAATAGGTTCCTTGAAGAATAGTTCAATCCTACATAAAAAGTTTGGATGATCATCCAAGCAGTCAGTCCATGAGTGGGACAATTCTTTACCACAGATTTCATTCTTTCCCAAGCTTGAGCAACATGCTCATTATCAAGTTGTTTAAACTTCATTATTTCACTTCTCATGGATATAATCTTAGCAGGAGGATAGTATTTTCCAATAAAAGCATCTTTGCATTTAGTCCAAGAATCAATACTATTCCTAGTTAAGGATTCAACCATTCTTTAGCTTTTCCTCTCAAAGAGAAAGGAAACAATTTCAATTTAATAATATCACCATCTATATCCCTATGCTTTTGCATCTCACAAAGTTCAACAAAGTTATTTAGATGAGAAGCAGCATCTTCATTACCAATACCAGATAATTGCTCTCTCATAACAAGATTGAGCAAAGAAGGTTTTATCTCAAAGAAAGTATTTTCAGCCACAGGTGGAGCAATAGGTGTGCTCATAAAATCATTGTTGTTGGTGCTAGTGAAGTCACACAACTTAGTGTTTTCAAATAAGAAAGCAAACAAGTAAAACTAATTTTTTTGTGTGTTTTTGAAGAACAAAATAAGCAAACAAAGCAAAAAGAAAACTAAGCAAAACAAAAACAACAAAGTAAAGAGATTGGTTATGAGGGACTCCCCTTATGAAGATGTCCTTGACTCCCTAGCAACGGCGCCAGAAAAGATCTTGATGCGCCTGACTTTCAACGTAGATCTCGTTGGGAACCCCAAGAGGAAGGTATGGTGAGCACAACAGAAAGTTTTCCCTCAATTATGAAACCAAGGTTTAATCGAACCAGTAGGAGTAAGGAAACACCCCAAAGGTGTTACTAGCTGAGCTTTGGTAGGGCGCACTACCGGTGCTAGTAGCAACGTGGAGACCTGCACAACACAACCACAAATCTTTGTCCCCAACTTGCGATGAGGTTGTCAATCTCACCGTGTTTTGCGGAAAACAAAGGATTAAACGTATCGAATGGAAAGAAGTAAAAGTTTGTAGAAATTAAACACAAAGCAGAAACAATTTATAGATTGTATGTAAAGAAAAAGGACCAGGATCCATAGTTCACTAGAGGTGGCTCTCCTTAAGATAGATAACATGCTGGGTGAACAAATTATAGCGGGGCAATTGACAAACACCGAGAAAGCAATACATGCATATACTAATCATCTTGACTCCTCTGAGACTTGATTGGGCATTACAACATAATACATAGACCGCCATCCAACTGCATCTATGACTAATAATCCACCTTCAGGTTATCATCTGAACCCCCTCCAGTATTAAGTTGCAAGCAACATATTATTGCTTTATGAACTGTGTGTAAAGTAAACAATATGATTGTTCTATGAACAAAGGATTGTTGTTTTCTCCCTAGTAGCAACAGCACATCTAGTACCTTAGAGATTTCTGTCACTTCCCTAGATTACCAGAGGCATGAACCCACTATCGAGCATAAATACTAACTCTTGGAGTTGCTAGCATCTACTTGGCCAAGATAGCTACTAACAACGGAAAGCATGCAAGATCTCAAATAACAAAGACATGATAGAATCAATAATCAATCTGAAATAGCATCTCAATATCCATCGGATCCCAGTAAAACACAACATGTATGGATTACAAATAGATGATCTTGATCATGAACGGAGCTCATAAGATCTAAACATGAAAGCACAAAGGAGGAGAAACCAGCCATCTAGCTACTACATGGATCCGTAGTCCAAGGATGAACTACTCACGCATCACACCGGAGGCTTGCATAGTGATGAAGAAGGCCTCCAGGGTGAATTCCCCTCTCCGGCAGGGTGCCGGGAAGAGCTTCAGATCCCTCCCGATCTAGGGATGGAGATGACGGCGGCTACAGACTCTTTCGTGGATTTTTGATCGGGTACTTAGGGTTTTCGTCCCGAGGGCAACTTATAGGCGGAAGGAGAGGCCGAGGGGGTGCCGGGAGCGGCCACCCCACCCCCTGGCACGGGCCAGGCCTGGCCACTCGGCCAGGTGGTGTGGTGGCTCCCTGCCCTTCTCCGTCTCGTATTCTGGCACTTGATCCCTTCGGGAAAAATAGGCACTTTGGCTTTTGTCCCGTCCAATTCCGAGAATATTCATTTTCTGACTTTCCTGGAACCAAAAACAGCAGAAAACAGGCAGCTGGCACTGTGGCTCTTGTTAATAGGTTAGTCCAAGAAATCATATGAAAAGTACTCAAAGTTGGAACAAAACACAAGAAAGTGGATAAAACCAAGCATGGAACGTCAAAAATTATAGATACATTTGCAATGTATCATTGAGTAGCATGAGGATCGGTCTTCGTAAGTAAGGGGCATGAGACTTCGATTTATAACTTGTCAAGCATATACTCTTAGTTGTGTCACTTTAACCTTAACCATTTAAAGATACTTATGATAGGGGCAATGAGAGCTCAAAGCTAACAAGTACCATACTTTCAGCATTTGGAAGCCTTTCAAACTATTCAAAACCTTTTCTTTTACTTGTTGAGTCTCCACATATTCTTTGAGCACCTTCTTGAGAGCATAGTTGTCATTCTTTGTGCTTGTCTCAAAACTTGATTATTTGTGTTATGACTTTGATGCTTGTATCTTTGACATCTTTACTTTTAGTCTTCACCTGAACTTTAGAGGTGCCTTAGATCAAAGGCAAGCGAGATACCACTCTATCATACCTTTTTATGAGCATTGTAATGTTGCTTATGTTTATGATTCATGCTACTTATTATTTTTGAGTTGGAATCTTTTCATAGCTTGCAATGCCTATTAAGTAAACTTAGTTGCATACTCATTATGAATTGTCTAAGTAGTTGATCACATGCTGCGAATATATACATCATATGAAGCAAATGTGTTCGTGAAAGTTCTTTTATCGCACTCAGTTTTCAACTGAATTGCTTGAGGACAAGCAATAAGCTAAGCTTGGGGGAGTTGATACGTCCAAAACGTATCTACTTTCCCGAACACTTTTCCTATTGTTTCTCCTCTAAACTTGTGTGATTTGGATGCAACTAACACGGATTACGTTGTTTTCAGCAGAATTGCATTGGCGTCTACTTTTTGTGCAGAAAATCAACTATCAGGAAAAATCTCGGAAAATATGCCGAAAATCCTATTTCACCAGAAGACTCCAGGAGCCAGAATACGAGACGGAGGGGTGCTGGGCCCAGGCCACACCACCTGGCCGCGCCGGCAAGCCCAGGTCGCGCCAGGGAGTGGTCTGGCCGCCCTAGACTCCCCCTCGGTCTCCCTCTTCGCCTATAAGTTGCCTTCTGACCTAAAAACTCCGGGGGGTTCGACGTTTTTTCAGAAGGAGTTCCGCTCCGCTACCACCACCAGATTCCACGAAACAGCACCAGAAACTTCGTTCCAGCACCCTGCAGGGACGGGGAATTGGAGGAGATCATCACCATCATCACCACCATCACTTCTCCATCGACCATCCATGTTTCCCCCATCTATGAGTGAGTAATCCCCCGCTGTAGGCTATGGGGATGGTAGGGATTGGATGAGATCGTTCATGTAATGGCATCAGATTGTTAGGGCATGGTGCCTAGTATCTTCTATTAGTGCTTTATTATTTTGTTGCGACTTGTTGTGCTTAATGCTTGTCACTAGGGCCCGAGTGCCATGATTTCAGATCTGAACATGTTATTGATTCATTATGATAGTACTAACACAAATGCCCGTGCATTGCAACGGGAGATGAAATTGTGTTATCGCAATTACACGTGCGGCCACTGCCCACTCTGGTCGCCGCTCTAGCTAGGTCAACCGGTATAGTGATGGCATGGCCACCTCCTCACCCAACTTCGCTAAGGGTTTCTCCTCCGTCAGAGCAAATAAATCATTGGGGTGGGGGTGGATCGCTACACATCCATAATAAGTGTCGCTGATTTAGTATAACTTAATTGCTAGCAAAATTTTAGAATATGTATTATGGTGTTCCTTTAAACCCGGAACATGTAGATAGTACAAACATGTAATGCGGTATTCACAGTTACCATGTCAGAGACTTCTTTCTGAATATGGTTACATTTTTTAAAGATGTCTTCATGATTGAATGCTACAATATAATTATATAAATGACATTCCTAAACACCATGCACACCCGCTCTTGAATGATGCTTCTGGCTTCAACTAACTAAGCTCAAGTCCAAGTTGAAGCTTTGTAACCTCTGAGGTCACTTCAGCACTTCTTTTAGCATCTTGAAGTCATTTCATTCATGCCTTTGCAGTATATTTTTTAACCAAGTTAAGGGACACAACGAAAGGGATAACACTTTGTGAGATGGAGCATCAACCATAAGGGTAATAGTAAGTGTCTATGCAGTAATTCTTACCTCTATGAAAGCCATTTTTGTGAGCAAACTCTCTATCTAAATAGGAACACCTATGGTTTATAAAGATCTAAAAAAACTAACATAATCAAAGGTAATATATCCCAAAGTACTCCTTTATTCAGTTCTATCATCATTAAGAACAGTACACTGATACATCCCGTCAGATTTGGAGGACCTGCCATGCTCAACCTCAATCGCATCCCACCTTCTCTTTCACACATCTCAATCCAATCCACCTCACACCTCGCATTCAAGGCCACCCATGGATCTCACCGAAGCCAAAACCGATTCTCATTACTGCTAGGAGGAAGATGAAGTTAGTAATATGAAGATGATTATATATGCAAAGCGAATTTTGAAAGAGGCGCAAGCTGGGAGGTCCACTTATGGCGGAGACACAATGAAAATATTGACGGTACCTTCCAAGAGTCAGGAACAGACAAATTTCTACAAACTCCACACCTTACAAGAGCCAAAGGCGCCCTAGCTGCGGATGTAGAGGAAAGTGTGTAGCCGCTCTTCGTGGTGCAGTTGGCGCTTCCTAAACAGTAGCCTATGGATATAATTTCACTTGTTTTTTCTCGAGTTCTATCAAGTAAGTATTAGCAGATCTAGAACAAACTGGAACTAAGAACATCACAACTTCCAAAGAAAAAACTAAGAACACGATCATACGCCAGTCAAAATCGAAAAAACAATTAAATCATGAGCAGGTGTGTAGCGCAGGGATACTCACATGATGTGAAGCAAGCATGGCACAAATCGACCTCCCTCTCAACCTCGCACCATTCCCATCCACTTACCTGGGCCACGTGAAGCCCCAATTATGCTCTAGACTATCCTTCTTCTATTCTGGATGGTAACTTTGCCACCAGCTCGGTGACTGTGACATTGCCCACAATTTGCTCGCCTCTCTGATTTCTTCTTTGAGTTGCCACGGTGAAAAAATTCAGACATTACCAAGCAATGCAAAGGGGCTGAAAGAGCACTCCGAAAAGCAAAAGTGCAGCACTGATAACATTATAGCAAGCATCAGGGATTTGTACCAACCTACCTGAAGTAGTGAGGATGTAGGATCATTGCATCAGGCATGTATCCCTGAGCCTACCAACAGGAACCATATGATTTGAAAAACTAAAAATATTAAGTGCAAACCTGTGTTTTATTGTAAATATCATAACCCAATATCCTTATAGACACTTCGTCTCCCACATGGAAGTACTGAAGTATATACATAAGTCACAAATAATTACCCAACATGTAGCAATGTGACGTACTGTCTAACCTGAACTACAATACAAAACATTTTCCATAATCTTGAAACACAACATCCATACATGAAAAAGGATACACCATGTGATCTTGAAACATTTAGGAAAAGAATGAACTAAGATCTCTAAGAACCTCGAGATGCCAACAACTGATTTAGTATTTACTTCTAGAAGTGCATTCGGTAAAAAAGAGGGATAAACTTGTAAAGGCAATGGAAGTTAGCTACCTGTTCAACAATAAGCTATGAACCTTCTGGCTGCACTGCCACTTGCGCCCCTATTCAACAGCGGCTGTCCTACTTCTCCGGCTTGTGGTCACTGCTGTTCAAGAGATCAGTGAGCTTGGAGGACCTGCTGTGATACTTGCAGAGAAGGGCAAGTACCAGAACAAATAAAATAGGCCCCGCGAGTTAATTAGTCAGTTCAAGTTCAGTAATTAATCAGTGGCGAGGAACATCTATATAACTCTTTCGTGTTCATATGCAGATGCAACTGGTGAGTAAAAACTCACCATCACTACCATCAAACCCAAGATGTACAGAAAATTAGAGCCCACTAACTACGATATAATACATGATTTAAACATAAATATTCTAAGGGGATATGCTATCTTAAACAGCTCAAGCTTCAATCAGAAGACGTAGCAGTCGTATCCACCATTTTTTGCATGCTACCCACATTTCTTCATTAGCCCCAACCAAATATATTTGTAAATTCATCAAGAATGGCCATAAATCTAACGCTGTAAGAAGGATGGTAAGTAATCTCCTCTGAACAGATCCAACTATCACGCCTCTGATCCCTCACAGAAATTCCTCACACCAAAGCGATTAAAATCCACATAATTTCTACAATAAAAACATCTGCAAAGCGAGAGCATCGGGGGAGATTGGGGTTTGATGTTGGACCGTGGGAAAAGGAGAACAGCTAGGCTAAATTCACCAGCGGGGGTCATTGAGCTTTGATGCACTTCTGGCCATAGAGCTAGAACGTCCAAGGGGGAAGGAATCAGGGACGCACCTGGGTGGCCGGGGATGTGCGGCGGCGCCAGCGGATCCAGGAGAAATAGCAGCATGTTGCTCTGTCATAGAGAGGAGGCGGCCGCATATCGATCTGGTGCACGCGCCTCTCCATCGTGCCTGAGAGCTCCTCCTTATCCACTTCACCTTTATGGCGCAAGGAATCCGACCAGACCATCCCCAATCGTCGCCATCGACCTCATCTTCCTCGCTGCCGGCAGAGCTCTGCCGCGACCGTCTCGTCGCCTGCGCGCCTCCTCCGCCTCCTCTGACCACGCCATAGTTTTCAGGGTGAGGAAAATGTCCTCCCATACCTCCCCCTTGTCTTCCCCGTCCACCGGTTCTAGCTTTCGTCATGCGATGCCACTTGCCGTCGCTCCGGTGCCTCGCTGCGCCGAATACCCAGCCACCTCGCATGCCGGGGATGGTGGGAAGGGGCGTTGAATCGGGGGAGTAGTGGAGCACGGGTCGTGGTGGATCTAGGTGCGGCGGTGGCAGGGTCTGACCGTCCGGGGGCATCGGCGGCGCGGAGTGGTTGTTGCGGGAGAGGGGACGCGTGTGAGTCAGGGGCCGCCGGGGAAGCCATTCTGGAGGCATGGGTGGCGCAGTTGGCTTGGTCGGGGTGGGAGACCTGGTTGTGTGGAAGCCCGTGGCGGCCGCCGTCAGCGAGGCGCCATCGCCGCCAGGACCTCGATGGCCCCAGCGCCCCCGAGGGCCCTACGTCGACCTGGTCAGCTCCCTGGCCTGGAGCAGGGCTACTGTCAGCATTGTGGCCTGGAGCAGGGCTACTGTCGCCGAGTCTGGCATGTAGTCATGGGACGGTGGGACGGTGGGACGGCGGGAGGTGGGTGGAGAGGGGATGGGAGATATCATCGCGCTTCCTTTTCCCCGTCGGAGAAAGAAAAACGTTTCAGATGTTTTAATTAACGAGTGGTATTGGTGGATAATAGATTTAGTGGGAGGGTAGAACCGTCCGTTACTTTCTTTATATTATATAGATTGTTTATGGTCATATCTGCAAGTTGTATACACACATTGTTGTCCGGAACCAATGGCCCTGAAGTGATAGAAATCGGGTGTCACATCCCAAATTCTAGATTTGGCACTGCATACATACATGCCATTGCATTCATGATCATATCTGCAAAAAATTCAGTTTTAAAGTCTTTTGGCCAAAGCGCTACCTATTTGTCTTTCCATCTCTTATACGAGAATACTAGGACTTTTGTCTTGCATCTGCAAGAGATATCCCTTTTGGACTTTCCAGATGTATGGTTGCGTAGAGCTCGTCTCTACGAACCCGTAGGACTTTGTTTCGCTCAATTCGGAGCTACAGATCAAAAGTTAGGCCTATTTTAGTCTTTGCTAAATTTTCAGATTCAGAAAATTCAGAAAAACAGTCAGTTCAGTTAGCTGACAGTTGAAGAGATAAAAAAATAAAAAAAAATCGGCCGCGACAGCCGAGCCGGCCCAGCCGAGAAGGCCCGCCCGGGCCTAACTCCCGCCGCCGTACGCCGCCGCCCGCACAGTGCCGCCGACAGGTGGGTCCCACCTGTCAACGCGCTGCCCGCCATTGGCTGGGTCTAACCCAGACTCCAATCGCCGCCACCGGAATCCCGATTTCCGCGGGATACACACCGCCCCACGACCTCTCTCCGCTACCCCCTTTTAGCCCACGTCTTCCTCGTCGAACCCCCCCCCCCAAAAAACACTACCTAAGCCGCCGCCAAGCCCCGGCGATTTCTCGCCGGAATCCACCGCCGCTGCCGCCCAATCTGCTCGCCGTCGCCGCCGGAGCTCGCCGCCGGCCGCGCCGACCCCGCCACCGCAATCGCCACCCCCTGCTTGCACCCCCGCCGCCCCTCGCAGACCCGCCGCCGCCGCCGGAGCGCCACCGCCGTCGCCGCCGATAGCCACCGCCGGAGCGCCACCGCCGTCGCCGCCGATAGCCACCGCCGCCGCCGCCAGGTAAGCCGCCGCCAGGCCTGCTCCCGGCCGTCGATCTGGCCGCGAACAGCCCAGATCTCCCCTGATCGCGGGCTGACCGGTCAACTGCCGGTCCACCGGGACCCGCTCGTCAGCGGGAATATTTCCCGGAATATTCCCCGGAATATTCTCCGGAATATTCTCGGAATATTCCCCCGTTGATTTTCTGAGATTGTTTAATTTCCAGAAAATAGACCCAACTTCAAAAATTCATAGGAAAAGATTTACTGGGCCAAATTTTGTAAATAATATGTCGTTGGATTCACAAAATTGTGTAGTTTTTGTTTATAAAATAATATTTCAGGTTTACTGTATGTTTTTCTCTGAGACATTAAAAAGGCTTAAAACACTATAAAAATTATAGAAAAAGTTCTGTAACACCTTTTTGCGTAATTCCAATTGCCCCTGGTTTTAAATTACGTTACCTACACAGTAGTATTTTTGCTCAGGTCTTACAACTCTATTTACTAGAAAGTCTTAGTGTTTTTCCTAAAAGCCTATTATTTGGGTTCACAAATTGCATAGTCTTGTTTTCATTGCATTAAAGATTTTTCATGCATCATGCAGTAGTAGTAAATATTAGAGAACACCGAGAGGTTACTAAAAACCTTGTTGAGCTATCATGCATGCATTTGTGCACCTGCTTATGTTTGGTATGTTGTTTATGTGTTGTTTTGTGTCGTGTAGATTGTGATGAGTGCAACGCTTGTTTCTGCGAGGATTGTACGCTCGACTCCTACCGCCAAGGCAAGTAGATGCTATTTTGTTTATACCATTGTCCTACTATTTTCTCTTATGCATGTGTAGTGTATTTCTGTAGTTATTGAGTAGGAACTACTATGCTATGCTATATCCTATATATTGTGGTAGGAATCTCCTTGTAGTTGAGCCCCACTCAGTAGATGTGCTTAGACTTGCTGTGAAGACGGGGAAAGAGGATCACACTATGGTGGAGTTGTGTTTGCTTCAAACTAAAACAACTTAATGTTAATGAACTACCTGGGCGGAATGGTTGGATGGTCATCGGAGTGTGGTTAATGGTGGGGAATGCCGCCCAGGGTACTGAGAAGGATTGGTTCTCTTTGTTATGGTAGCTTACGTGTGCAGCCATGTGCCAGTAAGAATGGGTGGCTGGTTGGACTTAGTAGGTCATGGTGATCCGAACCCAGCGTAGCCAGAGATGTAGTGAATGATAGGTTGGGACCGGTGCGCAGTGGGGTTTGGTGATCTACCTCCCGAAAGGTCCCATCTTGGACTTCTCCCTATCATCACACAATATGCGTGTGGTGGTACGAGCTGGGTTGGCCAGGTCACATGGGTAAAGTGTACAAACCCCTGCAGGGTGTAAAAACTAAGTGCTTAGCCGTGTCCCCGGTTACGGACGATTGAGTTGCTTGATCTTGAGACTATGACATATTCTCACTCACCCTTATTTCCTAATTACTAAAACTTGATGGGTGAACTTAATGGGTTGCTGTGAAATAAATGGTTTATGAAAGTAGGATCAATGTGTTTGAAAAGTGCAAGCTAGCCAAAGCTCCACTAGCCAAATAAGCATGTAGATGCTAGGTGCATTGTCTCCTTTACCTTAGCGCTACTTGCCATACATTCCATGTATTGACCCTTCGGGGCTGCTACGTTTCATGTTGCAGGTTATACCGATTCCGAGTGATTCGATATAGGTCGCGGTACTCCACTCGACACTTGTTCCCTCGTGGGCAATTGAAGATGGAGTAGTATCTTTATTTGTGTTGCTACTTGAGTTATGTGTGAGCTAGCCTTTGAGCTAAGCGACTTTTGTAATAAGTGAATCTTCTGGATCTTCGTTATTTATGATACACGGATTATTACTTTGTTATTTCATCTATGTTCTATGTAAGCCAATGAACCGATCCAGGGATTGGCATGTTGCATAGAAGCTACAGTCTTTTCAGTATTGTAGTGTTACATCGGGATAACCGGAGGGAATAGCTTTGATGTGAGGATCACATGTGTTCACGGAGTGTTAATGCTTTGTTCCAGTGCTCTATTAAAAGGAGCACCTTAATTGCCAGTAGTTCCCTTGAGGCCCCGCTGCAAACGGGCTAGCAGGACAAAAGATGTTGTGCAAGTTCTCATTGCGAGCATGTATGACTATATATGGAACACATGCCTAGGATTATCTAGTACTTGGATGCTTTATCTTATTTATCTGCAATTGCCCTATGTTCTGATTGCTATGTGAATTGTCGTGTCCATGCAACGCCCGTCCATCCATCCCTATGCCTATCGCACTCGAATCCTACTATTTACTGCTATTGTTACTGCTGTCTTTACTTTACTACTGCTGCTACTTTACTATTCCTACTACAAAACTGTTGCTACTGATAAGATTGTTTCCAGGTGCAGCTGAATTAACAACTCAGCTGTTAAGGCTTATAAATATTCTTTGGCTCCCCTTGTGTCGAATCAATAAATTGAGTTTCACTTCCCTCAAAAATACTGCGATACACCCCATATACTTGTGGGTCATCATAGATCTACTTGATTACAAAGCTCATGATCACAATATGATCACGCATAAAGAGAGATGAACACATAGCTACCGGTAGAACCCTTAGCCTTGAGAGAGAACTACTCCCTCCTCATCATGGGAGTCAGCAACGGTGATGGAGATGGCGGTGGAGTCGATGGAGATGGCTCCCGGGGAACTTCCCCATCTCGGCAGGGTGCCAGAACAGAGACTTTCTGTCCCCCGAATCTCCCCTTCGGTAGCGGCGGCGCTACAGAACTTTTCGTGGCTGGAGGCAGGATTCTTTAGGGTTTTCTCATCGGAGGCTTATTATAGGCGAAAGGGCGATGTCAGAGGGTGGACCAAGGGCCCACACCCCCTGGTGGCGCGACCAAGGGGGACCTGCGCCACCCTATGGTGTGGCCAGCCCCGAGCCCCTCTCCATCTCGTCTTCTGGCTTTGTGAGTCTTCTAGTAAAATATCGACTTTGGCTTTTGTCCGGTCCAATTCCAAGAATATTCATTTTCTAGATTTTCTAGAACCAAAAACAGAAGAAAACAGGCAACTGGCACTGTGGCATGTTGTCAACAGGTTAGTTCCAGAAAGTGTATAAAAATACCTCAAAGTGTTGACAAAGCAAAGCAAAGTAGATACTAAACAAGCATGGAACATCAAAAATTATAGATATGTTTACGACGTATCAAGCATCCCCAAGCTTAACTCCTGCTCGTCCTCTAGTAGGTAAGTGATAAAAAGAAAAGAATAATTTTTGAGGTGACATGCACCGTCATAATCTTGATCAAGACATTTACAAGCATTGAAAGCTGGGATCAAAGAACTCTAACATAGCATGGAAGATATAGTTCTAACAATAAGACATGGCAACTATGTTGTAACATGAAAAGATACAAACAAAAGATTCATGAATAACAATGCTTTGAACGACATTTGTTTGTTTCACATATAGAAAACATATCATAGTGGCATTCAGCTTGTCCCTCATGGAGTAGCAAAACATAAATGCATAGGAAACCTTCAAAGTTCATAAGGGTGACTAGATACAAATAGTTCAAGAACAAGCAATATAAACATGATGAATCAACCAACAAGTTTTGGGACAATGCACATTAAACTAAGAATGACCACTATGATCTCTTGATAGGTGCATAAAAATAGAAGATGGAGACTCAACATAAAAGTAAAAGAAAGGCCTTCATAGAAGGAAGCAGGGATTCAAGTCTCATAAAGAGCTTCCAAAAATTATGGTACTTATTAGCTTTCAGCTCTCATTGCCCCTATCATAAGCATCTTCAAGTGATTAAGGTTAAAGTGACACAACTAAGAGGATATGCTTGACAAGTTATAAGTTGAAATCTCATGCCCCTTGCTTGCGAGTACCGAACCTCATGCTACTCAACTTGAGTCACAAGTAAGCTCTTGTCATTGTAAGTACATATGTATCATAGAGAACCGCCAATGGGGTACCCCTTGCCCCATGACGCAGGATCTATCCCATATCAAAATGACAAGGCAACGAACAATGAGCATCTCAACGATCTTTTTATTTGCTATTTACATAGGTTTTTATTAAGGATGCTTCATAGAATGCTCATTATGGTTATGCTGCAAATTTCCACCATGATTAGGCATGGCTTAGGCTAGCGGCCCAGGTGTTTCTCTAACATACATATAAACTCCATGATCTTACAAGTTCCCCTTTTATTTCACACCGCCGGGATCCATAAGCAAAAGAATCATGATATCAATGGAATAATAAGTGCAATGTTGAAAGCGTTCCCATGATACATGGTTCTGCTAACTTCAACTTATAAAGCGCAAGCATATACGCAACAAAGATGGACACAATGGTTCAAGTTTATTAAGTGCAAGAAAAGTAAAGTGTGCCATCAAGTTCGTGAGAGCTTTAATCACTATTTTTCACATAACAAGTTTATTTTGGAAGGTAGATAAAAACATGAATATACTTGGAATAGCAAATGCTAATAGGTAGGTATGGTGGACTCTTTGGAATAACTTGGTTTTATTTGGAGTTGGATGCATGAGTGGAACTCATACTTGGTATGGAGGCTAGCAAAAGACTGGGAGCGACCAACTAAGAGAGCAATAATGGCCATAATCATGCAAAGCGACAAAACATCATTAATTAAAGCATAAAGTGATATTACAAGTCAAAAACTAAATGATCATAGAGGCTAAGGTGAATGGTTCATAGTCATAATATGGTGTGAGCATGTGCCAAGTCAACCCAAACAAAGCATCAAAGGAGAATACCACAATACTATGCTTTAATATGCTAAAACAATGCATGATTCTTTCAAGGCACATTAAGCACTCTCAATTATTTGCAACAAGTCATGCTACAGCAAAAATCACTAAGCATAAAGCCAAAACAATATCAAGCATGACATGACAAAGCATAGGCCACAGTCAAAAACAAGCTCCTTTTTACGACTTAAGCATGAACTTTTCCTACTCTTTTCCAATCCAAACCAGCTTATTTGAAAACTAATGTATGAATGAGGGGGTCCAACCAATTTATTCAAGCAAACTAAGCAAACGAAAACTAAAAACAAAAACAAAGACGCTCCAAGATCAACACAATAGTGCATGAAACAATAAAAACGAAGTGTCTAGAAAGACCTGAGATTTTTATTGATGAAGAAGGGGATGCCTTGGGCATCCCCAAGCTTTGACGCTTGTACCTCTTGAATATTTCTTGGGGTGACACGGGGTGGCATCCCCAAGTTTGAGCTTTTGTCCGTTCTTTATCTCATTACATCATTCTTTCCCTACACCTGAAAATTTCCTTCATACAAAACTTCACACAATCTTCATTAGCAACATCAGTGCATTCAAAAGATAATAAACCTTTAGGGTTTAGTTTTAAAACAGAAAAACTTTCATAAAAAACACAAGCTACTGTAGAAATTCCCTCAAAAATCTCAATTGATCAAAGAGAACTCAAAGAGAAAGAGATTGAGAGGCAAAGGCAAATAATGGTAGAAATTTGTCAAAACAGACCAGAAGGTAAAAACCGATTTTTTCAAAGACCTTCTGTTCTTCTAATAGAAAAGTGTTAAACTAACGAAAGTTAGATAACAACCTGGGTCAGAAGCACAAAAAATTACAGCTCAATCCGACATACAGAGATTTTTCACGAATTTTTACAGTGAAGCACAAAAATCTGTTTCGGGGCAGCAACTTCCCAAGTCTTACTTCTCTCTCATTAGAGGTTACTCTTGGCACAAAAACCACACAAAAATGATAAGGAGAAGTTATTAAAGAGGTAATAACTTCCAATACTCAACAAAAAAGTTCCTAACGAAATTTGGATTATCTCCCAATAAGTGTTTTTCTTTAACGCTTTTGAGCTAGGCATGGTAATTTCAATGATGCTCACATAAGAAGTATGAATTTAGACTAAAAAAGAGCATCAAGAAGCAAATATAAAACAATTTGAAGTCTAACCCACTTCCTATGCATAGGAATCTTGTAAAGAAACAAGTCATGAAAGCACAAAGCAACAAGCATAGGAAAGCAAAACAAGTGCAACTTCAAGACTTCCAACATAAAGAGGGGAAACTTAATATTATTGAGATGCATAAAACCAGGATTCCCTCTCTCATAATAACTTTCAGTATCATCATGAATAAAATTAATAATATAACTATCACATAAAACATTCTTATCATGAGCCACATGCATAAAATAATTATTACTCTCCCTATAAGCATAATCATTCTTATTAATCGTAGTAGGAGCAAATTCAATAAAATAGCTATCATTATTATTTTCATCACCATAATCATAAAATATAGAGGCATATTATAATCATAATTAATTTTCTCCTCAATAGTAGGTGGACTGAAAATATGATATTTATCATTCTAATCATCATATATTAGAGGCATAGTATCATCAAAGTAAATTTTCTCCTCCATGCTTGGGGGACTAAAAATATCATGCTCATCAAAACCAGCTTTCCCGAGCTTAGACTTTTCCATAGCACTAGCAATAATGGTGTTCAAAGAATTCATACTAATAATATTGCTATTAGCATGCAAATAAAGTTCCATAGGTTTTTTAATTTTCTCTTCAAACACTTCATGTCCTAACTCAAGATAAATATTATAAAGCTCTCTTATTTTTTTTGTTTTCCATTAAGCCTAACTAGTGAAAATAAAAACAAGAAATAAAAAGATATAATTGCAGAATCTAAAGGAAATAACTTTGAGCACTCACACACCAGCAACAATGCTAGAGGATAGCTTAGTAGCCAGAGGATGTGAGTACCTTTTACCTTACCTCCCCGGCAACAGTGCTAGAAAATAGCTTGATGTCTATGCACTTCTGTTCTTGTAGACAGTTGTTGGGCCTCCAAGTGCAGAGGTTTGTAGAACAGCAGCAAGTTTCCCTTAAGTGGATTACCCAAGGTTTATCGAACTCGGGGAGGAAGTGGTCAAAGGTATCCCTCTCAAGCAACCCTGCAATCAAGATACACGAAGTCTCTTGTGTCCCCAACACACCCAATACACTTGTCAGGTGTATAGGTGCACTAGTTCGGCAAAGAGATAGTGAAATAAAAGTGGTATGGATACTTATAAGTGGTAACGGTGCCAAAAAATAGCTTTGATGGCACGTGGTTGACGGGTAGGAAGAGACTAAAGGCAATCTGAAATAAAGATGGAAGCAAGCAAACATGTAACAGATCTAGTTGCCAACGGTGATTCAATGCTTAGAAACAAAGCCTAGGGATCATACTTTTGCTAGTGAACACTCTCATATAAATATCTTCTCTTCATGATACTACTCTGAACTACTCTCCGGTTGGACACTCTAATCCATGGTAGGGCTATAACAACACTCCTCAAAGTTCAATTTCCCCATCTAGATAACCCCACACTGTCACCTTGAGCGCTAGATGGTTCCAACAAACACCACAATTTCATAGAGACATCCAACTCCAAATATAACTCATAACAAGTATTTGTAATCTCTAGCCTAAGTGCCACCATGGTGTGCACGCTGTCACTTTCACGCACATGGGGAGAGCCAGAGATCTATTAAAGCACTTGAGTAGCAAGGTAGATCTACTTGATTACAAAGCTCATGATCATAATATGATCACACATAGAGAGAGATGAACACATAGCTACCGGTAGAACCCTTAGCCTTGAGAGAGAACTACTCCCTCCTCATCATGGGAGTCAGCAACGGCGATGGAGATGGCGGTGGAGTCGATGGAGATGGCTCCGGGGGCACTTCCCCATCCTGGCAGGGTGCCATAACAGAGACTTTCTGTCCCCAAATCTCCCCTTCGGTGGTGGTGGCGCTGCGGAACTTTTCGTGGCTGGATTCTTTAGGGTTTTCTCATCGGAGGCTTCTTATAGGTGAAAGGGTGATGTCAGAGGGTGGACTAGCGGCCCACACCCCCTGGTGGCACGGCCAAGGGGGACCCGTGCCACCCTATGGTGTGGCCAGCCCCTGGCCCCTCTCCGTATTGTCTTCTGGCTCCGTGAGTCTTCTAGTAAAATATCGACTTTGGCTTTTGTCCGGTCCAATTCCGAGAATATTCATTTTCTGGCTTTTCTAGAACCAAAAACAGAAGAAAACATGCAACTGGCACTGTGGCATCTTGTCAATAGGTTAGTTCCAAAAAGTGTATAAAAATACCTCAAAGTGTTGACAAAGCAAAGCAAAGTAGATACTAAACAAACATGGAACATAAAAAATTATAGATACGTTTACGACGTATCAACACCTGGCTGAGATAGTATACTGGGCGTTGTACCCCGTGGATTTTATTTTCTTTGGATCGTTCCACCACGAGCACCGTGTTGACCACCTGGTTGGTGGCGGAGATGTAGAGCAGTAGTGGTTCGTTTTCGCGAGGCGTCACCAGTACTAGCGAGGTGGACAGTAGTCGCTTGAGGTCGTTGAATGCTTCTTGCACTTTGTCTGTCCACTCAAACTTGTCAGCCTTGCGGATGAGTTGGTAGAAGGGCAGCGCTTTTTCGCCCATTCGACTGATGAATCGACTGAGCGCCGTGATTCTCCCAGCCATCTGCTAGACGCCTTTTACGTTCTTCGGCTTCTCCATGGCCAGTATGGCCTTTATTTTCTTGAGGTTTGCTTCGATCCCTCTAGCAGAGATGAGGTACCCGAGTAGCTGCCCAGATGGCACGCCGAAGGTGCATTTGTCCGGATTGAGCTTGATCCGGTAGCGGTCGAGGTTAGCGAAGGTCACGCGGATATCATCGATTAACGTGGCCTCCTCCTTGGTTTTGATGACAATGTTGCCAATGTAGACTTGGATATTGCGGCCAAGTTGGTTCTTGAGGCAAGCCTGCATGCACCGCTGATAGGTGGCTCCTGCGTTTTTTAGCCTGAAAGGCATTGTGTTGTAGCAGAACACACTGAAGGGTGTTGTAAACATCGTCTTCTCTTGGTCTTCCTCCTTCATTCGAATCTGATTGTAGCCTGAGTAGGCATCAAGGAAGCAGAGGCGCTCGAATCCCATAGTGGAGTCGATTATTTGATCGATCCGTGGCAACGAGAAGTGATCCTTTGGGCAGTGCTTATTCAAGGAGGTGAAGTCCACGCACATCCATAGGATATCCGTGTCTTTTTTAGGCACAAGCACTGTGTTAGCGAGCCAGGTGCTTTCCTTGATCTCGCGTATGAAGTTTGCGTCGAGGAGTTTGTTGATCTCCATTCCTACTGCTTTTGCTCTTGGTTCAGACAGTCGCCGTATGTTCTGCTTGACTGGCCTTGCGTCTGGATTCACGTTGAGTGAGTGCTCGGCGAATTCCCTGGGAACCCCTGGCATGTCTGTTGGACACCAGGCGAAGATTTCCCAGTGCTCACGGAGGAATTCGACAAGCGCGAGTTCCTATGTGGAAGTCAAGTTGTTAGCGATGAGGGTCGTCTTGGTCGGGTCCGTTGGGTGGACCTGGACTTTCTTCGTGTGCACCGACGAGTCCAAGGACAAGTCGGGTGAACTTGGCCTGCTCAGGCGAGGCAGACTATTGTCTGTTGACTCCTTTAATCTTGCGAGTTCCTCCTGCATGCCTAAAGACTAGGATATTCTGTTGAATTCCCTATCGCAGCTGTCGGAGCTCTCAAAGCTTCCATTGATTGTGATGACGCTGTTTGGACCTAGCATTTTCATCTACAGGTAGGCGTAGTGTGGTACTGCCATCAACCTAGTGAAAGCGACACGTCCGAGGATGCAGTGGTATTGCAAGGGCCAGTCGACGACTTCAAAGTCGATGCGCTCTCGCCGAAAGTTTTGCGACATGCCGAAGATGATGCTGAGGTTGATTTTGCCTAGGGGATATATGCCCTTCCCTGGGATGATGCCGTGGAACGTCGTGTGTGAAACTTCCAAATAAGTTAGAGGGATCCTCATCGCACGCAAGGTACTCGCGGACATGAGGTTGATGCCACTCCCGTTGTCCATGAAGATGCGACTCATATCGAAGCCCCCGATCTGCACCTCGAGTATGAGGGGATAATGCCCTGGACGAGGGACTTGACGCGGGTGGTCGCGCTTGTCGAAGGTGATGCAGGAGTCGCTTCCACTGAGGTACTCAGTGGTGGAAGGTGGGGAGTTTATCGCCAAGTTGACTTGGCGAGTGATGGCCTTCTGCACTCGATTTGAGGGATGTCCTTTTTGGATCATCCCCATGTTGCCCACAGCTCGGGGGTATGGCTCGCCTCCATGATGCTAGACTGACGCGGCCGCGGGTGGTGGTGGTCCGGGCGGTGGTGGAGGATCTCCATGTGCCATAGCGCCTGGGGGAGCTCCATAGCCCCTGTTGATCGCGTCGTGATTCATCTAGGCCAGGCCCTCGTGGAGTTTAAGGAACTCGCGACAATCCTTGAGAAGGTGGCTGGATTTTTTCTTGCCATCGTTCTTGTCGATGTAGAAGTTCATGTTGCATGGTCCGGACAGTTTGTCCTAGATGGATGTTGCGGGTGCCTCTTCATGAGTGCGGCGCTGCCACACCTGTGTGGTTTTCCTACTGTCGCGGTATCTGCCGCTGTGATATTCGCTGTTGCAGTTGTTGTCGCGTTTGTCGGCGTAGCCAGCTGCAACCATGTTGACCTCATTGCGGTCCTCATAGACGCGCATTCGATGCTTTACTCGGCGGTCGCGTCTATGCCAAGGTCAGCGTCATCATCGAAGTAGGTGCGGTTTTTCACTGAGTCTTCTCCGTCCGCCCACCGATTCGCGATTTCCATCAGGTGGTCGATCATTTTGGGCTTCGAGCGGCCCAGATCCTCCCTGAGCTCTATACGACGAACACCACCATTGAACGCGTCGATCACGCGATCCTTCGAGATGTTTTCTGTGGAGTTCTTGATGATGGACCATCTCTGGATGTACGAGCGTAGCGACTCGCCAGACCTTTGTTGGCAGCCTCTTAGTTCCTTGATTAATGCGGGCCTTTTATAAGTGCCCTTGAAGTTGCGCACGAAGCTGTAGACTAGCTCTTCCCAGTTGCGAATGGATCCGCGCGGGAGGTTGTTGAGCCATGCAAAGGTGGCGCCCTGCAGCTGTAGCTATAGGCATTGCATGGCCGTGCTTCGACTCACACCGTGTAGCCTGACGGAGGAGATGTGATCCTCTAGCCAAATCTTTGGGTTCTGTAGGCCGTCAAATTTTGGGTTCTCCGATGGGAGTTTGAACCCTGTAGGCATTCGCTTCTGCCTGATGGCTCTGCTGAAGCATCTGGCGCCGCAGAGTTCCACGTCTTCATCCTCCGAGTCAGTCGAACGAGCGCGTCTAGCGCGCATTTTGTTGACTTGCGCTGCGTGATGTCGTGACGCGCGTCGTAGTCATGATCGTGTCGCCGTGAGCGGCGACACCAAGACAGGTCGTGGCTATCATCGCTGGACGAGGGCGAAGAGTAGCGTTTTGCCAGAGCCTTGCTTTTCTTTGGCTCTGGTGTTGGCTCCTTGTCGAGGGCGGCCTTGATTAGTCCCAAGCCCGCGATCGTATATCGGTGTGTGGCAGCTCGCGGATCTCCATCCGGTGGATGGTTATTGAGGAGGTACATGGTGGCCGCCATCACCGCAGCTTGCGGCGTCTTCGGGACCAGGTTGCCCTGCGTATCCACCATCGTGGAGCTGAAGTCAAGGACTTTCGCGGCTTCTACGCGCTCTTGCTCGGTGAGGTGGGCCAGTCGAGATTGCCTTTTATTGGCCAGGTACTCGTTGCCTTTGAAAGAGGATCCTCCATGGGAGGAGAGCCCAGCTCAGCGAAGGCTCGACTCGTCAGCTGCCTTTCTACGTGCCTTGATTTGCGCGATTACTTGCCGCTGGCATTTGAATTCTTCCTTTAGTACCCAATGGTAGCCCATCAGCATGTCCTGCGAGGTGTTGGGAGGTAGAGGATTGCCCCGTAGAGCTTCTCGACAGTGGGCCCACTCGTTGTCGTTGAGCCTGATCAACATGCGCTCTCCGCTGTTCTCATTCGTTGTGAGCGACGGTTCTCCTCCCGTCCCGTTATTGGTGGGCGCTCCGTTGGTGGGGCCACCGTTGGGTATACCGCTGTTGGGTGGTCCGGTGCCAGATCCGGTGCCAGCGTTTTTTGCGATTGATGCTGGTTTCGCCCGCATTGATGACGGTGCACATGAAGTTATTAGGGAAACTGTTGCTCCCACAACTTTCAGATCCGGAGCCGTAGGCTCCATCTTCTGTGGCTAGGTTAGCTAGATCGGATTCGCGACTGTTGCCGCTATCCGTGCTCCCAGCTCTTGCCGGGTCGTTGAGCTCGCTGAGGGTGCTGATTGGTGGTGGGAACCACGATGCTGGAGCAATCGTGGGTGCCGTCGGCTGGTCAGGCATGTGAAGCATGCCCAGTTGACCGACCTGGAAGCGGAAGCTCCCAATTGCTAGGCTGATCACATCGCCTACGGACTCGAAAGCCGGGCGAGTGGCCGGCGTATGGACGGTGAAGTTGAAAGCACCGAAGAGCTGGTGAATCTTCGTTGTTGTAGAGTTCTAGATCATGGTTGATGGGGCCGAAGAAGCCACAACATTAGCACTCCCAATTCCCATAGCCGACGCCAATTGACAAGGGTTTGACTCGCCAATGCCCATTGTTATGGACTTGGGTTTTGGAGAAGGAGGGAGCGCTAGAGGCATCAGTCGGCTACAAACAAGCACACAAGGATGCAAGATTTACCCAGGTTCAGGCCTCATAGAGGTCCCTACTCCTGCTTGTCTGCTCTTGGAATTATCGAAGGAATCGAAGATTACAGGGTGTGCAGATGCAATCTGGCGATGGTGGTGAAAACTAGGGTTGTGATTGTCCTCCTCACCGCCCCTCCCAGCCTTTATATATATAGGCTAGGTCTCGGGTAGCAGGTCGAGTCGGTTACAGATTAGGGTTCATCCCTTTGAACTTTCTATCTTAAGCTTCATCTTGCGTTGCAAGAAATCGAAGAGTCCATGGGTCACCCGAATCCTGTTTTGGGCCTTGGCAACGCCATGGGCTTCTGCTGTATCTGAACCGTATATGCCAAACTCGAGTACCTGTAGGGTATACCCATGTCACTAAGTGTTCATAACCGTGAACACGCTTTTTGAAAAGATTTAACCCTGCAGGGGTGTACAACTTTACCTACACGTACCAAACTTCTCTTAATGTCACTTAAGATTAGCCGTCTTCCTTGAAAGGACGATAGAGGGTGGTTGGACACGACCTTTACCTTGCTTTCGCTGAGAACATGAGTCACGCCCTAAGGAGGGTTCCGCTATAACGGGTCAAGTCCCGAAGCCGGTCCCTAGAGATGTGAGTCAGGGTTGGTTTACCAGAGGAACCGCCTCAAGCAACCCCGACCATGCTTACCTACCTATTATGATGCACCTTCACCTGCCAAATCTTTCAAAACATTTTCTATACATATGTCGAATGGAACGCCCGAACTATGTGACTCATGGAATCTACTAGGCAAGTTAGTTACTCGTGAGGTTTTCCAGGACCTGTGTGGCTGTACGCTCGTCTCGGTTGCAAAGACAAAAACTCGTTTCCTAGTATTAGCGAGCATGGGACTACAAAAACCACATCCCACCATGGCTTCCTATACAAGCCTTAGCATGTTTAACCTTTACCACTGATCTTACCTTATTAGTATACCACGTTTTCCTGACATACTAGATCCTCTACATCTGATACATCAACTGGATGAACCAGCACTAACAGCTAAGCATGTCTAAGCAAGACACAAATATAAGCTCTAGCAGTGCACACAAGCCAAAGCAAGTTATGCTAGGAGAAGTGGATCAGGTAATATAAGCTCAGAGGGAGTAATGCAACATATAGGATACTCTATCTGTTGATAAAAGACCACAATAGAATCGTATGCGTCGTGGCAAGAATGGAATACTTTCGAAACCATAGGATTGTATAATGGTGGGGCTATGCTTGCCTTGTTTGTTGATACCCAAATATAGATCTTTTGAAGCCTTGTACTTGACATGATTATAGCTGGACAAGTATTGTTCTTTGATCTTTGACTGTGTTAGCCTCGGTCTTCAATATTGATCTCGATATCCTATTCTACCGGGAAGAAGCAAACACCGGAAAGAAAGGGAAAACAACAATCAACACATGGCAGCGATGCAATTCTCAAGCAAGGATGATTATATGAAAAGTTTAATAGAGCTTAAAATGTAACCCTAAAGCATGCTTGGCAATTTAAAGGGGATCCGAAGGGTGCAAGCCCTAATATAGGAGAGACCCCGGAATCACCTACGGGGTTCATTTGTTCTTCTAATTAAACTTGTAAGAAAAGTTGCTTAACAACGTATTCTTTTGATGCTATGCGATAAATCTCATTTTTTGAACATTTTGATATATTATACACATTTTTCCGACCTATAAATTAAAAGTTATTGATTTTATAACATTAAAACCCTTTTCTAAAATTATTAAAACAATTTATAAGAATTACTACATCACCATGACGTCAGCATGACACCAACTCATCGTAACCCTAATCTTTTTATACGGCAGAGGTATTTAACTGCGGTCACTGACTAGTGGGGCCTAGGTACATGTCAGTAGACAAAGTGTCAAAGGTTGCGCAGTGTCCACGTCACGGCCAGGCGGGCACCACATCGACACCACATGGGTGCCATGCAATTGACACACAGGCACCACGTAGGTCTCGCCGGAGACCACATCAGTGGAGGGGAATGATGCTAGGAAGCAGGCTAGGAAGCATGGTTGCGCGGGTTCGATCGAGCGCAACGTGGGGAGCCTAAACTTGGTGGCACCGCTGCGGGAGGGTCACCGGAGCATGGGCCACGACGACGAGCGGCGACGGTGCTCTCGGAATCATGGAGGGAGGCGTCTACAGAGCGAGAGCGGGATGATGAAGGGGTCCTTTCAGACCAGGAGCTCACCACGAAACGAATGGTAGCGACGGCGAGGAGCGGGGTGGCCGGAATCGGTGGTGAACGCGACAGTCAGAGCTTAGGATGGAGGGGACGATTGGCTTGATGGGGAGCTCGCGGCTCGATTGGATCGACAAGGAGGACCAAGGAGTGCACGGCGAGCACGATGGTGTCCTCAATTGCTTGCAGGGAGGTCCAGAACGACGACAACGGGCTGCTCTGGCAGGCTAGGGTTTCGGCCTTTGTGAGGAAGGAGAGAGAATGCACATGGAGGGGATAAGACCATAAGGAGATAGATACGTGTGACACGGTTCTTATCCAGCTCCAGGTGGTGGAGGGGATCTTGCCGAGGCCGCGGCATCGAGCGGTAGCAGACGCGCCAGCGAGCAGCTTCGCTCTCTCTGTCACGAGGAAGAAGAAAACAAATATACAGCAAAGAGGTACTAGGCCGAGGACGGGATGGCTAGGCCGGCTACGGGGGCGCGGGCGGCAAGCAGAGGGGAGAGGAGAGGTGGGCCGGCCTGCTGCGGCTCTTCTGCCTATTTTTTTAGCAAAACATTTTTCCAAAACCATTTTCTCCTTTTCTCTTTATAGTTTCATTTCAAAACTGTTTTGTCTCATTTCAAAATACTAGAGGTTTACAAATATTTTGGAGAACATTCAGGGGCCCTTGTAATCCATTTGGGCTCTAAACATTTTGTAGTTTTCTAAATTCGAACTATTTTGACTTGCTTTTAGAGGGAGGAAAACTAGCTATGGTTTTAGATTTTTGCATTCTTTCTTTTGCATGCATTTTAAAAGATGATGTTCATGAATGCACAATCAAAGCCCTAATTAGGATTAACTAAAACTAGGGTGTTACATCGCGGATATGAGGTTCGCCTATAGCCACCATGGCACCATGAGCCCATGCCAGACATGGTTTCTCATGAATGCGGGGCCAGTCCATATCAGAAGTGTCCATGTTAGCCGATACCTGCTGTCAGAGTCGACCATAGAGGTCACGGGTTCTAGCAGTCGTATAGGCTACCTGGCAATGTAGGCCGAAGACATACGCTGGTTCTCGCGGTAATATCTTAGTGTGGGTCCCGCTCATACAGGAGCTGGTAACTAAAATTTTAGACATGCGTAGCTTCTCGCGGGCGATAGCCATGCTAGTAGCGTTATCCCTCAAAGAAATCCTACTCTGGTCGTGTGCTTTAGGTATGTCCGTGCAAGGATACTCGCGCCCCTTCTTCCTTTTCCTCTGTCTAGATGCGTATATATGATATCTTGCCTCCTTTTCTCTCTCTACGATATTTCTACGCTCATCTTCTCTTTGCTCTTCTTCAAGCTTGCTTTGTCATCTGCAGCGACTTCCTCTCTTTTCCGATTCTCGGCATCGTCCTATTTAGGTACATCACGTATGGACTCCGATGAGCCTTTTTTCCTCTCCTTCCTGTTTCTCCATGCTAGGTGCTGACTTATTTCCTTCTATTAGCTACCTAAAGCACTTGATATTTTTGGTAATATGGTCTAGAGAAACGTGGGAGAAGATTCTAGTATGATGCAGAAGTGTGTTTTGAGGTTTGTGCATAGCATTTATTATGCTGAAGACTATCTATACAATCTTCTAGATGGTAGAATGGAAAAGAAGAGCCAATGGTTGAAAATATTGGGATTCGTGAGTCTTGTTCCAACGGTCGGCATTCAAAGTTATTCGTACAATATATAGTGGTAAGATAAGATATATCCTAGCTATACTTTTAGATACGATTCTCACATTGGGTAGATATGGGTGTGTCTTGGTCTAGTAAACAATGTTTCCTGTGGGAGTTTTGAACAATTAGGAAAAACATTTTTCTCTCTTCCAAGTGATTATGGGGATGTTTTGTACTAGCAGTAAAGAAAATCAGAAAAATGTGGCTCGGAATGCGAGAAGCGCTCCATTTTTTTGGACAGAGCAGACCATGGATGTTTTACTTGAAATTCCTAGGTTCTTTGAGTTTTCAGGGTTCGTAGATAAACAAAGCCACTTAAATTACACAGTCTTCGATTCAAATTAATGTTCTTAGATTTGTCTAGATTCAGGTATATGTATCTAGCACAGAAACATGACTAGATTCATTTGAATATAGATGAATCTATGAACATTAATATGGATCAGAGGGAGTCTGGCGAAATTAGGTCAAATTAATTCGAACCACATGTGACCTGCCGATTGCTCTTTAATTTTACAAAAATCTTTTAAAGTTGCCCACCAGAGCGCCAATATATCGAGAACACGACCTAGTGTTTTGAAAGATTCAACTTCTTTCTAAAATTTGCATGCCGAAAAAGTTGTCCCTGCTTTAAAAAGGAGAGAGAAATAGGCAAAAAATAGGGGGACTCATGCATGGCGCCTTTTGCTTGTATTACCTGACATGAAAAATAATAAACATGAGTTTTCTCAACTTTTGAAAAAATGCGCTTCATAAAAATGGCCTACCATGTATAAGTATGAACAAGTTTCAGGCCAAGTGACCAAGCAAGGTCATGGACATATCCACATCATAGTTTATGGTAATTTGGTAGTACTACATGAAAGTAGATGTGCGCATCTTGGCATTGGTAAACAGCTTTACCAATGGGACTTTCCAAATACTAGGAAAAGAAACAACTCCAATTTTCTAAGCGATGAAAATATTTTTTCTGTAAAGTAAAGTACTCCACTTCCATACTACTACTCCAAAAGGGAGGCAGCTCCTTTCCGAAAAAGAGGCAGCGCAAGAGCAGAGAGAGGAGGAGTCGAAGGCGGTGCGATGTCAGAGCAAAGCTATGATGGGCTGATGACACGAGGTACATGGTACACTCCAGTAATAGTAAATGTATGGACCTACTACTAGTAATATGCACACACAAAAGTTGTGTTTTCTCTCCCCTTCGCTGCCTATCTTGGTATGGGGTGGCCCGATCTTCTCAGCAAGCACTTGTCGATGATAATAATGGTGGATAGATAACTATCATGTAGCTATGAACTCTCCCGCTCGAACCTTGATGCCAATGCGAAAACTCTCGAACCCTGTGGGATATTCACAACACCACGCTCTTGCGCATGCAACCGTCGACCACGAACGGTAGTTTGCAATCTACTGATTCCTAGTGGAACAATAGATCACACTCAATTGCAGCAAATATTTCGATCACAAAAAATTCCAGAGGTTCTTATAAGAATGAACTCTAAAATATTTTAACTTGGTCTAACCCTAATTGTGACGGCTACAGAAGTTTATATGAGGGTTGGGGCGTCCGTCCCTCTAACCAGGCCTAAAACCAGCTGGTTTTGGATCCAAACTGACTCGGTTTGACTCAAACTGATACAAACCAACCCATATATGGGTTTGGCCTTATTGGCACATAGTACAAACGTCGTGGAACACCTCAAACATGTAATTCTTGGTGCGTCATATCTCTCTCTTGCTCATACATGATTTCCTCATTGTCTCCTAGTGCGCCTGCCTCCCGCTCCTCTCTCACGCACTTGTTGATATTGGAAATCAGCGCTTGTCCTTCTTGCTGCAACTCTCCTCCTCCTCGCTCAATTAAGAGTGAATTCACGTGTAGTATAAAGTTCTCATTAAGTAAAACCTGATCATACAAAGATACATAGACTTATGTAGTATAAAGTTCTCATTAAGTAAAACATCAGGCTCAATTAAGAGTGAATTCACGTGTTGCTCAAGTAGCTTTGCACGAGCTCTTGTAATGGGTCCAATCCTGATTTCATTGGACTTGTTCTTTGCAGCAACATCTTTATTATTAATAGGAGTAGGAGATAGTGGAATAGTATGGATGTCCTCATCATCTCCCCCCTTCAAAAGGCGTCGACCTCGGCACTCCAAGGTCTTCTCCATCATATGGTGACAAATTAGCAACACTGAAGTTGTTGCTAACTCCACCAAACTCAGCAATAGGAAGATCAATCGAGTAGGTATTATCATTAATCTTGGATAACACTGCTGGCTCGTGGTTGATGTCGAGCTTGTTGGGGAACCCCAAGAGGAAGGTATGATGAGCACAGCAGTAAGTTTCCCTCAGTTATGAAACCAAGGTTATCGAACCAGTAGGAGCAAGGAAACACCTCCAAGGTGTTTTTGCCAACTTGGAATCCTCCACAACACAACCACAGAACTTTGCCCCCAACTTACAGTGAGGTTGTCAATCTCACCGGTTTTGCTGAAAACAAAGGATTAAACGTATTGTGTGGAAGAAAGTAAAAGCTTGTAGAAAGTAACAGAAAGCAGTAAATAGTTGTAGATTGATGATAAAAGAAATGATCGGGGTCCATAGTTCACTAGTGGTGGTTCTCCTTAAGATAGATGACATGTTGGGTGAACAAATTACAGCGGAGCAATTGACAAACATCGAGAAAGCAAACATGCATATACTAATCATCTTGACTCCTTTGAGATTTGATTGGGCATTACAACATTATACATAGACCGTAATCCAACTAAATCTATGACTAATAATCCACCTTCAGGTTATCATTCGAACCCCCTCAAATATTAAGTTGCAAGCAACATATAATTGCATTACGCATTGCGTGTAAAGTAAACAATATGATTGTTCTATGAACAAAGGATTGATATCTTCTCCCTAGTAGCAATAGCACATCTAGTACCTTAGAGATTTTTGTCACTTCCCCAGATTACTAGAGGCATGAACCCACTATCGAGCATAAATACTAACTCTTGGAGTTGCTAGCATCTACTTGGCCAAGATTGCTACTAACAACGGAAAGCATGCAAGATCACAAATAACAAAGACATGATAGAATCAATAATCAATCTAAAATAGCATCTCAATATCCATCGGATCCCCGCAAACACAACATGTAGGATTACAAATAGATGATCTTGATCATGAATGGAGCTCACAAGATCTAAACATGGTAGCACAACAGAGAAGAACCAACCATCTAGCTACCACATGGACCCGTAGTCCAAGGATGAACTACTCACGCATCACACTAGAAGCTTGCATGGTGATGAAGAAGGCCTCTAGGGTGAAATCTCCCCTCCGGCAGGGTGCCGGGAAGAGCTTCAGATCCCTCCCGATCTAGGGATGGAGATGACAACGGCTATAGACTCTTTCGTGGAGTTTTGGTCGAGTATTTAGGGTTTCTGTATCGGAGGCATCTTATAGGCGAAAGGGGACACCGAGGGGGTGCCCTAGGCGGCCACACCACCCCTGGCACGGGCCAGGCCTGGCCGCACGGCCAGGTGGTGTGGCGGCCCTCTGGCCCGTCTCCGTCTCGTATTCTGGCTCTGTGTCCCCCTCGGTGAAAAATGACTTTGGCTTTTGTCCCGTCCAATTCCGAGAATATTCATTTTCTGACTCTCCTGGAACCAAAAAACAGCAGAAAGCAAGCAACTGGCAATGTGGTATCTTGTTAATAGGTTAGTCCAAGAAAGTGTATAAAAAGTACTCCAAAGTGTGGACAAAACATAAGAAAGTAGATAAAAACCAAGCATGGAACATCAAAAATTATGGATATGTTAGCAACGTATCAACATCCCCAAGCTTAACTCCTGCTCGTCCTCGAGTAGGTAAGTGATAAAAAGAAAGAATAATTTTTGAGGTGACATGCACCATCATAAACTTGATCAAAGTATTTGTAAAACATTGATAGCTGGGATCGTAGTACTTCGACATAGCATGAAAGATAAAGTTCTAACAATTAAGACATAGCAACTATGTTGCAACATGAAAAGGCACAAACAAAAGATTCATGAATAACAATGCTTTGAAAGACGTTATTTGTTTCACATAAAGAAAACATAGCATACTGGCATTTAGCTTGTCCCTCATAGAGTAGCAAACATAGACGCATAGGACACCTTCAAAGTTCATAAGAGTGACTAGATACAAATAGTTTAAGAACAAGCAATATCAAAGTTATGTATCAATCAACAAGTCTTGGGACAATGCACATAGAACTAAGAATGGCCACTATGCTCTCAAAATAGGTGCATAAAGATAGAAGGTGGAGACTCAACATAAAAGTAAAATAAATGCCTTCATAGATGGAAGCAGGGATTCAAGTTTCGTAAAGAGCTTCCAAAAATTATGGTACTTATTAGCTTTCAGCTCTCATTGCCCCTATCATCAGCATCTTGAAGTGATTAAGGTTAAAGTGAACAAACTATGGAGTATATGCTTGACAAAGTATAAGTTGAAAATCTCATGTCCCTTGAATACGAGGGCCGCTCCTCATGCTACTCAAGTTTAGTTACCGATAAGTTCTTGTCATAGTAAGTACATGGGTATCATAGAGAACCGCCAACGGGGTACCCCTTGCCCAATGATATGGAAGAATCCCCATATCAAAATGACAAGGCAAGTAAACAACGAGCATCTGAGAAATATTCTTATTTACCATGGGAAAATGTTGTTTTTTCTCTCTTTCCTCTTTTCTCATATCTCATTTTTTCTTTTTCTCTTTTTCTCAATATCTGACTCCTTTTTTAATAAGAAAAAAGCTTCATAGACAGCTCATTATGGTTACGCTGCAGGTTTCCACCATGTTTAGGCATGGATTAGACCGGCGACCCAAGCATCTCTCTAACACACATACATAACTCCATGGACTTACAAGCTCCCCTTTCATTTCACACCGACGACATCCATAGACAAAAGAGCATGATATCAACTAGGTACAATGTACAAGTGCAATGTTGAAAGCGTTCCCCATGACAACATGGTTCTGCTAATCCCCAACATATAAGTGCAAGCATATACAACATAGACGACACAGTGGTTCAAGTTTATTAAGGGCAAGAAAAGTAAAGTGTGCCATCAAGTTCGTGAGATCTTTAATCACTAGTTTTCTCATAACAAGTTTAATTCAGAAGGTAGATAAAAACATGAATATACTTGGAATAGCAAATGTTAATAGGTAGGTATGGTGGACTCTTTGGAATAACTTGGTTTTAGGAGTTTGATGCATGAGCGAAACTCATACTTGGTTACGAAGGCTAGCAAAAGACTGGGAGTGACCAACTAAGAGAGCAATACTGGCCATAATCATGCAAAGCGACAAAACATCATTGATTAAAGCATAAAGTGATATTACAAGTCGAAAACTAAAGTATCATAAAGGCTATGGTGACTTTGGATAGTCATAACATGGTGTGAGCATGCGCCAAGTCAACCCAAATAAAGCATCAAAGGAGAATACCACAATACTATGCTTTAATATGCTAAAACAACGCATGATTCTTCCAATGAACATTAAGCAATATCAATTGTTTATAACATGTCATGCTACAACAAAGATCACTAACCATAAAGCCAAAACAATATCAAGCATGGCATGACAAACCATAGGCTACAGTCAAAAACAAACTCCTTTTACCACTTAAGCATGAACTTTCCTACTCTTTTCCAATCCAAACCAAACTATTTGAAAACCAATGCATGAAAGAGGAGGTCCAACCAATTTATTCAGCAAACTAAGCAAACCAAGCAAACGAAAAACCAAAACGAAAACGAAAAAGAAGACGCTCCAAGAACAACACAACTGTGCATGAAACAATAAAAATGAAGTGTTTGGAAGAAACCTGGGATTTTTATTGATGAAGAAGGGGATGCCTTGGGCATCCCTAAGATTTGACGCTTGTACTTCTTGGATATTTATTGGGGTGACATGCGTGGCATCCCCAAGCTTGAGCTTTAGTCCATTCTTCATCTCATTACATCATTCCTTCCATACACCTAAATTTTTTCCTTCATACAAAACTTCACACAAACTTTATTAGCAACATTAGTGCACTCAAGATAATAAGGCTTTAAGTTCAGTTTCAACACCAATAAAACTTCCATTAAAACACAAGCTACTGTAGCACTTCCCTCAAAAAGCTCAATTCCCCAAAAGAACTCAAAAAGGAACCAAAAAGAAGCAAATGCAAATAATGGCATAAATCTGTTAAAACAGACCAGCAGGTAAAAACCAATTTTTTCGAAGACCTTCTGTTGCTCAAATCAAAAAGTGTTGAACTAACGAAAGTTAGATAACAACCTGAGGCAGAAGCATAAAAATTCACGCCTCACACCGACGTACATAGGTTGTACACGAATTTTTACGGTGAAGAACATAAATCTGTTTCGGGACAGCAACTTTCTCAAGCATTACTTCTCTCTCATTAGAGGTTACTCTTGGCACAAAAAGCAAATAAAAAGGATAAGGAGCGGTTACTACATGTGGCATCCCGCTAAAACCACTACTAGAAAATCGCGGTGTTTTTGTGCGTTGCATCATCATGAACGCATGCTCATGTCATCATGCCACATTGCATTTGAGCATCGTCATCATCATGCATCTGTTTGTCTAAAACTATTTTCTAAAAGCCCACCTTTGTTTTATAAATATCCCCCATCTTTATTTCAAATTAAAATCCCCGGTCTTTTTCAGATCTCTAGTTTGTCTAAAAACTATTTGCAAGTATCTCTTAAAATAAAATAAATACAAATATTTTGTCCGGGGAGGCAGTCCAGCCGGTCAGGCCAGAGGCCCAACTGGCCAAACCGCCTACCACCTGGCCCAAAAGAAACCCTAGCTAAATCTGCCCCGAACCCTAGCCCGACCACCCCCACCTGATCCTCCAGCCCCCACCTGCCTGCATCCCCCGCCTCCCACTGATCGGTCCCCACACAGCAAGCACACGCCCGCACGCAGCGGTGCACCCAGGCCGACCCACACACGCACTACCAGGCTGACACGACCCCAACCCTGCATCCGGTCCCACCACCCATCTCTGCCGACCCCCCTCACCAACCCTCTATTCCCTGACCCCTCTCCCGTCTCCCTCGCGCCGCCGGTCTCCTCCCTCCCCGAGCCGGCCCCCGCGAGCGCCGCCGACCCTCCTCTTCAAGCGAGCGCACCACCGCGCCCGTCGCTCCCTCTCAACCTCGCGATCTCCCGTCGCCCGGCCGTCCCCGTCCTCTCCTCCGCGAGCTGCCGCCTACAGGGGCTCCCCGCCGCTCCTCATGCTGTCTCTAGCCGCCGCTATCCTGCTGCCGCTCGGCCTCGGGCCGAGACTTCCTCGCCCCGACCTCCCGCGTCCGCCGACCGCAGAGCTCGCCGCGTCGCCATCCTCGTCTGCCGACAGCGATCGTACCCACCCCACTCCCTCCTCTCTCCTCTTCTCCTGAGCCGAGCCACGTCCGCCACCGGGCCCCCTCCTTGCCGTTGGTCACGTCGACGCCGCCCTGCGCCCGGCCCGCATAGCCCAGGCCCGGCTCGGCATCCCTGCCGTCTCCTTCCCCGCCGCCTTCGCCCATCCTCACCCCGCTCGAGCGAGCTTCCGCCGCCGGCCTCGGTTCCAAGTCGACGCCCGGTCTCTGTGTTCCTCCGCCGACCGCCGCCAAGGAGCCGCCTCCCTCTCCTCCCACCTCGACCTCGCCCCCTGCTTCCTCCCAGAGAACCGAGCCGCGGCTCGTCCATCACCGCCACCTAGATCCCTCTGGCAGCCCGTCCTCGCCCCTCTGCGTCCTTCCCCAGACCCTACCGGCGAGCAGCACCGCCGGACCTCCCCGGCCTGCTGGAGAAACGCCCATGTTGTCCGCTGTTGCCGAGTTCTTTGTCGGTGTTGATGTGAAGTGAACCGTGGTTCCTCAAGCCTTTGACAAACGCGTTGTATATCTTCTGTTCAACAAGTCATGGAAGCCCATAATGTTGTACGTGTTGTGTCTGTGAACCCTTGGTCACCGCACTGACGACATGGTGCTCTCCGAAGCTCGCCGACATGGATCGACAAGATCTTCTTAGACGCCGAGAACCCGCGGTACCTGAAGGCCATCAACACCGGAACCAAGTTCACTATCGACACCCGAGACCGAACACTCAAGTTCTCCATCGCGGAACGACAAGTTCGTCAACATGGAGCCGTCGGGCCACGCAAGACCATTAGTGCCACACCCGAGACCGGCACCGACACCCGAGAACCTCAACAAGTGACGCCAAGATCTACATCATGGATCCGCCGGGCGAGACCTCGAAGGCCATCGACGCGAAGATGTATCCTTGGAATTCCGAGGAGATCGGCAAGAACTCCTACATGGACGCCAAGACCCGAACCTGAAGACCGCCAAGATCGCCACCGAAACGACAAGTACTTCACCCCAGATGCCAAGACCGACCCGATTCGTGGACCCGCCAAGATCTTCGCGACGACAAGATCGACATCGACCAGGGCGAATCCGATGCACGCCTGACGCCAAACCAAGTCCTTCTTCCCGGAACGCCAAGCTCTCCTTCCGTTGTCCGAGACCGATCCCCTTGAACCGAACCCCCAGAACCCCAAGATCTTCCGAACCCAGATGTGTGAACCTTTTCCCGAGCCCCTATTTTATAAATGCTATATATAATGGTGGAGATGATCACGACTTTAAATACAACTATTAAATTGCTAGATATAACTAATGCAGAGGCATCGATGGGCAATGGATGTTATTTGGTTCTTCCATGCTCACTTGTGTCCCGTAGGACCCCAAGTACTTGATACCTGTTCCTTGACTATTCGCACTATCCACATCCGGGAGACCCTATGGGATCCCCCTGAGCCAGAGCTTGATTCATTTCTATTTCTTGGGGCCACAAACTAGTTTGGGGTTTTATTACTATCCTGTACTTATGCCATGCTACTGCTTTATTTAAGATTGTGCGTGGAGCACCTGTATTGTTTTGGATCGCGCCACGTTTTCGCGGTATCAACAAGCCCAGTCACACTTTCGGGTTCCCAGTCGTTTACAGCCGTCGTCGCAAACCCTGTGTCTGTTCTGGAGCCGGCCAACTTTGTTGCGGGTAGCTTAGTGGGGTGGCCCCCTGAAATATTTTATGAATCCTATGATCGCTTTGTTGTGAAAGCCTCGTTGGGTTTTGAGTTGGTTTTTCCGAGGTTGATCGAGTGTGTGTTGCTATTTGTGCACCCCTGCAGGGTAAAACTTTTTGAAAGCCATGTCCGCGGTTATGGACGACTTGGAGCACAGTATCTTGATCATAGACAAGCATAACTAAAGTAGTGCTATAAATTTGACTTAATATGTGACTAGTACTCAGATTCAAATACAACGGAATGGATATTAAAAATGCCAACAACTGGTGGAGCTGCGGTTCCTTGTGTCTTGTTATACCAGTCTAGTAAGTATGGCAACTCCAATGGAATGTGATAAAAGTGCCAACAAATGCTGGGTTTTGGGATTCCTCGGGACAATTATATCTGACTAGTAAATGTTCCAACTATAACGGAATGGTGATTAATAACTGCCCACTACTTATGCTTCAGGATGACTCATGTTATCTATATCTAAATAGTAAGTGCTGCAACTATAGTGGAATGAGTAAAATTGCCAATCGTGTTAGTTCCTCGGTCTGACTTCCTTGTTTGGTCTCGTGGGGGAAATACCAGGATGGGTATGTTTGGTGTTAGTCTCAGGTTGGATCCGAACAGGTCTTTCTTATCCCTCTCTAATAGCCGCCAGTTTTACTGAGTCCCTATAGGTTGTTTAGTGCTGCTGCGCTGCCGCTTCAGTCCACCATACCTATGTAGGCGAGAGCCGCCGAATTCTAGCCTCGCCGTGTACTGGCCTCAGCACTGACGCTCCTCCTTTTCCTTTGCTCTTTGTCGGCACCCCCTTTTGTTTTAGCAGGTTTGAGATCGACGTCGTTAGCAGGGTTACCCTTCTGGCTTGGCCTGGGCAGGGTTATGGACGCCATTGGTTATTCTTCAGGGCTCTTAGCCCCATTTGCATCTTGTCCGTAGTCGGACGCTCTATCGTTTTCAAGCTAATTTGGATCTTTGTATAGTATATCTATATTCTTGACTCATGGAGTCGTTGTTGTATATATATATATGTTCTGTGGGTTCCATCGTGGACTAATGTGTAATGGTATTACTTCGTTCTCCACCCGCACCCAAGTGCCTGGTGGGCGTCCTTGAATCGTTTCTACACGGGGTTGGCGGAAAGGGCTAAAACTTGCGTAGGGCCGATTCGAGGGTGTTACAGAGTGGTATCAGAGCTCAGCAATTACGATACCCCACAAGTCTAGCCTGTAGGATAACCTAGCTAACGGACGATCTAGAGTGTCAAAACTATTTTGCAAAATCGGTTGGATAGATCTGACTAGGTCTGATTTTACTCCTTATCCCTCTGCTGTTCTCCTCTTACCTCTGCGTGTTTTGAATCTGCTCTCTTATCTTTTCTTCGAGTCTAGGAATTCTCGTGGTTGGGTTTCCGTTGTACCTTCAGGGTTTCGCTTCCTCCTTTGGTAACAGTGCTTCTACATCCGGTCTTCATGCTATCTGAGGAATCCTTCATCTGTTGGACTTCTCGTTGTTCCTTCTTTGTGCCTTCCGAAGTTTCCAAGACGACGTCATCAGCTACGCCAAGATCCGATGTAGAGTCTGCATTCCACCTTTGTTTCCGAGCCTCGATTGTCGAGATCTTTAGTCTAATTCCGAGAGTTGGTTGCATAATTCACCTATTCATGTGTAGAGTAATGGTTTGGGTGCGCGATGAACTGATCACCATCTGACTACTCTTATCATTCGCATTTGTATATTGAATCGGTGGATCCAACAATTTTACTCCGTCCCCGAAAGTTAGAGGTGGCTTTATCTTCTGATACCTCTACCTTCGCCCTTTGTTCTCGGAGTGTTCTCTCGACGATCACGGACAACGACCTCTTGTTAGTGGTGTCGCGAGGATCTACACGAAGCGAGAAGAATCTGATCATCAGCCTTCTCCCCGGTACCATGAGGCGGATCTCGAGGGCGAGATCCATTGTTAGTGGTGTCGAATTGTGGCATCCCGCTAAAACCACTACTAGAAAATCGTGGTGTTTTTGTGCGTTGCATCATCATGACCGCATGCTCATGTCATCATGCCACATTGCATTTGAGCATCGTCATCATCATGCATCTGTTTGTCTAAAACTATTTTCTAAAAGCCCACCTTTGTTTTCTAAATATCCCCCGTCTTTATTTCAAATTAAAACCCCGATCTTTTTCAGATCTCTAGTTTGTCTAAAAACTATTTGCAAGTATCTCTTAAAATAAAATAAATAAAAATGTTTTGTCCAGGGAGGCAGTCCAGCCGGTCAGGCCAGAGGCCCAACTGGCCAAACCGCCTACCACCCGGCCCAAAAGAAACCCTAGCTAAATCTGCCCCAAACCCTAGCCCGACCACCCCCACCTGATCCTCCAGCCGCCACCTGCCCGCATCCCCCGCCTCCCACCGATCTGTCCCCACACAGCAAGCACAAGCCCGCACGCAGCGGTGCACCCAGGCCGACCCACACACGCACTACCAGGCTGACACGACCCCAAACCTGCAGCCGGTCCCACCACCCGTCTCTGCCAGCCCCCCTCACCAACCATCTGTTCCCCGACCCCTCTCCCGTCTCCCTCATGCCGCTGGTCTCCGCCCTCCCCGAGCCGACCTCTGCGAGCGCTGCCGACCCTCTTCTTCAAGCGAGCGCACCACTGCGCCCGTCACTCCCTCTCAACCTCGCGAGCTCCCGCCGCCCGGCCGTCCCCGTCCTTCCCTCCGCGAGCCACCGCCTGCAGGGGCTCCCCGCCGCTCCTCGCGCTGTCTCCGGCCGCTGTTGTCCTGCCGCCGCTCGGCCTCGGGCCGAGGCTTCCTCGCCCCGACCTCCCGCGTCCGCCGGCCGCAGAGCTCGCCGTGTCACCATCGTCATCCGCCGACAGCGACCGCACCCACCCCACGCCCTCCTCTCGCCTCTTCTCTCGAGCCGAGCCGCATCCGCCACCGGGCCCCCTCCTCGCCGTTGGCCGCGTCGACGCCGCCCTGCGCCCGGCCCGCATAGCCCAGGCCCTGGCTCTGCATCCCCGCCGTCTCGTTCCCCGCCGCCTTCACCCATCCTCACCCCACTCGAGCGAGCTTCCACCGCTGGCCTCGGTTCCAAGTCGATGCCCGGTCTCTGTGTTCCTCCGCCGACCGCCGCCAGGGAGACGCCTCCCTCTCCTCCCACCTCGACCTCGCCCCCTGCTTCCTCCTGGAGAACCGAGCCGCGGCTCGTCCATCACCGCCGCCTGGATCCCTTCGGCAGCCCGTCCTCGCCCCTCTGCGTCCTTTCCCGGACCCTACCGGCGAGCAGCACCGCCAGACCTCCCCGGCCTGCTGGAGAAACGCCCATGTTGGCCGCTGTTGCCGAGTTCTGTGTCGGTGTTGATGTGAAGTGAACCGTGGTTCCTCAAGCCTTTGACAAACGCATTGTATATCTTCTGTTCAACAAGTCAGGGAAGCCCTTAATGTTGTACGTGTTGTGTCTATGAACCCTTGGTCACCGCACTGACGACATGGTGCTCTCCGAAGCTCGCCGACATGGATTGACAAGAACTTGTTAGACGCCGAGAACCCGCGGTACCCGAAGGCCGTCAACACCGGAACCAAGTTCGCCATCGACACCCGAGACCGGACACTCAAGTTCTCCATCGCGGAACGGCAAGTTCGTCAACATGGAGCCGTCGGGCCACGCAAGACCATCGGCGCCACACCCAAGACTGGCACCGACACCCGAGAACCTCAACAAGTGACGCCAAGATCTACATCATGGATCCGCCGGGCGAGACCTCGAAGGCCATCGACGCGTGAAGATGTATCCTTGGAATTCCGAGGAGATCGGCAAGAACTCCTACATGGATGCCAAGACTCGAACCTGAAGACCGCCAAGATCGCCACTGAAACGACAAGAACTTCACCCCGGATGCCAAGACCGACCCGATTCGCGGACCCGACAAGATCTTCGCGACGACAAGATCGACATCAACCAGGGCGAATCCGATGCACGCCTGACGCCAAACCAAGTCCTTCTTCCCGGAACGCCAAGCTCTCCTTCCGTTGTCCGAGACCGATCCCGTTGAACCGAACCCCCAGATCTAGACCCTGAGACCTAGACCCGAACCCCCGGAACCCCAAGATCTTCCGAACCCAGATGTGTGAACCTTTTCCCGAGCCCCTATTTTATAAATGCTATATATAAAACCTGTCGCATATTAAGTTGTTCATCTCGCATGCATATCATGTGGTTTGGGGGCATTATGCCGATTCACCTCATAATTAAATATGGAGTGTTTATGCGGGATACTTTTGTCTTATTCCGAACTCCATTTAAATTGGTGTAGCGAACCGATGCCATGTTTTGTCTTGTTAAGTCAACATTTAAATTGCAGGGTATCTAAATAACTTGAACCCTCTAATTAATTATCGGGACCCCGGTTCTGCTTAATATTGCCTAATTGCACTGCATCTTTGCCATGCTATGCATCATATCATAATCATGCCGTATCTTCTGCAGTAGTATTAAATAGTGTATCCGATGTTTCTTTTAGTGCTTTGCTTCTTTACGGATTAGGCCGTTGAGTTGATGTGAGCTTCGACAAGTTCTTCAGATATATCTGCGGCAGTGTTTTCCCAGGCGAGCATCTCTTCCCCTTCTACCTATTTTGCATTTATAGTCTTTATTTCCTCCTGTTGATCTATTGCTATCCGTGTCGCGGTGCTTTAGTTTCCGTACACCAGTTATATCCCGTGCAGCCTCTATATTGCCTTGGACACCTCCTATTACCTGTGTTTGGTAGATAGCTGGCCTTGCGAGTTGTAGTTGCTTGCTCTTGTGCTGCTTCGCGTCGCTGTTGTTCCACCGTTATTGGAAGGTTGGCGCATGTTTAATGGTGGAGCTGTTTAATGGTGGAGATGATCACGACTTTAAATATAACTATTAAATTGCTAGATATAACTAATGCAGAGGCATCGGTGGGCAATAGATGTTATTTGGTTCTTCCATGCTCACTTGTGTCCCGTAGGACCCCGAGTACTTGATACCTGTTCCTTGACTATTCGCACTATCCACATCCGGGAGACCCTATGGGATCCCCCTGAGCCAGAGCTTGATTCATTTCTATTTCTTGGGGCCACAAACTAGTTTGGGGTTTTATTACTATCATGTACTTATGCCATGCTACTGCTTTATTTAAGATTGTGCGTGGAGCACCTGTATTGTTTTGGATCGCGCCATGTTTTCGCGGTATCGACAAGCCCAGTCACACTTTCGGGTTCCCAGTCGTTTACAACCGTCGTCGCAAACCCTGGGTCTGTTCCGGAGCCGGCCAACTTCGTTGCGGGTAGCTTAGTGGGGTGGCCCCCTGAAATATTTTATGAATCCTGTGATTGCTTTGTCGTGAAAGCCTCGTTGGGTTTTGAGTTGGTTTTTCCGAGGTTGATCGAGTGTGTGTTGCTATTTGTGCACCCCTGCAGGGTAAAACTTTCTGAAAGCCGTGTCCGCGGTTATGGAGGACTTGGAGCACAGTATCTTGATCATAGACAAGCATAACTAAAGTAGTGCTATAAATTTGACTTAATATGTGACTAGTACTCAGATTCAAATACAACGGAATGGATATTAAAAATGCCAACAACTGGTGGAGCTGGGGTTCCTTGTGTCTTGTTATACCTGCCTAGTAAGTATGACAACTCCAATGGAATGTGATAAAAGTGCCAACAAATGCTGGGTTTTGGGATTCCTCAAGACAATTATATCTGACTAGTAAATGTTCCAACTCTAATGGAATGGTGATTAAAAACTGCCCACTACTTATGCTTCAGGATGACTCATGCTATCTATATCTGAATAGTAAGTGCTACAACTATAATGGAATGAGTAAAATTGCCAACCGTGTGAGTTCCTCGGTCTAACTTCCTCATTTGGTCTCGAGAGGGAAATACCAGGATGGGTATGTTTGGTGTTAGTCTCAGGTTGGATCTGAATATGTCTTTCTTATCCCTCTCTAATAGCCGCCAGTTTTACTGAGTCTCTATAGGTTGTTTAGTGCTGCTGTGCTGTCGCTTCAGTCCACCATACCTATGTAGGCGAGAGCCGCCGAATTCTAGCCTCGCCGTGTACTGGTCTCAGCACTGACGCTCCTCTTTTTCCTTTGCCCTTTGTCGGCACCCCCTTTTGTTTTAGCAGGTTTGAGATCGGCGTCGTTAGCAGGGTTACCCTTCTGGCTTGGCCTGGGCAGGGTTATGGACGCCATTGGTTATTCTTCAGGGCTCTTAGCCCCATTTGCATCTTGTCCGTAGTCGGACGCTCTATCGTTTTCAAGCTGATTTGGATCTTTGTATAGTATATCTGTATTCTTAACTCATGGAGTCGTTGTTGTATATATATGTTCTGTGGGTGCCATCGTGGACTAATGTGTAATGGTATTACTTCGTTCTCCACCCGCACGCAAGTGCCTAGTGGGCGTCCTTGAATCGTTTGTATGCGGGTTTGGCAGAAAGGGCTAAAACTTGCATAGGGCCGATTCGAGGGTGTTACATTACAGAAGTAATAACTTCCAAGACTCATCTAAAAATGTTGGGTTATCTCTCAATAAGTACTTTTTAACGCCTTTAAGTTAGGCATAAGAAGCAAGAAAAAGAATCAAGTGTTTTCAAATGAAGAAGCATTAAGAGCAATACCAGAAATATCTTCAACAACGAAAGGTATCTCATCCAAGTAAGTTCTAGAATATCCTCTCTCAACGTTCTTGGGTTCACTATTTTCATCAAACGGGTTTTCGGGAACAATCCAATCAAGATTCTTTTCAATGGTTCATGCATTGCTACATGTTTGAAAGGTATTGGTATCTTAATTTCCTCCCCATTAGGTTCGGTTTTGTTCATCTTTTCTTATGTACCACCAACATCTACACATGAGCCTAGCAATTAAAACGTTCAAAGACTTTTCTAGCTTCCTTAGCAACACCATAGAATTCCTTAAGCAAAGTTTCCAGAATAAAATCTATGTTTTCAGGGTCCTCAATTTCCTTAAGTTTAAGAAACATTACTTGCATTAAGGGGTTATGGTTAACAAACCTAGCTTCCAACATGTGAACTAAAGAAGCTGCAACAATTTCATAATTTGGAGCAAGTTCTGCAAGGGATCTATCCTCAATATCCTCATGCTTACTAACATGATTAAAGAATCTTTCAATATTATCTTTTCCAATTATAGAGCCACTACCTATTGAAAGGTCTTTCAGGGTGAATTTAGGGATTAACATGGTGAGCTAAGAAAGAGGTAACAACTATAGAAAGACTTAATTTTTTGTGTGTTTTTAATCAAGAAAGCAAACTAGTACAACTAATTTTTTTGTGTTTTTGATAAAAAAACAAGCAAACAAAGCAAAAAACAAACTAAGCAAAACAAAAACAACAAAGTAAAGAGATTGGTTATGAGGGACTCCTCTTGTGAAGATGTCCTTGAATCCCCGGCAACAGCACCAGAAAAATACTTGCTGGCTCGTGGTTGATGTCGAGCTCGTTGGGGAACCCCAAGAGGAAGGTATGATGAGCACAGCAGTAAGTTTCCCTCAGTTATGAAACCAAGGTTATCGAACCAGTAGGAGCAAGGAAACACCTCCAAGGTGTTTTTGCCAACTTGGAATCCTCCACAACACAACCACAGAACTTTGCCCCCAACTTACAGTGAGGTTGTCAATCTCACCGGTTTTGCTGAAAACAAAGGATTAAACGTATTGTGTGGAAGAAAGTAAAAGCTTGTAGAAAGTAACAGAAAGCAGTAAATAGTTGTAGATTGATGATAAAAGAAATGATCGGGGTCCATAGTTCACTAGTGGTGGTTCTCCTTAAGATAGATGACATGTTGGGTGAACAAATTACAGCGGAGCAATTGACAAACATCGAGAAAGCAAACATGCATATACTAATCATCTTGACTCCTTTGAGATTTGATTGGGCATTACAACATTATACATAGACCGTAATCCAACTAAATCTATGACTAATAATCCACCTTCAGGTTATCATTCGAACCCCCTCAAATATTAAGTTGCAAGCAACATATAATTGCATTACGCATTGCGTGTAAAGTAAACAATATGATTGTTCTATGAACAAAGGATTGATATCTTCTCCCTAGTAGCAATAGCACATCTAGTACCTTAGAGATTTTTGTCACTTCCCCAGATTACTAGAGGCATGAACCCACTATCGAGCATAAATACTAACTCTTGGAGTTGCTAGCATCTACTTGGCCAAGATTGCTACTAACAACGGAAAGCATGCAAGATCACAAATAACAAAGACATGATAGAATCAATAATCAATCTAAAATAGCATCTCAATATCCATCGGATCCCCGCAAACACAACATGTAGGATTACAAATAGATGATCTTGATCATGAATGGAGCTCACAAGATCTAAACATGGTAGCACAACAGAGAAGAACCAACCATCTAGCTACCACATGGACCCGTAGTCCAAGGATGAACTACTCACGCATCACACTAGAAGCTTGCATGGTGATGAAGAAGGCCTCTAGGGTGAAATCTCCCCTCCGGCAGGGTGCCGGGAAGAGCTTCAGATCCCTCCCGATCTAGGGATGGAGATGACAACGGCTATAGACTCTTTCGTGGAGTTTTGGTCGAGTATTTAGGGTTTCTGTATCGGAGGCATCTTATAGGCGAAAGGGGACACCGAGGGGGTGCCCTAGGCGGCCACACCACCCCTGGTGGGGGCCAGGCCTGGCTGCGCGGCCAGGTGGTGTGGCGGCCCTCTGGCCCCTCTCCGTCTCGTATTCTGGCTCCGTGTCCTCCTCGGTGAAAAACTGACTTTGGCTTTTGTCCCGTCCAATTCCGAGAATATTCATTTTCTGACTTTCTTAGAACCAAAAACAGCAGAAAACAAGCAACTGGCACTGTGGCATCTTGTTAATATGTTAGTCCAAGAAAGTGTATAAAAATTACTCCAAAGTGTGGACAAAACATAAGAAAGTAGATAAAAACCAAGCATGGAACATCAAAAATTATGGATACGTTAGCAACGTATCAAACACCTTGTAAGGACCAGCACCATGGGGCTTCAATTTTTATTGCAGCAGCTTGGGAAACCTGTCCTTGCGTAGATGCACCCAAACCATGTCGTTAGGCTGGAACAAAACCTCCTTTCTTGCTCAGTTTCTTGCAGCAGCAATGTTCTTGCCTTTCTTGTCAATAGCCTCCCGATTCTTCTCATGAATTTTTCTCACATAATCAGCACGTTTTGATGCCTCCATATCAACTCTCTCATGCAATGGCAGAGGCAACAAATCAAGTGGTGTCAATGGCTTGAACCCATACACCAACTCAAAAGGATAAAACTGAGTAGTAGAATGCACAACCATGTTGTATGTAAAGTCAACATGTGGCAAACACTTTTCCCACTCCTGCAGATTCTTCTTGATCATTGTCCTCAACATCTGTGACAATGTTCTATTAACCACCTCTGTTTGACCATCAGCTTGGGGATGACAAGTGGTACTGAACAACAACTTCGTTCCAAGCTTCCCCTATAAGGTCTTCCAAAAGTAGCTCATGAACTTCACATCACGGTCAGAAACAATCATCTTTGGTACTCCATGTAGTCTCACGATGCCCCTGAAAAACAGGTTAGCAACATGCGACGCATCGTCACTTTTGTGGCAGGCAATAAAATGAGCCATTATAGAGAATCTATCCACTACCACAAATATAGAATCATGAGTTTTAGGTAAACCTAGCACAAAGTCCATGTTAATGTCTTCCCAAGGTGTAGTAGGTGCAGAGAGAGGTGTATACAAATCGTGAGGCTTTAGCTTTGGTTTTTACTTGTTGCATGTAATGCATCGGCTCTCAAATCTGTAGACATCACGCCTCATATTGGGCCAATAGAAGTGATCAGCAAGCATGATCAACGTCTTCTCATGCCCAAAGTGACCCATCAAACATCTAGCATGTGATTCCTACACTAAGAACAAAAGCAACGATTCTAGAATACATAGTTTGTTAGCACGAAACAAATAGCCATCATTTATATGATACTTATCCCATGTGTTTTTCAAAGCACACAAGCGATACGATTCAGCAAAATCATGATCAGTTGCATAAAGCATACATATATTTTCCAATCGAGGAATTTTAACATCAAGATATGTCAATAACATGTTCTTCCTAGACAAAGCATCAGCAACCACACTATTTTTTCCTTTCTTATACTTAATAGTGTAAGGAAATGATTCAATAAACTCAACCCATTTAGCTAATCTTCTATGCAAGTTTGATTGAGCTTTCAAATACTTTAATGCTTCATGATCAGTATGTATTATAAACTATTTTGGCCACAAGTAATGTTGCCAAACTTCAAGAACTCTAACAAGTGCATACAATTCTTTGTCATAAACAGGATATCCAGTCTAGCACCAACAAGTTTCTCAGAAAATATGCTATAGGACGACCCTCTTGCATCAAAACGCCACCAATTCCTATACCACTAGCATCACATTCAACTTCAAATTGCTTTGAAAAATCAGGCAGTGCAAGTAATGGTGCAGACGTAAGCAAATGTTTCAAAGTATCAAATGCAATATCTTGGGCTGCGCCCCATACAAATGGCACACCTTTCTTAGTCAATTCATTCAATGGTGCAGCAATAGTGCTAAAATCTTCCACAAAGAGCCTAGAGAAACCAGCTAAACCATGGAAACTACGCAGTTGACTCACATTCATGGGAATAGGCCAATTCTGAATTGATGCAATTTTAGATTGATCTACTTATACCCCATGCTTAGATACAACATATCCTAGAAATATAACCTTATCTTTTGCAAATGCGCACTTCTCAAGATTAGCATACAATTTTTTATCACGCAACACTTGCAAAACTAGTCGGATATGATTACAATGTTCAGTTTCATTGTGGCTATATATAAGTATATCATCGATGTCACATCCCAAAATTCTCCTAATTTTGGAATGTAAAGTTAATAAAATAACTTGGTTGAATTGTTTGACTTTGATGAAATTTCCCAAAGAAAAGAAACTTTCTGTTATGATTTCCCTTCCTTGAATTCAGAAACTTGTATGAGATTGGATTAACATGACTATCCAACTTGTTTTCATTTTCTTTTCAACTATTTGATTCTTTAAATATCCAACCATGCTTAGATGATTAAAGAGAGGGAATAAAATGACTTTCCCAATTATGGTGGAGTGATATTCTAATTTCCCTATTTGACCCTTAAAGTCTCTACTTCGATTTATGAAACCATTCTAGATGCTTTTCACCACTTGCTTGAAAAGAGAGAAGATAACATGACATCTTCATTTTCATTGGATGTTAAGAATGTGTTCCTTCATGTTACATGATTGAACTTGTTGTTTTGGGCATTTGTGGCATTGTGTGTTTTGGTTGAGTGGTTAAAATAAAACCCTAAGAAGCTATTTAGAAATATTGCATAGTAGCCATATAAGGCCAAATGCATAAAACCCTATATCCTTTTGGTAATACCTAAGTAGCCATATAGGCAAAAAGGCGTGAATTCAGTTTTAGTTTTAGGATTTGTGTGAATGTTTGCAAAAATGAAAATCATGAAGCATTCATAAGGATTCCTTTGCATCCATGCAAAGTTCCCAAAAATTGAATCCAAATCCTAATATCTAGATCTTATAGTTGATTTGCCCAAATGTTCCTATAAGGAATATATGGACATTTATAAATAAATCATCTCCAAACTAGTGAAAATGTTACAAATATGATCTTATAATGATCTACGGAATTTTAGAAAAAATTAGAAACAAGAATCATGTCATTTGGAGTTCGTATGCAAAAGATATAAAAAAATACCAAAATAGAAAAAAAAGAAAAAAAACGAAATGGGCCACCCGGCCGGCCCACTCAGCCGACCAAACCAGGCACGCGCACGGGATCGATCCCACCTCCGCTTTAAAAAGCGTGCGAAAATCTGATTTCTAAACCTATCTCTATTCAAACACTTATAAATTTTTATCTATAACTCCGAATTGACTTTCGTTTGTTTCTACTTGTTCCCTACTTCAAGATCTATCTTCCCATCATCCTAAAAGCCTAAATAATCCATCGGAGCCACAGCTATAACACTTTTCCTTCCCGAAATCCCGAATCTATACCCTACCGAATCGTATTTTGCTTCTAAACCCATCTAAACTTCGTCGGCTGCCTTCGGATTCAACACGAAAGTTATAGATCTCGTCGAAATCTTTCAATTCCGACAAACCTCACATCTTTTCATCCACCACAGTCGGAGAATTTCGCAACGCAATATTTCAGATCTGATGGCGTAATTCCAAGATCTCCTCGCGCTCGTTTCTTGAAATCTAAATTCCTTTGGTGAAAAGGTAGATCTAATCATCCTCCATAACTTTCATGTTCAAAGTTTTTCGTTTTGACCTACGGATTTATCTCTCTAACACAGATCTACTTCTATTCCTTTGTTAGGCAAAATCGGGTCTATTTTGAGCCAACTTCTCTTCTAGCCACCGGATCTCATCCCGACGGTCGAGATTCAATCGTCCCGATCAGTTGCCTCGTCACCGCCACGTCGTCGTCAGGTCAGCGTCTAGTGGCAGTCAGCCTGCACGGTCAACCTGTCCAGTCAGCGGAATATTGTCTGGAATATTCCGTTCGAATTTAAAATTGCGGATTATAGATCTAACTTGTAAAATCCATAGAAAATTCATACTATGTCCAAACATTGCAAATGATATACCGTAGTTTTCAGATCTGTACTTAGTTTTGTTTGTTGTCAGTATGATCTGTTCAGATTTATTAAACTCCATTAAACACTAAATAAATCCTAGAAAAAGATCTATAACTCCGATTAAGATGAATCCAATTCCTCCTGGTCCGTATTAATGTCCTCTATCCAGTAAAACTAATAACCAAATTTAATTAGACAATTAGGACAGAAGTTGCAACAGAACTACTAAAGCCTTTTTTTGGTCATCAAGATTTAATAACAAATACCCTATTGCATTAAATGATCTCCTACATGCATCATATGATCTGATACCATTCAAAGAACTAATATTAAATCATCATGCATGATTGTGTTCATCATTGTTGTGGTTGTTGTGTTTGTAATTGTGTTGATTGGAATTGTTTTGTCCTCGCGTTAGATTGTTCAGAGAGTGCGATTACTGCAGAAGAATTCAATCATCATCCATAACACAAACATAAGGCAAGTTACACCACTTGTTCATGTTATGTCCCAGTTTTGACTATGCATGTTTTACTCTTCAAATTCTGTAGTATGCATGCGTAGGTTTTTGGTAGAATTTCTTAGTATTATTTTGCAAGTACGGTTTTGTAGTATGCCATGAGTAGCTCTATGCTTAGGATTTTCTATCCCAATAGGTTATCCTGTTTTTCTAAGTTATGCTTGTTATGCTATATACTTATATATATCAAATACCGTTGGGAGGGTTCGAAAGACTCAAGAATTTTCTAAGTATGATAGCTCTCTCAAGCGAACTTTTCTTCTCCAAAACCCCTTCAAAATAAAACTAAGTTTTCTTCTGGGCGGAATGGTTGTCGGGACAACGAGTGAGATTTTGGTGGAGGACGGCCACCCAGGAATCAAAGAAGTCTGCCATGTTTCAGAATTCAGAAGCTTCCCGTGCAACCACAATACATATGGGCTCTGTCTTGGCTTAGTACTTAGTGGGAAACCTCACCGGGGTACCAACATTTGGAGGTTCTTGGCACGATTGGATCCAGCTGGTAGAGGGGCTACTAAGGGAAGGCTTCGCCATGGTCTTGTCTGTAAAAGGACTTGATCGTGGATTGTGGGGAAAGTGCACAACCTCTCGAGAGTAGTGCAATCTGATCGATCAGCCGAGTTCACGGAAAAGAACATTTTGAGCATCTGAAGGATGGAGCCTCTGAAAGATCTTCCTCTCTCTTTTCAAACAAAAGTTTTTCAAACCCTATGGCGTGCGTAATATCGCTAATAGGTGGGAATTTGGGAACTTGGTGTGTCATATCCAAGTAACTTGGTGCGTAATATCCAAGTGCCACCTGGTGTGTAATATCCAAGTGTTAGGTTGATTGGGCACTTGGTGAGTAATATCCTCGTGTTCCATTTGACCCTATACTATTTATCAAAGTTTACAAAGTAGGGAAAACTTTCTTCCTCTTTTCTTATTACATCGATAAAATTGGCTTTACGCAAATGAACCCCAAAGCCTACTCTAGCCTTGCATGTAGAGTTAGTCTTGTTCTTTCCTTGGTGTAATTTGCCAATACATTCAAAGTATTGACCAACTCGTTTGGCTGCACGTTTTATGTGCAGAATTTGGAGATCGTTGAAAGGTGCGCTAGGATCACGAGTCTTCACTCAACCTGCATGTGGCATTGATGGGACTCCAAGTTGTATATTCTTTGCTTCTGTTGTAATAATGTGAACTCTGGATTATTCGATTCATGTAATAAAGACTTGTGTTTTACATGATATTTCATCGACTGTGAGTGCAAGCTAATGATCCAGGGACTAGCATGTTAATCACAGGGACTTAGGATCTTTATCGACCCGAGGTCACTACAATCGAAATAAACAACCACAAAGCAACCAATAAAGTCTCTCAAAGCATGATTCATTAATCTCATGAAAGTATTAGGTGCATTAGTATGAGCAAATGGCATAACTAATCACTCATACAACCCAAATTTTGTTTTGAAAGCAGTTTTCCATTCATCCCCTTCTTTCATTCTAATTTGATGGTATCAACTACGCAAATCAATCTTAGAGAAAACAACAACACCACTCAATTCATTAAACATGTCCTCTAAACATGGAATAGGATGACGATATCGAATAGTGATGTTATTTATAGCTCTACAATCGACACACATGCGCCATGTACCATATTTCTTAGGTACTAAAATAACAGGAACAACACAAGGGCTAAGAGAAACACGAATGTACCCTTTATCCAGCAATGCCTGTACTTATTTATGTATCTCCTTTTTTTCTTCAGGGTTGGTTCTGTAGGGTGCACGGTTTGGTAATGTGGCACCAGGTATCAAGTCTATGTAATGCTTAATGCCACGCAATGGAGGCAATCCTGCGGGCACATCTTCTGGAAACACATCGTCAAAATCCTATAAAATAGTAGATACACCAAGAGAAATAGGGGTCATGTCGTTAGAAACCAATACCTCGCTCTTATACATGAGCACAAGAGGCATGGCTGTAGGATCGTCACGAAACTCTCTCATATCTTCCTTGGTGGATAACATCAAAAGATTAGACACTCTCTCACTTTTCGTTACATCATTATTTTTAGGATCAATGACATCATGCACAATTGCAACACTATCTTGCTCTGATACCAAGATGCTCAAGACCGTTTAGCCCGATCTTTCACAATGCACCTCCTGATCCAATGGATCTAATAGAAATCTCCCAATTACGTGATGAACGTAACTTGAAGATAAGGAAACCAATATTGCAAGCAACTCGATGATGAATGATGAACCTCACGCCAGAATTGATTAATCCAATGAGCAACTTGATGAAGAACAACAAGCCTCATGCCAAAGCACGACAATACTTGAATAACAAGCACCTTCATGCAAACTCAATATACTAGATATAAGACGAGCGCAGATACACCGTCACGACGCCAATACCGGAGGGATGGTTTACAAATGAGGAACTAAAAGTTCTACATAATTTTCAGCTCCTCTAATATTGTGGCACCCCCTTGTTTATATAAGACAAAGGGGTAGGGGTGGCTGAACCTACACAAACTCTAATACTAACCGACTAGGACTCCTAGATAAACATGATACAAACTGACTCCAATAGGAGTTCGGCTAACTTGGCACGTATGCCTATTTGACACAACCTTAGACTAAATAATTACATGCCGTTGGTTGTCCTAGTGTATCAAAACATCATGAGATGCCCATATCATCCTCTCTCACTTGAAAATACGTTGTACTCAACACCGGAAGGTCTTCTCCGGCATGTGGCGTCATATTAGAAAAATCGCCACTATCCTTCATCAAGTCTTGCCAGCCTGCCACACCACATCCTTCCTCCCGGCTAGCTTGACTTCCTTGACGCCTTTTCAATCTTCGGTGCAATCAACTTGATTGAGACATAAATCATCCTCTGAATGCTATATCGAAGCACACCTAACTGATCACCCAAAATAAACAGGACAAATTCCTGCACACCAAGGGTCCAAATAAGCCGAGTACACATGCGTATGTGCAAACTCTAGACTGAAACCATGTCTCTATTTTTTTCTGGCCTTTTTTGACTGCGCAAAGAAATTCCACCAAAGGACAGACTACTCACATATCAATAGTTACGTGTCAACCCGATCTAAATAAAGGCTACCCTTTTGTCAAGCCAATAAGTTGCTAACTTTTTTGCCTCCGTACGTGATGCAAACTACCGTGACTGGGTAGTCCTCAAACCATGCGTCACACAATAAAGACAAGCAATCTCCTCCCTACCTTTTATTTTATTTCCTTATTTCCTTTCCACTCACGGAAATAAACATTCCTTTTTTTCCTTTTCTACCTAGACTCCACACACCAAGATATTCTGCATGTACCAAAAAAAATCTATTACATTCCGGCCGGACTCCACGCGGAAGAAAACGGAAACTGATACTTTCCGATCATGGTTTTTTCTTTCCTTTTGCTGGCCCAATCCAATCCAAACTTCACACAGAATAAATAGATGCAAACCGGACGGATCTGGTCCACGCCTAACTTATTAGCCGTATACGATCTGAACTCCTTAAAATCAATTAAAACAAAAATCGATCTCCACCCAAAATGTATGTGAAAACTTTTCGATCGCCACCAGCCTCTGTAGCCTAATCCGCCTCGCCACCAGACGAAACAGCCGACGTCCTTGCCACCAATAAACCTTCCCATCTCGCAAACCAATCTGGAAAATCATGAACCGCCAAAAACCTTTGCCCTCTCGCCCGATGACCGGAAAGAACTCAAATGCGGCAGCTGCCTTTGTAGATCAAAGATCCAACAACAACAACAAGAATGCATCCAGCGACGAAACTTGCACCGTGATCAACCTAGCGCTCTGATACCAAGATGATAAAGACGGTTTGGCCCGATCTTTCACAATACACCTCCTGGTCCAATGGATCTAATAGAAATCTCCCAATTATGCGATTAATGTAATCTGAAGATGGGGAAACCAATATTGCGAGCAACTCAATGATGAACGATGAACATCACGCTAGAATAGATTAATCCAACGAGAAACTTGATGAAGAACAACAAGTGACATGGGTATACCCTACATGTACTCGAGCTTGACATATGCGGTCCAGATACAATAGAAGCCCATCATGTTGCCAAGGCCCAATATAGAATTCGGGTGACCCACGGAATCTCCGATTGCTTGCAATGTAAGATAAAACTTAAGATAGAAAGTTTAAAGGGGCGAACCCTAATCTGTATCTGACTCGACCTGCTACCTGAGACCTAGCCTATCTATATAAAGGCTAGGAGGGGGCGGTGAGGAGGAAAATCACAACTCTAGTTTTCACCACCATCGCCAGATTGCATCTGCGCACCGCTGTAATCTTCGATTCCTTCTATAATTCCAAGAGCAGACAAGCAGGAGTAGGGACCTCTACGAGGACTGAACCTAGGTAAACCTTGCGTCCCTGTGTGCTTATTTGCTAGCCGACTGATGCCTCCAGTGATCCCTCCTTCTCCAAAACTCAAGTCCATAACAATGGGCATTGACGAGTTAACCCCTCGTCAACAAGCCTCACACCAAAGCACGACAATACTTGAATAACAAGCACCTTCACGGAAACTCAATATACTAGATACAAGACGAGCGCAGATACGCCGTTAAGATGCTAACCCCGGAGGGATAGTTTACAAACGGGGAACTAAAAGTTCTATATAATTTTCAGCTCACCTAATATTGTGGCACCCCATTGTTTATATAGGACAAAGGGGTAGGGGTGGCTAAACCTACACGAAATCTAATCCTAACCGACTAGGACTCCTAGATAAACATGATACGAACCGACTCCAATAGGAGTTCGGCTAACTTGGCACATATGCCTATTTGATACAACCTTAGACTAAATAATTACATGTCGTTGGTTGTCCTAGTGTATCAAACTGCATGAGATACCCACATCATCCTCTCCCACATGGAAATACGTTGTCCTCAAAGCCGGAAGGTCTTCTCCGGCATGGCGTCATATTAGAAAAATCACCACTATCCATCATCAAGTCTTGTCAGCTTGCCACACCACATTCTCCCTCTCGGCTAGCTTGACTTGCCCTTGACGCCTCTTCAATCTTTGGCGCAATCAACCTGATTGAGACGTAAATCATCCTCTGAATGCTATATCCAAGCACACCTAGCTGATCACTTAAAACAAACAGGACAAATTCCTGCACACCAAGGGTCCAAATAAGCTGAGTACACATGCGTATGCGCAAACTCTGGACTGAAACCATGTCTCTATTTTTTCTGGCCTTTCTTTGACTGCGCGAAGAAATTCCACCAAAGGACAGACTACTCACGTATCAATAGTTACATGTCAACACAATCTGAATAAAAGCTGCCCTTTTGTCCAACCAATAAGTTGCTAACTTTTTGCCTCCGTACGTGATGCAAACTACCGTGACTGAGTAGTCCTCAAAACGTGCGTCACACAATAAAGAAAAATAATCTCCTCCCAACCTTTTGTTTTATTTCCTTATTTGTTTTCCACTCACGGAAGCAAATATTCCTTTTTTCCTTTTCTACCCAGACTCCACACACCGAGATATTCTGCATGTACCAAAAAATTCCATTACATCCAGGCCAGACTCCACGCAGAAGAAAACGAAAACTGATACTTCCCGATCATGGTTTTTTTCTTTCATTTTACTGGCCCAATCCAATCTAAACTCCATGAAGAAGAAACAGATGCAAACCGAACGGATCGGGTCCACGCCCAACTTATTAGCCGTATACGACCCGAACTCCTGAAAATCGATAAAAACGAAAATCGATCTCCACCCAAAATGTCTGCGAAAACTTTTTGATCACCACCAGCCTCTGCAGCCTGATCCGCCTCACCACCAGACAAATTAGTCGACGTCCTTGCCACCAATAAACCTTCCCGTCTCGCAAACCAATCTGGAAAATCGTGAACCGCCAAAAACCTTTGCCCTCTCACCTGACGATTGGAAAGAAGTCAAATGCGACAACCGCCTTTGTAGATCAAAGATCCAGCAACAACGACAAGAACACATCCGGCGATGAAACTTGCACCGTGATGAACCTGGCGCTCTGATACCAAGATGATAAAGATGGTTTGTTCCAATCTTTCACAATGCACCTCCTGGTCCAATGGATCTAATGGAAATCTCCGAATTACGCGATTAACGTAACCTGAAGATGGGAAAACCAATATTGCGAGCAACTCGACGATGAACGACGAACCTCACGCTAGAATAGATTAATCCAATGAGCAACTTAATGAAGAACAACAAGCCTCACACCAAAGCACGACAATACTTAAATAACAAGCACCTTCATGCAAACTCAATATACTGGATACAAGGTAAGCACAGATACGCCGTTGAGACGCCAACCCTAGAGGGATGGTTTACGAACGAGGAACTAAAAGTTCTACATAATTTTCAGCTTCCCTAATATTGTGGCACCCCCTTGTTTATATAGGACAAAGGGGTAGGGGTGGCTGAACCTACACAGACTCTAATCCTAACCGACTAGGACTCCTAGATAAACATGATACAAACTAACTCCAATAGGAGTTCAACTAACTTGGCACACATGCCTATTTGATACAACCTTAAACTAAATAATTATATGTCATTGGTTGTCCTAGTGTATCAAACTACATGAGATGCCCACATCATCTCACTATCCATCCTCCATCGATCTCTTCTCTGTAGCCGCGGGTGCATAGTCCGGCTTGTCTCTTCCTCATCCACATCATGGCGCTACGCATGTGTGCCTTTGGTACAACACACCGATATACTTCAAGCAACCACCCCCCTGAAATTCAAGCGATCTCGTAATGGATTAATAATCATCTACACCAATACAAAAAGTTTCAAAAGTAATAATAATAATTACAAAAATGTCCTCACACAACCTTGCGATGACTACAAACCCTAGTGCGCTAATTGGAGTGTCTCGCTCCTTCAGGACCTACAATACCTTGTTCCAAAATATGAATAAAAAATTCCACCACCCAAATTTTCAGACATAGTGTACCATGCTTTCTTACAATCCCCAAGTTTTAGGATTTTTCAAGCGGGCATAGAAATGTTTTTCATTTTATTCTTGTTTAATCTTCTTGATTTTTGATAAGGTTGCTGCATGTAATGCTAGTTGTTCTATAGTTCAATTGTTAGGTATTGTACATGCTGGTATAAGGCTGGCAATAGATGATGTGTCACTTTGTTATACCTAACACTCGGTTATACTATTGAACTAGCTCTCCCTTACTTGTAGAATATTAATTTAGACCTAATTTGACAAATCGACGGAAACTCATCTGAGTGGGTGAAATTAGATAGAAAATTAAGCTTGAAAAATATAACATGTAATTTATCCAAGCACTTTATGTACTATAGTAAATAAATAGCACATGCTATGAACTCTAAGCCATATTAATCGCACTTCCTTCCAAAAACACTTTTACTTCTTTACCATGCTAACATGCACCGACCTATACCAAAATATAGGCACACCATCATTATCTTGATGAAGATAGAGTATATCCATGACCTTGGTCATTTGGCTTGAAACCTAAGAAAGTTCATAAATAGTACTCCCTCCGTCCAGAAATAACTGACTTGGATTTATCTAGATTCGAATGTATCTACAGACTAAAACATGTCTAGATACATTTGAATCCAAATAAACCTAAGTAAGTTATTTCTGGACAAAGGGAGTACATGATATAGTAGGCCATACCAGAAGTATGAGTTTTTCAAGTACTTTTACTGGTATAAAAAAGAAGAAAGAATGCCTCCACCAAATTTTCGTACAAAGTGGATAATTCTTTCTTACAGTTTCCAAGTTTAAGTATTTTTCAAACTTCTAAGCTAAATCTCCAAGCACTTAAATGCATGACTCTATGTCAATTAAACAAAATTATGTCAAACTTGAATACATGTGAGCGCGATAGACTATTACTCTTGGAAATATCCAAAATTCTATTGAAGGTACCTAGGAAACCAATATATCATGGGCCAACAATAGTTTAAAAAATGCCATTACTAATTAGTATTTTCATACCGACAAATATGACCGCGTATGGAAAATAGTCAAACAAAATAAAGCGTAAAACAAAAACATGAGACTTCTTTACGATTGAGGTGCTTTTGCTAGTATTATTAATTGCCAAGAAAAATGTTAAACATGAGATTCGACAACTTTAGGAAAAACGGATTCACATTATAGCCCACCATGATGTAACATTATTTTTGGGGTTCAGCATGAACGGCCAATAAGGTCATGGTCTTCGATATCGATATGTACCCTAGCTACACTTTTAGATAGGGTTCTGACATCGGGTAGATGGGTGCATATTGGCCTAATAAACAATGTTGCCCGTGGGAGTTTCGAACATTTAGGGAAAACACATTTTTCACTTTTCCAACTGATTACGGGGATGTTTTGTAATATAGTAAAGAAAATAAGAAGAATGTGGCTTGGAATACGAGAAGCGTTCCATGTTTCTGGACATAGAGAACCATGCATGTTTTAATTGCAATTCCTTGTTCTTTGAGTTTTCAAGGTTCATAGATAAATTAACCCACTTATATTACACTACTATCCCTGATTCAAATTAATGTTCTCAGATGTTTCTAGATTTAGGTATATGTATCTAGCATAGTAACATGACTAGATACATTTGAATCTAGACGAATCTATGAACGTTAATATGGATCGGAGGGAGTCTGTCGAAATTAGGTCAAATTAATTCAAACCTCATGTGAGCTGCCGATTGCTCTTTAAATTTACAAAAATCTTTTGAAGTTGCCCACCATACAGCCAATATATCGAGAACACGACCGAGAGTTTCGAAAGATTCAACTTCTTTCTAAAATTTGCATGCTGGGGAAGTTGACCCTGCTTTGAAAAAAGAGAGAGAAGTATGCGAAAACCAAAAAATAGGGGGACTCATGCATGGCGTCTTTTTGCTTGTATTACTTGCCATGAAAAATAATAAACATGAGTTTTCACAACTTTTCAAAAAACCCGCTTCACAAAAATGGCCTACCATGTATAAGTATGTATAGGTTTCAGGCCGAGCGACCAAGCAAGGTCATGGTAATATCCACATCATATTTTATGGTAATTTGGTAGTACTACAAGAAAGTAGATGTCCGCATATTGGCATTGGTAAACAACTTTGCCAATGGGAGTTTCCAAATACTAGGAAAAGTAACAACTCCAATTTTTTAAACGATGGAAATATTTTTTCTATAAAGCAAAGTACTCCACTTCCACTACTACTCCAAAAGGGAGACAACTCCTTTCAAAAAAGGAGGCAGCACGAGAGCAGCGAGAGGAGGAGTCAAAGACGGTGCGATGTCAGAGCAAAGTTATGATGGGCTGCTGACACGAGGTACAGGGTACACTCCACTAGTAGTAAATGTATGGATCTACTACAAGTAATATGCACACAAAACAAGTTGTGTTTTCTCTCCTTCGCTGCCTCTTGATACATTACAAATATATCTATAATTTTTTATGTTCCATGCTTGGTTTTATCCACTTTCTTGTGTTTTGTCCACACTTTGGAGTACTTTTCATATGATTTCTTGGACTAACCTATTAACAAGAGCCACAATGCCAACTGCCTGTTTTCTACTGTTTTTGGTTCTAGAAAAGTCAGAAAATGAATATTCTCGGAATTGGACGGGACAAAAGCCAAAAATCCTATTTCACCAGAAGACTCCTAGAGCCAGAATATGAGACGGAGTGGGGCTGGGGCCCAGACACACCACCTGGCCGCGCTAGGGGTGGTCTGGCCACCCCAAACACCCCCTCGGTCTCCCTCTTCGCCTATAAGTTGCCTTTTGACCTAAAAACTGGGGGGGGGTCGACGTTTTTCCAGAAGGAGTTCTGCTCCGCCGCCACCACCAGATTCCACGAAACAGCACCAGAAACTCCATTCTGGCACCCTGCCGGGACGGGGAATTGGAGGAGATCATCGCCATCATCATCACCATCGCTTCTCCATCGACCATCCATGTTTCCCCCATCTATGAGTGAGTAATCCCCCGCTGTAGGCTATGGGGATGGTAGGGATTGGATGAGATAGTTCATGGAATGGCATTAGATTGTAAGGGCATGGTGCCTAGTATCTTCTATTAGTGCTTTATGACTTTGTTGCGACTTGTTGTGCTTAATGCTTGTCACTGGGGCCCGAGTGCCATGATTTTGGATCTGAACATGTTATTGATTCATTATTATAGTATTGTTTATGGTCTTATCTGCAAATTGTATACACACGTTGTTGTCCAGAACCAATGGCCCCGAAGTGACAGAAATCGCGATAACAGGAGGGAATAGCTTTGATGTGAGGATCACATGTGTTCACGGAGTGTTAATGCTTTGCTTCGGTGCTCTATTAAAAGGAGCACCTTAATTGCCAGTAGTTCCCTTGAGGCCCCGCTACAAACGGGCTGGTAGGACAAAAGATGTTGTGCAAGTTCTCATTGCGAGCACGTATGACTATATATGGAACACATGCCTAGGATTATCTAGTACTTGGATGCTTTATCTTATTTATCTGCAATTGCCCTATGTTCTGATTGATATGTGAATTGTCTTGTCCATGCAACGCCCGTCCATCCATCCCTATGCCTACCGCACTCGAATCCTACTGTTTACTGCTATTGTTACCGTTGTCTTTACTTTACTACTGCTGTTACTTTACTATTCCTACTACAAAACTATTGCTTCTGATAAACTGCTGTGAGCAAGATTGTTTTCAGGTGCAGCTGAATTGACAACTCAGTTGTTAAGGCTTATAAATATTCTTTGGCTCCCCTTGTGTCGAATAAATAAATTGGGTTTTACTTCCCTCGAAAATACTGCGATACACCCCCTATACTGGTGGGTCATCAAGACTATTTTCTAGCGCCGTTGCCGGAGAGCATAGCTTTATTTATCAAGTCCACTTGGAATCACTATTGTTCAAGATTAGTTTATTTATGCCTTGTTTGCTTATTTCTTTATCAAAAATACAAAAAATAGTTCCTACTCTAGTTGTTATTTTTGTTGGTCTGTTATTTTCTTGCTTTATCATGCTTGTTGTCAATGGTTGGTTTCTTTGAAACTGAATCTTATTGGCAAGGTGGGTTCACGGAAGAACAAAAATATTATTATAAGGAACACCATTGTCACAAAAAGGGAAACACTTATGGCAACAAATTGATAAATTGTATACCATTGCTAGAAACGTGTGCTCTACTTATAATGTTACTTATTGCTTTGATAAATCTTGTTGCTGTAAGAGGTATAAACACCTCCCTTTTCAATGTGAGTATAATGATAATGTTACCATATCTTCTTATGTTAAAGGAAATTTTGACTTTTATGATGTGGAACAAATTGAAGAATTTATTGCTTGGAAGGGTGCATTTGAACTTGAGAGTTTGCTTGAAAATATTGATGATTCACCTTATAAATATGAGGTTTATGATATACTTAGATTTTTCTTTGATAATTACAAGGAAGAAAATGGCTATATTCTTGAATATATTAATATATTCTTTCCACAAATGGAAGAGACTAATGCCTTGCAGGATCTTATGGAAGAAGAAATTGATGAACCTGAAAGCTCATTGGATTAAAAAGAGGAGGAGAGTGATGAACAAAAGGAGGAAGAATGGATTAGCTACCCATGCCTACCTTCTAATGAGAGTAACTCTTTATACCTTACATTATTTGATTATCCCCCATGCTTACCAAAGGAGGATGAATGTTATGCTCATGTTATCTGTGATAATCCTTTATTTGTGCCTAACTTCGAGATGCATGGTACTAAAGAGTTTTGCTTAGAAATTGTTTATGATAAAGCTCTAGACGATGGTCCTATATTGAATGATTAGTTATCTTGTTATAGAATTGTTAAAAGTGGGTTTGAAGGTTTTAATCCCACTATTTTTGAGCTTGATAAAAATTATGTTTTTGGAGAACATGAAAAGCATGCTTTATGTGATAGTTATATTGTTGAGTTTATTCATGAGGCTACTAAAAATTATTATGAGAGAGGAAAATATGGTTGTAGAAGTTTTCATGGTATTGAAACGCCTCTCTATGTGATGAAAGTTTTGAAGTTACTCTTGTTTTATCTTCCTATGCCTGTCACTTTGTTCTTTGTGAATTTATTTGCATACACGATTCCTATGCATAGGAAGTGGGTTATACTTAAATGTGTTTTGAATTTGCTTCTTGATACTCCCTTTTACTTCAACTCATATTTCTTATGTGAGCATCCTCTCAAACTAATATGCCTGAAGATGATAATATGTCTATTATTCTTGGGAGACCTTTTCTTAATACTGCAGGAGATGTTATTAATTGCAATCAAGAAAAAGTAACTTTCAATGTGAATGACAAGGAACATACTGTCTATTTCCCCAAGAAGATTGAAAGGACTTATGGTTTGAATTCAATTTAACATGTTGAGGGCATTCAAGTTAGAGAAATATATTGTCCCATACCAAGAGAAAAATTTGAAACAATTATGATTGGGACCATTGCTATCAAGATTGAGGTAACATAATCATTAGTGGAATACAAAGTTTTGTCTCATATGAAAATGTTTTGGTAAGAAGACCTGATCAACATTGTTAACAAAAGGATTTCATTGAACAAAACAATGTTTTCACTATGATTATCTCCGTTTACTTCTATTCTGTCCATTTAAATTTTCGCTTATGCCTAACTTAAAGGCGTTAAAGAAAAGTACTTATTGGGAGATAACCCAAAAGTTTTAAATGAGTCTTGGAAGTTATTACTTCAGTAATAACCACTCCTTATCCTTTTTATTTGCTTTTTATGTCAAGATTAACCTCTAATGAGAGAGAAGTAATGATTGGGAAAGTTGCTGCCCCAAAACAGATTTCTGTGCTTCACCACAAAATTTCGTGTACAATCCCTGAATGTCGTTTTGAGGCGTGAATTTTTGTGCTTCTGCCCCTGCTGGTTATCTAACTTTCGTTAGTTCAACACTTTTTGATTTGAGCAACAGAAGGTCTTCGAAATTTATTCGTCTTTACCTGCTGGTCTGTTTTGACAGATTTTCTGCCATTTTCTGCATTTGCTTCTTGTTGGTTCCTTTTTGAGTTCTTTTGGGGAATTAAGCTTTTTGAGGGAAGTTCTACAGTAGCTAGTGTTTTTATGGAAGTTTATTTGGTGTTATAAGTGAACCTAAAGACTTATTATCTTGAGTGCACTAATGTTGCTAATAAAGATTGTGTGAAGTTTTGTAGGAAGGAAAAATTTCAGGTGTATGAAAGAAATGAGTAATGAGATGAAGGATGGACTAAAGCTCAAGCTTGGGGATGCCACGCGTGTCACCCCAAGAAATATCCAAGAAGTACAAGCGTCAAAGCTTGGGGATGCCCAAGGCATCCCCCTTCTTCATCAATAAAAATCCCAAGTTTCTTCCAAACACTTTATGTTTATTGTTTCATGCACAGTTGTGTTGTTCTTGGAGCATCTTCTTTTTCGTTTTCGTTTTGGTTTTTAGTTTGTGTGGTTTGCTTAGTTTGCTGAATAAATTGGTTGGACCTCCTCTTTCATGCATTGGTTTTCAAATAGTTTGGTTTGGATTGGAAAAGAGTAGGAAAGTTCATGCTTAAACGGTAAAGAAAGCTTGTTTTTGATTGTGGCCTATGCTTTGTCATGCCATGCTTGATATTGTTTGGCTTTATGCTTAGTATATTTTCCTGTAGCATGACTTGTTATAAACAATTGAGATTGCTTAATGTGCCTTGGATGAATCATGCGTTGTTTTAGCATATTAAAGCATAGTATAGTGGTATTCGCCTTTGATGCTTTATTTGGGTTGACTTGGCACATGCTCACACCATGTTATGACATCCCAAGTCACCATAAGCCTTTATGATCCTTTAGTTTTCAACTTGTAGTATCACTTTATGCTTTGATCAATTATGTTTTGTCGCTCTGCATGATTATGGCCATTATTGCTCTCTTAGTTTGTCGCTCCCAGTCTTTAGCTAGCCTCCACAACCAAGTATGAGTTCCACTCCTGCATCCAACTCCCTAAACCAAGTTATTCCAAAGAGTCCACCATACCTACCTACTAGCTTACGCTATTCCTAGTATATTCATGCTTTTTTTAACCTTCCAAATTAAACTTGTTATGAGAAAACTAGTGATTAAAGCTCTCACGAACTTGATGGCACACTTTTCTTTTCTTGCCCTTAATAAACTTGAACCATTGTGTCGTCTATGTTGTATATGCTTGCACTTATTTGTTGGGAATTAGCAGAACCATGCTGTCATGGGGAACACTTTCAACATTGCACTTGGTACTTGTACCTAGTTGATATCATGCTCTTTTGTATATGGATGTCGTCGGTGTGAAATGAAAGGGGAGCTTATAAGTCCATGGAGTTATGTATATGTGTTAGAGAAATGCCTGGGCCGCTGTGTAACTACCTCGGTGAAATACGCTCTTAGTTACATGCCTAGATGAACGAGAGTGGTTAAAATAGTACGGTGGGGCCCAGGGCCACTCACGGTAGACCTTTCGGCCGTCCTAACCACTTTCAGATCATCGGGACAAGAACGAGCGGCGTAATCGGCAGGCGAAGGGATCAACTACATACACAAATGAGTATGTATGCAAGCCACATACAACAGTCCTCAGAGCCATTCCATCTAAAAAGAAATAGAAATATTGCAACGCCATACCGCAAGATTCAAATATCCTAGATAGAGATAATAATTTAGGATAGCTCCTCATACAACAAACATCAGAGTATCAGGCGGAAGCGGAAAACAAGATCCGAGTACGGATAAGAAGCAAATCGGCATAAGATGCCACATAAATAAACACATCCCGCCCACAGATCCCACGGATCCCCGTTCCCGGAATCTCTACACCGAATGATCGTTGCCAACATCCTCTGTCTCTTCCACCCAGTATCCATCTTGCGGGTACACCTGTTCATCTGAATCAAACAATTTATCGTGTGAGACCCTAGGGGTACTCAGCAAGTCTTTATGCCGCTAAAGGGGACACGACCCGAGGTGACGTAATTGCAGCAAAAGATAATACCTAACAATTCTACAGATACTCGCTAACCATCCGCCTAACCAATGATAGATGGATGTCCGTTAATTAAGAACAACAGTTATAACAGTATAATTAACAGATCCATCCTCCTCCTCGCTTACCAACGAGGAAGCGGACGAACAACCCCCATCATCCCTTGGCAGTTTTATTAACCATTCCATGAGTATTACACTATTTACTAGTCAAGTACTTAGTCAAATTAAAAGTTGTACTTTAGTTATACTTGTCTATGATCGAGAAACTGTGCTCCAAGTCGTCCATAACCGCGGACACGGCTTTCAGAAAGATTTACCCTGCAGGGGTGCACGAATAGCAACACACACTCGATCAACCTAGGAAAAACCAAATCAAAACTCAACGAGGCATTCACGACAAAGCAATCACAGGATTCAGAAATATTTCAGGGGCCACCCCATTAAGCTACCCGCAACGAAGTTGGCCGGCTCTGAGATGGACCCAAGGTTTGTGTCAATGGCTGTAAACGACGGGGAACCCGAAAATGTGACTGGGCTTGTCGATACCGCGAAAACATTCCACGATCCAAAACAGTACAGGTGCTCCACGCACAATCTTAATAAAGCAGTAACATGGCATAAGTACAGGATAGTAATAAAGCCCCAAACTACTTTGTGGCCCCAAGAAATAAGTAGGAATCAAGCTCTGGCTCAGGGGGGTCCATAAGGCCTCCCGGATGTGGATAGTGCGAATAGTCAAGGAACAGGAATCAAGTACTCGGGGTCCTACGGGACACAAGTGAGCATGAAAAACCAAATAGCAGATATTTCTCACCGGTGCCTCTTTCATTAGTTATCCCATTACTACTCAGGTTAAGTTGTTAGGTACCTCGTGATCCATCAGACACTCACATACCCTATACATGCTTTTCTACGACTCGCATGGCTCATACAACTCCTGTAGTAATGGCTCATGGGATGTAGGAACAAGCTTTGGTGGGGTTTAAAAGTAAAGGCTATGTAGTACTTGGGTTTCAATTTAATGCAATCGCGACTCAATGATGCAAGAATAAGATAGAGGCAATATGTACTGTATGTATGCAAGCATGTGGTAGTGCTTGCCTGGCAGCTCAGTTGAAGCGAGAGATAGATCTGGGTAGTACTCCTGTGATTCTCGGTAATTCTCCTGCTGGGCGTCTATTCGAAGAAGAACCAAACAAACAAGGGCCAACATAAATAAAGCGCACATCATATGAATTAAAATGCGACAAGCAAACAAGCATGCGATGATGAATGATGCACAATTTACATGGCATTAAAGTAGCATGGCAAAGGTGAGGTGTGGATACAAGAAATAAAGCATTTTATTATTTATTTAACCAAGTTTTATTGTCATAAACAGTTCAGGTTTTTAATAATGACATGATGCATGCTTCAAATCAGAACAAGGACTGCATAGATAGAACGGGCTCGTCGCGCTGATCGATTTAGACATATTATTTGTCAAATTTGGAGTTGTAGAATTAAAGTTATTAATTTATTAAGGAAAAGGGCATTTTTTTTATTGTAATTTTAATCATCTCGAAAATTTAAAGTGTTCAAACAATATTTTGAATGGCATATTTGAATTCCTCACATTTTTTTGATTCAAAAACATATATTATTTGTATTATTTGGATTTATATTTGAAAAGTTATTTAAATCTGATTTGAATTTGAACATTTACTGAAAAGTTTAATTAAAACAGAAAAACAGAAAACATTTTACACTTCAGGCAAACCTAGCCCAGACGCTGACGGGTGGGCCACTGCTGACTGGGGCCACGCACGCGAGAAAAATCTTTTTTTACCACGGCGAAGCCAGCCCAAGCGCTGACATGCGGGCCCGACGGGGGCGTAGGTCCCACGTGGCAGCGAGAGGGCATGGGTGAACCACGAGGCACAGCGGGGGAGTGCGGGTTGAGGCCTGGGAAGCTGGGGGGTTTTCTGCAAGTTTGCCAGGCGGCTGACAGGTGGGGGCACTGGGCTACTAGGGACCTGGGCGTGATCGACAAAAGCGCGCGGGGGGGGGGGGGGGGGGGGGGGGGGGGGGGGGTTCTTTCTGAAAAATCGCCACGCGGGCTCTGAACTGAATCTGGCGCGGCACTCTGAACCGCGACGACGACTGATGACGGCGAGGTTTCCGGCGAGGGTGGCGTCGCAACCGCGGCGAGATAGATCTTGCCGTAACAACGAAAAAGAAAGAGGGCAGTGCCAGCTACGGATCTTTTACAGGAAGGAGCGGCGGCGACGGGCTGCACTGGTCGGGGCACGTCAGGGAACAGAGGGGGAGCGCCAGGCTAGGTCTGCGCGTCGACGGGGCGGCTCGCTGGCGGGGGCCAAAATCGGGCGGCGAACGGCACGCAGAGGGGGGGGGAACGGAAGAGGGTCGAGGGGAAGCTCACCTCGATCGATTCCCACCAGAATCGAGGCAGGAGGTGGTCGGAGCGGAGGGGACGGCGGGGCTGCTGTGGTGGTGCACGGCTCGCTGGCGAGGGGGCAGCGCCGAGTGGTCCTAGGTCGACTGAGCAGGCTGGAGCGACTCCTCGTTCTGCGGTGGGTCCCCCGACGAGTTCTCGGACACCAGCTTGGACGACATCGGCGGCGCGGAGCACTATCTGACGGCGGCGTGGTACGGTGGAGAAGGGGAAGGGAGAACGAGGACGACAGCTAGGGTTCGCAGCTCAGCGCGAGAGGATAAGGGCGGGGCGGAGCACGTGCTCAGCGTGCCTGCTGACGCGAGTGACGGCGGGGGAGACGGCTACCTGCTCCTCTCCGTCAGAGCAGAGGAGAGAGGAGGGCGAGACGACGTCAGACAGGGGAGAAGAGGACGAGGCTAGGGGAGGCAGGCTGGGGGAAGTGGGCCGGGAGAGGCTGCGGCGGTGGGCTGCTGCTGGGCTGCAGGTAAGGTTTTTCTGTTATTTTGTTTTTCTTTTTATTTTATTAACTGATTTGATTTTTGTTTTTTCTTGCAGATTCAAACAAACTCAAAATGCCCCTTTTTGGAAGTTTTTTTATAAATTTGAAATAAAAGAGAGAGAGCTAGCTTTGGAGTGAGGTGGGACCTAGTGGTTGAGCAAAAGTTGATGGTGGGGAAAACACTACAAGAGAGAGGAAGAGAGGGTGTTTAAAATAAATTAAAAGAAGACCCCATGAACATGCATGAAGGAGGGAAAAGGGTTTTTAGTTGGGCACATGGGGATGGTGGAGAGATGGAGATTATCTCACAAAAGGAAGACCCACTAAAAACAAAGAGAAAACAAATGGGATAAAGGTGGTTGCATGGCCCATGCAAAATGTTTAATGCCATGTTTAAATTCTTGTGAAAACAAAATAATAACATGGCATTATTCTTATGCACTCCCAAGAAGTGGTATAAGGCCAAGCAAAAGAATTAATAGAATTAGGTCCACCCCATTCACTTGAGCTAAGAATAAATTCAAAAGAAAAGAAATACAAGCTCATGGTTTAATGGAACGGTGGAATTATAAGGTGGTGAAAAGAAAGATGATGGATTTGAATAAAAGATATGCCCCCAACTCAACTTGGGCATTTAAACAATATATATCAATAACCAAATACAATATCAAGAGGCAAATACAATTAATAATGCATATGAGAGAAGAACCAAAGAAACAGGGTTTTATATGATGCTCAAATGCAAGGTGGCATGATGACGTGAGCATGATATAATTATGATGCAAAAATTGTATATAGGAAGTAGCCATTATCTTACTAGACCAAGTAGCATTACAATTGTTAGACAATTGGGATGCTACAACTCTCCCCCACTAAACAGGAATCTCGCCCCGATATTCTAGGACGAAGAAGACTCAAAGAGGGTAGGGTACTTGGCACGGAGCTCGTCTTCACGTTCCCAAGTGGCTTCATCCACGGAATGGTGCGACCCCTGCACCTTGCAGAACTTGATGGACTTGTTGCGAGTCCTTCTTTCTACGACTTCTAGAATTTTTATGGGGTGTTCTTGATAAGATAGATCTTCTTGGAGATTGATGAGTTCATGGTCCACGGTCCTGCCGGGATCCTTGAAGCACTTCTTGAGTTGAGAGATGTGGAAAACATCATGTACTTTGAGTTGTTCAGGGAGCTCAAGAGCATAAGCAACTTCTCCTCTTCTTCCATGAATTTTGAAAGGACCGATGTATCTTGGAGCCAGCTTTCCTTTGATACCAAAGCGGTGCGTGCCTCTCATGGGAGTGACACGAAGGTAAACGAGATCACCAGGGACATACTCCATGTCCGTGTGCTTTCTGTCATAATTGCTCTTCTGGCGACTTTGAGCAATCTTCAGATTTTATGAATGATGTGAACTTTCTCCTCCGCTTGAGTTACAATGTCGGGGCCAAACAATATTCTTTCACCTGCGCCCGACCAACCAATCGGAGTTCTGCATTTGCGACCATAGAGAGCCTCAAATGGTGCCATCTTTAGACTTTTCTGGAAACTGTTGTTGTAAGAGAATTCAGCATAAGGAAGACATTCTTCCCACTTCATGCCGAAAGAGATAACGCAAGCACGGAGCATATCTTCCAGAATCTGATTGATCCTTTCAACTTGTCCTTGCGACTGAGGGTGGTAAGCTGTGCTAAAATTTAATTTTGTTCCCAAGGCATTTTGGAAACTTCCCCAGAACTTGGAAGTGAAGATGCTTCCACGGTCTGAACTGATCTCAAGAGGAACTCCATACAGAGAAACAATTCTCTTGATATAGAGCTCAGCCAACTGAATTGCAGAAATTGTTTCCTTGACTGGAAAGAAGTGAGCTACTTTGGAAAGCCTGTCAATGACAACAAAGATTGCATTGTTGCCCTTCTGCGACCTTGGAAAACCAGTGATGAAGTCCATCTCTACTTTCTCCCATTTCCATTCCGGAGGCTTCAATGGCTGTAGAAGACCGGAAGGTTTCTGATGGACAGCTTTAACTCTATGACAGACATCACACTCCGAGACATACTTGGCACAATATCGTTTCAAACCAGGCCACCAATATTGTGTTTTCAAGTCCATGTACATCTTAGTGCTGCCAGGGTGGATAGAAAGAACAGAATCATGCGCCTCCTTGAGAACTTGCTCTCTTAAACCCGGGTAGTTCGGAACAAACATCCGGTGTTCAAAGAAAAGAGTGCCTTGGTCATCTACGTGGAAAGACTCATACTTCGGAAGCTGAATGTTGGAAATGATCTTTTGAGTGTAAGGATCACCAAGCTGAATGGAACGGACCTTTTCTTCCAAGAGAGGTGTTGCTAGAAGGTTCAGAAGATAACCTTGATCCACAATTTCAAGGTTGAGTTTGCGGAATTCCTCGCACAAGAGATGTTGTTGTTCTTCCACCATGAGGTTGTTGACATAAGCTTTTCGGCTGAGAGCATCGGCCATGACATTGGCTTTGCCCGGGGTGTAGTTGATGGTTAAATCGAAATCATTGATTGTTTCAATCCACCTCCTCTGACGAAGGTTGAGATCAGGCTGTGTGAATATATACTTCAGACTCTTGTGATCAGAAAAGATCTCACAACGGTTGCGAAGCAAGTAATGCCTCCATACTTTCAAAGCAAAGACAACTGCTGCAAGTTCGAGGTCATGTGTAGGATAGTTGATCTCATGCGTCTTCAACTGTCGAGAGGCATAAGCAACAACTTGCTTTTCTTGCATAAGGACCGCACCCAATCCTTGCAATGAAGCATCACAGAAAATATGGAAAAGATTTGATGTATCTGGAGGAACCAAGACTGGTGTGGAAGTGAGCTTCTCTTTGAGTGTTTCAAAGCTTGCTTGACATGCAGGAGTCCAAAGATATTTCTTGCCTTTCTTGAGGAGATCGGTAAGAGCCTTCGCAATCTTCGAGAAATTTTGAACGAAGCGACGGCGGTAACTGGCCAAACCAAGGAAACTCCGGACTTCTTTAACATTTATGGGTGGAAGCCAGTCCATAATTGTCTTAACAGTTTCTGGGTTGACGGCAATGCCCTTGGCAGAGATGACGTGACCAAGGTAGGTGACTTGAGGCAGCCAAAACTCACACTTGGAGAACTTTGCATACAGGCAGTTCTCACGAAGCTTGTTTAGGACACACCGAAGGTGTTCTTCATGTTCTTCCTTCGACTTAGAATAGACTAGAATGTCATCCAGATAGACCACAACGAACTTATCAAGATACTCCATGAAAACTGAGTTCATAAGCCTCGAGAAGGTGGCATGTGCGTTGGTGAGACCGAAAGACATGACCGTGTACTCATACAGGCCATAGCGGGTGATGAAAGCTGTTTTAGGAACATCTTCCTTGCGAATCTTGATTTGATGATAGCCACTTCTCAAATCAAGCTTAGAGAATACCACAGCTCCAGCTAGCTGATCAAAGAGATCATTAATCCACGGAAGGGGATATTTATTCTTGATGGTTTTAGCATTGAGTGCCCGATAGTCAACACAAAGTCTATCAGTCTTGTCTCGCTTCTTCACAAAGATGGTTGGGCTACCCCAAGAAGAAGTACTGTGCTGAATGAAACCCAACTTCTCTTGTTCATCCAGCTGGCGTTTGAGTTCAGCCAACTCAGCAGGACCCATTTTATAAGGCCGCTTGGAAATAGGAGCGGTACCAGGTTCAAGTTCAATGACAAACTCAACCTCACGATCCGGAGGCATACCTGGCAACTCTTCAGGAAAGACATCTGGAAACTCACGGACTACAGGAACACTCTGAATACCTTCCATAGCATCATCCTTCAGAGCCGTCAAAGAATAAAGCTGAATTGCAGGAGTAAGACTTGGAGAATAGACTATATGGCCTTCAGGAATTTTCAAAGAAACCGAACGTTCAGCACAATCAATCACAGCTGCATTTGCTGTTAACCAATCCATGCCCAAGATAACATCAATATCAGAATTGCCTAGAATAATTAAGGAAGCCGGAAATGAAGAGCCACCAATCTCAATTTGATTGCCAAGGCTGATCTTGGTAGATAACAATCTTGCCCCGGGAGAAAGAACCATTAATTTTTTATCTAGCTGGTCTATTACAAGCTCATGCTCATTTGCAAATTTGTGAGAAACGAAAGAATGTGAAGCACCAGAATCAAACAAAACTCGTGCAGGAACTAAGTTAACAGGAAGCATACCCATGACAACTCTAGGTGCATGCTCAGCTTTAGCGACGTTGACACAGTTGGCACGAGCAACCGTAGACCCAGGCTTGGTGTTGATGTTGAGAGCCCGAGGTGGAGTTGCACGAATCATAGGAGCACTTGCCGCAGGTCTTGGAGGTGGTGGTGGAAGAGCTTTGTTGTTCATTGGACAATTCCAGTGCTGATGCCTAGTGTTTCCACAAGTATAGCAAGCACCAGGTGGACGTGGAGCAACGTAGCCAGGGACTCCGCCAGGCGCTCCAGGGTAGTTGTGGTTGTAGCCCCTAGGAGCCGCAGTGAAGGAGTTTGGTGGCCTTGGTGCGTAGCTTGAAGGTCTTGGTGGAGCAGGGAGCGACGGTGGGGTGTTAGGAACCCAGACACGACGCTTAGAAGGAGCTGACATAGCAGAAGAGCTTGCTATATCACGGCTGTGTTTCTTTGACTCCTCAAACACTTGCCTACTTGCTTCTTCCTGCAGAGCTGTGTGTTGGAGTTCCATAAAAGACGCCGGTCTTGCATGAGTGATAGCATATTTGATGGAAGCATTGAGGCCTTGTCGAAACCTCTTTTGCTTTTTCTTGTCATCAGAGATCTCATCGCCACCATAACGAGAAAGGTTCATGAAGTTTCTGATGTAGGTGTTGACATTGTCAGTGCCCTGCTTGAGGTTGAGAAACACTTCCTTCATCCTTTCCATGACAATTTCTGACAGATATTGCTCTTTGAAAGCAGCAGTGAACCGCTCCCAAGTAGGCTGAAAACCAGAGAGATCTGCCTTGAGGTAATTTTCCCACCACAGAGCTGCATCTCCCTTCAGAAGGTGAGTAGCACATTTGACCCATTCTTGCTCGGGAACATCCGCAGTCATCAGCAACCTTGACACTTCACCTCGCCAATCATCCGCATCAAGTGGCTGATCAGACACCTCAAATTGGCATGGGTTGAACTTTAGAAAACTCTTGATGTCCCCTCGCTTGGGTGGTGCAGGTAGTGGAACAAACTCATTCCTCCTCACGCTTTCCTCGAAGCGCTGCTGGTTCTGCTGCATAGAGCCCAAAGCATTTGCAATACTTGCCAAAGCAGCCCCAGGTTCAGGTGGTATGTCCTCCTCAGAACGGCGTGGTGGTGCCATCCTGTGATTGATATAAAACACAAGTCAGTACTATAATGGAGAATGATAATAATCCAAAATAGTACCAAAATGGAATTAACCAAGATTAAAGGATGCAATTCACTGAGATGATATTAAAATATCAACAAATTTCAAGGCAACTAGAATATATTAAGCATAATGCACACGACTGAACAAGGAGTGTGGTACACCACTTACAAAGAAAAAATTTCCACAAATTTTGGCATTAAAATACCACTATATGCGCAAAACCACTTCACGAATCAAGATTAATAACTCTACTAGTTCAACATACAAGAGCAAATGATAACAGTAGTGGTATGGTCGCGACTCCATCCCGCACTCAAATCATTACTCCGCACATGAATCAGTAGAACACATATCCCAACACCTTCTTCTTAAGATGAACCTAAAGATTGGTAACTACGAAAAAGAACACCCCAACAAGATAACGTCGGATAACAAAGAGTAAGATAGATCGCATCGGTATACAACGAATCAGAATAGATCACGTCGGTTTACAAAGGCCTGTCGGTATGGAATGTACCAACAGTTGATAACCAAAAGGCAGATAGTGATAACATTTGGATGCAACAGGTAGACAAGGAATTCACACCCACCCACACACACACAACCTATGGTACTACGGAACCCAGAACACATGAATCCTAGTTTGAAATTTAGAAGAGGATTGAAAACGTTACACTTCCTTACCAGAAAAGGGTGGGTGGGTGGGTAAGAAGAAAAATGGGAGCAGTCCTACTCTCACGTTTTGTTTTTCCCTAGTATACATAACTACCAAAATATTTGCTAAACTGACAACGACCATTATGGCTGAGACCCTGAAGGGCGGGATGGCTCTGATACCAATTGTAACTACCTCGGTGAATTACGCTCTTAGTTACATGCCTGGATGAACGAGAGTGGTTAAAATAGTACGGTGGGGCCCAGGGCCACTCACGGTAGACCTTTCGGCCGTCCTAACCACTTTCAGATCATCGGGACAAGAACGAGCGGCGTAATCGGCAGGCGAAGGGATCAACTACATACACAAATGAGTATGTGTGCAAGCCACATACAACAGTCCTCAGAGCCATTCCATCTAAAAATAAATAGAAATATTGCAACGCCATACAGCAAGATTCAAATATCCTAGATAGAGATAATAATTTAGGATAGCTCCTCATACAACAAACATCAGAGTATCAGGCGGAAGCGGAAAACAAGATCCGAGTACGGATAAGAAGCAAATCGGCATAAGATGCCACATAAATAAACACATCCCGCCCACAGATCCCACGGATCCCCGTTCCCGGAATCTCTACACCGAATGATCGTTGCCAACATCCTCTGTCTGTTCCACCCAGTATCCATCTTGCGGGTACACCTGTTCATCTGAATCAAACAATTTATCGTGTGAGACCCTAGGGGTACTCAGCAAGTCTTTATGCCGCTAAAGGGGACACAACCTGAGGTGACGCAATTGCAGAAAAAGATAATACCTAACAATTCTACAGATACTCGCTAACCATCCGCCTACCCAATGATAGACGGATGACCGTTAATTAAGAACAACAGTTATAACAGTATAATTAACAGATCCATCCTCCTCCTCGCTTAGCAACGAGGAAGCGGACGAACAACCCCCATCATCCGTTGGCAGTTTTATTAACCATTCCATGAGTATTGCACTATTTACTAGTCAAGTACTTAGTCAAATTAAAAGCGGTACTTTAGTTATACTTGTCTATGATCGAGAAACTGTGCTCCAAGTCGTGCATAACCGCGGACACGGCTTTCAGAAAGATTTACCCTGCAGGGGTGCACGAATAGCAACACACACTCGATCAACCTCGGAAAAACCAAATCAAAACCCAACGAGGCATTCACGACAAAGTAATCACATGATTCAGAAATATTTCAGGGGCCACCCCATTAAGCTACCCGCAACGAAGTTGGCCGGCTCCGAGATGGACCCAAGGTTTGTCTCAATGGCTGTAAACAACGGGAACCCGAAAATGTGACTGGGCTTGTCGATACCGCGAAAACATTCCACGATCCAAACAGTACAGGTGCTCCATGCACAATCTTAATAAAGCATTAACATGGCATAAGTACAGCATAGTAATAAAGCCCCAAACTACTTTGTGGCCCCAAGAAATAAGTATGAATCAAGCTCTGGCTCAGGGGGGTCCATAAGGCCTCCCGGATGTGGATAGTGCGAATAGTCAAGGAACAGGAATCAAGTACTCGGGGTCCTACGGGACACAAGTGAGCATGAAAAACCAAATAGCAGATATTGCTCACCGGTGCCTCTTTCATTAGTTATCCCATTACTACTCAGGTAAGTTGTTAGGTACCTCGTGATCCATCAGACACTCACATACCCTATACATGCTTTTTCTACGACTCGCATGGCTCATACAACTCCTGTAGTAATGGCTCATGGGATGGAGGAACAAGCTTTGGTGGGGTTTAAAAGTAAAGGCTATGCAGTACTTCGGTTTTCAATTTAATGCAATCGCTACTCAATGATGCAATAATAAGATAGAGGGCAATAGGTACTGTATGTAGCAAGCATGTGGTAGTGCTTTCCTAGCAGCTCAGTTGAAGCGAGAGATGGATTTGGGTAGTACTCCTGTGATTCCTGGTAATTCTCCTGCTGGGCGTCTATTCGAAGAAGAACCAAACAAACAAGTGCCAACATAAATAAAGCGCACATCATATAATTAAAATGCGACAATCAAAGAAGCATGCCATGATGAATGATGCACAATTTACATGGCATTAAAGTAGCATGGCTAAGGTGAGGTGTGGATACAAGAAATAAAGCATTTTTATTATTTATTTAACCAAGTTTTATTGTCATAAACAGTTTAGGTTTTTAATAATGACATGATGCATGCTTCAAATCAGAACAAGGACTGCATAGATAGAACGGGCTCGTCGCGCTGATCGATTTAGACATATTATTTGTCAAATTTGGAGTTTGTAGAATTAAGTTATTAATTTATTAAAGAAAAGGGCATTTTATTGTAATTTTAATCATCTCGAAAATTAAAGTGTTCCAAACAATATTTTGAATGGCATATTTGAATTCCTCACATTTTGTCTGATTCAAAAAATATATTATTTGTATTATTGGAT